>CM059370.1:1873020-2497360 GCA_030370435.1 Auanema freiburgensis | reverse complement strand
TAAGCCTAAGCCTAAGCCTAAGCCTAAGCCTAAGCCTAAGCCTAAGCCTAAGCCTAAGCCTAAGCCTAAGCTAAGCCTAAGCCTAAGCCTAAGCCTAAGCCTAAGCCTAAGCCTAAGCCTAAGCCTAAGCCTAAGCCTAAGCCTAAGCCTAAGCCTAAGCCTAAGCCTAAGCCTAAGCCTAAGCCTAAGCCTAAGCCTAAGCCTAAGCCTAAGCCTAAGCCTAAGCCTAAGCCTAAGCCTAAGCCTAAGCCTAAGCTAAGCCTAAGCCTAAGCCTAAGCCTAAGCCTAAGCCTAAGCCTAAGCCTAAGCCTAAGCCTAAGCCTAAGCCTAAGCCTAAGCCTAAGCCTAAGCCTAAGCCTAAGCCTAAGCCTAAGCCTAAGCCTAAGCCTAAGCCTAAGCCTAAGCCTAAGCCTAAGCCTAAGCCTAAGCTAAGCCTAAGCCTAAGCCTAAGCCTAAGCCTAAGCCTAAGCCTAAGCTAAGCCTAAGCCTAAGCCTAAGCCTAAGCCTAAGCCTAAGCCTAAGCCTAAGCCTAAGCCTAAAAGCCTAAGCCTAAGCCTAAGCCTAAGCCTAAGCCTAAGCCTAAGCCTAAGCCTAAGCCTAAGCCTAAGCCTAAGCCTAAGCCTAAGCCTAAAGCCTAAGCCTAAGCCTAAGCCTAAGCCTAAGCCTAAGCCTAAGCCTAAGGCCTAAGCCTAAGCCTAAGCCTAAGCCTAAGCCTAAGCCTAAGCCTAAGCCTAAGCCTAAGCCTAAGCCTAAGCCTAAGCCTAAGCCTAAGCCTAAGCCTAAGCCTAAGCCTAAGCCTAAGCCTAAGCCTAAGCCTAAGCCTAAGCCTAAGCCTAAGCCTAAGCCTAAGCCTAAGCCTAAGCCTAAGCCTAAGCCTAAGCCTAAGCCTAAGCCTAAGCCTAAGCCTAAGCCTAAGCCTAAGCCTAAGCCTAAGCCTAAGCCTAAGCCTAAAAGCCTAAGCCTAAGCCTAAGCCTAAGCCTAAGCCTAAGCCTAAGCCTAAGCCTAAGCCTAAGCCTAAGCCCTAAGCCTAAGCCTAAGCCTAAGCCTAAGCCTAAGCCTAAGCCTAAGCCTAAGCCTAAGCCTAAGCCTAAGCCTAAGCCTAAGCCTAAGCCTAAGCCTAAGCCCTAAGCCTAAGCCTAAGCCTAAGCCTAAGCCTAAGCCTAAGCCTAAGCCTAAGCCTAAGCCTAAGCCTAAGCCTAAGCCTAAGCCTAAGCCTAAGCCTAAGCCTAAGCCTAAGCCTAAGCCTAAGCCTAAGCCTAAGCCTAAGCCTAAGCCTAAGCCTAAGCCTAAGCCTAAGCCTTAACCAAGAAATATCCCTACTGTTCACAAGATTTGATCAGGTTAAACTTCAATTTTATTTCTTTATATTTATTCTTCAAAAAAATTGAGATCATAAGTAGAGAAACAACAGAAATTTTCAAGAAACCATCTGTACTACTACCAAACTTGGCACTTTTTTTCTGGGTTCATAGTACTGCCAGCTGAACACTTGAAGGCAGATGCAAACTCGGGACGATTCTTAAAAAAACAAGAAGAGGTTAATAGTGCGTATCCAACTATAGTTTAACCTGTAACGGTATTATTGCTCTATATTTACTGGGAGCGTGAACATCGGTGATTATAATCTGGATGTAGTGCTTCGCGCGGACGACAGAACACCAATTCTGAATAATCATGGCTATTATGGAATAGGTTTTTTATTTTACATTGGCGTAGGCCAAAAAGAACATCTGTTCACTGGTATAGTTTTGAAAACCTGGTAGAGCAGGCTCTGAGCCGCTGGTATTGGTTTTCCATGCTCTATATGCCTTAAACAAATCAGTTTGTGGGAGTCGTGTTAAGTATTGTACTGACATTGAATGCTGTTTTAACACCTCCATTATCTGCTATGTTTTCTCCTAAACTCAGCTGTCCATTCAAATGAATTCCTGCTTCTTCAACTTTCACGGAGCTGTACTGGTTGATGAAGCATCTAAATCACTTATGATTTTCTTTATTTCATGTGAGTTAACCTCGTTTTCTCTGCAAATTTTTCGGCTGTTTCGGCATCCCACCAGTCGTTCAAATTTCCAAGCTCATCATACTGCCCACCTAATACTAGTTGAAAACAAATACGGATAAATTGTCAAACCTTGATCATCAAACGCATGAGACACTTCGTGTCCAATTACAGCACCAACCATACCAAATGTTATATAGTTTGGTACTCCGATAGTCAAGAATGGGAACTGCATTATTCCTGCTGGAAAAACTGAAAAAAGGGAGTTACGAAAATCGTACTCTGAGGATGAACAGAAACGGACTCATTTCGTTATTGTTGGGTGCATAGTACGCGTCAACTTGAGCAGGGCTTTGATACCACATCGTTCTGCAAAATAAGTTTCAGTTCTTCGCCATGGTGGATGGAACGAGTACCTATCAAGTGTCTGATCGAGCCGTAGTAACTCTTCTGTGTACCGAGTTAGTTTTATGCGTATCGTGAAGTGCAGAAGATGCTCATCGGCTATTATACCCTAAAATGATTGAAATGACTTGGAAAAAGTTGAATATCTTGCCATCCCCCAGTGCTCATCCATCCAGGAATTGTTGAATAACAGTTCAGGGAAGCCGTTTTTGTATTCGATCATGCCAGCCTTAAAACAAAATTTAGTACATTGTCAATCGACTAGTGAAGAAAGCTTGACCGAAACATAAAGGTGTCCAATGAATTACCTTCTCAATAGCTCTTTTTCTCGTGATATCATCCATCCAGTCCAAAATATGCAGTTGTTTGATAAACTCTGCTTTCAGGAACGTTGTTAATTCAGACATCTGAAATACTTCCATTCATACTCTAATCCGATAATAAAGCTTGGTTGACGTTTGAGATCGACCTTACCTTTTCCATTGCTTTCTGCTTTTCGAAAAAGTTTTCCACGAAAAGTTTACCAACGGGCATGTCTAGCATTATCACCGATAAAGTCACACAATCTTCCCATCTTGAAACAGTTTCAGTTAACGATTTGTCGCTCTGTGAGAGTATCACCTGTCTGGGGGAGGGCTGTTGAACATACCAGTTTGATTAGCTTTGAACTGGTAGAAAGGAAGTCTTGAACGAGGAGGAAGGAATGGAGAAAAACCTAGAAGAAAAATGGTATCCCCAAGTCGTTAGTTTCTCATACCTTGAACTATCCTCCACGCGATGTAGTTAGCTATAACTCTTTTAGGAGTTGAGTTTAAAATGTGCTATAACGAATAGGACTCATCTACGATATGAAGCCTACCTGGATGCCAGAAAAGTACTCTGTTTCACGAATGATGATAGTATGATTAGGAGAAACGTCCACGAGATCGTGAAATATTCTTCTGATATACTTTTCAAAATTAATCTGCAAGAAGAATATACGCCTTAGATTCCAGCATTATATCGCAAGAGTTACAAGTGGAAAATGCTTCTTCAATTGCCATAGTTGATAACGATTGTTGCCTCGCTCTGGATCTCTTCTAACCATTTCTTCAGCAGAAAAATTTACTAATTTCAACTCCAATTCCATGGCTTCCATCATATCTCGCTCAGCTATCACAGGATCAGCACCTGAACCGTTCGTAAAAATGAATTTCCGTGAGCTCATGTGAACTTCACCTAAGGCAACTGCTGTCAATTTCATAAGATGTGTATAGTTTTTGATCATTGGATCATCTGATCCAGCTAGATATGGCCATCTGGATCCAATACCCCATTTTGGTTGGTCCAACTTAAGCATTTCAGTATAGTACGCGAAATCTTAGACATTTCACGTACTTCAATAACAGATTTCGAGCTGTTTGATGGATCATGAGTAACAGCTAGCTCAAGTATAACCGCGTTGACACCTGTCTTATTCATTACTATCGCCAATTGCTCCTCCCATGAATGATTCCATTCCGTCCAGTTATTATCTGCACAATACTTATTTCATTACCGTAAATAAAAAAACAGATACGTTGTAAAGTTGGCCAACCACCGACCCAGTCAAGAACTTCGAGAACAGCTTTGCTTCCGGTTTGTTCAAGTTCCTCTGATAATAGTTCAGCATTCGTACACCACTGGTAGCTGATGTCTTACCTTCATCTAAGCACTTCTGATAATACTTTTTCGCCAACTTATCCCATTTCGCTTCATCATCGTTGACAGGAAGCTGTAATATTTTGTTTCTTAAACTTTAAGAATTGAATGAAAAACTATTAAATGATCACCTGTAGAATACTCTTGACTTGCTTATTCAAACGAGATTGAACATCACTGATTGTGTGTCGTAGAGGTTTGTTGGCCGGCAGATTTCTGTTAAGACCATAATTGCCACAGGCAAATTCATAAAAATCCTCGCACGGATCAACCTGATATTCACAGCATTACGGAATATGAAGACATGTTTATTAACTTTATCATTCAGATTACCAGCTAGAAAGCCAGATAGAAGAACGCATTCTCTCGAAGTACAGACGATATCGTTATGATGAATGGCTGTTTTATCTACACCTATCGAAGAAGAAATGTTTCCGGAACTAGACAATGACCATCCTTAAATGAAATAGAAATGAGGATGACTGATGTAATTCCTATGTTGTACGTTGCAAAAGTAAGTTGTAGCCATCAAATAATATGATCCAGCATGATATAAAGCCAATTATGGAGAAAATCAGAATAGAGAGAAGCACAAGAAGTACAATTTCCAGACGGGTTAGCGGACGCAAACAGCAACTGTAAAATGAGGTGAAGTTACTTTCTAATTGATCAGTATTCTTTAGTGTTTTCTTATTTATTTCTTCAACATATCCGAGCACTTCATTTGATATGTGAATGAAGAGGACTACCTCTTAGACTGACGCCAGCCTGTGTTACCATTTAATGATTCCTTCATTATTTATCTTGTAGTCATTGTCCTTGAATGAGACCAGGCTTAGAGTTTAGAATTTAAAACTTTTTTCTTTTCGCTCCAAAGTATAATACTTGAGAGACTTTGTGCGAAGGCAAAATATATTTTTGAAACACAAAAGGAACAAACTGAAAAGACAATTAATGTTGTAGAGTTGTAAACAGAGAGATATTAAAGTAATAGATGTTTATAATCAGAATATACAGTGAGAGAAGGAGAGATAGAGACAGCAACAACGTTAAAGCTTCTATGCTAACTCAAGTTTTGAGTAAAAAAATAACGAATAAAACGAAAACGAGAAGAAGCAGAAGATTACATTTCGAAAAAAGCTGAAAAGCTCAAAATATTTTTCGTTAATGAGCTCGTCAATGCTTTTCGGAATGATGGGCAACTAAAATAATCAATTTTCCTGAGATTCAATAGCATGTTTTGAGAGGATCTGGATGCAAAGGCAAAAGTGAAGACAAAGAGAAAGCTAATTTCTCTTTTGTTTTAAGCAAAAATTATTTTTTAGCAGCAAAGGAAACAAACACGAAGTGAAGAAGTGTAGGAAGCATAGAAAGCCACGAAGAAGCAATTCCTTAAATGAGTGACTTTTTGGAAAAACAAGGAAAACAGATGATTGGCTCAGACAGCAAGCTTTTTGAAAGAACAAATAGTTTGAAGTTATACTAGAAAAACAGACATAGATCTTCGACTGATAGACAAGACAAGTTGTCGTCAAATGAAGAAAAAGAAGAAGCATAAGAAGAAGCAGAAGTAGAAGCAGAAGTAGAAGAAGAAGGAGGAGAAGGAGGAAAAGAAGTGAAATGATGAAGATGATGAAGCCAAAGCAGAAGAGAAAGCTATAAAGGGTTGAAGAAAGAAGGCATAGACACAACAAGATGTAAAATAAATCCAATAAGCTTGAAAAATGAATAAACATATAGATGTCTGTGTAGTAAGGGAATGCAAGTGTATCTTCTCGTTTTTTTGCTTTCGATATTTTTAAGTTCGAGAAAAAAAGGCGAAAAAGAGGTCTAACAAGCATTAGATCTGCTTCTCTTCTCTCAATACTCAATGTGATGGATTGTTTCTAAAATTGATGATAGGAAGAACGAAAAAAAAAGATAACGAAGTTTTAAGCTATAGACTTGAAGGAAGGAACAGAGTTCTTGAATCAGACACCCAATTCAGATGACAGAGAAGATAATGCCAAAAACGTTGGATAGCTGTCCCCACCCCAGGGAGCATAAAAAACGTAACAAGAGCTGAAGAACAAAGCGGCGAAGAACAAGTTCCTTAATTTAATATTAAGTTCATGAACACATAAGGGGTGGGTGAAGACGGAAGATATTAATTAATACAAAATAATGAAAATAAATTAATTCATGAGAAGAATAAAAGTAAGAATGGCGAGCAGCTTCATGTCAAACTTTGCCATAAAAATAATTAAAGTTGCTTTGAACTTTTCGCTCGCTCTTCTCAAGTTTTCAGAAGGGAGGAGGGAGAGGAAGAAAAAACAATTTTCGCCTCTTTTTTTCTTCGTTTTATCAGGAAAAGCGTAAAATGGAAACTACGAACACTCAATCAACTGTGTGTGTTGCAAAAACAAAGCCGAGGTATTCTTCTCTTTGCTTCTTTGCTTCCTGCACAGGAAGAACGAGAAATGAGGATAGTTAACAATTCGACATCTCAAGAAAGCGAAAATCTACAAACGAGCCACTTTTGGCTGAAAGCAAGAAGAAGGTTAAAAATGACGACTGATAGGTTCAATTTAAATGGTGGATCTGAAAAAGTTAGAGGAGAAGAGGGGATAGTAGGGTGTAGGAGAGATAAAAAGAAATTGTATTCATTCTTATAACTGTTCTGCAATGGCGATGAAAAAAGGATCATTTGTCATTGCCAAGGCCTTAAGAAGTTGGAAAAATTGTTTTTTTCATCGAATAGCTTTGAGAGGTACATATATTGTAATCAAAAATCTATTCGTATTAATAATTTTACCTTAAATCATTTTTCTTCTTCTTATAAGGTAAGTATAAAGTGCTTGTTGGGCGACACGTTGAACTTCTACGCAATTTCGGAGCAGCCTTAGATGGGATCTGAATTGAATTATGTGAAGTTTTAGGAAGAAAAAACATTCAAACACACACGCACACACATAAACCACTAGAAGTGCATTCTCCTCAATTTCGTTAAACTATCAAAACGAAATTTAAAAATAACCAAATACTTTGAAAATCAAAATAGGACAGTTTTCAATGGAGGTAAGAAGTTCGAGAAAAAAAGAAAAACGAAACAAAAAATGAAAACGCGCAACGATGAAGAAGAGACGGACAAACCTCATTTTTGGAAGTCGGAAATGGTTGAATATTCAACACTGTCTCATCTTTATTCTCTTTCTCATAGCCAGATGTGGACGTTTTGAAGACTGGAGATGCATAATAGGAATTATTATCATCTAAAAAAGAGTTTTGGGTCCAATTGGACATTGGTGGTAAGTGGGCAAGAAGGTAAGTGATTAGCCACCGCAATTATCTGAAAAACGTTGAATCTTGTGATGTACCAGAGAATAGAATCGAAATAAACATTCGATGTGATCATCGTGATGATGAAGAAAAAAATGAAGGAAATAAAGATGGAATAATCGGCTTTTGTTTAAAAATTCATCTTCCACTCAGACCAACAATCCGCGTTTTCATACTTTGCTATGAAGCTTCAAAATAAATTGAAAAATGAAAGCAAGTCCAAGTGTTCAGTTTCAAGAAACAGGATTTTATTAACCAAGATTTCAACTCTCAACTAAATCAATTAGAAGATTAAGAGCAAACAAGAATAATTGCACGAACGAAAACCTACTTTCAAACAGAAAAATTTGAAGACAAGAACTGACCAACCGTTTCATTACACGCATTACTTGTAAATGACATGACTTCTCACGTGAACACATCTTCACGGGAAGCTGAACTGGACACTGTTACGTGAGATTTTACGTGATAGACTATTGGCTATCATAGCAATGATGACAAAAAGCGGTTATCATTATTTAGAAAATAGAAGTTAAGCAATTGGTTTTCAGATGCAGTTTCGAAGATAGGCTAGAGATAGAGAAAGGTTATATAACGCCATATATGCATAATTGTATTGATGTTTCAGCTTATAAGTATTTGATTTGGGATTCGCAATTGAAACAAAGCTGTGAATCGGAGTTATATCATCCTTATTGGGTGACGAAGAGCAAAATAACGACAACAGTCGATTTCATTGCTGCTTTCCTATTCATTTCACATTCTAATGTTATAAAAATTCATAAATAATATGTGAAAAGGTTAAATTGTTTAAGAAGGAGAGAATGAACGAAGTAGTGGACAGTATAGAGTCAAGTGCTACAATAAGGAAGAAGACTGGACAGCGAGAAAATCTCAAGTGTAGCGAACAAGCAGAACAACACAAATAATACTTCTTAATATACGTTACTTCATATTTAAGATATATAAAGTTGTTAAAAGGTAGAACGGAGAAATGGAGAAGGTAGATAGATATACTCGGAGAGAGAGAGAGAAGTAGAGAGAGAGCAGATAGAGAGAGAGGGAAAGAGAGAGAGAGAGAGATAAGGATAAAGAGAAAACGAAAGGTGGGTGTTCATTTCTCGCGAATCTTGTACAACAAATGAATATGCGGATAGATATGGCTCAAAAGATAAAGAATCTACAGATGTGTGTAATAAAATTATTGATGAAAAGTAAGAGATTATGCAGTCTATAAGAATACCATATTAATACTGATGACAATCGTTGTTTTGTCGAAGAATGAAAATGAGAATTCGTTTCCTTTGTCTACAGATTCCATTACCTTCTATTGAAAGTTTGCTCAAACTGTCAACTTTTTAACAAACAAATAAAGGTTTTTTGACATTAGATGGACTTTGTTTCTCTCCATCTCTCTCTCTCTCTCTTTCTAAGATGAGTGAGTGTATGTGTGGATAGAAATGTTTTGTTTCGTTTTTGCTATGATGTGAGTGTATACGTGTGTGGAAGACGAGAAGAAGAAGACGTCGAAGATGAAGAAGCAAACGTTTTCATAATTATTTTATTGAAAAGAAAGACATGAAAAAATGTCACAAACAATAAGACTTTTGAAGCTTTGAAAAAAAAGCTTCTGTAAAAGAATATACTCATATATACATTTCAAAAGTCATCTGAAAGAGTGGCGAAGTGATTAGAGTAGGGAAAGAACTGAAAAGATGGATAAATAAGGAATATAGGGAGAAATGAAAGATAATCAATTGACCAGTCGTATTGTAAATATATTTAAGAATTCACAAGAATAGGATAAGATGTTGATCTCGGGTTAAGAAAGAGAGATCACTCTGGCTTTTGGCAACTGAAGCTGAAGTTTTTTTTTTTTTTTTTTATAAAAATTACTTAAGTAAATTGAGGATTAGGAATAGGAGGCAGTTTCACACTGACAGGGGAATTTGTATTACAAACGTTTTCTAGTTGTTGAAATAATATTCGCTGAGATGTTCGACTAATAGTTGAATCATCTGATTGTTGGAGACGGAAGCGCGATCGAATGTTACATAACTCTTTCCGGCTAGTAGCTCCAGCGATTCCTTTCTTATGGAAAGTGAATTGTTTTAGTTCTTGAGAATACCGGCAATCATCCATGGTTGTATAGTTGCAGGGCTCACACAGAGTCTTAACGGAGGAAGAGGTTAGAATGAGTTGAGGACAAAGTAAGCATACCTTATGATCTGTAGCATGGTGGGTCTCATAGAAATGTTTATAGCCTTTATCTAAGACATACATTTCTTGATGATCTAATTGAGGGTAGGAAAGCATATTCTTTTTTCGATCAAACGCTCTAATAGAATGAGCCATAGAAGGTCCTCGTTTTTGACTGTATTCGCAGTAGAAGATGGGAATTCGATTTTTGTTCTCTGGGTTATAAAGAAACTCAGCACATTGCTCAGGATTATATAAATTGATGGCACTCTGCAATTGTTTTTCCTTATAATATTCCAAGATTTTTCATTTGCTTACCTTAATGTGACCTCCTTCGTACTCATATGGATAACGACAATCAATCAAGATGTAACGCTCATCAAATGTCTCAGTTGACATGGATGACATGACCTCAGCCAAAGTTGACGCTTGAATTCGACGGAAAGCTTGGGAATCCACAGCTAGGTGAGGTAAGTGATAGTTCTTGAATAAGAGAGAGTAAGTATTGTTGATGTTATCCGAGATCTTACAATAACTAATGGCTTCGGCACCTCTTCTTCAACATGAGCATATTGTCCTCTTTCTAACACAGATGAAGAGTGAGTACGAGGCATGCTGTTTCTGCGAACTACACATGATTGTTCCTGAAATAATAGTATTGAAAGAGAGAATTGATAAGACACAACTTACAGTTTCAACAATGCTTTCTAAGCGGTTTCTCTTGATGTCTTGCTTGGTCTCCTGAATAACTCTCTTTCGGGAAAGACCGAATGTTGAGTGTACCCGGTCGAATGGTTTCACGAATTTATTCAAATTCTTTCTACATTTTGGAGACTCAAAGTTACTGAAAAAAGTAGCTTTGTAAGAATAAAGAAAAACAAAAAGTTACCTGTTAGTAATGTCAGATAATCCACTTCTAGTTCGACTCACAGAGGCTTTAGTAAAAGTAAGTTCAGTGATTTTGGCATCAATTTCCATTACCTTATCCTGCACATAATGGAGATAATGAAGAAGAAGAACTTAGAATCTATTACCTGACTATTGAATAGGTCGGAGAAGAATGTTGGCATCTCATCATCGATATCAGCAAAACCAGAGTCGCGAGAATCTTCATCATAAGCGACGGATTCTCTGCACATCATCATTTCCCCTACAAAGATCATACGATTAATACTTGAACTTCAAGAGAACTGAACAAGACCAGAGAACAATCAAGCTTTTGAGAAGAGAAAAGAAAAAAATGAATTTCAGGCGGTTTTGTATATTTGACCTCAGCATTATGGCGCAACCAAATGAAACGACCCTACTACAATACATAAAGAGAGACAGGTCAAATAAAGAGGTGGGTGGGAGGTATGGGGACACTACATGTCTTTGGTGACCCAAAGAGCTTAAGTAAGAGCCTATTCGTTCACAGCATGGATTAGATTTTGAGATCTAGAGGAGGGGCTTATAAATTCCATAACGTCTTGACCTGAACTCATGCCAATAGCAAATTGCCTTCTTCTCACATATTATTGTGTCAACAAATGTCTTAAGATTGATGTCTGCAAGTTGCCAAGAGTATAATACTCTTGCTTCTGGTAAGGAGAGAGTGTCGACAATAGGCTCAAGAAAATGACCTGTTTTTAAAAGAAATAAATAATAAGAATATTAAAGTGAACACACAACCGCTTCATCCCGCCGAAAGTGCAAAATGATAATTGGAACCGTTTCAAAAAAATTCAAATTGCAAGATTCCTTCATGGTTTTGAAAACAAGAGATTTGAACTTGCAATTTTACAAACCCGAAAAGGTAAAAGGTTCAGTATGCCATAGGTTCCAGAAGGTCATCTGGAGCATTACGGTCGAACCATTGATGGCTTTGAGAAAACGATACTAACTCAGATAAGAATGTTGATCTAATTTGAAAAATGTTTAAAATAAGAAGCAGATAGTACGAGACAAATGATTTTTTATGGAAATTCGAGACCTAACTAGATAATAGAGCAGAACCTAGGACTGTCGTTATATAATGAGTGAAAAATGAGAAGGATAGCTATCAGTTGTTTTTTTACAGTCTTTTATATTTAGTAACTCAATATGCTGATGCTAAAATCTATTGGCTGATTTATGATTCATATTTATCATTCAAAGTTCTTTTAACAGATTGTAAATGCTAGTTCCGTTCTCCACCATCACTGACCTCAGGCTATGCATGGAGATTTCTTCGCAGTTCATAAAAGGAAACTACTTTTTTATGATTATTAGACATATGTCATGTAAGGTATTATGTAATGGGAAAGAGATTCGAAGCAAATTAATAACCGTTTAGATGGTACACAGGTGTTTCATGTGCAACAGAAATAACCTATTAGAAACTGCTTCTATACAAATAAGCCTATGCTTCAACTAATTAGCCTATCTTCAAACAGTAGCCGCTCATTACCCAAGCATTGTTGGCCATGGATACTACCCCCCATCTACTACTCTATTCTGGTATCACTAGAACTGTTGGACAGTTTTTGACGGATGAAAAGCATAGACAGTCTCTGATTTTAATTCAAATACTATCGCAAAGAGAATGAAAAATCGTTTATTACGGAGGGGAAGTTGGTTCGAAAAGAGTTCTGAGAAAACGACCTCTGACAGCCTTGGATGAACACAAGCGATAAGAGAAGGACCGAAATATTTTTGAATTTTAAGTAAACCATAGATGAAACTCATTTCAGTTAACTACTTTATGAACTAATTCCTAACCAAACTTTCTTTTTATTGTTTTAGTCTATTCCAACTACTCAGGTTGAATAGTCCTTAAACATACTAAGCAGTTTGTTTCGAATTTCAGTCTAACAAGTCAATTCTATTTGGATAGCCAAGATTATGAAAGTTAATATATCTTATTACATCATAATATCATTATTTTTGTTAAATAAACAAGAAAAACGAACCATTTTTATGAACTGATGTTATCCCATCATAGTATGTTGATCGACTATGATTCATATCGTCTAGGTCCACTAATGAAGGAAGTCGCAGAAACCACTTCGAAACTGAAAACGAGCATATTAATACTCAATCTGCATATATCTTTACAAGAAGATGAAAAGATAAAAAAAATATGAAAAATACAATTTTAATGAGCTCAACGAAAACTGAGATTGGTGAACTAAGAGAACAGAAGCTCGTAAGACCGTTCATTCCGGAATTGCTTCTGTTGCATAAGAGAGCAACTGTGAGATATCTTCAGTAACTTAGGTCTTTTTTTGAACAAATAAAGGTATATGAAGGTATGTTGGGTATAGTTTTGAGTTGCCGGCATAAGAGGCATACCGACTAATTGAGAATAGTACATAAACTATTCTTAGGGCCGGTAGGTAGAATTACGAGAGATTCTGCTACTTGTATGTCAAAAAACTCCAGGTGAGGTCAAACAGATTAATTCCATACGAACTTGGCATGGGAGAAGAGACTTTCGAGACAAACAAGAATGTATTTGTGAGATACTCTTCTATGCTTACATTTGCGAACAGTTTTTGTTAGACGTTCACAGTTTTCAAACGAACAACATCGTCTTAGTTACAAAGAGAGAACAATTGAATTTTTTTTTGGTATAAGAATGGAATTGAAGGATATAGTTAAGAATTGAGTACAATGGGGTCAAAGTGATGTCCCAGGCCTGTCCCTAGATGAATAGCTTAGAAAGCACCGGCAGGGAATGCGGGTTACGGTGATGCGCATTCAAATTTGATGGGCAGCTGTGTTGCGTGCCATCGTACTAGAAACAGCTAAGGGAGTCTGTGGTGGTGATAGAACACAGTGGAATGAGAGAGAAAAGAGAAGGCGAATGGTTGCAACATAGGAAAAGCAAAGAACGAAGACGGAGACTAACCCAAGAAGACAGAGAGGAGAGAGACAGTGAGAGATATAATTTCTGTAAGGAGAGTAAATCTTTTATTAGCCTGTCTATGTGCGTTAAGATGGCATTCTTAGTCTTCTATTCTTGGTAAATGAGGGGATAATAATAATTAAAGAAATAAAAGTGAAGGAATCATCTGAGATAAGCAAGAGTAGCATGCCAGCTCATTAAACTTTAGAAAAGTTTGCAAATTACTGTAAAATTCGAAATCTGAAAGGGTCAGTGGTCGGGCAGACAAATGGGACAGTTGAGTATATTTATTCAAATAGACTAAGATGAATGGCTTTGAAATTTTGACATTTTGGTTCGACGTGAAATTTCAAAGCATTTAAGGGTGGCAAATGAAGGAAAGGAGAGAGAAGGATGAGGAGAGAGAGAGAAAGACAGGAAGATGTTTCTTTATCTCCTTAATTAGATGGATTAGAAAGAGAATAGAAAAGTCATAACTATTGTTTAAAATAAAAAAGAGAGAAGAAATAAAAAATTTTATGGAAGCAACTGATGTTCTGAGCAGAGGAATTATGCAATAGATCAAGGTGCTCCACTATAAGAATTATAATAAATGATGAGAACACATCATCAGCTCGAACACAGCAGCTGCAGAAATCTTTGCTTCAAAATGGAGTAGAAGAATCCTTTGCCAAATAGATAAGAGCCTTTCACAGCAGAATGGAGGGAAAAAAGCTGCTCAGTTATAATGGGTTGAGAGGAACAAGATAGGACATAGAGAGCAGAATGACAAAGAAGGTGAGAGAGAGCTGCATGAAGATTTATAATTAAGATTTGGAGAGAAATACTCGGATAAGGATGCACGTCTAATCAAACAAATTTGACTTAATGTGGAGTAAGAGAGCAAATAACCTAATTCAAATATGGAAGTATGTCAGAAGGAAATGAACGAAAAGGACAAACCGACTTTTGAATGTCAAGTTATTATGAGCGTAATCACATTTGACCCACAGTGTCTGGCTAAGAATTTCAAAAAGAAACAAAGAATCGAACGGTTTTTTTTCCACCAGCCTGTGCAAACGGTTTGAATGGGTTCACTGTGTCCTAAGCAAGAAAGGTAATGTGAGGAGCAGAGAAGCCGACTGTACAACTGATCAGACACAATAATAATGCGCTTTCTTCAAATATAAAAAATTGCGATAGTCTAAATATAGAGCTTCATGACCACCTGCCAAAAAAATATTCTTAATGGATATGTGAACAATAGAAATAACATAACAGATGGTAACCTTAGAAGTCTTAATAAATATTTGCAACAATCGAGAATTGAAATACATAAGTACATTCCTTCACACATCGAACAATGGGGTTAGAGTACTGCTGTCATTCAGTGCGATATGAAATGAGGAAGCTCATTTTCAAATACACATTTGAAGCTTCATTACAGCATCATACTGTTTTTTGCTCTATTGATGAACACATCTGCTCTGTAAGTCTTCTCTCACCTTCAAAAAAACCTTTTCTTGCTCTTCGCCGTCTGCATTGGCCACAAGTATTTCTCTTTTCTGACAGTGACCCCAGATCTGACCTCGTCGTAGCGTAATAATGGCTCATATTATTTGAATGAGGACGAGATATATGAAGAAAAGGAAAAAAAGGAGAGAAGAAAGAGAAGCAGACGAAGTCCCACAGAGAAAGTCATCGAGACATCAACACATCTCCCTAAGCACCCCTAGATTCTAATGATTAGGTAGTTAAGGGTAATAATTAAATCAACGACGAAAACAGCAGTTTCTCTTTTGAAACAACATTCAAACTTGCCAAGGCCAAGAAAGGACAAGCTTCATATCATCATCAACAAGAAGAAAGCAAAAGCTTCAAGAGACATACTCAAGAAAGTGTTTCGGCATGAGAAAAGGCTTGACATGATGAACACCTGGCATAATCATCACTAATGCGCCTCATTCCGAGGCAGCATTTTGAACCAGCCAGAAGAACAAGCAATGTCATGCTCTTTACTGGGATCTTTTGTCCTTGAAATTCGAATTCGCTTTCATATTTAGCAATCTGTGTTAATGTGATGAATAATTTTTTTTCAAATAGATTATTACCTAAATCTGAACGTCAATGAGATAAGGAAAATGAAAAGACAACTGGAATCAGAAAAAGAGGCGAGAAGAATAATTGATTAAGGGAGAAGTGGACGAACAGAAATTATAAAGAGAAGACTGTAAACGAAATTGTAGAAAACAAAGTAAAGAAAAACATAGTTTTATAAACACAATTATTGTTGACAGTACAGTCTGTTAGACTTCTGCTGCCCAAAATCGTAAAAGATGTAATGCGGTAGTTCTTCAAAGAAAAAGGGCCATCGACTTAAACCTCGAAATACCAATAGCAAAAATGAAGTTCTTAAACAAAAAAAAATTTGAAAACAGTTTGACAACAACGGTAAGCAAGACAACATAATTTGAATGGGACCAACCGATCTAGGCGAATGTTCGACAAAAAATGATCACACGTGCCCCTTATCGACGTGAGATAAATCTGACGTTCCTACGTGAAAAACGTGGAAATTGATGGCTGAAGACGAATAAATAATTCATTCGATGGCAAGATGTCAGATAAGTCAACAATAGAAAACCATTAGCTGAGGTGTGAAGAGAATGAGTCTAGGGCATGGAAGAAAAACTGAAACTACTTAAGGACTCAGCATCATGATATGAATGCCGACGACAAAAATTTAAATGATTGGAGGTCAAAAACCTGAAACGTTTCCAGAATAAAAACAGTTAATCGGTCAAGGATTGTCATAGTAGAACACACGTATTAACGGACAACTTCACAACCATTAAGTAAGTATAGACACATTCCAAAGGTCGTTTTCAAAACTACAAAATGACACGCAAAGACAAAAGTGATGGTCAGCCGTTGAGACAAGACAGGTCAACGAATCACAAATAGAATGGCAATTCAAATTTCGAGAGACAATGATCAATGGCTTCAAGTGGCCGTCGAAAGTTTTTTAAAAAGGTTTTAGATTGAGTAAAAAATGTATCAAAAGAATAGCTAAACGAAAGGTTTGAATACATTATATCTCATTCGAATTTATTGGAACTACTATATTAAGATTTATAGATTGCGTGCAATCGGAAATGAAGATTGAGATGACCAATCTGCACATGGACAATTCGGAGGATTCAAATGTGGAGCATGTGTCGACAGATTGCGCCATCGAAGCTGCTTTAATGGTGGATTACATGAAATGAAGAGAACAGGAACGAATATGGAGAGAAAGATAGACAGGATATAGGATGAGAGAGATAGAAAAAAAGAAATACAGAACGCAGAGAGCCATCCATCGTGAGGTTTAAACGGTATAAGCCACACGGCTTTTCAAGCTATTGACCTGCATTAAGAAGGTCAAAGATGACGCGTTCGAAGCATGATATTAATATGAAAGTAACTGAAGAGAAGAAACACGATACGATTTTTGTTGTACAACTGGAAAAAATAGATATATTGGCTTGTAGGTCAAGTAGAAATTCGTCGCATGTCAAATAATATATATTATATGGTATAAATATATATGATAATATGAGCAATGAACGAAAGATAACTCCTACTAGCTAGTCTAGGACGAAATGTTTGAAAACGAGAAATATAACGCAAGAGTAGAAAGGAGCCGACTCTCTTCATAACCTTGAGCACCTTCAAAGGTCAGGTAATAAATATTCGACCCAAAACTATTTTGCTCCGAGTATGAATAAGAGGATGATCAATTCCGTTCAAACTTTTTGGGTGAACTTTAGCCATCTATGGGGCTATGTTCTGATATAATTTGAATATATTATAACATATATTTTTATTATAAATTCTCTCATATGTCATTTGTTCGGTACCTCCAGAACAAAGCAGAATGATTAGACAAGATCAAAAAAAGTCTTACTCACATAACGATGGTAATAGTCAGATACACTTCCCACGATTACTCTCTGACCATATATGGGCATTTCCATTTTTGAATATAGTTCTTTGTATTCAAAGCATCGTAGAAGATGTGAGCGGAAATGCTACGAAACTCTGAGAATATCAAAGCTTTTTCGGAGACTTCCAAAGTATTACAAATGTAATGGACGACAGTATTCATATTTCATTAGTTATTGCGAAAAGCTTATGTTCCAGATGTTATTAAGAGATAGTAAAAGCAGAATTTACACATATAAATGCTGTCGTTTGAAAGAACCGAACATATCATTGAGGCAAAATTTTAAATGAAACGGTAATTCAAAATGAAAATCGTGTTGATTGGATGGCACAATCAAAAAAGTGCTAAAAGTGAAAGAAAAACCGCAATCCAGTTTTGCAGGACATTCTTCTGTACTTCTTTCTCCCTCTCTCTCTTCCTCTCTCTCCGTTTTATCAAAAAGTGAGCTCTCTCTTGTACTTGACCATCTCTCCCTTGAGAGGGAACGTTAAACCAGTTTTCAGTTTTGAACCTTCTCATTTGCATATAGAGGGTTGTCATAAGAGTCAACGAAGGAAAGCGAATTCATGACACAGGAAGAGAAAACGATCATTCAAATGAAAGCAAAATTGAAAATATGTGTGTCGACAGAACTATTTGGATGAAGAAATATTTGAAAAAGTAATTTTTACAATTAATTGCCAGAGTTGAAAGAGACAGTGAGACAGTGGGCGAGATTGAGAGGTGATACAGAGAGCGAGATAGATAGATAGAGAGAATTTCAAAACTCAGAGGAATAAAAGAAAGGAAGGCAGACACATACAACATACATATAGTTGTGATTATTCAAACATATTAAAGAAAAAAACTAACAAACGAGGTCATGTGTGTAATTGTATAGCTGTGACAGATAAAACAATGAAAATCATAATAAACAAATATGGTTAATACAAATGACACATTTAAAAGTTGTCTTTTAGCCGACAAAAGATGCATTTGAAAGTGCCATATACAAAAAGACCCAGGTTGAGAGGTTTTTTCTGAGGTAAAAAGAAAGAGAAACGAGGCCACAGACCATATGAGAGCAGTGAAAAAGTGAAAAAAAAGTGAATCAAGGACAGGCGAGATCGTTCGAATTTGAAAACCTTGAAAGGCATGCCATAAATTAAAGTAAAGCTAACATTCCGAGTGAAATAAATTTAAAAACTTAAATGTGACAAAAGTAGAAAGTGAAAGAGATAGAGAGAGAGAGAGAAGTACATTCAAGCGGTCGTTCACATCTTCAAATAGTATATGCTAAACAGTATAACATGCTATAGTAGTAGCCGAAAATACAAAAAACCTTGATAACATACTTCTTATCTACTGAATTCAAATGTTGCGAACGTTACAACTTAATATACAGAAGCTTGTTTCAAATATTATTACTTCGCTATTCATCAAACAATGACAATTGAACCATTCAAACGAACTATTAATTATGGAGATCGTTAAGAAGCTCATACAGACAAAATCCTCACCCAATACATCTCAAGTATCAAGCAGACAGGACAAAGAGGATATCCAAATGAAGAAAAAAATTATTTTTCTTTTCTGTACATTCGAACGAATAACAGGGATAGGATTTACAAAAGAGATAATGATGGGGTTTACTTCCATAAAAATAGGATTCGAATACAAGCCTGTTCGAAAATTAATTGAGAAGTGTCATTTGGACTTCAATTGAAGTTTAAAGATTTGGCATTTAGACGAACGGACAGAACTATAAAAATAAAATGTTCAAGTTAGTTTCAAATAAGATATAATTACGAATAAAAAGAGAAGAATTATAGCCAGAGCGAAAAAAAAGGAATTGACAGTCGCCATCCTTCTATTCATATATTCAAAAATGAGCAGAAGGCTAAATCAGAGAGTATGTTAGAGAGAGAGAGATTAGAAGAAAAGAGCTTGTGAAAGAGGTCAAAGGATGTGTAACTACATCAAAACAAGAAAAATATAGAAGGAAAGAGAGAGGAAAAAAGAAAGCGATAGGAAGAGACACTGCCAAGAGCATACAATACAAGAACAGCCGGCTGTAGCCGAGGAGTACTAGAGTACTCCCAAAAAATTGTGCCTTATAGCTATTCAAATGAAATGGAAAATGAACGAAGATGAGAATTTTGATATCAAATTGAAAGGAAAAAAGACATTTGACAAGTTAAAAAAACGGATAATGACCACACAGGTGTATTTCTTATTTCCAAAAAAAGCCGCTTTATGACTCTCAGTGAAAATGACAGCGAATAGGCTCCCATATGCGTAGATGTGTTTCAAATTGTTTTGGTACAATCAAAGGACATGATAATGATTTTGATTAAAATCGAGCCTTATGTAGAGGTAGAAGAGAAACTGCGATAGACAGAGAAGGAGAGAAACGTTATGTAAACATTAAGTTTGAACGAATGAGAAAGGACCATCGTATAAACAAATTTGAATAGTAACAAAACAATATGAATGTGACCAAAGAGTGGACAATACGAGATGACTAAAAGTTTTGTGATTTCAAATCTTAAAGAAGACATCGCGATGATATCATTTGAACTTACAAAAGAACATTCTACACAACACTTCTGACTTGCCTGAACGCATCTACAAATAGCTGTACAAATCAGATTTATGATTTTAACAAGTAGCTGCGAAGAGAAATTCAAATTACCGATCTAGTGACATATTGTGACAAAAGAGACGCAAAAGAGACTGTAAAAGGGCTAACAGCTGCACCCAATAATCTATATTAAAGACGCAAAAGCAGCTATGTACAGCTGATGCTCTCACTCGTTCTCTCTTTCCATTGATTTGTCCTCAATATCCGACTGTTTGTATCTGTCAACAAACAGGCAACCTAGCAACCTTTGCCTGTCGGTTTCCTTTTTTGACGAATGGAGGAAGCATATTGGAGTAATGTTGTATCACATTGGACATTAAGTTTTTTGAAATCTATCAATGCTAAACAGCAAAAACCAAAACGTATTCAATCAAAAAACTTTCAAACATCTTCGCTAATGAACTGATTCATTTTTTTAAGTTACAACATGTCACCATAACTCTACAGGATGCCGCTTCAGTTAGAACAGAGATTGAAGAGTAAACCAATGGGTAATTACAGCAGCACCGGGTGGCACCAGTCTATGGCATAAAATGACATTGAGATTCGTAAATTCATGAGGTAACTCAAATCTGAGTTCATCAAATCTCGTTATAATTTTATAATTCCCAAAAAAAAGGTCATTGAGAACCGCCGTCTTTGTTCAAAGGCAATTCAGAATATCTACATTGGCATAAGCCGATTAAAATTTTTAAAAATCAAAACAAATTCGAACACAAGCCATATTGTGCCAGTTGAAATAAATTAGCATAGCGTTCACGTGAAAACGTAAACGACGACATTGCCGCACCCCATTTATCACTTTCCCAGGCAGCAGAACGGTTGTACTGTCTTATAAACAAGTAAAAGTAACATTTAAGAATAGCGTATCATAGTCCATTCACTAAACCTTCAGCCCTGAACCTCGAACATCATGAACATATCACATAGAAAATGCAATGGCACAAGGTAATTTCGTGAGCAAACAATAGATTTCAATCAACATAGCCCAATATACTATCTAATATACAAATTAATTAATTCTTCCCATGCAATATATTCATTATTATTGAATCAATGAGGAGTATTTCGCAGAAAACGGTCTGGTCAGGTTTTCTGGTTACTGTAGTCATGAAGTACGCAAACAATATTCCACGTACCACACATTCAGCTTGACATGAACTTTTATCATTCTCTTATTTTTAAAATGAATTACTTTTGTGTTTTGTGCGATAGGTTTTAATATGATTTTTTTTAGGAATGGATTTTGTGCGAATGCTATGCTGCTGCACTGTTAATGAAGATGATAACTTTGCCCCTTACGAGAGATTGCAGGAATCGAATGTTACTTCAGTGAGGAACCGCCAAGATGGATATACTAATGGGTTCTTTTCTTCCGTGAATGTTGTAATTTCTCCGAATTTTTTTGCAGAGGATCAGATTATGCGGATCGTGTGCAGGCCACATCAAAAGATGCTGCTGAACAGCAGGTGCAAGAACAGTACAGTAGAATTTTGGATTCCACTCAAAATGTACACGCAGATTTTTATTTTCAACAAGCAGTCGCGTTTTCAGAGCATAATCGATCTTTCCCATATGGATGGTGCTCGTTTACCAACCTCTGATTACATTAGCAGAGCAAGACGTTATGAAGAATGTATATCGGTAACTAAATATTTTGTTGAAAGTTAAAAGGTTAACTTCTTCAGTCCCACGATAATCGCGTAGCCAAAAACAACTCCTTCTCCTCTAAACGTGAGCTTGTGTCATATGAGTCGTGTTATTTCTCTCTTTTAGCATACGCAGGAGGTATTTTGTCAGATTCAAGTAATCGAGTTGCTGATTACCTGGGTCGACCCCCCATCTCCACAAACGTCTTGACGATGGTGACGGAATTTGCTTCCAAGTGAGCGTTTTCATATGATAATAGGGAAACCCACTCGTTTTCAGAGCTGAGAACGCAGTAGAAGCTATTCAAATTAGTAATAAAGAGGATCTTGTTGCACATATGGATTTTTAAAATAGTCACAGTTCAGATTTTCCTGTCTAAAAGTAAGGAATATTTAGATTAGATAAACCATTACTTGCAACGCCTACCTTCTGAAAAATACAGGTTTTCCTTAAGACATACGTTATCTTAAGTTGCTCAGTTTAAATTTCGTCTTTTTTCGATTATCTTTGTTTCACACTTCTTTTTATTTTTTACTTGACTTTGTTTTCCCGAAGTTCTCTTTGCTTTGTGTATTTTATTAATGAATTTTACTAACAAATCGAATGTTTCATCGTCAATATGCGAGTATTCTGTTAATACTTTGTGAATTCCCTCGTAATCTTTGCATTGTTGTTCCCACGATAAGATAAGATCGAAGTTTGCTATTTCATTTCTACGAAGCCCTGTGTAGAACTGGGAATCTTCAGTTTATCAGCTTTTCTCTCTAACGCTACTACTTACCGATGATTAGGTTACGACAAACGAATTTGATCCTTATTCTCACCCTTTCCACCTGTGAATTGATTATAAATTTTGAATTTACTCTAGTTCTATCATACTTTGTAATGAATCCGAGAGACTGGTCGGCTGACAACATTCTCATTTTTCATTTTACTTGCGCGCTAAACGGTTGGTCATCGATATCAAACACAATTAGTTCGTCTGTTTGTATTGAATTTAATTTTAGCGAAGTAATTCAACAATAAGAGTTGTATAAAATAAGGTACTCGTATAAAAGACAAAAGAAGTCTTTAATTGTTCGCTATTAGGTTTATTCTTTGGTTAATGTTATTGGAAGACACGCTGTTTATTAAAAAGACGAAATCTAGTCAGGGGAAGAAGAGAACGAACACAGACAACTCCGATGACTGTCCAGAGAGAGAGAGAGAGAAAACTCTTGTTTTTTTATTCGAACACGCATTCTATTGGTCAATAGGATGAGACTTGCGTTTCCATGCTTCGAAGCTTAAGTCTCTTTGGCGTTCAAGCGTTCAGTCAGAAGAAAGGCAAAGGACAAAACATTTAATTCTAACGAAGGACCGGTTCCATTTCAGGAGAAAAAGCAGAAATTTTCCTATATTTCTTCAAAATACACTCTCTGATCATGACCATAGATTATTGCTTTAATTTATAAGCTTTGAATACTCCCTATCAGTCTGTGAACGTGATGGTTTCATGAGTTGACCAAATGATCAATCATATATACGTTTGAAAAATGAGATCCCGAAACCATGCTCTTCCCTCGGGTCTATCAGAAAATTGTTTCCAAAGATTTTCTGGTTTTCCCAGCCGTTTAGATGCAATAGGAAGTCAATTTAGGGTGCTGACGGATCGAACCTTTTGGAAACAACCGCAGAGTGATAGAGAAGACAATCAGGCGACAATCACCAACAGAATGACCCTTCGTTTGTCTATTTCCTATCCATATTCCCTTAGTTTTCTATAATATTTTCTGTGTGTGAAATTGGTCTCCGTTTAATGAACGACTGATAAACTATCGCTTACACTTATTTGGCAGTTATTGCAAACTCGACCACGTTCTTGTGTTTGTGATAACAGCCAGCAAAAAGTTGCAGCAAATAGAAGTTTCCGTTTCACTTTGAAGAAGAAGGAAGACGAAGGAGAAGAAAGGAATGAGAGGGTTCATCTCCTTGTTAGCAACATTCGCGTAAACAGTTGATAAACACACGAAGGAAAATAATAATTTATTTGAAAAAGAAAAGTATCATATATTCGCTCGATAAGCAGCAGAATATACACGTAAAGACGTTAATGTCGGAATGCGTGGATGAGAAAAACCCAGGCAGCTGAGAATCTTTTGTATAACAATTACATTTTTTCCGTCAAGAAAAGAGTTTTTCTGATGGAAAAAGACTTGGAGGTGTTGACAGGGTTTGATATGTAGACTAGACCAATATACATACAGGTAATAAGCTTACAACATAATGCTTACTCGTAAAGTCGGGTAAATTTACATATTTAGCAAAATATGTGATTTAAAGAAAGCTTTAAGCCTAATAGACGCTTGTCCGTAGCAATATCATCTTCATCTTAACGACGGTAGAATTTTGCACGACGCCATTCCTGTAATCATTAATACTTAATGAATATCCTCTTGTTTATCTTTGTATGTACCTGACTATGCTCTGGTCTGCTAAGAGCTGGCTTTTTGCAAATGGTGGAAGTGCGTTTCTTACAGCAGGATTGGAACCAATTTCCGCTTCTATCCATCTTAATGCATCTTCGTGCACGGTTCATTGTTGGACGTTTATCTAAAAAAGATTGATGTTTGAGAACTGCTACCGAATATGGATTTCATAAGTTTCTCTCATTTCGCATTATGAAATCTGAGCAGGGAGTGTCTCCCAATCTTAACAAGAACTGATTTCCTTCATCAAAATATTTCATCACTGGTACTGTAGGAGAGGGGTTGCGAAGGAAATGGGTAAATGATATTTTTTTGAGGGCTTCAAAAACCATAAAAAAAGTCTTACTGTTCAAGCTCTCTATCATTCTCTCGCTTCTAGTCTTTAAAGGGTCTCTCAATCTCTTTGATTACCCCTTTAAACGGTCTCTCTCCCACCTCTCGTTTTCTCTCGTTCTCCAATGTGATACAGCAGTTTCAGTTGGAACTTCTCAACTCCACATTTTTTCCGATTATGTACTGGCTGACACATGAATTTCCTATTTCGTTCATTTTGTCCATTTCTCTCTCAATTTCTCTATTCGATCCTATTAGTTTTTTCAATCAATAGGAGAACGCATACGTTATCACTTCCGGTGTATTGAACACAAAAATTTCTTTTCTTTTAGAAAGTTTTGTTATGAAACATACCTCCAATCCAATTTTCGAAGTTACCATAAGTTGATTGATCAGAGTTCACATATACGGCATTACGTCCGAAGTAGGCAGATCCGATCCAGATTTCACGATGCTGAGAAATTTCTGAAATTGATGATAAAGCCTGTGGTTATACATTATTTATTTTCTCGTAAAAAGGAGATGAGAAAATACATCTGCCCAAGAGAAGACAGGTCTGTCCGGATGTGTTGATAGGACGCATCCGATCCCCATACGTTTTCAAGGTAATTATCGGAAGATTAACAGGCAGTTGAAGAAATTTAATGAAGATTTTTCAAACAGAAACTTTTTTTGTGTTCGAACGGTTGAGAGATAGGGATGGAGATCGAGAGATGTGCTTGCAAAAGCTTCTTCACCAAGCTGGACTAGTGAATTAGGGTGTTCGGTCGTTCGCAAATTTTGAAAGAAAGCGTTTTGAGAAGATGGAATAGCGAAAAGGTGGTAGAAGATCAGGTAAAAACAATTAAACTGCAAACGAGCAGAAAAAGAGTTGAAAGTTCACTAACCATTTACGAACTTGTTCTCTTCAAAGCTATGAACGGAAACATGATGAGCTCCTTGGAAAAGACACTTGAATTCGGCTACTGTCCATGGAAGAATATCGGAAATGAGCTTGTAGCAAGAGTTCGTTCCCGGATAGTACTTCCAATCACTACTTCCACAGGGGTTACAATAAACGCCTCAAAGGAGAAAAGGTTTATGCGAAATGAAAACATGAAATCTTACCTGCATAAGCAGCAGCCACAATGGCCAGTTGAAGGAATTGTTTGTTCATATTAGACAGAAGAATGAGTGATTAGGCAGAGAAATAGGAGTTTATTTTTTATTTTTCTTCTGCTTATTATTATTGTTGTTGTTGTTGTTGTGTGTTGTTGTTGTCAGAATACCGTCGAGGTCGGCGGCTGGTCGTCTGGGGTATCAACTTAGCCAGACGATACTTTTATAGGTGAGCGACGCTAGTGGGCGGAGACGAGTCCCATTTCCGGCGTCATCTACAGTCTTCGGACAAATTGTAGGCGGATGTGGGAGGATTGAGAAAACACATCTTGTCACCACACAATGTGGTTCAGACAATTAACAACCGAAGCTATTCACGGCTTGTCCCACCACCCAAGTCTAAACATGGTCAAAGTTTTCAAAAGAGAAGTTGTTACGTAGGCGATTATCTTTCTTCTTCTCATTTCTTCCTCTCCCTTCCTCTTCTCCAAAAACACCATCTGAACTTTAGCGTTTCCGATCGGTTCAATAAGAAAAGTATTCAACAGGTTTAAATGTCATGATCACCTTGTTTCCAAAGTAGTTTATCCCAATCGTTCAATTCGTAGGCAGTGACATCATTTCTTCGACCGTTAAAACTACTCAGCGCTCTTTCTCGTTTTTTCGGATGTGGAACATAAGAAACGTTTTTCGTTATAATATCAGCTAATGTCTCATTTCTGTAGTGTGAAGCTTTCAACTTCCTGCCATCCCTCCTATCACAATCCATGAATTCATTTTGATTCGCCGTTCAAAAATTATTTTCTCTTGATAACATCAAATGTTTTCGATCATTCGGAATTCTCAGAAAGTTTTTTTGACACCCATCCACCCCACTTTTGCAGTTTCTGCCTTTCTATCACAAAAATTACCATAAGGAAGATGTATGGGGTTGTTCTCGAATTGAAACATTTCTCGAGAATATCCTGTTTGGTAGTTTGAAAGTCTGGATTCACTTTCTGCAACATACACACTGTTACAACAATAACTAATTTTTTACAAACGATAGAACATTTTCTTTGAAATCTCCGTTAAACAAGGTGTTCGGAGTTTGTATCCAAAACTTCCTGTCGAGCTTTACTGTACAAACGGAAGTCAGCTGAGAACTTTTGGTTTTTTGTCATTTTGAATGAGATAAAACTGAACTCTCAAGTGGCCATTAAAACGACCATTTCAGCATATGCCGTTAAAGGAGATGAACGAACGCAACAGCATTTTTCGGAACAAACCCCACATTTCCTTTTTGAAAATTATAAAATTAAAACCTGAATTGTTTGAGATAATTGCTGTTTCGATCTGATGACCCCATACAGTTGCAAAGGTTTCGTCCGGAAATTAATAATTTTTCTCCGACGGAAACAGTACGTCAGGAGCATATGTGAGAAAGGAAAATTCATAAAAATTAGGAAAAAAGTTTTCGGATTAAATTCAGACGGAAATTTCAAGAGAAAAAAGCTGTGCGACTGGCTAAGAAAGTGTTAGAGTGAAAGGAAGAAACGAGGATGCCAGAGGAGAGACTGAGAGAGAGAGAGAGAGAGAGAGAGAGAGAGAGAGAGAGAGAGAGAGAGAGAGAGAGAGAAATATACAGAGATGCAATAGGAGAAAGGTATAGATGAGGGCAAAGGTTGATGAGTTAGGAAAATTGGTTTTGTATGATAAAAATCGAAGAAGACAGATATCACCGTTATATTTCTCTTCAAAAGTACAAATTCATCATGTGTTAAGGTTTTTTCCAAATTTTGAAATAATAGGACTTGAAATCAAAAGTTCGTTCAATGAACACAAATTTTTACGACTCCACATGTACGGAGCTTGTGGTTGTAAAATGAAATGAAGTAGATTCTTTAATTACCTCCATTGACCACTCTTGAATTTTGATTCAGAATATCATTCTTCTTGTTGAACTCATTGGGCAACGTGGTAGGCGTCGTATTGTTAGCCTCGCTCTTGCCAATTACACTGCTTGAACTCCTTGATCACAATCCATTTTCAGTTTATTATTAAAAGTAATCGAACATGATTGGCTTGCATTGAACACTTTCAAAAGTCGTCACAAATGAGAGCTTTGCCATAACTTTTCGACACTTTCCATCTTCAGCTTAGACTTCTTTATCAAATGGGCGCAGTAAATGTTACTAAAAAAGTATTAATGATAAGGGTAATTTATATCAAATACTGATACATTTCATCAAATAACCGTTTTCGACCATTTGTAAGCTTTTTTGATTCGTTCGTCAAGCCAGATGTCCATCTGTCGCACACAGGTGAAAGGATGACAGCAGAAATGGAGAAAGAGAGAGAGAGGGGGAAGCTATCTTCGTTGAATGGCTTGTTGCTTGAGGATGATACAAATCTCAGAATACAATATATCAAAGGACGTTCGTTTTATTTTTTCGTTCTCCACATCTTCACGCTTGTATTTTGTGATCAGCGTTCGACAACCAAAACAGGCTTTCAGTTTGCAGAGACGGAAAGGAAAGAAAATCCTAACTTACTTTTTAATGTCGTTTTTCTTCATCTGAACCAAATGATTAATATCTTATATCAACAATTGATAAGATATGTCCATATGTTTTGCTATTGTCTGAATCTCATACGAAGTAGAGCTTTAAACAATGCTAATTCAATGAAATACTTATTTATTAAACAAACTAACTGAATGGGAGACATATAACTGTTTGTTGGATTATAAATGAGAAAACGTGATAAATTCAAATTTAAAATAAACACAACCGTTCTACATCATTACGTTTTCATGAATGACGCGCCAACATACGCGATGCACGTGAAAACGTGAGTATGCTAATTCAAATGAACTAATGATTCCACTCTTGTTGCAATAATTCAACCAGCACTTTGATCCGTTGCTTCTCAACATTATTCAAGCATGATGATTTATCATTGAGTTCATCGAAATCTTCTTGTCGTTTCCATTCAATACACTCAGGTATGACTAATTCAGATAATCCGCATAAATACAAGATTGGTCTCAAGACGCTAGCAGTGTCAATCATCTGAATGATTTAAGGTTGAAAGATATGATGAAGATGTGTGTAACTTACCAAATCTTCGAAATAGATTATATCCAATGCATAGTACTTCAAATTTCTTTGATAGTTGACTGTAGCACCCATTATATGGGCTAATGTAAACTCAACACAATCATTTGGTCCTATCTTAACTACCGTATCTCTTTCTAGTCGACGCCATGAAGTGAAAAAATCGCAAAATGGATAAGCTTGTCGAATGAAAAAACATATCTTAAGCAAACATTTCAATTGAACAAATGAATTTAAGCTCACTCACAATACGGAATATTGGAATGGATTCTGATGTCTTCGAGATGAGTCGCGGTATGCCATCAGATGGGTTTTTTGATGTCACAAAGATATGTTGAATAGATGGATAACTGTGATGAACGTATGGCACTAATTTCCCACAACATGATCTGCAATGTACATGTACGAAGTACACTCTCTTACGAATTTCATTCCAATTATGTTATGTGAACGAGAACGAAATGAACGAAAGAAGGAGAAGAAGGAAAAAACGCTTCGAAAATCCTTTTCAAATATGAAAAAAGGTTATCCAAAGTTGATTGCATGAAATTTGTGAATCATTGCAGTGAACGAACAGTTGAAAAAACTGTTGGGATACCTGTTTTGGAACGGAAATGATTTCGACTGAACTCGAAGAATCTTTTCAAGTGGTTTTCTCTACACTACTTTTGTGTTCTATAGCAACCTCACAAAATATTTAAATACAAAAGGACATTCACGTAGAATGACTTATAATATGGTGAGAGAGGTAAAAAAGGCAAAAGAGAACGGAAAGAAAAAAGTATTTTGGTCATCTTCAAGAGACCAAACGCTTTATAAAATACCTTGTCTTAATTAGAACAGTTTGATTGCCATTGTAATGACATAGAGAGAATCGAATGACGTTTTTAGTCAATTCACGTAATTTCTCTATTGAAAGACTGTACATAAGAATCGAGAGTGAAGTAAGCATTGGAGGCTCTCCTAACACCTATAAATAAAAAGAATTGCATGATATATGACTAATGCATTAAGATTTACAATGAAAGATCGCGTAGAGGAGTCAGCAGATTGAAGCATCTTCGCTGTCAAGGTAGCTCCACAGGCAGGTGTACTATGCAGAAAGATTGTCTTTGCTGAAACGTAAAAGATTCGGATAACGACAACAGGAAGTGAAGATACCTTTCAACATGTTGTTGTTCATATAACTAGCAAATGTAATATGATTAACTCTGGCTACTTTCTCAGCTTTTTCATAAAACGTCACAGATAGTTTAGGGTTTTTGAGAATAGATAGGTCTTCTTCCGCAGGAATTTGACAGAAATAGACATATTGGTCTGTTATTGAATAGATATGCCATCTGAATGAATTTACATAGACGAGTATGTATAAGTATTTGAAAGAAACCTTTGATCTGCCAATTCATCAAAATGACCAAAATGATCCGAAAAAAGCAAAAAGTCGCATTCTCTACATATATCGGAAGCGTCTAGTCGATTACTGAAATATATAAGACGAGAGAGAGTTGCTTCGAATTAAGAAGAAGAACAAAGTTTCTTTATAAATGTTTACCGAGCTAAAATATGAAAAAATTCCACTTCATTGGTAATATTAGCTTTAGTCAGAACCCTTATAAGAGCAATAATATCAGATTCTAGCTGGATGATCGAGCGTATTAAACGATAAAGAATATAAAATAGAAATTTGAAAATTATAAATATAGTCTTGACATCAGATTGCATTGACATCTTCACTCCAATATCTATGAAGTAATGGTAAAGTTGCCCAGAGATACCCTATAAAGAGAAAGTTTGAGAAAGGAAGAGGGAGAGAGAGTAAAAGAGAGAGAGAGGGAGAGAGAGAGAGAATAAGAAGAATAAGGTGAAGTCTGAGACGAAGAAAGAGAAAGAAAAAGCAACATGAATATGAGGAAAAAACATTTTTTTCAAATTGTAATGACAGAGAGAATTGAGCAAATGAAAATGAGCTGAATGGGTTTAAGCTGAGCCACAAAAAACGAGTCAGAAATGGACAGAAAAGTTTAATAAAAATAAAATTGTGATGCAAAGGATCTTCTGAAGAATAAATGAGCATGTCTAGATCAAGAGAAGTCAACAGAGCGATATTCAAGTGAGAACAAACAGATACCACAAACTGCTTCAAATCGATCGGAAAAGAAATATGCTTATGATTTTTCTCTTTTGAACATGAATTTCGGTTGAACGAAGCTGAATATAAAAAAAAACGATTATTGGATTGAGAGTGAAAAATCGTATAAAGGAAGAGTCAAGAACTCTCAAGTATTTTGCTTGAAATGGCCGCTGCTGGATGTCGAACTGCTCACTTCGTTACGACGGCTGGATTAGGCCGAGCCATGCCCACCAATTGTTTATTGAAAGAAAAAAAAAGAAAAATTCTTTATAAAATGAAAATATATTTGGCATGAAACAGAAGAAGAAGAAGAAAGAGCAAAATGAGAAGAATAAAAACGATATTATTTTCGAGTTCTTTCCTTCCAATTTTCGACTGATCCAAATTTTCGATAGAGGTTTTGAACAAGCATGCTCTAAGATGCATATAGCTGTAGACGAATAAAAGCTTTCGTCGACAACTTAATGCAACGCTGAGGTACAAATTCGATTTATGTTGTCGTTTAGGAAAAGTTTGAGACATAACTCTCCAGAGGAAATAAGCTTCATCAGTAGTTCTTTCGTAAGAGGCCATTGGTTGTAGCTGATTTATTTGGAAAAATAGGTGAAAAGTCGCTGTAGTGCACCTTCTCAACAGTAAGGTCGAAATAGGTTTACTGAACATGTAGTCGGAAAAAGGATGGTTGGTACGGTAAGAAAATTGTGGCAATTTTTTTGAACAAAAATACATTAAGTATAGTAAGTATAAAAACATATTTTGCGCAGAACCCGGGAAAGGAAGGTTTGGAAGAAATAGAGATTCTGGCTTGTACTCCTGAATTAGCACAGCTCATTTCTGATTCTATTGATAGCTTTCGCTCTATTCTCTTTCTTTCTTGAACTAATATATGTTATTAGCTAGTAGAAGTACATATGTTTGCAGCGTGCTTGCTACCTCAGTCATGCTCTGTCATTACGTTTCTGGAAGTTAAGCTTTGAGCTCTCTTTTCTTGTATATATTTTCAAGTTGAACATCCAATTTGAGATACAAGCAGGAGTGCTGTTTGGTCTCTACTTTTGGTCGAACCGAATTGTTCCCGATTATTGTATATACTGCAGAGTTCTGTCGATATGCGTCTAAATGTGTTGGCAACTTTAAGTTTCACGTGACGTGAACTACTTGGCCATGTCCATAGTGAACTCATTTCTTGATGTTCGGCCTTATAGATCGGTTGCATTGCACTTAACAATGTAAGGTGCACAATTAAGTTCTTAGATTGGTATCTTCATTTTACTTCCTGTGACATCAGTATTGTACAATATGATGAGTTTGCTGATGAGCCGCTTTTTCTCTATTCATGGATTGATAGTTGAAGCTAAGAAAGAGGGAATCCAAGAAAGCTCTTCAGGTAGTCATTCTTGATAACGAATTTGAAATGAGCGGTCGGTCAGTTTAACCACCTTTTTTCCATATTTCACCAATATGTACATTGTTACATGGGATTTTTATGATTGCTCAGAGAAATATTAGAAGAGACGAATGAAGAAATCATATCAGAATCTGATCTAGTGTTTTCAAACTTTTAATTATTTGTCCATAATATGTGTTAGTTGTCTGTTATCTCATCATTCGCACACTATTTGTGTTAAAGTCTCTTTATTCTAAATGTTCTCATACTATTTCCATTTAAGTATAAAGTCTCATAAGCTTTTGTACTGTTATCAATAAATCTTTTTCCTTTTTGCTTTCTCTCTTCTTTTGCTGCTTGAGCTATCAGTCAGCCAGACTGTGTCGTCTCACATCAAACACTTGTTTCTGCTTCAGTTTTTTGACATTCTAATCGTCCATGAAGCGAGCTGGATGTGATTCCATTCATGCCAGTAGTCATCTTTTAATCACATCATTATTTTATTTAATAATTATAATTATATGTGTAATACCATATGTAGATTCTAATTCTAATCGTCAATTAGAGACGCCAAGATTCCTGACTAAGGTGAGTTCATTCAAATATTGATATGCATGTCCTTAACGAGATGATTGCTAAGTCTTACTTATTATAAAAACGTCATTCACCAATCCAGTTATCATTTCAATTTTTTTACTATCAAAGCTTATTTATTTACTTTCCCTTTTTTAAAGAGGAAAAGAGAAAGTTTTGACTGAGTTAAGGGAGTGAATGACAAGAGAGTAAGGAGAGAGAGAGAGAGAAAGAGGAAGAGAGAGAAAGAGAGATTATATAAGATAACGGCTGAAAGAGACTATAATAGCAGAACAAGAGGGGACCAATTATCTGAAGATAGTTTCACTTGTATAATCCAGTCTGGACAACTAAAAAGCGCATTTTCATGAAATCATTCGTTTCATAGTCGCATTCTAAATATAAATTTTATTTGAAAACAAAATAGCTTTACAACACTCTCCCCTCTTATCATTTAATTATCAGCTGTCAAATCCATAGAGGAAAGGAATGAATGAAAAAAAATGTTGTTTAGAGTTCCTACCGTAATATTACAGAAGTCTTGCCGTTTTGAAGGTGGTGGATGTCAATGCGTTAGTAGAGGGGAACGAGGAGAATGCTGTTGCAGAGGAAGAGATGTCGAAGTCCTACCACAAAATTTGACAACTTCATTACGCGTACTGTATGCCTATTCTTATACAAATACATCTCACATGAGGCCTCTTTACAGAGTTATGTATAACACGAGCTTAGAACAGATTCCAACGAACTTTTTTGAGAATTATACCACATTAGAAGAGATGTTTCTACTTTTTTTTAATCAAAACCTGATTTTCATTTTTTCAGAGAGATATTCTCTTCTCCCGAACTCCATTATGTTGATGGGACAGCTTTAGAACTATTGAAAAACTTAAAGAAATTGTAACTTCATAAGCTTCCGAAGCTAGGGATTGAACATTTGTTTTCAGTTCACTCACATGGTGTAAAAAACTTCATGAAATCTCTGGGACTCTAATGGAAAAGAACTTGCGAATTCAAACTGTGTTGGGTTCATTTATGAAGAGCTTAGAATGACGATATTTGCTTTCCAGAATTTTGAGGGATAATGCCTTGAAGCGAATGCCAGGGTTACGGATGACTGATGACCATCGTTTAGAAGTGGAGGTAGATCTATCCGGGAATCAAGTGAGCTGTTCCTTCAATAAACTATGTTTAAATAATTCAAAGATTCAATACATTGGAGAGCACCGAGTACATGGTGTTCGAGCGAGAAGCCTCAGGTTGAATCATAACCGAATTCGTGAAATATCAGCTTTCGCCTTCAAGAATTGTAGTTTCGCTAAGCTGTAAGAATCTTCAGTATTTCTAGCTTTCTGAACTCATTTCAGTTACTTGAATAACAACCCTGAACTCAGCGACCTTTCAGTAGATTCTTTCAGAGGCATCAGCGAGCTTCATCATCTGTAAGCATAATCAGTTTTTCTGTTGTTTGAATTTTTGAACTCATTCAGTCAATTGTCTGATACAATCATATCAGAATTACCGAAGAATGGGTTGGAAAACCTTAAATCTCTGACGTTAACAAACGTGCCATCTCTCAAAAGTCTCCCTTCAGTTTTAAGGTATGAAGATAGATTACTAGAATCTATGATGATGTTGGTTTAAGCTTTCCGAAGTTGAAAACAGCCCATTTCACATACCCTCATCATTGTTGTTTATTCAAGGTAATTCCAGTTTTCCTGAGTGAAAAGATAGAAAATGATTCATTTTTGGAAGAAATGTTTGGGAATAATCTAAAAGGGAATTCCCAGCAACTTTTAACGAGCATTTTCATTGAATCGTTTTGCTTCAGCATGTTGACAATGTTCTTCAAACCGATGGAAGCAAAGCCAAGAGTAATAAAAATCGTCTTTGCAAAGAGCAAGAGAACAGAATCGAAAAAGTCAAACGAAGGAAGAAGCGGGAGGTGATTTTCCATGAAATAATTCTTTTTCCTTAAGATTGATATTTCAGTTTTTAGGCTCCATCACCTCCATTCGAACTTGCTGATTGGTTTCCATACTTCACAGACTCATGGCTACCTGAAGGTGAACAAGATACTGAGGAAGAGTTACCGGAGTTTCCTCCAAATATGATCGGAGCCTTGAAATGTCTCTCTGAAGCACAAGATACAACAGTTCAGAAGCTTTTCAAGAACATAACTTGTACGCCTCAACCAGATGCACTTAACCCTTGCGAGAACATTGTGGGGTGAGACAGGAAACACTGAAACGATGAACGATATCGTATTTCAGATACCCTCTGTTAAGAAAAACCATATGGATTGTTTGGGTGTTAGCCATATTTGGGAATATCCTAGTTTGGTTATCGCTATCATTGGCATATGAACACCGCATGAGAATTCATTATCTTTTGATGATTAATCTATCTATTGCTGATTTGCTCACAGGTTAATCAGATTATTTCTAATTGATACTCATTCACATTGTAGGTGCCTATTTGGGGATTCTTGCCATACAAGATGTGAGAACATCCAACGAGTATTACCGTCATGCAGTTGAATGGCAAACAGGTTGGGGGTGTCGAACTGCTGGATTTCTGGCTGTTTTTGCATCCAAATTAAGCATAATTTCCATGTTTTTAATAGCTTTCGAAATTGTTTATAATACGAGGTAATTGATACGTAATATGAGGACAAAAACCAACAAAAAAATTGATAGAATGGGATTTTATGGCCGTCGTTTGAGTCTTAAAGTTACACTCTGCTTGTTGGGAATTGGATGGATATACTCTATTGTTATGGCAGCTTTTCCTTTAGTAGGAATTTCAAGTTACAGTACTACAAGCATTTGCTTACCTCTGAAAGCTGATAACTTAGTTGATAAGGTATGAAGAAACGAAGAACGAAAGGAATACAAAATGTGACTTTCAGATTTATCTCATATCTGGTCTTTCAATCAATCTCATTGCATTTATGGCAATGGTAGGTTGTTATGTGGTGATCATCATATTACTTAAGGTAATACATTTCCCCACTATTGATAAACAACTTGAACATATAGGATCCATCAACACCTTCTAGAGATGAGGACAAAGCTATTATTGCCAAAATGGCTTTACTTATATTCACTGATTTGGTTTGCTGGTTCCCAACTATTTTCTTTGGTAACATTATCCAAAAGTCTCATAATGACTGTCAACGTATAGGTATGACAGCAGCTTTAGGATACCCTTTGATATCAATCAGCAATGCGAAGGTTTTCTTGGTTTTCTTTTTCCCTTTGAATTCCTTCGCCAATCCTTTCTTATATGTATTCCTCACAGAGGTAGGATGCTATTGTTTTTCATTCTAGTGTTAATACTCAAGAGTTGTAGGTAATTCGACGGAAAGTCAAAACGAAAACGATGCCAGTTTTGAAAAGAATAACAAGTACACCAGGAATCGCGTTGAAGTATGATATTACGTTTTGCTATTCAATTTTTGGTTTTTTTAAGTACGTTGTCTAATTTCTACAATTCACAACCACCTGGCCGCCGAGACGAACCTTGCAGTCCAACGCGTTTACAAGTAACTCAGGTAAGAACAGGAAAACAAAAACTGCTTTCTATATCAAATTAACAGATCACTTCTCTGAGTAGTACTCCACGAGGCTCTAAATGTTCAACGACAAAAACAATAGACTCTATGGATACGATAGATATACCTGCAAAACGGAATAGGTTTTGCTTAGACTGTTTTTGAACATTCATACCGTATTGCAGCTCTTCCCCAAGAGTGTCTTTCCAGGAGGACACTATTTCTGGACATCGAGCCTCTTCAGAATCGATGAAAAGGTTCATTGCATTACAGAAACGGGTCTCAGCTATTCCAGAGGTTGAAAAAAGCTTCAAAAAAAGTCCCGTTAACTAAACAATTCAGGTGTCAGACTTATCTGAACATTCAAGTGAAAGTCATCATGAACATATTCCACGGCAAGTAAAAGAAGAATCGGAACGCGTAAGATTTGACTTGAAGATAATGTAGGGAAAGAAAAAAATACTTGCTTTAAGCCACCCAAGCCCAGTTGGCAACGTTTATTAAGACGAAGCCGACATGAAAGTGCAAAAAGCTCCGGTCAAGATTCAGGAAGAGGTAGCATTACATCAACTGGAACTGTACGTCATCACTCATATGAACACCTTTTATCTTTTTTATTCACAGGAGAGGAACTCATTGGCTAGTGCGAATGCAGATTTCGACACTGAAACGACAATGTTCTTGCCTAAGCGTTTATCACTCGATGCATCGCTGTCTTCGTTTCAACTACGAAATATTCGAAAGCTCAGCCCATTATCGTCTTCGGAACGAAAACGAAAAAGCTCAGCGACTGTAGAAACGCCGACTTTCACGTTAACAGATTATTCATAATATAACAAGCTAATAATAATAATAATTTATGATAATATAAACAATATAATACTTATGAAGAGGTATATCACATCGAAACCTTCTCCTTCCCTGAAAATCTAATGTAGAATTGGTCGGGCATTGCATTTACAAAAATTCAGAAACGACTGGGCTTGAAAAAACAATTCTTTTACTATTCTCCAAATGAGAAGCAATTGCAAGGAGAGAAGAATTTGGAAGTTGCTACCTTCTCCCTCTTTCTTACTCTTTCTCTTTCATTCAACATGCATTTATAACACTCTCTTCGTTTCTTTTTTGGTTTCAATATTCTCAATAATATATATTATTCCTCACATATTCATTCAGGTTGATGGGAAGATTGACAGCTGGACGTTATCGCACTGTTAGAAATCTTCCTTGTTTTTTTCTTCTTTCCAGCTACCGTTTTTGACATTTAACATCTGATTCCACAGCTTATGTAACGATTACAACGTCGAAAAGAAAATTTTCAATCACTATTCATTCTTTTTTTCCAGCATCTCTCTTTCGAAACATTAGAACTTCTACATAGAATTATCATTTTCAGTCTTCACGGACAACCTACGTCACGTGTTTCACGTGAGCTATACATATCTTCATTCAGTGCACAACAGACATGGTGAGCGGTTGCTTTTTATTGTTCCTTTTTAATTTTTTATTTTTGGAAGTCCATCCCGAGTTTCTTTTTTTCTCCTGTTAAGAAACAGGGAGAAAGAGAAAAATAGGGAAAGAGAGAGGGGGAAGGACAGGAAGAGAGACAAGAAATCAAATTTATTGCTCTTTCAACTGAATTTTAAAAAAAATTGTTTGATACTTTAAAATTAATCTTTTCAAACAAATCAAATAGAATATTTTGTATTACAGTCTTTTTGATGAGTAGAAATAATTCGGGACGTCTGTCCACGACCTGTAGTCTCTCTCTTGAAGCATTTAGGAAATAAGCCATCTGAACTAACATCTCGTCCGAGCATTGGTTTAACTGTTGTGATTAGCTATTTTGACACATTTCGATGATCATAGAACATTTTGAGTCTCACCTTTTTTGGGCTTTCAAATCATTTTTTATTCAAAAAAAATTGTTTTCTCCCACACTAACTGTACGTGCTAAGTAAGCTTTACCTTTCTGTTCATTCTGATACACAGTTGTTCTCCTTCTTATTCTCTCCGCCTGTTCGAAATGGCCTTTTCTCATAATTTTTGTTCAAAAAAAAAAGAAATTTGGAGAAAAAAATAGAAAACGTCTGCTGCTGTGCAAACGGACTTCTGATAATTCAGAAGAAAACTTTCAGTTGTGTGTTTCTGATGATGTTGTATGTGTCTTTAAGCAGAAACCGTTTAAGCACTGACAATTTATTCATCAATTGGAAAATATGAACAAATTATGGAATTTATGGTTTCTCCACTTCCTTATCAGAGATGCTCATATTTTTTTAACATTACGTATTGTGCTTGAGATTACTTCTGGCTCTCTAAGCTATCCAATATACATGTCCAAATACGTAATTACACATCTTATGCATTAACACCTGTAAAAAATTATTTGCAGGAAATTTTTGAAAATGATATTCAAACAACTGTAGTGGTTGGCTTGTTTTCCATCTTCGATATCTATGTCAGTATCTTCAACAATAGCTTTTCAACCATTTTTTTTGTTAATTTTATTTCATAAGAAATTCACTACTATTTCATCTTTAAAATATCAAGATGGCCTTGATTGTTGCTTAGCTTTTTCTCTTTTCGTTTACCCAATTTTGAAGGCAAAAAAACCAAATGAAAACCATCCTGTTCTGTTTTTGGCAAAAAAACTTCCGAACGGATAAGGTTGAGCTTCGTGTTCGACTGCTCTTATCTTTTGACAAATCTTTGCAAAGTGTTTTCAGAAGGCTAGTTACATAATTACGCACGTTCCCTTTTTGATAAATACATTTTGGTCTCTCCTACACATTCTCTGTATCACCTTCTCTCTCCCTCTCATTCGTAGATGACCTCTGCTCATCTTCGTTCAACCGAAAAGTTAAAAAATCTGAGCCATGTTCTACATTACTTTGAAAAACTAAAGAAACTTTTTCGCGAACAACTGACTGGTATCCAATGGACGTAACAAGATACAAGTTAAAACCTTTACAAACCTTAGTCTTCCAAACTTTCGAAAAAGGATTTCAAAAGTCTTCCTTTGTTCATTTTTTGTTTCTCAGAATAATGGAAGCTTCTCCTTCCTCTCATTTTTTTAATGAAATCAGCAATTTCATGTTCATTGTGTAGATACATATATGTGTATGTGTGTGTGTGTGTATGTGTGTGTGTATGAATGATATCTATGTAGACCTTCCAAAAACGTTGTCAAACATCAAATGTGTGAAAATTTATTTTTCTTTCAACCAACTCATTTTTTTTAAAACAAAAAAGTTGAGTAAATCGGAAAACTCAAATGATAGAACAGATTATTATCGGTACTTACGGTCATTATTGAAAGTCTAAGAATGTGTCGTCGAACGCTTTAACGTTCGACGACATCAACATGCGATTTGCTGTGGAAAATCTTTTAAAAAACGCTTTTTCCGTAGAGATACGTCGCAGAGTATAATCTTTTAGTGATTATCGAACATATTTCAATCTATAAATTGAAGTTTTTCACGTCAATTTGCAAATTTAGAAACAGGAAAGCAACAAATACGGAAACTTATCTGGATGATGACGTAGAAACCATCTGACTATACTCTTTATCCATTTTTTCTGCCATTCTTCTCTCTATCGTTTCCTCTCTTTTGCTCTCTCTTGCTCTATCTCTCTACATATACGTATTATGGCTTTCTCTTCTCTCTTTTACGTTTCCTCTCTTTCTTCTCTTAGTCTACCGCTAATGCTGTATGATCTATACTCAGCTTCTAGCTGTTTCGGTTTTGACAAGATTTCAAACCTCCCAGGAAAATACTGTTGATATAACATAGCTCATCAGGTCTCCAATTAACCCAATAAAACATGTATATCTCCTCTTCGATCTGAAAACGCCCCATCCGCGGAATGATGTTAAAAAATGTTGAAAAACGTGATAAAAGATATTCATTACCGATTGAAATGCTCTTCTCTCGTCCTAACAGATGATTAAGCTCAATTGACGTCAACAACGGATATCTGTTTTCCATATAAGGAGCGCTACGTAGATTTTCGTCCTCAAGCATTTATATTAGCCATTTTCGCCATGTTATTCGATCACAATCACTGATTATCAGGTTCTTATACAGCATAGGCTTCATCTCGGCGACTTACATGAAAATCCTTAAATAACGAGTATATAAACCTGAGAGAAGAGAAAAGTTGTAAGCAACTCAGAATGGAAGTTTCCTCAATTTTAGTTCTTTTTTCTTGAACTGTAGTACGTGTAGTACTCCCGTTCGTTTCTCTCTGAATTTGCAATGTTTTGAAAGTTCGATGTGAATCATTTTCGTATTAAGAATCCGTTGTTCTTTACTAATCCAATGGTTGCTTCTGTGGAAGTTATTGAAGTTCCGGAACCAAAGAAGATAAACGTCAGTCGGTTTTTCGGCTACGGAAAGAAAATACCCAAAGGCAATTGACTTACCAATAATCATGAACTAATGCATTTGTTGTATTACAGATGTCAAGCGACATTGTGGAATTTGTCGTCAGCACGGAATCGTGGTAGAAACGAAAAAACATATGTGCCAATTTAAGGATTGCGACTGTGCCAAAGTAAGATTTTATCAAAATGAAATGCCTCACTCACATATTTAGTGTAAACTTGTAAGGAAGCGAAGATCAATTATGTCCACTCAGATTCGCTTACGTCGAGAACAAGACAAAAAGTTTCAAGTTAGAAACTTCTGCCTGAAACGTCGATTTTAACTTCCATTTTCAGCGCACGACAGATGAATCTGAAGCTGATATTATTCCTATGAATGGAGAGAAAAAGCCAACAAAAGAGGAAATCAACTTGTGCTATTTTTGCCAAAAATGTAAAAACCACGGTGTTCTTATGTGGAAGAAGGTTAAAACCTCACAAGATTTCTTTCTGTAACCCTCTCTTCTGCTAGGATCATAAGAAGAATTGCAAATTTGCTGATTGCCGTTGTGCTCAGTGCGACTTGATCGACACTCGCAGAGCTCTAGATAGGCATATAAAGAAAAATAAACTTTCATCAACAGGTAGTAATTGTTTTTTGATCATCAAATAATTTCAATATTCAGCCTCCGAAACGAGTTCTTCGGAAGCCTCGTCAGTTAGTTCTCCGGTGATGTCTGAGAGTGTTCTGAGCTCTTCTCCAAATGCAGCAGCAGACACTAAAATAGTCCTCACTACTCCGACGGTTGAGGAAGTTACTGTAAGTCTTAATTCTACTTATGTGAAATGTTCAATGCACATATATTAAACCATCATTGGTTGGAAGTAGTGAGCTTAACATTGTTTGATCAGCACAACAGGGTTACATTAGCTTTCTTTGCTTCCTCATTCGTGTCAAAAAGCGTTAACTATTAAATTTTGACAATGCAGCAATGAAAAGCTGAACTCTTCTCTCACAAAATGCGAAAAAAAATTAAAAACTATTAAACCAAACATTACAGAGATCTTATTTGTCGCCCAACCAATTGCCGTCATCATCTTCGTTCAACCTCATAGCTCTGGCACAAGATCACTCGGCAGAACTGAGCTCAAACCCGAATTATCATGGATTATGTGCAACTGGAATCCCTCTGGTTGTTCCACAGTTTTTCACTCAACTGTATCCTTATCCAACCAATATATCATCTTCTTTCCCTTTCTATACATCTTCTCCCTTGTTATCACATCAACAAAACTCTCCAATATTACAAAGTGTACCCATGTTCGATATTAATACAGTGCTTGCATCACTTGTTAATATGAAGCAAATCTAAACCCTACAGCTACCTATTTTACAAGTCAAATTACTCAGTCTAAAATTTCTATTATTTAATAACCAATTTACTACAGGTTGATTTAATGAAGTAAGCTTCAATCTACACGGGTATCATTTTTGTCAGTTAATATTCCTTACTACTACCTATCTCAATAATATTCTAATAAGTTTCGTAATATTAAATGACTTCAATAAATATATTAAAAAATCTTACAAAATGATTTTGTATATGTGCAACCGATCTCGACGTCTACAGGTGGTAGAATGGACGCTTCAAATGATCTGAACCAGTATGCTAATTCAAGAAATCACGTATTGTGCTTTACGTGCCTTTTTGCATAACTGAATATGTGGTAACACAACACGTATGTAATGGTGTGATTATCAGGAGAACTGCTTTGAGATGTTCAAACAACATAATTAAATAAATAAGTTTATTTCTGAAATAAATCAACTCAAACACTCACAGTGTTTAAGCTGGACAACAACAAACCAACGCTTTTTCTTCTTTTTCTAGACGAAAGGAGAAGATGCGATGGTATTCCATCTTTTGCGATCAATCACATAGATGGGAGTAGGTCTTTCAAAGCCATTGAACGTTGTAGATGCGGCACTTGTATATGCACCCATATTCTCATAAACAACCCAATCGCCAACTACCAAACGTGACATCATCTTCATATCTTCGATTTTGTCCATGCTGTCACATGTTGGTCCCCAGATTGTTGTGAGGAGTTCCTCGCTATCTTTTTCCTGAAAATATTATTTTATGAGAATGCGAAAAAGTTTCGAGTAGCCTACAAATAGAGGACGGCCAACAGGTTGAACATGGTCAAAGAGAATGCAATTGAATGAGCCATAAACACCATCATTCAAATAATACATCATGCCCTTTTTATCACTGTCATCGTCCTTTTTCGATATTTTATCAGCCTGCACTTCAGTAGCGTGAATGACATTGCATACAAGTGAGAAAGGTCTTGCTGCGAAGAAACGCCCAGGCTCAGCGATTAGTCGAACATTCGAACCATATGAATCATAAGGGAAGTATTCGTCTAGGCTTTTTCTGATCACATCAGCAATCTGAAAAAAACAAGAAAATGCTATTCGCGTAACTGATTGAGACTAACAGTTTCAAATGGCATATGATGTTCAGCTCCTGGGAATCCTCCGCCCATATCAAGAATTTTCATGTTAAATCCCAAGCCTTTTCCGATATCAAAAAGAGTTCTAGCGTGCATGATGGCAGTACAATAAGCTGAAGCATCGTTGCATCCTGATCCGACGTGAAAACTTAAAAAGAAACTTGAATTTTTCGTTGTTTCTCTGCTAAAACCTGATTCCTATCACGTTAACTGATAAGCGTTGAGCAGTCTTCAACAGTTGTGGTGCTGAACTTACTGGATCAGCACCAAACTTCAAATTCAAAGGACATGCAGCGGTCGGGTCAGAAACGGCAATTCTTAGGATCATTCTGGAAAGGTCAGAGGTATATCATACCAGTCCCAATTTCTTACTCTGCTTGAGGATAAATCTTCGCAATTTTCTCTAGTTCTTCAGCATTGTCGAAGGTCATCATTTTGACATCACGATCCCTAGCGTGGGCAATGAAAGATCTTGTTTTGCATGGATTAGCGTAGATAACTCTATCAGCTCCAACACCCATATCCATAACCTAGATTGCCCGTACTTTTAAAATCAGAACTAATTTTTTCTTACAATATCAATCTCTTCCCGGCTAGCGCAGTCAAATCCAGTACCTAGAGCGGCAAGAACTCTGACAAGAACTTTGTCAGTGTTACATTTGACTGCATAGAATGGCTGGAACAAGAAAGTTATAAAGAACTAGAGCGAAATCAAACCTCGATCATCGGTAGTTCTCTCTTCCACAGGCGGAAACGATCAAGAATGACATCCAAGTTAACCAGCATAAAAGCCTCATCGTTCTCTTGATTATCTTTGTTATGAGCAATTTCTTTAGCCAAAGCCAGAGCGTCGATGTTCTTATCGAGGATTCCGACCTGTGAATTTTGAATTATTAATGAATCGGAGCAGAATAACTCACTTTGTGCTCTCCAATAAGTTCCATATCCGAAATCATGATGTTCAGTTAAGTTAGCCGGGAGGAGGTTTGCCGGTACGAAGTGGGTCGAAAATGAAGTAGCAGAAAGAGCTAGAAGTTCCTGGTCTACGACTCACGAACGTCTGAAAGAAGAGCATTATTAAAACAGTAAGAAATAATCTGAAAAAGTTTGAATTCTTCAGAAGTTTCACATGCCCTCTCTACTGGATTCCGCTACACTTTGTAAAACAGTTCATTTAGTTTCTTTGGATTCAGGATCGATCGGACATAGTCTTATCCAACCCATTATAACCTTCTTCGCAGTCTTTTGATTTCAGATAATTTTTCATCAAGCTTGGAAAGACTAACGTTTTTGGATGCGGAAGCCGCTATCCGTTCAGTGTTTGTGTTGATAGGCTTGATTTTCTGGCAACGAAAGGACCGTCGAAAGTTTCAAACGCCCAAGCAAGTTGACGATGAACTCTGCTTAAGCGAAGGAAGCTGAAAACAAAAGAATTAAGAACATGGTTGAAAAAAAAACGAAGAATGAGAGCAGGAATAAAAATAGGAATGATTGAATGACAACAGAGAGAAGAAAGTAGTTAGTGTTATCAGCGTCCGCCCACTAATAATCTGTGATATAAGTTTTTCAACGACAACAAAGGAGATCCCATTAAAAGATCAAACATACACATAAATGAAAACAACGCAAGTATTGGCAATTCGATGATGAAATATGAAGCAAAACATTAGTCAAATACACTACGTACTGATTTACGAAATCGCCAAATTTGGTTCGACGAAAAAAAAATATGTGTGTGAATAAGAACTGGTCTGAAGTTTCAAATTGCATCGGATTGTGTAACGATTGAATGAAAAGAGCAACTGGCATCAATATGCCTCCGATCATCGTTTTTGATTCACAAAACGATGTCGCGAATCTATCATTACGTTTTGCAGGATGCATTAGTCAAAATATCGTTTTATCATTCCAAATTTCCATGAAACTCATAAACTCCAACCACCATATGTGGTCTTATCAGAGCTTTCTACGACATATTGCAAGAAATTTGATTCTGCAACAGGAATAGAATGGAGAATGAGCCTTGAACGAATTAAAAACGGAAATTAGAAACGCTTTGAAGACCCTGAATGCTAAAATGATGTTCTACAGTCGGTCGCACAGCAGAGATGGAACAAAAACAAGCATCTTTAAGGATAAGTCTAATCGGAAACGTAAATGTCCAGTTATCGAATTTCGTTTCCTTTGGAGATGATAAGAACGAAGAAATTCTTTTTGTTGGAACTGGGCACTACACTCCTAAAATAGATGTGAAAGTTCAGTTTAGAAATCGGAAGTGGTGATGAAAATACTGTGAGTCATATAGATGAGTGGAAATTAACACAGAAGTAGCGGAAACTAAGGCTGGGAGCCTCGGAGGATGTTCTAGACTGAACGATCACCATCCGTCGGGGGCAACCCCAATCGTAGTGAGGAGAGGACGTTGCACTGACTCGGTGCATGCGTACTCAACCAGAATACTTTAGACTCCGCCCTTGGATAGCGAAGTATCTGACTTCTAGCAGTAGTCCCTTCGGTAGCTAAATAGAGATAATTCGTTTTTTGGATAGGGAAAAGGGGAAAACAGTGGTCACGTTGTTATGCGATACACAAAAACTTCTTCAAGGAGACTTTAGCCCCTCCTCTGTTGAATCATCAACATATATCAAGCAAACAGACTCAATTAAGAACTGTATAACACACGTCATTATTAAGAGAGGCATACGTAATCAGATGAAAAGCCAGGACTCAGTGTAGTAGGAAACAAACTTAAACTTAACATTCAACATTATACTTCCAATGAACTCCACATCATTCGTTGTAATTCTGCCTTATTTGACTTTGAAATTACAATAGGACTTAACAGACCATAAATCGAATTGTGTTACCTCTCCTCTGGTAGTTCGGATTTCTCAACGAATTTCATTCTCCGTAAATCCATGTTTACACAAACTCCATTTAGAACTTGCGCGCTCAACGATCGGTTGTGTTTGAACTGGTACTGTGTTTTCTATTCTAAACAGTTCACTGGATGGTTCGATATTCTTCTCATCGATCATTTTGAAATCATAAAGTCTGATCAATTCACTCATAACCAAAAGAGCAAAACGCCAAAATACTATTGGACGTCTATTTTCGATGACAGAACCCTAAGATATGATAGGTCGGGTCAGCGGGTTCCTATTATCTGACCATGTACGTATGCAGTAAACAACGCTAATTTGAATATGTAAAACTATTATTATATATATGTATATATATATTTCAAAATTAATTATTATAAACTAACAACTTTCTATAACAATTTGATGTAACAAGGAGGAGGTCAAGTAATTGAAGCTAAAAGACTACAACAGAAAACAATCAGAGCTTCTTAATCGCCTTTCCACTAGCATATTGAACTCCGGAGAGAACAGTTGTAGCTGCTGTGACACAACTTCAATTTGGAGAATTAGCTATACTTAGGAATGCAAACATTTACCTTAGAGCAGTAATAAAATTCTGACTAGAGACTCCAAACTCGAAAACAGGCGATGCTAGAGCTAAACCAACGACGGAGAGTTGAAGCAAAGTGTTCACCTGGAGGCACAGACATGCATTTCGTACATTCATAAAATCATACCTTGCTCATTAGTGTAGGAACGACTTGCATAGAAGACACTTCAGGATTGAAGAACCTTCAATGATATTTGCTTGAATACTTCGAAGCTATGAACAAACCTATTCAAGTTATATGGCGGTTCCATAGTCTGAAACCTTTTATAGAATCCCCCAGCTATGAGACATAGGTCTCTCAAGAGAACGATACATGTAAGAGGCCCTTAATCTTTGGTGAGCGAAATACATAATCAGCGGACTTACATGCTATCAAACCAGCATGGCTCATCGTAACGAACATCACGGATACTAAAAGCTTGTCAGCCACAGGGTCTAAAACAGACCCGAGTAGTGACTTTTGGCCAGAAAAATTTCTAGCTATATAGCCGTCGAGCTAGAAAGTAAAGGTAAAAGAATTTCACAAAAATTCTTCACATCCTACCATATCAGTGACGCCCGCTAAAGTGAAAAGAACAAATGCTGAAGGAAAATGATGGTTAACCACAAGATAACCAATGAGTGGGGTAGCGGCTATCCTGAAAAATGAGTCAAGATTAGCATGAAACTTATACTTGTATTCGCTGGAATAATCATTTCGGAACTTGCTTACTTAGAGAACGGTTGTACTATCTATGCGGGATTTAACTGGAAAGCTGAACATACCTCAAAACACATAATCCATTTGGAATGGTAGCTATTTTGTACCGCCCACTATCTGAGATTGGAGCATTTCTTTTATTAATATCTACATTTGAACAAAGTCTGAAGAATATACATGAAAGATAAATTTGCAAATCTATGGAAACCTCAGTACAGTGCAACTTGTGCCATTTACAAATTTATTTCTTGAAAGCAAAGCTGTATTAGCAGTTGCAACTATATTTTTAGCCTGCTTAATAAACGTCCTACTATGCATTATCCTCAGCATCATTCATCTGAAATTACCAATTATGAAATCAAAAAAATATTACTCGGGATGATTAAAAAACAAAACTACTCGTCTGCTTCGACGTTAAGCGAAAGAATGGACCATTGAGAAAAAGTATTTGACGTTGGCGCGAATGATCACTTTTGAAACAATTTGCTTGATTGAGCTTAAAATATACTAATTTATGTGAGAAGTTTGGAAGAAGAAAGATTAACCATGCAAGATAGTGATGATTTTTTCGCTGATCTCGATTTGGATCCGGTGCCTAAAGGCGAGAACAATCGTTTAGAGTAGAACAAACTGTTTGAGTTCAGATAGGCCTTCTTTCCAAGTTCCTCAAGTAGCTCCTTTATCTCAGAGACTCTCTGATGGATTACTTAGATTCAGCCAAAGGACACAAAGGTTATTCGGCGATGATCTTCTCGAAATCTTTCTATGCATTATAGAGGGAGCATGGCACCTTCTGGGCATTCAGAAAACATTGAATCACGCAATAAGTTGGAGGAATTTTTAAAGACAAAGAAAGTGTTCGTCAAACAAGATGAAAACTATAAATGTTCCTTCCATTACTTAGGTAAATCAAAAAACAATCTTTCATAAACCCTAATAATTGAGGTGAGGCAGGGAATACTTCACTCTTGATCACAGAATTCAATAAATCTTTCAAAAACCGAGAAGTAAGACTCTTCATAGATTCGTCTTGAAAAATCTGTTTTTCAGCTAAAAAATGAACTCTTAGAAGTGCTTGAGAACGTTACGAAGGAAGAAAGTCATTTGAAGTTGTATTTATCACCAATTATGACGTGAGATATTCATTCCTATACTCTTGTAATCTCACACAACATACAGGAATAATGGAGAACAAGAAACTATTTTCCGTTGTTTCCTCCTTTGCGAGACGGTTCAGACAAAGATTGTTGAAATATTGATGAACAATGCTGAACTGTTCGCCACAAAGTTTGTTGCTGATTCAATAATCTAATTCCCATCCTCAGACCATCAGCTACTAGCGGACAACTAGCAGCCGCTTGTGTTCAACAGATTCGATATTTGGAAAATATTTTTGATGCTGAAGCTTTTTTAGCGCCTATCTTCGAGAAGTTTAATTGTTTTTCATATTGAGTGAAGTTATGTTTTAAGGGAAATCGAGAAGTGGTTGCCGGAACCAAGAGACACATTCATCGAATGCTTGCCGGAGGTCATTTCCATCTTACTACTACAATAATTTCTTATTTAGGTGTTGGTTGATCCTATGTCTCATGGAAACGCGGCTCAACAACTTCTGGTGAGTAGGTTCCAACGATGAGTTCTAAATCGTCTTTGTAGGATTTCATTCTAACTGAAGATATCCGTGAAGCAGCATCTTTTCAATCTGCCATTCTGAACACTTTTTGTTTGTTACGAATTCCAGAAAAAATATCATCACAGGTCTCAATGTACACTTCTCTCACATGTGAGCTTAAGTTTTGCAGATTAGAGTTAGCTTATGCCGTCATATCATGAAATTTGACGTTGTGAATTTGCCTGAGATTATTCGATTTTGCATCCAAACACTATCAGGATCATCTTCCTTCAGGTACGTCTCGGTCGGTAGGCTTTAAACGACTCTTTTCAGTACTCTCTTACAAAATGTTGATAATCATCTTAAAATAGAAGAGCTGAGGAAAAGCAGAACAAGTAAAACGTATGCTGTATAGCTTTAATGAATCCACTAGAGCTTCTTTAAGTCGGCTAACACTGGATGATATCCTTATCAATATGTTCAATTTGATTTGCCGATATGTGCAATTAGAAGGAACTCGAGGATGGAGAGAGATATCATCATTCATAAGGTTCGAAAGTTAAAAATCCACTATATAACTCAAGCTTCAAAGAAGTATCGAAGGATCGGAAGCTGACGATTCTGAGCCTACAGCTAGTGGAAACAGCGATAACAACTCTGCTAAATCGGTAGGATAGTTATCATTTTGTAAGGTGCTCTGTAGTCTTTCTCTGTTTTCCAAATGATGCTCATGTTGGCTTTACGCTCTATAGAGGGTTGTCCAAACACAATCCTGAACCATTTTACGAATCAGAGTAACACTTCATTGTTGTCCAAGCAAGTGGATGTATGCAATGCTGCGATGACATTCAAGAAGGTTTTCACACATTAATATGATTCTCATTGATATTCATCAGTTCAACTCGAAGTTCTTATCCTCCTGGATGACAGTAGCCAAGAGTTGTCTGTATTCTCCGTTGAAAGAAGTGCGGAATTTCGGAGGGTTCATTTATCGCAAGCTGTTCTCGACTGTAGAAAAGAATCGTCTAGTAATTATAAATTCAATGATGAGTCATTTGTCTGTTTCTGAAACGGAGTCTGACACAATCTTGACTTCTCTTGATCTGTTGGTCCAAACTAATGTGGAAGACATATTGCCCTTTCTTCCTGAGCTTTACGTAAAGTTTTCTTTTTGAAAACATTTCTGATCTTCTATCTTCAGAAGACGTTTGAAATAGTTGACTTGCTAAGTCATGAAAACATCAAAAAGCTTTTCAAGGTATTTATTCGGATTTACGCTGGAGAAGAAGGACAAGATGATCTGAAGGTGCATAATAGCATTTCGAGTATCTTATGTGATCTTTGTTCAGAGAGATGTTGAAGAGTTAATAGGGAAAATGCTTTGTTCGATCAATGAAGATGCCAGGACTCATGGAATCTTGGGTTTACTGGTTCAGTTGGAACATTCGCTGTCAGAGAAGTAATATCTTACTATTTTATGAATATAGTTGAAGACGTTCAGGAAAGCAGACAGGGAAGATGTTTTGAGCGAAACCATTAAGAAGCTGACACAATCGACCAGCACATCAAACTCTCTTCGTAGTTTATTCTACAAACAAATGGCTACGATCATCAAAAATAATTTAAAAACGTTGAAGTCCAATGTCATCGTATGTCGTTTACCTCTGTAACTTCAAGGATTGTTATTACAGCTTGATTTCGCTGAAAATCTTTCTTCCAAATTCCGGAAAGAATTCTTCATTGAAAGATCCGCTGAATATGTTGGCTTCAAGTTTGTTTTAAAAATATTGTAAACCATTTATATTTGTTTTTAGTGACTTGGAGTGCGATAAGTTTAGAAATGTGAACAGTAGCTTGTGGCTTTCTGCCTCCAGTGATAAAATCGTTGAAGTAGTTCCAACTTTTGAGTTGCTTAAGGTAATTTTGATTTTTCATCCAAAGAGAGGTTTCTTGTCTTCCAGGAAGTTTGTCTTTTAAAAAGGTTTTGGAATACTGATGATGATAGTCAAGTTGCTGTTGCGAATCATTTCTCTTCATTCTTCTATGCCTTCGGTCAACCTTCCCTCTTCCTGAATTTCTTCTGACTAGAGCGGTTTTCAGAAGCTAATATTGATCTTGCTGATATATCGGATGACAATCTCGATGTTCAAAAGAAATCTGCTGATAAGATGTATCATGTCATTCAATGGATCAGAACTGTATGTACTTCTATTTTACCCATTATTCAGAAACTGTTAAGTTGATGAATACATTTGCGGATCAGAAAGAGCTTGTCGGAATTTCTACGGAAACTTTAGAAAGTTTGTGGAAGCAGAAGTTCCTTCTTATGTTTTCCTGTCAAAAAGAACTTCTTTCTAAGATTGAAGGTGATACAAAGAATAAAGTCCCGTGTGATTTGGTTTGTTCAGCTCTGAGCAGTTGGACGACGCCTGCGGTTCCTGGAGATCCTGTATTCAATGTGGTCTTCTCCTTGAAGTCAAATCGAAAGAGAGGAATGAAACGGAAAGATAATGGAGCTAAAGTGTCGAAAGGAAATGAAACCATGAATGGTACGAAGATAGAGAATGTAAGTAATGATGAAAACTGATAATATTTCAATTTTTCAAACAGATGGAAGATATTGAAGATGATGAAAACTCCAACTCCACTCCCACCACAAATGAGAAGTATTTTCCTCAATTTCAATTCTTTTACTATTGCTTTTGTTAAGCTTGAGCACAATTACGGCTACTGCTTTGTTGAAGAACTTAAAACCGTTGAAACTATCTTCAGTTGTCCGTCTAGTACAGGTTTTTCATCTTAAATGATCTTCGTTAACAGTATTTTAGTATATCAACCAAAAGCGAAAAGCCACCACTTTCATCTTGAATGAACTACTTGCCATTTTCAGCAAAATATTACCTAAAAAAGATGTGAAATCATCTCCGTTTGGACCCAAGGTTGTACTCTGACCAGCACAAACATCATGGTTGTTCTTCCAGATTGATGTTCGTGAAAATGATAACTTCCATGGTGATACCAATCAAATATTCTCTTTGATCCTAGAGGTTTATTTCTTCACCTAAACAAGTTTTAATTTTATTCGGAAGGCTACTCCTACGCTTTGGAGCATATTCAACACAGCACATGTATTCTTTCGCGTTGATCTGGATACTTCCAATGTGTATGATCAGGATAAGCATGTAAGAAATCAACTCTTAATTTTGATCATGGTTGGTAGGTTTTCGCTGAAATGGTTAAACTCTTACAAACGGTTTTGGAAACTCTTTCGAGCATTTTATCTTGGTACATAAACACTTCCATTCTGTCATAGCTTAAACATTCCAGGAAAGAAATATCTCAACGAAAGTCTGATACTGACCGTATTCAAAGAGCCAGAACGAAGCGAAGAACCACCCTCATGCAGAAACTGGAACACTCCATTCTCAATGCGAACAATGAAGTTTCGAACTATTTTGTATCTATTCAACACACCATATTCCAGGAAGCTGATGGCGATGATGCAGAGCTGACCGTCTTGACTACATTTATGAGCTTCGCGAAGTCTGCTCCCAGTATAGAAGTTTGTACTGTGGAGCGAACTGTTCTGATTTCATACTTAAGGTTGCGGTTCTGTTGCTTGACATCATGGAATTACTTAGCTCATGGACACCAGAGTTGAGGAAAAAAGCAGGTTTGTTCTGAGCTGAATGAGAATTTATTCTTATTCATTCATAGCTCGTTCTGCCCTGGAGTATCTAATACAAGAATGGAGTGACTCCGAGAGAAAGCCTCTGAAAGGTGCAACGCTTGTGAATCCCGTGAAGTCGATTCTCAGGTTACTAATTCATCTCATCTTTTTTCTATTCATAACTTCCAGTCATTACATTAACCTCAGACCTATCAAAGAAAGATTGGGTTGCATACAGTGGATTATCGTTCATAAAGTTGCAGAGCTGGTACGATTCGAAATTAAAAATGTTCATGTCAAAGGGTTTAAGCTTCCTGATTCCGAACGTCGTAAAAGCAAAATGAACTCGTATGAGGATTCTGTCGATCCTGTTTTGAATGACGTGGACAAGAATACTTCTTTCTTCTGCATTAATAAGTTGATTAGAAATATTCTTACATGCATTAATAGCTTGTTCAGATCCACACTTTACGGAGTTTACAAGGTTCTCTTCTCAGCTCTCAATGCAACCATATCTGCATACCTGCTGTCTTCAAGATCCGAAGATATCCGGACTGGCATCTCTACTGCTAAGCAGGTATCACATCCTCTGTACAAATGGTATTGCTTCATTTGCTCTTTTATTAAGATTGTCGCAGAATGGCAAAATGCTGCGAACTCGTTCTGCTTGTTGGGCTTGATTCTTCGTGTGAAATCAGTAAGGAACGCTCCAATTCTCACAGCTGCTGTTAAGGAAGGGCGTCAATTTTTGAATCTTATCTTCCATAAGAACAGGTTCATTTTTTTTTTCAACGCACTTTTGTTTTTATTCCACTTTTGATTTCAGTAGTTTCATATGCCTTACGCAGGACAAAGTGCGAGCTCGATCTATAGCATCTGATCTTGGTGCTGTGATAAAGAGTGTACAAATAGGAAATCGAACTCTCCAGAATATTGGTGTGTATGCTAAGGTATTTATAACACTATGAATATATCAGCTCATACACCATAACACTTATAGACAATCAAATCAGTAACACTGCTCAAAGGTTTGCCAGATTTACGAACTGTGAATGAAATGTTCATGAGAACTGTTCAAAAAGTATTTGTTGATATTGATTGTCCGGCAGCTTTCGAAATTGGGCTGCTTAAAAGCAGGGATATCGATGTTTGTTCCATAATTAATTGAGAGGCATGAATAATTTGTTTTAAGGGGGAGGAAATCGTTAACCAGGAAGAAGAGGGAAGAGAATCGTCTGGATCCCCTACAGTTAATAACACTAATGATGAATCTACTGAAAATGAACGAGAAATGAGTCCTGTATATTAATTCAACCAATTTGTTAAGTTTATGCTCTTGTGCTATGCTAGAAATATTAACAACGCTTATATATGTATGTTTTGCTCTGTTACTAATAATGTGCTCTATCGCAAACAATCAGGGCGACCAGGATATTGAATTCTCTATAGTCAACCTTATGTAGTTTTTCAATGTTTAATTAAATGTAAAGATTATTTTTCATTCTGTATCTTAAGCAAGTATCAGAGGTTATGAAAGTAGGGAATCCGATTGCTCTAATACGTCATTATTTCAAAAACCTAGTTACACTATGTCGAAATCCAACCAGCATTTGGCTTCTACTTACAATTTTGATGCACATAGCATGTGCATTTATAATTTCTATATTATTTCCACTCATCATTAGGTTTGATAGATTTGGTCATGAGCTTACATTCATTTGTTATCAGACACTTAACCCTACCGTCGTCAATCCAAAGGGATGAACCCCTTAACATGGTGTTCTCCCCATGTGCGAAAGAGTTACATGGAGTGTGCTCTCATCCATCAGCTTCACTTGATGTTCAAAAAGTTAGCTCGAGCAGTATTCCTTATGATAAGAACTTTTAGGTTTCCCTTTTTTCTCCAGGGATAACATATGCTATCTCAGTTCGCTTGAATTTTGTTGATATCGAAGCTAATCAAAAGATGGGGCTTTTCCAGGTTCTAATCATCATCACATGATTCTTCAACTTGCATTTTAGAATCATCTTGCTATATATGATGTAAATCATAATCTTTTAAAAGAATGGTTGAAGACATCCCATGTAAAGCAACCAGGAGTATTCACAAAAGTTTGCCCTAGCTTACAACATATTCCTAAACTTTTTCAAGATGATTTGGCTAACTTTCTTTCCACTCTATCTCACTGGATTTTTCCATGATTACCACACAGTTGAGGTGGTGTGAGCATGAAACTATCTTTCTCATATTCTACATGCAGATATTCTTTTCTGATGAGTTCTTAGTTTCCAATGATGCTTTGCCCATGAAGCTAGTGTATACTCTTCAAGATCGTTTTGCTCAGGTAGTGTCTTGGATATTCACTGAGCATGAGCAACCACTCTCTTATCAAAAAAAATTTAGAAATGAAAGCGAGCGGAGTGTTCATTCCTTTTTGATTTCTCAAAGAAATCGGTCTATTCTTCTTATATATAGGTTACAGGTGGAGAGCGCTTCATTGCTAACAAATGCTCGCTTTGGTTTAATCAGAAGTTTTCTCTATCATTGGCCTCTATCTTCATTCTTCTTCCTGTTTATTTGTAGCTTATCTGGTTTGCCCACTTATCATTTTCTTTTTATAACCGTTCTTTACAGTTTGTATCTTTTTTATTCTTATATACTGGGGCAGACTAGTCTATATATCTCAACAAAGCGAACCAGCGGTTTCCACAAAAGCTTTATTATAAACAATTTGAGATTTAGGGTAGAAAGGATGAATCAACTATAGCGATTTCGAATGAAACTGCTAAAAGCACGAGAAACGTTTGTTAGCTGTGTATTCGCGTTGACAAAATAGTTTTATAGAAGTTTTTCGATGACGCCTATGTTCCTGAAAACGTAGATGAAGTGCCTGAGTGCCCAACGTTTGAAAATTTTCCTTGTTGGGACGATGGGAAATCAAAGGATAATGTAAATATAGTACCTGAGGTAGAAACTCAAGTTAGGAAACGAAAGCCTCTATGAAGTAAGAGACCATAGTGTTAACTAGCATCGAAAAAATTTGTCAGGTTTTAAGGATCTTGCCCACAACTACAGGTTGGAATGTATAGAACGGTTGCATTCATATCAAAATCCAGTATTTATTTCTTACTCATAAACAATATATTCATGTTCTCGCTCTTTTTCCATCAGAGTTAATGCTCTTCGTATCATTCCATCCTCGTTAATTATCTCTTTTCATATATCCTCTTCAGATGTTATGCATCAGATAGATTGTGATTCTTATTTTTGCGTATGCTTTCTGCCCACGACACAGCGCCGGGTTGTCCCGGGTTTTGTGGTCGAAATGCATTAGAGAATTCAACGGAGCCATGGTCTGATTGCACTGTAAGTTTGCCAACTCTGACTTAGCTCTTTGAATCGTCGTGTTAAGGCATGTAGTTGGGGGAGCCGGTCGATTTCTTCAAGGTGCACTCCTTGCCGAGCACCACTCTCGTTTTATGATTGGATGTTCCTTGCATTCGTATTTCTGCTTCCTGTTTTTTTTCATTGTTTTTCAGTTCATTATTTTTCTAACAAAAAAACGTAAGTTACACCTGGAGTCACAACTAATCGCAGTGATGCCTATTACAGACCCCGAAAAAGAGTATTCTTAGAATTACTTTGTTGCTTCATTGAATGTTTAGTTTCAAGCATTTTTTCAGTTTTCGTTTTTCCTCCAATAGGTTCTTTGAACTTATGGAGTTGTTCGAAATCAAATATAAAAGAATGGTTAGTCTCTTTATGGCTCTGCATTTGTAAATCTGTATTTGTAGGTATCCTACGTGGTATAACCCTGTAATCAAACATTCGAGAGTTTTACGATGTTCCCATGAAATGGTTTACCCATTGTGAGTTAAGAAAAGTTTATTAAAGAAGAGTTTATGTTTCCAGATACACATTGCCATTTGTTTATTATTTACTTCTACTTTTATGTGTTATAATGTTCCGAAATTTATTATTTTTGCTTGTTTTCAAAAAGAAAAAAGATAATCGGGCGTATTATTATGCACTGTTGACTCTTCCAAAGATCGCTCTCAGTTACGCCATTTTGGTAGGGATAGACTTGGAGATTATAAAAGATTGTAAGAACTTGTTCAGGCTGGAGTATATTACTATACATTTCCTTATATTGTGATAATATTCAGCGTATGTTGCAATGCTGCTCATTTGGCTTCGTCAGGGAAAAAGTCTATTAGAGATATAACAGGTATGATGAGTCTGATTCGTTTAGCTAATCTTTCCACTTTCCAGTAAAAGTGTGTACCTCTCCTTTCGATATTCTGATGATTTGTATAAACATGAGTTTACTCGCTTTCGGCATAACAGCACTGGTAGTCCCACTGTATGCTACGATCTCCATACTATTCCAATAAATGGTTATATTTCCAGTGGTTCAGTTTTCAGTTTGATGTCACTCTGTCTCGTGCCTGTCCCACTCCTCTTTTACGTTTTCACAATAGGGCTCAGTCATCCGAATGCCCTCACCGATATAGGAGATCGATCTCAGTTTGGATTACGGTTTTAAATTTTTAAGTTCTTCTGAAGATTCAGTCTCGTTTTCAGCTGTTAGGCACCCACATTCCTAATCTGATAGTCTCAGCTACTTTGGAGCTTTCGATTCGTTGGCCATAGCAACAAGTTGCTCAAACTCACAAATCATCTACTCAGCTCAATAGAAAGCAGTTTCTGAGCTGAATCGGGTACTTTAGTATTTTCCTTTTTCAAATATCCTGTAAAATACTCTTTCACTGTGATAATCAGAGAATCGTAATATTAAAATTTTATTTAAAAACTAATTTTTACAAATAAGAAACTATGTAATTTTGAATCAAAATTATTATTATGAGCTATGAACAAAGAGCAAAATAAAGTTTGAATTGTGAGATCTTACATGTTTAATACTAACTGTGATAACCACTGATATGATATTCGTTCTGTTATGTACAAGTTGCTGTTTTATGCTCTCGGTATCCTTGATCGTTTGGACATTCTAAATGATGTTCGCAAACGGGACAATTCCTCCTTGAATATGTCTCCCGATTGCAAGGCACTTATGAGCTGCTCGAAATCTCGTTCTTTGTCGTGTCGTTTACCTTAAATAGATTCATGTGTTTATACTCCATCCAAAGGTATACATACTTTTCTTGGAAAAATAGCTTCTCGCCAGAGTTTCTCTTTTAACTTTCTCCTTCTCCTCATTCAATGACCAGTAGTACTGTTGGTAGTGTTCAGACAAGCTGTTCAAGAACTTGGCTAATACCGCGAAGAATTCTTCAGGGGTGGTGTTATTATCGAAGCAGAAATATCTAGTGCATTCTCCAAACTTAAAGTGATAGTTAACTGTGTTATTGTACGTGGAGTTATCTACCTTATTAGTCATTTCTGCAAAAGAGTTTTCAAGGCTCTTAAATTCGTTCGTTGCCGCTGTGATGAAATTCTTCGCTACTGTTGTGAAACGATCCTATAAAACGTTCTTTGGTTGAGCTATTCGAGATTTCAAGACCTTCTTGTTTGTGACGACATCTTCAGGCGTTTCTTGCCGCTTTTGAGTTTCAACGTAGTTTAATTCCGCTCTCACAAAAGCAATCGCCTGTTCCAGGCTTCGGATTTCTGCCAAAACTTCAGAACGGCTGGAACAAAGAGATTGTTTGAAGAACTGAAGGACACGCGAAACACCTGCATCTTGCTGCCTCGGACATTGTTGCAAGTTCTTTCCGCAATTTCATAAGGTCAGGAGATTTTTTGTCGATCCATGAGATTATATAATGGAGAAGATTCTTGTTTGGAGCTGTTGAATACTTGACGTCAGTAATACGGTTCAGAGAGAATAAGTCGAATCCTAATAAGTGCAAATTGTGAAAGAATGAACTCCTATTTGCAAACCATAAGCGTTTCCATTCCGCTTTCCATAATTCAGATAATTCCCCAAAGCTAATACCAACGTTAGAAGTTGTTTGAATCTTTTATTTGAAGTGATATCAGTAGATGCTTTAGTCACCGCTAGAAATGTTATGGTTTTCGCTTTACATAAGGAATGAAGAAACCTTGAATAAGCGGAAGCAGATATTCCACTCTGTCATTGAAGGTTCGTATGTGATGAAGACAACGTAATCTCTGTTCAAATCGAGGAATTCTGAACAGATGTAGATTATGCTAAATGAATGGTTTATAACGTACTGTGCCATTTCGTATAAATATCTGTCAGCCAAAGCTAAAACTGTTGGTCCCTTAGAGCGAGAGACAGTCTCGTTTAGAAGATTTATTTCTTCTCGTGTTGGTACGAATTTCAACATCTCAAATTATTTCCATACAACAATTTGTAAAAAAAACTGGTTCGACTTACTTGTTCTAACATATCCTTCGGTAACTTTCCTTGTTCATCCATGTTCATCAAGGCAGAACGAATCTCTTTATGGGTTAATTTAAGCTTTGATAACATGATAGTGCAGTTTTGATATCTCCGTGAGTCTATTACTGAAACTTGAGTTTCCCGATTTCTTCTCAAAGTTCCAGCAATAGTTTCGGTATCATCGTCCTTAGTATTCGAAGTTGAAGCGAAGATGTTTGAAACTTCAGAGAGATCAATCTAAGCAAGAGGTTTCGTGATTTGCTGATTTTTGACTATTCACCTGCTTGTACATCTTCTCATCATCAATGTTTTCCCAAATAGAACCTTTGACTTTGTCAGATGAGAGCTTATTCCAGTTAAAGGATTTCAATGGCCCCCCTGGAGTTGGAACTTTCTTCTGTGGCTAAACAAATACATATTAGCTTCTCTCAATAATGAGAAAAACTAGTTACTTCTATTGTTTTCAAGGCTTGAATTCCTCCTAGAGGGGGCGGAGGTGGAGGGGCAACAGTGGGACAGACAGGAGGCAGGGTCGGAGTCGGTGAAGGACACGGATCAGATGGGGAAGAGGACAAGGTTGAAATTCTATAAATGAAATATTAGTTGACTCTCGGATTTTGGTTGAGGTTAACCTGCTTGAGATGCTAGATCTGCCATCTTGATAATCAGCCAACTTATTCTCCAATTCAATGCATCTAGTTCGTTCGTGTTCCAATTCTTCTTTCATTTTTTCCAAATCACTCTCTACTTTCTCCAGTTCGCATTGCGTTTGAAGTCTTCAAAGTAATAGGAAATGAGAACACGAGTTCAAGTTGAAGATTACCGAGACAGAAAAGTGTTCATGTCAATATTATTGATGACATTATGTCCACTATCAGTCATTCCTTCAACTGTACTTTCTAAAGTTAATTGCTGGAGGATAAGATCGAACAGCTTCCATAGTGGAATGTGCTTTTCATCACATGGGACCTTAATAACAATAATGTATCTGTTAGTGTTCAAATATTATTACCATGAATAAGTGCTGCAATAAGGATATAAAATGGGGAAGGGCGAGAGAGGACGATAGTTTTTCATGCAAAGCTTCCGCCATTCCCACGACACTCTCAAAGTCCACGGGTGAGGAAGCACCGGAATCTTCTGATGAGCCACTAGAACGGAATGTACATTGAAAGTTAAGTTTATATAATACAAACCATAAAGTCAATTCATCTTCTTTTCTCATCATCTCGAACAAATCGATGTGATCATCAAGGCGAGAAGAAGCATCTTCTCGTATGTTCTCCAGTATGTTACTGATCCCCAGCATAAGTAGCTCGAATCGTAGATGTGTTCGAAATTCTACACTATTCTGAAAATCAGGTGACTAACTTAGAAGGTATTGAGAGGGACGGTCAATGACAAATTCGATTTCAACAGAGTCTTCAGTCAGAGAGTAGAATTCAGAAAAACCATTTGACCACATATGTTTATGAATATCTAATTAACGAATGAAGCCATTTTCGTGATATAGTTTGAAGAATGACCAACATATGTTATTCAGACAACACTCGCGATTTCATACAAAACTAAGTGTTCTCCAACATTTTCTGATTTTTAATCTCAATTTTCATTTCGTCGAAAGCCTTTTAATTACTATTAAGCTCTCAGCCAACAAATATATGCAGATGTTGCTACATGAATCTTATACCAAACAAAGCTATTTGGAGGTTTCAAAGAAAGTAAGCCATACCTGAGCAGATCCGTTGCTTAATAAGGCATTTATAAGTCCAAGTATAGCTGTGCGTACTCGATCAGATTCGCGATAAGAAGTGAAACTGGAGGCAAAAAAGAAGAATCATTAAATACTTCAGTATCAATAAGTTGTTACTTCCTATGTAAATCGTTGAGCAAGCACTGAAACCTCGTTCTCTCTCCTAATATATGGGATACCTGCAAAAATATTTTTGCTCTTCTTGAAACCTGGCTTGAATCACCTCACTGATTGCTGCTAGGATCTTGGCGTGACCGTCTTCTTCGGGTACAAAACATAAACCAGATAAGACTTCAATGGAGATAACCTTCAATTTCATAATTAATTCATAAATACAGAAGAAAAACTAATAAAAAGTTGTGGATTTCTCATTAGAAAGCATGACGCTTCTGCATTCTCGTCTTTTCTCTCTTTCTCTCTCTTTCTATCAAACTCATTCGCCGTCTGAATATAAATATGTAGAATTCCAGAGCGGATTAAAAACACAAAGTGCAAGATTGAGGTGTAGGTGCTGGCTATTTACTGTTTGTTTTGCTATTCGGAAAACTGATTGAACTTATTATGGGACGTGCATTCAAGAGAGACAGCATGAAAACTAAAAAATGATGAAAAGAGAAAAGAGCACAACCATTCCTCGCGCAAGCAATGCATTAAATGCTTACTCACATACGCGTGAGCATCTAATTAGCATAATTACCTAACGGACAAATAGCATTAGAGAGTTGTTAAAGATTTTTTGTGCAGCTTTCTATTTACAGGGGAGTTAATCCATATATGGAAGAGAAAGCGAAGACAAAGTGAAGCACATGTTCCACGAAAAAAGTGAACAGAAATAAGCTTAGGAGTCACTTTTTGAGATTTCCGGTTTCGGTAAAGTCTAAACAGCTCAATTAAACACATGATGGAAGGGAGAACATCATTTTTTCATTGAAAGAAATCTTTTTTCTCTTCATCCTTCAAATAAGAACCGGACATTGGTTTGTATACAAAACAGTTTGTTCAATAAGTGATAGTAATGTGCACGTAATTTTGTGAGTAAACACGCGAAGGATCTTCCTTATTGCTATAAATGGTAGAAGACTAATAGAGAAAGGAACAGCACGAGAGAGATACATGAATGATGCGAATGAGATGGAGAGAAACAGAGGTAGTGAAGAAAAAAAAAGACAAATTGCTCTTCAAACTTTTAAATGTTTGTTTTTGAATGTTCTCCGTATTTATATTTTTTGTTTAGTTATAGTATATACATGAGTTGTACATGAGTTGTATATAGAAGTAATGGAAAACGACATGCAATGTTACTTACCTTACACTTGGCGTCGTTCAAACTGATGGATCTCGCTAGAATCTGAAGTGCATCCGAATTGTGTAGTACAGATTGACGTCCGGTCTAGAAAATGTAACGATAGGCTCGAATAAGGACATAGAAGTTTGACTAGCTGCAAATATACTTTTCTATTCGAATGGATACGTTAACTGCAATATGGAAAGAGCGGATATAGACATGCAAACGTAAATATTGGCAGCTTTCAATCTTTTATATCTTAAGATTATATAACCAATATGGTAATTGGAGTAGGTGAAGACGAATTGTAGACAAGTGAACAGAAAGCGATCATATAACAAGTAGTGAAGATCAAAACGATTTTTCATTTATTCATCAACGTTTCACTAATGGCAACTTGCAGATCAGTTACATGATCAGAGAGTATTTTGAGTTTCTTAATCTAAACGCCAATGTGTTTGATGAAACAGAAAGAGGCTGTGAAGAAAGTGTCTCCGGAACTGGGCTTGGTCAGATGCTAAGCCATCCTCTGCTGACAGACAAACCATCAGTAGAAGCTGACTGATGATCCGTTACACAAATAAAAATAAAGCAGTCAGACTTCAATTCAAAAAAACACATTTACGTCAACGATTCGAACAAAAAATTTCTTTTTATCTTCTGATAGTTGAAGGCTTAAGTGATGTTACAGAATCAAATGAGCTTTTTAATAAGGCGTGGCGGAAATGATTGCCGTTTTTGTGTTTTTTTTTGGAAACGAACAAGATCCAAAGACCCACATAGTTTCCAATGTGAAAAGACGTTTGGTTTTTATATTTAGGTATTTCTTACTGTAGAGTTGAGAAGAGCCCGGAAGGAACAGATGAGCAGTAGAGCACACTGTTCTCTACCAGACTTCTGGTGACACTTTTCCAAGACAGAAATGAGCAGATCCAATCCAGATGAGTTTATGAACTCTACAATGAAGCTGAAACAGTTTGCATATGATATGTTGGTAAGAAGGACAAACAACCTCTCGCCCTGTGTCCGAAGCGTAATAACAAGATTCTGGAGCTGCTCTAACGTGTCCACATCCACGTTCAACTTTGTGTTTAGTTGATGTAGAAGGGATATGAATATTTTTGAATCAGCCAAATCACGAGCCTAGAAAAAGCATCAAAATATTATTTGGACAACAAGTATTTATGAGAGCGCATGAATTCTGTGCACGAACGGTTCAACTTAAGTTTGAAGTCGTTCTTAACAATTGGAAGATGACAAATGCATTAAGAGTCAACAAAACGTGCGAATTTTTCATAATTCAATAATATTAATTGAAATTATATTCTAATGATAGCTTATTGAGATGAGCTTTTCCGTCGCTCAAAGTAAACATCAGAATCAAAAGGTCAATTGGGAATGTGTGAAAAGAAAAGGATATCAAGCTTACATTTTGGGTTGTTAATAAGGTGATTTTCTTTTCTCGTGGATAGTTAAAGAGTTCTTGACGTTTATCCTCGTTCAAGCCGAGTTCTTCCTGAAACAATATGTGGGTTATGATGTGTTTGTCTTTTGATAACAAGCTGGTCAAGTTACTTACAACAAACTTTTCAAATTCTGATTTGAGCTTATTGTCATCGAGTAGATTGAGCGGGTCCAAGTAATGTATTTGTGGAGAGGATTTTTTACTATTTTGTGGATCATCTTTATAGCTATCTTTATAGAAACATGATAAAGCTCTCTCCACCCAATCCTCTATATATTCCATCTGAAATAGACTGATAATGAGAGTTTCGCAATGGTCAAGAGATGAGTAATGAAGTTCGAAAAAAGTGAATACGTAAATTAAGAAGAAAAGAAATATGAAATAAGAACATATAAGGTGTTTAAGCTGGAATATTTAATAAAATAATTTCTTATTCACAAGATTGGAACGGAAAGAGAGACGGCTAAAAGATAAAGAAGATAGAAATGGATGATGGCGATAATGAAGATAATTGAACGATTCGTAAAGAGAGAGACAACACATCGTTTTCATGAAATAAGAAGGAGATACTTGACGTTTATCCCTTATATTCTTTTTATTTTTATATTTTAAAACATGAAAAGCCGCTGAACGAGAATGAGACAGATAAGGGCATCGATGAGAATATCTTGGGTGAGAAAGAGAGAGAGAATTAGCATAGTAAATGAGAAAAAAGGGAGAGTTAGGTAGGAAAGAGATAAAAAGAGAAAGATAGAATATTGAAAGTAAAAAAAAAACTTCAACCGTTCTGTGTTTGTTTAAGTAGAAATAATAACATAGATGTTTATGACATGATTATCTTCACGTTGCGCGATTCACGTAGATCGCCACGCGTAAACAGCAATTAGCATATTCGACAACGCGTGCGCAAGGAAGATGAATAGAAATGAATAATTAATTGATCATATATAGTTAACATATCGTTTTTTCCTTATTGTTGTTGAAGGAATAAGAGTAAGGATCTGTTAATGTCATCTGGATATCGCATCTATTTGATGATGATAAAATCGTATAAATGTTACAACTTATATGGGAAAATGACAGAAACTTGTTGGCGTTAACAGATGTAATTAAGTGTTAAAGTAATTCCTCTTATAGAAGAACTCATCCTATTTTTTTATTTCGATGAGTTGATTCTTTTAGAAAGAATATGGGCAGATATGCTGCGCGGAGGCAGGTGCGGCAATGTTAAAGATGGTCACTTCCTCGTGCAAGGTGTATGATGAGTTGTGGACAGTAAGGAGTGTGCTATTTCCAAACCATTCCCATAAGGAAGCAGATGATGTGCTGTTTGACTCAGTGAAGGCTATAAGATCGACATCAAGCTGTTACTGGATATTCAAACGTATTAGTTAATGCTCAGCTCAGTTTGTAATAAATTGAACGAGCAAAAAGAAGTTTTTTCAATGAGAAACGTTGAGAAGTTTTAGACAAAAGCCGGCTGTGATTCAAGGAACGAAGAATGTAAAGAGAGGGAAAAACAAAAGTCGAAGATGAGTTTTCATGGAAGATTATAATAATTCTGAAAGTAAAGCGAAAGCAATTGAATGAGTCAACTATTCAATCCAAATTCTATCTGTTCTTTGACAATTACAGTGATGACATGTAGTTGATGTGCGTAGCAAGATTGAAAATATGAAATGATCCTTTACTAGGTTGACGAAACTCCTTCTTAAAGTAATTCAAAGAGAGTATATTGAAGAGGAGAAGAGACGGAGGGGGGGGGGTTTGTCAAATATATGGAAAGACCTTGAGTTAGATAAACCTGACAGTGCGAGGCATAGAAACGGCTTAGTCGAGAGACTTAAGCCTAAAATTGCAAGTAGAAAGTTATTATTTCCTTTCTCCAGGGAGACGATGGTCCTGAAGACAGTTTCATGGAATCTGGAGAAAAAGAGAAAAAAAGAATTTTTTTGTTTATTCTCCTCCTGACCACCAACTATCCTGCCAGTCTGAATGATGTGTGCCCTTCTGATTATGGCGCGCGCGCTCTGCGTTTCAGGAAAAACAATGATGAAGTTTTAATTCCTTTTTCCCTTTTCGGATTGTTTCAAAGGAAGGACAACTGAGAATATGTAGTAAAAAAAACACTAAAACGCAATTCTTCACACAATTGCCATAGGAGATGATCTTGAATGGTTCTTACTCAATGAACAAGCGTTCAGAAGTCGGAGAACAATATTATGAGCAGGGATTGTCCGCAATATTTGAAACTGGGCTTTTTTCATTTTAGACCGGTAGTGGTGGTCATTCCTTCACCTAAAAGCATCAAAAGGAACAAACAAATAAGACTAGATTACATAAGTTCTTCTTATTCTCAAGATGTCAATATTCTTAATATTTAAGGTTGCATGGCTTAATAGATAGAATGCATAGGAGAGAAAGAGGTTGTTTGAGATTTGGCATCTTCGGTTTTCGCCTCTCCTCCTTCAAATGAGTTGAAGCTTTGAAGAGATGAAAGAGTGTGAGGAAGGGAAAAGCTGAAGAACAGTATCGAAATTGGCTGAAATTAAAAATTTCAGAAAGGGGAACTTGATCGTTTTTTTTTCTTTTAATATAACGAAGGGATGAAGGGCGTCAAACAAAACTCTGTGTACGACTGGATTTGAGGAAAGTTGAGGTTGAATTGACAAAAAGAAATAAGGTAGAAGTTATACACAGCATAATTCACGTCGCACCAATTTTGCATCCATTGCAATGTTGTGTGTGTTCTTTTAAGAACTGGGTAGATTCAAGGGCTTGAGAGAGGCAGGAAAAGTAAGGAAAAGAAAGATATTTCTTCACTATTTATTTGGGCAAAAAAGGAGGAAGAGAAAGAGATTGAAAGAGAATAGTCGGTAGGCGGCAGATGAGAAGGTGAGAAAGGGAATAAACCAAAGGTAATATTTAATCTGTTCCTCACCTTGAAGTAACTTTTTAAAATACTTTGTGATACAAAACTCTTTTTTGCTTCACTTCTTGTCATTTCCCTGCTTTCTATCAAAATAGGAATAAACGAAACGATTATAACCTTCGTCTAAGTAGAAAAAGCCTATAATAGCCTCATTCACAGTCAAGGCTATATTTGCCATCATTTAGTTAAGCAATTGATCGTTCCGAAACTCTTCTATTGTGGAAGAGAAGAAAAGCTTCTATGGAAAAACTAATCACCGGTTCTCTAACTGGTACGTAAGACGTTTATCTAAGCAATAAGCTTAATCAGCTGCAGTAAGAAGCTGTGAAAAGAACCTTCCTTTTTGATGAAGTTGAAAAGAGATGAGAAAAGATTGTAAAATTGCAAAAAAAAACTTGTTCAGGATATTATATGGAGGGAAATATGATTCTTACTGAGAGTGCTAGATGAAGAAGAAGAGTATTTAAAATAAAAACACAAAATGATGCAGATGACCACAACTTATTGCATAAGAAAAGAAGATTCTTGTTTTGTCACACCTGATTGCAAAAAAAAAGAGGAAAGGAACAGAAAATGAGGAGAAGCTTACCAGAAGGTTGTCGACTCAAACAAACACAGATTAGGCGATCGCTTAAATTATGGAATTCACAACTAAACAGACACACAAACGCATAACAAGAATATGAACAATACAAAAACAGTTTTATGAGACGTTTAAAAGAAATAACTGTGAAGGTCTTGAACGAAATAAAAAAAGCTGATCGAAAGCAACCGTTCATTAAATAGCATTTTATACGAATGACGTGGCACGTGAATCACGTGAATGGCAAAGTTCAGAAATATGTTAAAACGAATGGAAATCGAAGAGCAATACATGAGAATAAGAACGTTTTCCAAAAATGTTTGGTAAAAATAGAACTGAGCTGCTTCTATTCAGAATGAATTCGTAGAAACAACTGAAGAACAAACAGAATTGACTTTAGGAAGACGATTGTCTTGAATGGAATACGAAGAACAAGATGAAGATTTTGTAATCTGAAACATAGAAAGAGAACTATTTTTATTCTTTTAAAACTCCAAATAAAAATGAGCATAGACATTCACACACACGCCTAGAGATGCACAGACTAGCGCAGACACACTCATACACAACAGGTGGATGCGGAAGAATCTTCTTTTAATAACGCCTTTTCGAGATTTTTTTAAAATTATAGAGATTATGAAAAACATTATTTGTGAAGAGGCTGTGAGACTGACAGTCATGTGCTTCTCGAGATTGTTTGACGTGAAGTATTGAGCACAGGTTTAGCTTTTCCTTAAATTGCCCTTAGAGCCGGTTTCTGTGAAAAGGGAAATATCAACGATTCTTTGAAATTTCACATCTAGAAAGACTAGGAACAAGCTGGAAACTGAACAAAGTTATCAAAAAGTTGTCGAGAAGTAAGTTAATGAAAACAAGAGGGAAAAAGAGAGAAAGATGAGTTGAAATGTGGAGGGAGAAGAGGTGAAGTGCTGAGGAGTGGGAACTGGACGGAAGGAGACAAGTCGAGAAAGGAAAAAAAAAGTTTGAAAAGCTCAACTGAATCATATGATCGAAATAACATGTAATGGATTAGCAGATGATTGAATATTCGATGAGTAATTGGGGGGATTTTTAGAGACGAATTAATCGCTCTTCAAGGCCATTTCGCATAAAAAATAACTCGAAAAAGTCCTTTTCCGTCGTCAGTCTCTGACCGAAGCGAACTGTGGAACGGAGCAGCAGCACATTGCAATCCGGTTGAAATGAAAAAGCCTAAGCAGCAACAGCTATAGAAGCAGCATGAACGATCATAAATCAAAAGATATTTTACAAAATTATAGAATAGAAGAAGATATGAATATTTTAAGAAATAACGACGGTGAATTCGAATGCAATTGTGACAGTCAACAAGATGGTTCACTTACCTTCAATAGGATGTCGTGGATTTGCTTTCAAAGATCGCCTTTTATGGTATTTTGACATGCAAATGAGATATAATGGGTGGAAAGCCATACCGTGAATGGTAGGATCAACCGTTGGAAGAATATGAACGAATTGCTTCACATGGCTTATCTTCAAAATTGTGAGGAGAAGTGGACTTCATCTATTCTTTCATTTCACATTCTTGAAAAATCTTTTTTTATTTCATATTTGTTTCGAAAACTGATGAAAGAGTCATCGGATTGTTGGAGGACAATTGGAATGACAAAAGCGTCCTTAATCCCATCCCAAGACATACAATACAAAGCTGTTCTATAATAAATAAGTTATGACACTTTTTGTATTAAAAATAACTTTTTGGAATCAAAGAATGTCAAGGTTAGTTTAAAATATTATTTGTAATAAACATCTGAACGCTGTCATTAAGTAGCAGGAGGATGAAGAGTATGAATGAACGAATGTGATTGGAGGAGAAGGAGACACGTACTGTTAGATAGAGAGAAAAAGAGAGGAAGATGTAGAGGGAGAGTGAGTTAAAGAAAGAGAGAGTAAGATGGAGAGTACAAAAGGGCTTTACGAAAAGAATTGAAATCTAACGAGGGAATAATCTTCTACACGAGAAGTCAATGATTCTAACACGTCGTTAAACATGTCTTGGACTTCCCAAAAAAACTTCTAAAAAGGTATGTAAATAGAATTTATTCTTTTCATCTGTTCGCCTCTCGTATGAGACGGGAGATTTTAAGACGTATAAGTAGACAAACTCAGCAAGTTCAAGTCATTTTCCTTTTATAGACTAATATTGAAGACGATTATGTTAATTGAAAACACAAGCTTTTCGATTGCCTAGCATGGCTTAACTTATCTTGCGTACATACTTGGCTTCTTGGCCTTATTTGGATAAAAAATAAAAACAAGAAGTGGAGTAGGAGAAGAAGAATGAAAATGAAACAGACGGAATAGATTGAGAATGAAAGAGAAAATATAATTGGACAGCAGAGGTATTACCTTTTGAAGCAGAGAGTAATGTGATCCGCATGGTGAAAAGCTTAATACACATAGATAATGTAAGAAAAATTTATTTTATTTGCAAAGTGAATGAGTAAAAATAATATTTCTTTTTGCTAGTTTTCAGGTTAATTCAAAATCTCAAACAAGTTTTGGTCATGACGGATACGATACACACATACTACAGACCATGGGGAAGATGAGTAAAAACAAAACCAGTTGAAATTCATTTGGTTCAGGTTGACAATTAAAACAAATTGAGAGTTGTAACATTTCATATTTTTGAGAAAGTTTTTAATTTTAATTTGCATTTGAACAATCATTTACAATCCTTTGTGTTCTCTTCTTAATCTGCCCCAATAGCCACAGGATGTTGTCATCTATCAATATGTACAGAAGACTGTTGAGTACTGTCAACGATATCATAAAGTAAGTAAGTCATTCACAATAAGTATTAAAAACAAATAAAAATGGATTCTATTTTTATTCTCATCAGACACATCTTCATTGTAATCTCCGAAGGTACGGGATTATTCTTCACATTTCCATATTTTTAAATCTCTTGTAATGATGTGCCGAGAGACTGATGTCTAGCCATACTGACTGTCATGATCATGGGACTGACTGCTGACTGTATCAGCAGAGCTTTTCTGAAACCATTTACTGCACTTAAAAGCAACTTTCACTGAAAATAACGAAAAGACACACTTGAGAGCTTTCTTACCCACACAGCCTTTAATGGCGACAGACTTAGTGCGAATATTCGAAGCCTTTGACTCGATGAAGACTTCATGAACACCAATAAGTAGAGTGAGGGAGAAGGAATAATTTCAGTGTTGTCGTAAGACTCGTTTCACCTTAGCATAACCACCCTCAATAAGTTAGAAAGTGCAGCGCGTTACTTCAATCTTTTCATGCATGTGAGTGGTCGTTCGCAGCACGACCGCTATGAGAGCTGCAAAGTGAAGAATGAAAATCAATGAAGGGAACTTTCCTTTCTACAAGAATGAACGAGAGTAAAAAAAGAAGAAGTTAAAGATGCTGCTGGGATGGATGTAGAGATTGTCAACTTACCGGAAGGGAACAGGAAGAAGGACTTTCCGAACATGGAAGTGATCAACAGTTGAATTAAGAATTAAAATAAAAAAATAGGGAAAAACATTCGTTGTTCATAGTTTCAAATTCAATTTTTAAACGTTAATGAAGATGTTTGAGATGTTTATATCCGTTTCATTCGTCCTAAGAGGGTATGGAGGTTAACGAAAGCTCATTAATCTGTCAACGGTTGAAATGAAATGACTTTTCTTCAACTAATTTTAGGGTTCAAGAAATGTTCTTCTGAAATGAAATATTTTAGTTTGGAGCCCATTAAAGAAGTTTAGTTGAATGGAATAAAAATAAAACAAAACTGAATTACAAGCGCTTACATATTTTCATGCTCATTTAACAGAATTTTTCGCTTGAAGGCACAATAAGCTTGCGAGATCACCCAAAAGGTTGTTCAAATCATTTCCATTAGTAAAAACGGTCTCTTTTCATTCACAAATGCATATATGTTCTTCTGTTTAAAATGATTTTGCATTTCTTTGTCGTTCATTGCATTGTTTTGTGCTGCTCCATTGACCTCACCATCACCATTCTGCCAACATCATCACACGTCGTTTCTGTATATGATCGTCTGATGACGTTTATGACAGCATGTTACTCTGCTGATAGCTAAGCACTCCTTCACTGTTTCTTTCTCTCTCTCTCTCTCTCTCTCTCTCTCTCTCTTACTCGCTCTTTCTCTCACTGTATTCTAAGAACGAGTATTTCTGCATACAAGGCAAGGCTCATTTCGTGCTATGCCAAGTTCAAATTTAATTTTCAAAACAAAAATAGCATTTTGAGCTTCCAAAATAAAAGACATTCGCTTGTTTTAAATTATGTCAGTTTTTATGACATAATTTTCTTAAGCACTTAAAAGCATCGTAAAGACATAACTGTGAAGCTTCAATAGAAGCTTTTACATCCACAGCATCATCCTTTATATTATTATTTGTGAGCAGTTTTTATTCTTTTTTTTTTAGTAATTTTCATAAATTTCTTATTTTTGTCTTCGTACTCCCACTCCTTCTTTACTCCCTTTCATTCTTTTAAACTGCCTTCCTTCCAGCTTTTCCCTTATACAACTCCCTCTATTCTCTTTAGCTCATTCCCTCCTAACGTCGGACCAACAACTTTCTCTCTCTATCTGTTCCATTTTACAATATTTATTTATATTTATCGAAAAAAGAAATGTTTGTATACGATATTAGTAGGATTTCGGATAATGAGAGAGTTTGTAAAGACGACCATCAGTTCATTATGTCCATTTGAAGGCAATGAAATCAAGCTGAGAAGAAGACAGATGAAGAACTCAAAATGAAGAGAACGTCAAAAGTATAGAAGGCCTTTCTCTGTGCCTTCCAAGCTGATATCTAGCAGGAAAGAAAGTTTTTTTTTCTTTCTTTTTCTTTTCTTTGAGATTTAAAATAAGTTTTTTTCTGTTCTGTAAAACCTCAGAACACTTCTTTACTCGAAATGTTCCATAGAGTCTTAGAGGTAGAGAAGGTTTGAGAGAGGGAGAGAGAGAGAGAGAGAGGGTGAATGAGTAGGAATGTAAAGGAAGGAGGTAGTCAAGAAGACATTTAAATCCCTTTTCTTCATATTATGGATTCTTGACAAAGCTTTTAAAATAGATTGCTTTTACTCTTTTCACTTTCAATCATCACGAAACTTTCCTTACATGTTTATTATTTTTTATATTTTTGAAATTTTTAATTGAAATCATGTCATCTTTTGCTCATCCGGCCATTCGTCCGACAGCCGCCGCCAAAAATATTTGAAATTCGGATAGTATTTGACATATTCTTTGTTTCAATGCTATGTCCGGAAACACGCAATCGAAGACGATACTCTCACACAAATCTTCAATTACATTCAGCTTTCATTTATATTTTTTTTGAAAATTAGTCATCGAGAGACGTGATCGTAAGCTGGTTGGGTGGCAGCTACACGATGCGCACACGAACATCCATCTCATTCACGAGGACCCTATGTCTTCATCTTCATCCGTTTTTGTATTTCTGCTTCTTCTTCTTTTCTTGTTTTGCTTCATCTTTCATCTCTTCACTCAATTTCAGTTTCATATTTCAAACAGTAATTATAGCGTTCAGCCCAAATATTTGAAGAATTAAATGAAAAAATTTGTTCGTATGAATTAAAAGCCTTCCAAGACCTCCAATTTCGTCTGTGAGCATGGGCGGAGAGAACTGAGAGTTCATTTGTAATTTGCGATTCGTCTCCATCTAAAAACACTTCATTTACAATGTTGTCAATGTTTAGAACGGTTGTTTTGCATTTGTATGCTTCAAAATTATCTTTTTCCTTCTTCCTACTCTTGTTGTTCTCGGAATTTTAATACAAAATCAAGCTGACCATCAATCAAATGTCCTTTGAGAAATGAGTAAACAAATAAAAATTTGCTGTCCCTCCTTCTTCCATCCCTCTCTCTCTCTTATCTCTCTCTCTCTCTCTCTCTCTCTCTCTCTCTCTCTCTCTCTCTCTCTCTGTTCCTAATTCCAAGAGATATCCAAAAAGAGGCATTTTATAACTAAAATATTTAATTTATGCTCTGTTGTCTTTCCAAATTATAAGAAAATGACTGGAGCTCACTCCGTCCACTAGGCGAACGGTTATGTGTGGCTGGTGGAAGATAAGAAATGCTTTTTTTGTTTTTTCTCAAAGTCTCCCAGAACTTTTTTCTTTTTTTTCTAATAAGAAACATTAGACTCATCTCTTTGCTGCTGGTGACGCTGCTTAAACTTCTTAGCTAAAGTGAGAAGACCTTCTAAGCTTTTTTTCAATCACCTCGCTCGATTGAATGTTGTAATACTGATTGGTCAACAGCCTTCTACCATTTATCATTCGGTCTTTGCGGAAGTTCGAAATCATTTAATTTCTTTTTGATACTTTATGATTTTCATTTCTTCAGCTACAAAATTGCAGATAAGCAGTTAAACGGATATCCAAACAAAAACATTTTCGTTTTCTTATGCGAACACGATCCTCTGATGAAACTGATAATAAACTATCTCGTTCTTTAATCTTTCTGATTATCTTCTTCTCTGTACTGTATACCTCCTATCCACAACTTACATATAAGGGTGTGATCAGATTTATTTTCATTTCATCACCTTCTACCTATCTATCCGTTTCCCAATCAAATCTTGGGTCTGTTTGGCTTTTGTCTAGTATGACAGTTGGCAGCTGTAAGTAAAAGAAATGTTTGTCCCCCCACCCTTACCCCTCCCTCCTTTCCCTCCCGATCTCTCCTCTGAAGTCATTCTTCCCTCTGTTGCTGCTTTTTAACCTAGACGACCTTCTTGTCAACTGTCTTCTCTTAGTCTTTTTATGTTTAAGCTAAGGTTTTATACTCAATTGAGCATCTATTGTCTAATTGTAATTCACATTCTATTACAAGATTAAGCTTTACGTTCTGTGTTGATTATTCGTTTGTTTACAATCGTTTTTTCACCATTTTGGTATTCGTTGCATGATGTTCCTCATCTACTCTGATGATCTATCCAAAAAAACCTTTTTTCATTTTTTTTGTTTTTCTTTCTTGTGGTTGCAAGCAAGACCACAAGAAACCAAACTGATGGAGGGATCATGAGAGCAGATACAGAATGCAAGAAGAGTAAGAGAGAGAGTAGGAAGAAAAGAGATAGAGGGAATGAGAGAAAGAGACTATCAAGAAGCAGTTCTTTCGTGATAACCTTGTTATTATCTTTGTTTAGAAGAATCTTGTTGATTGTTCGTTATTTTCAGATGTTCAAACATATCATAAACCTCTAGAAATGAATTATTTTTTTCTCATATCTCTGCTTCAAATCATTTTTCAATTTGTAACAGCAGAGGGACACTGCTATTCATGTTCTGGTACATGTCATAATGAACATTGTAATTGTCAGGTATGAACTTTCATTTGTTCTTCTTTCTCTTTATTTTTTCTCTAAAACACAAATGTTTCTGTTGGCAATAGGGTGAAAGGTCGAATTTCCTCATTTTGCTTGTCGTTCAGATGATGAGAGCCAATAATGATAGTCGTTTGATGCATAGCTAGTTATATTGGAACATCTTTCATACCCAAAAATATTTCGCTTCTACTGCTTGCTTCTTGAAATAGAGAAGAGAAAGCAGAAAGGGCATGTCGAGTATTCGAAACTCTTGGGCTAATATTGAAAAATAGATTTATTAGGGGTGAAGAGGAAGAGAGAAAAGAACTGACTTGGTCAATCTCCTTGCAATCTATGAGAACAGAAATTGAGATTTTGTTCTATCTTTCTTCTCTGCTCATTCAAATCAATGAATTAAATAGGAAGTGCAGTACATGCTTACTAACGTCGACGATTCCGTTTGTTCCGGCAACCCCCCCCCCCCATTTGCACACCAACAGAGAAATGCTCTTTATCGAAATTCATGACTCAGATTACTATTTCAATTGATGAATTCCTCAATAAAAAGACAATTTTCAATTCGATTTGCATATAACCTCCCTCGCTATTCACTTGCAATTTCTACCGTTCGAGGTACAAGCACAGCAGTGAGCAACCGGTTCCAACTTTTTTTCGATCAAAAATGAACTTGATAACTGTCCTGTGACATAATTCGAATGCTTATTTCCAACCTTCATGCATTATGTTGTCTTTAAAGCTTTTATTCAGATGGGCTCTTGCTCTTCTAACCAATGCTTCATCGAAAAAAAGCCAACAGAGGAGAAAGGAGTGTTCAGGATAACAAAAGGTGAGCACCCTCTTCTTGACGGTTCCAATATCTATTTTAGGCTGCCTGAGACGTTCACCTCGTACATTCCTTGGATGTGAATATGATAACTTTTCAGACCATATTCTCTGTGTTTGCACAGGTTGGTTGATTACTTCTGAAGCTGATCGATAATTGACATACATTCCAGGAAATTTTTGTAATAATAATATTTATGTTCGACCTATTAAACAACGAGAAGTAACATGTAGAAGGTGTTCAGATAGAGATCCAGAATGTAGTGACACCTGCCAGGGACAATGGTTTGTTTTTTAAAATCTTCTTTTTCATGTTTTCTTCAAAATACTATGGTCATATCTAATACTATCACTCATCTCTTACTTTTTCACTTCTGCTCTTCAGGTGTCACGAGGACACAACTTCAGGAGCTGCTGGTTGTGGCTATGGCCCGCCAGCTTTACCTTTCTTCCACAAAGGCCCAGAACTGATTCCGTATAGGAATAAACTGTGTGTAACAATATCCAGGTAGACAGCAACATACCTATAGCTTCATTCACACATCTTCAGAGGGGCTGGGAAACCAAGAAGACATTGTATATGCGCTTCCAATATGTGCAACGCTTATATTAAGCCGACATATGGAATAACATTAAATAGAGATGGATTACTAAGATCAAGATCTTTAGGGTATCATTCATTTGAGTCTTACAACAATAACAGAAACATGTTTTCAGTTCTGATATCTTGCCCTTATACAGTTGCGTGAACTGCGAGATAAACTCCCAAGATACATCGGTGACATCATCATGCAAACAGAGCAAGTGTATCGGTTAGTTCACCATATTCTTATGAGAACCTAATTGATCATTTCCAGGACATTTCTGTACATACACGGCTCAGAGACATTACCTCAACTCTCCTAATCGAGGATCGTCTTTCCAATCAATGTCTGAAAAACAAGGTTGTATCAACGTGACGGATTCCTCAATGGTTCGTTTACAATTTGTTAATTGATTCTATGAGCTAATGATCTACAGGTTCACAAAGGATGTTCACGCAAATGGATGCAAAACGAATACGAAGAAGTGATGTGTGCTTGTGAAGGAGACAATTGCAACCGAGACGAGTTCACAGCCATCGCTGGCAACAATCTCAGATTTCTCACTTTGTTCATTCCTCTTTTGATTTTCTACTTTTTTTAACCTGTTGGAACTCTTTCCAAAAGCTCAACTCTCCTATTTCTTGTTTTTTGTTTATTTCAAACTATTTCCTGAAACATATCTTATTGTTAATTGGGTATAACATAAGCTGTTAAAGACTTTGAAAACAACTATTCAGATAATGCTTAAGCGGAAATCCCTATTTGATGTTTAAAAATAAATTTTGGTGATGTCTTCTTGTCGATGACGATGTTCCCATAAGCTTACTACAAGCTTAAGCGCGGCGGAACTCACTCAATTCACGGAAAATTATAATTTCTGTTATTCTGTGAGAAGGATGGACTGATAGAGAAGATGAATCATTCATTTATTCTGTGAAAAGTATGCAACTCAAAAAGAAAACGGAATCATCATCATCTTGATCATCCGAGGCCCATGTACATCACAGGGCTCAATGGCCGAGTTCGATATTGACGGAGAAGCTGAACAAGTTCAATATCAGAACATTCTAATAAAGAAAAACTTACATCATTGGGTGTCAACTCTTCGCCCAAACGACGGAAACGGAAATACTGAGGTGGCTTGAGATAAGCCGTCGAAACGACAATTATCAGAAAGAAGCAAACTAGTACGGCCATAAACTTCATTTTTCGTTCTGCGAAGAGCTTCTTGTGGAATCTCTGAAAGAGAGAAGTAAGGTAAGAAGAGAGGCAATTAGCTAGTTATGATAGAACACGACCGCTCTCCAAACATTGGCAGCAAAAACAATGAAAGTAATACCGACCGCTCATCGGCGGCCATCTGAGGACGAATGAAAAATTAAGAGAAGCTGCTTAAATGCTCATTGAAGAGAGCAGCCTAGTTGGGAGCTTAGAAGGCGGAGACTGGTGGTCTTTGAGAATTCTCTAAGAATCTCTCTGCCAACTATTTTTTGAAACTTCGTTGCCTTATTAAAAAAATATAAAAATATTTATTTTTAAAGTTATATGTTATACGTTATGCTATGAAAAGTGAAGATCGATGTTAAGTGAGTTTGTACCGAAATGACTTGTTGATGATATGAAATATAAAACGAGATATGTAGAACCAAGTTCCTAAGATATTATGATATGAATATAATACAAACTCCGTTCCGTATCACAGATATGGGGGGATGTTGAGCCGGAAAGAAAAGACTGGAGTTATAAGACCTTATTTTTCGAGATCATTGGTTTGAAAATAAACACTGAAATAGTTCCATTATCACTAAAGCTTCGCTACGAAAACTCACATAGTGAGAAAGTAAAACCAGAAACTATTCCCACAATCAAGTGAGACCATTGGAAATAACCTATAAATATTATAGGAAGAACTATGCAGAAGATGCCCACTAGGATTTGTCTAATGACATCGCGTTTTAAAACAGAAGAGCGGAATAACCTGAAAGGAAAAATACAAAGCCGAGGAGAGTTTTGCTATTACCAATAAAAAAATGCTTCCATACATATGAATGTGAGTAAGCACGTCATTCCAGCTTTCGAGCTCACGGTCATCTGTAATATTCAGAAATGAGGATTTAGTGATAGAAGGTGCCGAACAAGCTCTGGATATTTATAGATGAACAGCAAATTATCGATGACGGCAGTTATGAAGAACATTGAAGCTGTTTTCACAGTCCCATATTTCCTCTCTATCATTTGCCCCAAGTAGCCAAAGAAGAGAATGACAAGAACAGAGTCAATATACCTGAACAAAAATGTTAGAATGGCATATTCAATCGAAGAAGCAGACCCAGAAGTGAGAAAGATACTTGCAAAGAGTCTTAGAAATCTGCTGAAGGTCTGTCCACACACCTCAGAGTAGCAATCTACCTAAAATGAGGTAGTTGCCAAGCTTAGTAATCCATAATCTACGTTTGAACAGAATCTCTCATCACTGTGAAAAAATCCACCACTTTCCTCGCAATTTTTCATGTCAGACATTATACATTCGCCAGTGATCGAACAACAAGGCTTAAAAACAATCTGAAAGAATCTAATGCTTATTGGCTTTTTCTCTTCAGTAAGTTAACGTTGCAGTTCAGGTGCATCGCTTTAGTTGCTCCTCCTTTCAGAGATGTGCACTCCTCCCAGGTCGTAATGTCTTCCTTGTCGAAAGAATCTTCCTTGGGCGCAATGCAATACCTACGGAAAGCAGAAAATAATGGTAAACCCAAACAAGCAAACTTTGGATCTATACCACACACGGGGCCAATCGAGCGTTCATTTTTGATGAATACGTGGGAGGGAGCCTGAATCGGATATAATTAGAGTAACAAAAAAAGATTCTCACTAAACGTACGTCGCACCTGGACTTCTCACTTTGGAAACAACTGACATAGGTACCATTCACTTTCTGATTCATCACACAACATCCTGTTGTTTTTTCAAAATCTTTGGTTTGGCTCAGCGGTTTTGATAGCGACATACAGCGGGGGTACACAGCTCCAAAACGTACCAAAGTCGCCTGGATGTTAAAACAAACTTCGAATGGCAACATTTCCATGAAACTACTTGCGAAAATAAAGTCCGCTGAATCCAATAGAGAGGCTCCACACCAGCATTGAAATTCAGTGAATAAGAGTCTCTATCACGAGGAGAACGATCATTCGGATCATTTTTCTGAAGCAACAATCGTAAAGCTGTTGTGGTACAGGAGACATACCGAATTCACATATGATTGCTGAAGTTCTCTGTTGTCGAAATTTTCTTCGGAGGATTGGGAAAGAATCAACAGCATGAGGATAAAAGACGATATGAGGAAATACCAACTGAAGTAACATCTCTTCCCAGGAACTCCTTCATAAAGATATGTTCTGAAAACAGTAGCATTTCAAATCACATCTTAGACTTGTAAAACTTTAAAGGGAATTTATCGCATCCGAAAGAAAAAGCAAGTTCAGTAGGCTGTTGAGCTATATGTTTTACAATCTAAAAAATATCTAATCATCTTCACGTGTAGGCTTGATGCCCACACTATTCAGGTTACTATCACCACCAGGAAGATTGAGGGACTCATCAGTTGTCTCGGGACTTTCGTATACGTTTTCAAGTTTGGGTCGATCAGTTTGGTCTAGAATAGTCTTGGGAATATTTAAGTATAATGGGATACTCACTTTGACTTCCCTGTATTAATGAGTTCATCCTCATATCAATCGATTCTATAGGAACTTTCACTTTGGGTTGAGGAAATTTCCATCTTCAAGCGATCGTGTAAGCATAGCATGGTGCAACTTTACCTGCGTATGATGTTAACCGCTAGTAAAGCTAGTATTTTAAAAATATTCTTCTCTAGAATCGGTTTATTCCTTGTATCAGTATCAGCTTCAGGAGGCATCCTTAACAGAGAAGTGAGAACACGAAGATTCAAAACATCTTGTTGTATTGGGCCTTTCCGCCTTTCGTAACTTTCGCCAAGAAAACCGGTGGCACTCGTTTATGCATTTTCGCTTTCAGAAAGTAAATGATCAAGAACGTATAAATCGATACATTGTTTCTGCCTCTGAACTCCACATACCGTCCTTCCTTCTATTATGCGTATACAGGAATGGTTTCTGCAAACATCTCAATCACAAATAGGATCCATTTTAGATATCTATCCCGTACAAGCTCTTACGAACAAGAACAACAAACACACATTATTATAAAAAATTTAATATTTTAATTAAAAGAAAACAGAAAGAAAACATTAACGACTAGCATTGATTAGACATGAGGACTAATGATGATGAACGAGAATATTCTTAACTGATAACGAGCAAGATCAACAAACACCAAGATGCGGCAATATAAAGCGAGTTGAGCTGGAGTTACAAACAAGGCAATGATAGAAAGACAATCCGGGAAAAAGTCGGGAATACATAACAAATGAAACGCGTTAAAGGAATGACCAGTATTCAAAACAAGGAGAACAGTTAATCCTGTACAATGTGATTTTCTTCTGACTGACTGTTTCTCTTCTTAAACTTTACTTTTGTTTCGTTTGGCTTCGTATGCTTTCATCTCCTCATCTGTAATCATATTATCATCAACAGATCCTTGTTTCCAATGTTCGAACGTGCTGCAAAGAATCTATTGTTAAGGAAAATTATAGAGCAAGTCTCACCTATGTTCTAATGGAGCTAACCAATTTTGAGCAACTTCTTCTACAACGTCGTTGTTTTCAACAGGATTTTTGCTATAACGAAGAGACAGTTACAGCGCAAAATCAATAGAGAAACTCACTTGTTGAGAGGAGGGAACAGATAGTCAACTGTGTCATTCGCCATCGATAAGTAACTACTAACATAACCTACTGAATCAGACCTTGGAACAGTTTTCCATTAGGGATAGAATAAACAATCAACACATACCTTCTTACTTTTCCAGTAGGATCAATAATAAGAATGCGTTTAGCTGGAATACCTACAGCTCTATATGACTTCACATCTGTTTCACGGTTTCCAAATCCAGCAAAATAGGGCTGTTGTACTGGGAAAAGTTTTTTCAAATCACTCAAAGCAGCAATTTTGAATTCTTCCGGCCTTCGCTCAATAACTTCTCTTAAATAGTGGGGTGTGATAAACATAGAAAACTTGATACATACCGACGGAAGGCCATTAGAACACTAGTCGGGGAGAGTAGCACAGGACCATCTGGCAATTGCCTACTGTTTTGAGCTACGCTTCTCAGGTATTGTTTGGTTGTATGACTCTGTCCGATAGCTCTTGAAGATAAGTATACCATCTTATACCTGAAGCATCAAACGATTGTGTGAGAAAAAAAACAGAAGAAGAGTACCCATTGTTCTTAATATGTGTGTAAAGCTCAGCTACACCAGAATGAGCCCAGGTTCCACCAATAGCAGGAATAACATGACCAAGTACATCACTCTTCGTAATAGTACCGTCAATATCCGAAATAACGATCCTCTCGTACCATTTGTACAAATATATATTACAAGCACACCAGCATGTTCCCTGAAAAAAACTAACATATTTCAATCAAAATTGAAGAAATGAACCTGAATTCTAGTTGTTATACTGAATCTGCACTCATTGGCTCCCCTCACTAATCCTAGGCTCATCAATCTATCCGAAGAGAGCCGTAAAGATCTAATATATGTTTTTCCATCCTGTCCTTCGATAGATTCCAGATCATCATCACTAGAAAAGCTGAAGATAATCAAGGCCTGGCTTATGGTTTAGCTCACAATATTTCATCTGAAGAAGAGACACTACGAGCGCCACTAACATTTCTCATTCTCCCGCGACTTTCATCTAACTTTTCACTCGAATTTATTGAACAGTTCGCAATTTCTTGGGTTGGTGTCTGGAATACTATATTGTATGAGACACATATGCAGTATACGAACCGTATCATCAAGGAAATCCATGTCCTCATTCTTCGTTACAGGACTTGCTGGATGAGATGCTCCCCGGGATGCGTGACCACTATCAATACTCATGCTGAATTTACGCGTTCCGAGACGCAAAGCTCAAGCATCTTACCTGCCACTTTTTGTTTTTCCGAGGTATTTCTGAATCTTCACGGGGTCACTGGTTACTTTGCTCAATTCATCTAACGTTATGCCTTCCTCTTCAGATGGTGAGGGAGATCTAGCCGTGCGGGACCTCCATGGAAGCCATCCTGTCCATCCGGATGATTCTTTCTGAACGTTCTAAGATTAAACAAATATCCTCCAACAAATAAAACCTTAGGCTTCTGCGCTTTCTCATCAAGACGTTTATTTTCTTTAGTTTCGGGTAGCTGTCCCCATTTCCAATCGGTAACGTCATTCTCGTGCTTGAAAAGTAATATTGTTTCGATTCGCTTATTTTGAATTACCGTCTCAGTTTTCCTATGCCTCTCAACTTCCGAGTCCGAAAGTGCGCCATCAGCAACATCTCTAGCATCCAACAAAGATGGTGAAGGAGTTGAAACGGTCGAAGAAGATAAAGAAGAATCCAACTCACTATCACTTTCGTTCTGTAACAGAACAGCATAACCTTGTGTTTTCTCCGACAAGAACACTCACATTGACTTTGATATCTATCGGAGAAGACTCTTCTTTCTTGCTCTTTTTTCTACGGTTGAAAGACCTTCTGAAGATATCATCGGATTCGAACGAATAATCATCAATCAACTTCTTATCGAAAGCTTGGGATTTCGAATGAGGGAAGCGTTGTCTATTAAGGAAATGTGTCAGTAAATCAGAAGAGTTCAGAAATCACCTTTTAAGTGAAGATTGTGTTTGTTTGTTGCACCTTTTTTCTGGATGGCGACAATGACTAGAATCGTTACAAAGTGAAGATAGATCAGGTAATGATCGATTTTTCCTGTTACTGAAAACAGAGGAAGGAAATGGCATGCTGCGCAATCGTAGTTGAACTTCTGATAGAGATTGTCTGAAGCATATCGTTAGTCAAAGATTTTCATCACAGAAAATATTACTCTTCATCTGATTGACGGGGTTGGAAATCATAAACATCTCTGCTAGCGTCGAAGGAAGCACTCAGCTGATTATCATCTAAGGAATTTCTTCTGATCCTCGGTTGTGACTCTTCAAGCTTTTTTGCGCTAGCATCGAGGACCTAAGCTTACAGATTAGCATTTCAATTCTTTCGTTGCTGTACCCTTTGAACATCATGTTCTCTTTGTGGAAGGATAGTTTCGGGAACGGGAGAAGTAATCATATATTCTGGAGCACCCCCTTCGCATTCTTCTACGAAGTAAGCAACTCCAGAATCACCGAGTTTCATTTTCAAGTTAATTTCCTCACCGTTAACTGTGATATCGACATACTCAAAAGAAAGAATGAGAAAAAGATGAAAGTGCTTGGAAAACCTTATTACTATGATTAAACACTGCATACTTGCCGAAGCGAACATGGAAAGGCGTAGATTTGAAGGTGCCGTCCGGTTGCTCCACAACGACAACATCAATTGCTCCTTCAAAGAGACAAGAATAAGAACATGATGACGAAAAATCACCTGATAATGTAGCTGGGTTTATTGTATCATAGAAAGTTTTAATATTTTGGATTACATGGTATAATCCATCCATGATAATAACAGTAGAGTGTCTCAATTAACCTTAAAAACCAGTTAAATGAACCGTCAGATTGAAAATGTCTTTTTTGATACCTGGTTTGCTTATTATTAATAACAAGTTAGTAAAATTATAGATATATTTTCCGAATAACGTCCACCCGTGAGTGGGTCCTACGAGAAGGACACCCGAAATATTATTAACCTGGAAAGGATCAATGAAACAAACATATTCTCCTATGAAATACACAAAAATAAGAACACATAGAAATAAATCTTTCAACAGAGTTAATGGACGTTGGATGGTGGAAATGCTTTTGACAGCGAAATATTTGATATGGTGCATTGTTTCGACCGTGCTGATAACAAAAGCGAGCGTTTTCCCAGCTGGAAGGGTACAAATTTCAAAGAAGTCATATTCATAGGCTAAGGAAGGAAACCGAGAGGGTAAAGGACAATTGAAAAGGCCAGCACGCGGAATGAGCTAAGTTGTATGTGCGCGCAATTTTTGCGTAAAAGATGGATCGAGGCATTGGTTGTGAGGAAGAGAATGGACACTAGCAAGGAGGGAACCACAGATGCATGATGATGGCAGACTAGCGTATAAATATCGAAGAAAATATGAGAAAACGAGTATGAAATTGGAAAGAGAGGGCTGAATGAGGAAAGGAACAACCGATCTCCACGAAAAAAACAACTTGAAGTGCTGTCACATGAAAGTTCACGTCATATCTGTCGTATGGATATCTTTCCGTCAAAAAGAGGAAATGATAACAGCCCAGATTGATGTAACATGAAACCGTTGAAATGTTATCGGCACTTTTTAAGAGAAGCTGAAGCTGGCGAGCGTTACTTGGACTTTCGGACGAAGGAAAGTTCAAACACAAAATTGGATGATTGTCGTTTTACGGCGATAAGAAAGCTCCGCCCTATGAGATCATTCGATGGCATGACCATATGTTTGATTAAGCAAGAACGAAAATAGAAGTGAGAAAAGTAAATGGAGTTTGAGAAGCCTAAGAGGTTTTATCATACATGCGTGATAATACATCGAAAGATGCTCAGTCATATCATCGTTGAGAAAACTGAATATGATAACAATATGGAAAACCGTAAACTGTTATTTCGAAGCACTTGTGGAGGAGGCGTCGACAGTTGTTGAGAAGACGATGTTAAGAAACCATCGTTTGTTTTCGAGAAGGTAACTTGCAAATCTTATAAGTATCAGGAAGAAATGAATCGGGGTCATATATATAAATACGTTGAAAACAAATAAAATATCCTGAGAGAGGTGAGGTTTGAGCGGTGTCTCACATGGTGACTATCGTCGAAAAAATAAATCTGACTTCGAGGTAGAAGTTGCTATCGAATGTTTGTATTTGATGCGGAAAAGCTTTACTGGTCGAAACCTGGTGAATAAACAGAGAGAGAGGGGGGGGGAGGGCAAAAAAGCTTCTTAATTTAACAGTATATGAAAGTAAATGTAAACGTCTATTGGTTCTACCAAACTATTGTAGGCTTATGCGAACAAATGAAAATACGAATGAACACTAAGTCCGATGGACGACAGCTCAGTGTCGAGATGAGAGAATTGGTGTTTTGAAATCCGAGAGAGAAAAAAGAAGACGATGCAGTTGTCTTGTTTTTAGGTGAAAATTGATAGTCTACCACATTTTCTGAAAATGTCAAATTGGAAATGACTGCAATCCCATATATTGTCTTGTACGACTGGCTGTTAGTCGTCGAATTATGTTAGGGAGAGAAAATCTCTTTATATTCTCCAGTTTCTTATTTAGTATTTTCTTGAAGTCGTTATATCCATCTACGGGGATGATCAGCCCATCATCCATGCGGCCACTCATTCTGGATGAGCTGATTTGATCGTCCCAAAGTCTTTTATAGCCATCACAAATGGTGGAGAACCAAAAATAGAATATGCGAAGAGATGCAAAGTGATGGAATTAAAAGAAGACACTAAGATTGTTTCATCATTTGATCAAAGTAGTTATGAAGATTGAGAGGAGGGGAGGAATGTTAGAAGAAGAAGGATTATCTTTGCAAACTCGTAAAACTTCATTCATTTCTGCACCATATGTTTTCGAGCTTTAAAATAATAGAACGAGAAGATTGAATAAATGAGAATAACCATGAAAATTATATTTGAAAACATGAAAAATATAAAATCAGCTGGCGTGATAATAGGAAACTGAACGTTCGAAGGACAGATGAAGAGGGGTAATGTACACTCATGTCAAAGAACGTTCAACACTGCAGAGATTGAACGAACAAGAATTGCAAACAAGAAACGATTCCCACTAACTATATTATTGCAGAATAATTAACAGAAGCTGTATTCTCCCCGGTTTTTTGTGTGTGTAAATGCGTTTCGTTTCCATTGAGTAAAGAATGATGGAAGACAAAACGATGGAGAAGAAAAAAAACGAAAAATCACCATCCTTGTTGACATCTGAAGCCAACACCCTCGCATGACAACGCATAATGTACTTTGGCTTACTCACAGCGGCTCGTGATCGTCTACCGAAGACGTCATCGTCAAAATCGCCAAATTATTGAGTTTCTAGAAATGCAAACGATCATTTTGATGAGCTGTTTAACAGCTTATCACAATCATCAACATCAATCGGGTAGAGTAAGCTATTGCGAAAGGATAAAAGCGTTCTGTGTTGAACAAGTTTTCCGCAAACAATATATAAAGAAACAGCTGAGCTCAAAGCAGTTTAGTTATGTGTTTAACACAAGTTGCAAAAGCTCTCTGACCAGCATTATGTTGGCAAGATTTAGGTTACTTTACAATGTTCTATAATTTATGACATAGGGAAAAAAGAAGAAAAAACAGAGTATCAAGGAAATCAGCACACAATTTGAAATAAAAAACACACAGTCGCAGCTTTCCATCAGGAGTTTTGAGTTTTCTTTTTCCGGGGAGAAAGCGAAAGAAAAGGGAGGAGAGGGGAGGCAGATTCTGCGAGTCCAAACGACATTTTCCAGTTCAACGCTAGCTTTGGAGAACCGTCCAGCTTTGGCTATTTGTCATTTCTCAACGAGAAAAAAATTATTTAAGTGCGGCTTTAAACTCAAAAATCAATGTTCTCATAATTTCTTTCGAAAATTCTTCTTATCTTTTGAAATTGTAAAAGATGGAGTGAGAGAGAGGATTGAAGTTTGTTATTGGAGGTCAGCAGAACAACATGTCCGCTTTGCAAAAATGATCTTCGGGGAAGTCGCACTTTAGAACTAAAAAAAGCCGTCACATCATTAGTGTAATACGCTTTTTCATCTTTGATATTGATTGATAGCTTAAGAACTATCGATTATGACTTTTTATGGTCATTTTTGGTGTTTTTGAACTTTTTTTTTCAATCATTGAAGTTGAAGACAAAAGAATAAGTGACAGGTAATGAGAGAAAGAAGACCCTAAACAGATGAAAACTTCCTTATAAAGAAGTTATCATTTACTTTCTGTCAGCCAATCCCAAAGGGACACAGTAAAAATAGAAATTTCTCTCAACTTAGCTCTTCAAGTTTCAACAACAATAGGCAATGACCGCGAAAACTACAGGGCTACCAACCAAAAAAGGCAGAAAAGATAAGTTATTGTCGCTAACAAGACTGCCTTTTTGAAAATGAAAGAGGAGAAGACAGGAATGTATATATTGAGTATTGATGTATCGAAGAGAGACAGAGTAGTAAAGCGTCGAAAAATACAAAATGAAAGGCGGAGGGTCAATACAAGACTGGCTGTCACATGGGCATGGATTACAAAAAAGTACGAAAGGGGAGGAGGGAAAGTAGAAAAAATTGAATTTTTTCAGTTTTATAGGTGTTTTATAGGAAAAAATAATGGTTGGGAGGCGAAAATGGAGTGACCGATAGATAGGCTTTTCGAGTTGTGTCACATGAGCATCCTAAAAGAGCGAAAATCTTCTTCACGTGATGTTGAGCGTAGAGAGACAGAAACAACATTTGAACGAAATATGCAAATGGTTTTGTTTGAAACAAAAAAAGAAAAGAAGAATGGCGAGAAGAAGAGAGAGAAGATGATCTTTTACCCATTTTAGAAGCATTAAGCAGTCAACTTCAGTCGGATGTTGAAAGCAAAATTTGGTTATTTGGGTTTGTTAATGGATGCTGGTGACTCAAACCAGTCAATATTTTCTTGAAATTTCATAAGCGTTGAAATGATAAAAAGAGAAAATTCAAATTAAATACAATCAAAAGATTAAAAATGGAATAGGACAAAGCGGCCAAGCTGAATAAACGGAATGAATAAGACTCATCTGTTGATTGAACTGCAATGATTGAATGAAGATGAAGAAGAAGAGCAAAATTGAAAAAGAGATGAGGAGAAAGAAAGAGATGATTAGTGTGGTCAGCTAACAAGGTCCTGTCAAGTGTGGAGAGGTTCATATTCATAAAGAGCTATAGTGGGATATATATAATGTGAGAGGAATGTAAGATACAGAGAGAGAGAGAGAGAGAGGGAGAAGAATCGTGTGAGATTGAACGTTGAATAACAAGATGACAAAGAAGCAGAAAGGTAATGAGAGATGAATGCATGTGACTCCTCCTCTCAAAAGATCAAAAAGACGAAAACTGACTCTTCAGTTCCTTGATCAACTGAACAATGATTCATCGGTCTAGCCATGTTCGCAGCGAATTGTATATTCTTCAATTAAAAGGAGAAAAATCAGCTGTTGTATGTGTTTGTGTGCGTGAGTCAAAATAAAAATAAAAATAAAAATGAATTCAAGATCAACTGAAGATTAAAAAGATTTCAAAATGACTGAATAACATCGTGGAAACGTTTGCTGTTTTTCGAAAAAATAGAATAACAAGATGATATGCTAAGTATAAAGAGAAAAAAGAATGGCGAAATCAGAAGAGAAGAACACAATGAGAACATTCTATATACTTTGCCTTATATGTTCAGACATAAATAGATGAAAATAATTATTTCATCTCCTCTACTCTTAGTCTAGACAGGTTCTGCCGTTCTCTGTACTGATGTACTCTGGTTGCTTCTCTTTGTGCAATAGTTTAATAAAGCAAAAATAATCATTTTTAGTCTCTATTTATGGAAGTTAAACAAAAGCAATGACGCCTAGCTATTTCGTATTCTTCATTGAGAGGAATAGTAGGAAGTGAGAGGCAGTCATTGCTTGTAAGCTACAACTGATCGCTCTGATGCGATAATTAAACTGGCCGGCTATGAAGCTTAAACTTATAAGGAAACTGATTCCAACGAACTTTCAAACTTTAAATACAATCGTTGCATGCATGCTTGCAAGGATGAGTGAAAATGAAAGAGAAAGGCAGATAGGAAAAGAAATGTCGAAGAGAGAGAATGAGAGTTCAAAAGATGAATCGAAAGAGAGAGCGAAGAAGAGAGGAGAAAGGGAGAAACGGAATAGGAAATAGGAGAAAGCACGTGGTTGTTCAATAATTTCATTGATAATGAAATATCACTTTCATTTAAGCTTATCTCGTTTTGATAATCAGAAATTTTTTTCCATACATCCAAACATCATAGGATGGTCCGATCACCCGTAACTTTCGTTTCGATCACTTCACACATTTGATTGTTCTCTGCATACGCACTCTCTACCTCTCATTATTCCAATGCTCTCTAAATTTTTTATCTTTTTTCTCATTCCGTAGTGTTCCTCCAACCACGTGGTTTGTCACTTCGAACCAGCATGATTCTAAGAATCACATGATAGGCCATTATTTATAGAGAGACAACTATTCAAACGGCAGAAGATAACGCCAAAGGACACTTTTAGGTGAACGAGAGAAAATCGACAGTTTTTGAAGAAGAAATCACCCGAAACGTGCTGCCAATCAAGAATTAGCCCCAAGTGCAATCCTTTTAATGAAAAACAAGTTCAAACTGCATCCCTTTCAGAGCTAGATGAGATAAGCATTTGCAACTTCTCAGTCTCTATTACAAAAGGGATCTCCCCTCGATATCTTTTTTTTTGTTGAAAATATTTAAACAAAAAAAAAGAGAGAAAGAAGTCAAACCTTTGCTGAAGAATAAACACAACCGGTTGCGAGGGGTCTTTGTTTAAAAAATGGTTTTTCGAAAAAAAAACTGAATAATCACCATAATATATTACGTGAGAATTCACGCCACGTTCCACGTGCGTTATAAAAACATGAAAGTGAATACCGTTTTATTAATTTATGGATATATTATTATTATTAATGTTATTAATATTATGCTGAACCTGACTATTAAGGTGAATTCACAATGGTCATTGCCCATGTCAGTCCGCTTTAGCTTTCTTTTTGGGACTCAAGTAAGCGTTATTAAAGAATTTCATGAATAAATAAAAATATGACATGTAAATGGAGAAACATAGCATCAAATTGAAGTTGGACTGCTGGCACGGAGTAGATCTGAAAGCAGCTCTGAGCAAGATAAATGAAAATCGATCAAGATACGTGAAAAGCTTAAGCCCAAGAACGATACAACTGATGATCACCCCACCAATCATTTGGGTTATTTGTATCATAGTAACACTAGCTGATACTCTCTGAATGATGATGAGTGGGTAAGAGATCAGAAAGAATTGCTTAATACTTTAGAAGGTTTTTTCCCCATTGAAGTTAATGTGTAGTAAGTATACATTGCAGAATGAGCTGCGAAATTCATGAAAATGAACCAACGACCAGCAGCAAGAGATTCAGAGCCTTAGGAAAAGAGAAGAATTAGCACAAAAGGGAGATTAGGAGAAATACCCGACTGGAATGTGTAGATAAGAACGCTCACGTGGTGATAACAATGCAGAAATGATAAGTGCTTCTTCCTTATTGCCAAAAACACGGTATCTCCTGAATAAATATGTGAACAGTAGGGTAATTAGCTTGATTACCTAATTCCCATAGCTTCGATAATGAAAAGAAGAAGTACCAATGAGCAGAAACGGAATCTTGATGGAACGTATAGCAAACTGAGTGATAAAAGCTACGTTCGCTTAGAACAAAATACATTTCTTCTGCGCTCCTCACAAATCTAAAGTTCCCGAATTGTAAATGTGAGCGAAAACAAAGATACCCTAAAACACTGAATACAGCCAATGCACCATTCCAAGCTATAAGTTGTGTTTTACAGTTCATAGCATTTCGTTGTTTCATATGACCTTCTATAAGCTGAAAACAAAACGTACTTTCTTCAGATAGTTTGAGACACTTACCTTAATGAAAATCATATACAACACACCTACTACAATACTGTAATGCCATTTCTGCTCGTACTGTCCTTTGATATAGTCAGAATTGATGCCATATTCGAATGGTAGGACGAAATGATGTTGGTATGGAACGTTCAAGGTATGGTTTGCCATCTGAATAAGAGATTATAACATCGATGAATGTCTTGTTTCTTCGAAAGATTTCAAATGTTTCGCTACAACAACAAATCTACTTGTACATCTTGAAGCTTTGTTTCCTCAAATACGCAAAAAACCAGTTGTTTGATGACTTAAATAGATCTGTCACTCTTGAAAATACTATGTTCGAAAGCTTCTGAAAATATCTTCAGAACTGTATGAAAAAGTTTTTTCCATCATCCCTACTCCCGTCTCATACATTATCAGAGCATTGCGCTCCATCTTAATCGCTCTATGAGGTATCAGCTCTATCAAAGATTACAGCTTTGGATAGTCGGAAAGAAACAATTGGATGAAATCAATTAACTCGTCTTCCCACAATTCATTTTCTGAAACATCCATAGATCTGAAAATCTAGATTTGAAAACAAAGAGCGGGTAATAAAGAAAAGCGCGTTTATTTATTTTTATTCTAAAAAAACAGATTCGTTTTATAGATTGGCTGTGTAGCTCACGTGTTGAGAGAGTATTTATAAAATGAAATAATAATAAAAAAACAAAAAATATTTATATTTCAACCATAAAATATCCTCTCAAATATGTTAGAGAGAGTTCTCGAGATAAAGAAAGACAGAGAGAAAGAAGGAAAAGATCAAGGGAAATAACGATAATAAGATGGAGAAAAGCTATATGATTGCATGTGGAAGATAGTTGAAGTAAGAGAGCGAGACAGACAAATCTTCACAGGTACAGGAAATGATTCAACTCAACTTACCAGCCGCTCTTTTAAGTTCTTACTTTTTTCTGTTCGTCTTTCTTTTCTCCACTACCATTAGTTTATCTGATCAGTTGTTTGATTATTGAACTCGTGTGACGTAGGCAATCTAACTCTATTAGACATCGGTCAAAGTGTTTGTAACAGTAATTCAGCGAATTTCGTTCCTTGAATGGTTTTGAAAAATAGAAATGTATTTCAGAATAAAAAAGATGAGAAAATTCTTTTATTGGCTATTCACAGATCGTACACATAGACAGATAGACGTAGAAAGACACAGAACAGAATCCTGTGGAACAAAAAAAGGAAGAGAGAGAAAAGGGAAAAGAGAGTTTATGTGAGGCATAGTTATTGGTAGTGTACAGAGTGAGGAATTAAGAGTACGAAAGTACGAAAAAGAAAAAGATGAACAGAGAGAGAGAGAGACGAACAACCTCTATACTAGCCTCATTCAAATCGAAAGAACAATAAGAATCAAGTAAGCCATTGACCAAAATCATGAGAAATCATTGCTTCTCACTGATAGTGTTTACATTATAACATAAGTTACATAAAGTATTTATACGAAAAAAAATTGTTTCGAAGCATATCATTACATCTCCGTTCGATATGAGATTATGATGATGAAAAGTAATTTCAAACAGTGTTCATTCTTATTTAAGCAATCAAATGTTGTTCACAATCTGGTGATTCCTTCATCTGAGTAACATGACGGAACAGCTTGGAAATGTAATATCCTCGTTTTCGGTTTTTCAAAAAAAAAGCCAATCTTTATTTCTCTGCTGTATTCATGATATTTCTTGGAATTTTGAATGCCATAAACAAGTTTTCTCGTGTTTCGTACCTTTCTCTTTGTATATCTTCTATACTTCATCTCTTTATCTCTGATTCTCTCTATCATTACCGTGTCCTGTTGTATCTTTCTCTCACCCCTCTCTCTCATTTTACTGCCAAGTAATGATCGGACAAAAAATAGAAGAGAGCGAAAGAGGGAGAAAGGTAGGAGGAAATCATCTATTGGTCTCTTTTTACAGCTGAATCCTTAGTACTTGAAAAATCTGAATAAACCCACATATTCCTTTTCTCTGATCTTATCAGTAGAACTGTATCAAAGACGTTAATTAATGAAAAAAAAAAGAAAAATTTGTTTTCACCATCTTGTAATATATCATTTAATGGCTTTTCCCTATCTATCATTCATTCATCTACGGACATCATGATAGCTTTCACTTCTTTAACAATTTCACGTTGTGCCAACACCAACCATATCCGGTCTTTAGACATTTCTTTATCTTCTACACATTCTATTATTCATAAGCTTGTATTTTTTAGACGTATTATGCTAATTAGACGTAGTACACGTGAAATGACGCGACGACGCTCTGATGCAATTCATATTTACAGTTCAGACTCGTTGATCGGTTATGTTCAGTTTTCGGTCCTTCCTACTTTCTCATTCTCTCCTTCTCTTTCTCTTTCTCTCCCTTTCTTTCTCTCTATTTCTAGTTCTGTTCCTTCCTCATTCTCCAGTTCAATGCTCTCTATCAGTCTGTTCTTGTCTTAACATTCACGCATGTAGCTGAGGTTGGAGCATTAAACCGCATTTGTGAAGAATGTGTTGGACTTGTTCGCACAGATCACAAGAAATGTTTTAAAATAAAAAAATGTCCTTTTTCATTTAATTTTTGGCTCATCAATAGCCATTTCATTACAATTGAAGTCGTTAATATTTCTTTTATTTCTTAAGCAATTTATCTTTAAATTCTGACCACTGAAGTCATTTTGTCTTTAATGTCTTCTGATCTCGAAACTTACGTGTTCAGTCGCATTTTGATTTATTAATCAATTTATTTTAATTTTAACCGATCTCTAGTCATCATGATCATGAGCTCACACATTCTTCACTTGTTCTCGTATACACATCATAGCACCTTCAACTTCATAACACCTCGATGGTGACATGAAATAAATTTATGAAAAGTTCATACAATAACAACGATGAAGTTAATTATGTTTTTGTTGAATTCACATTGTAACACTTGTTGTTCACAGCTTTCACTCACCTCAAACGATCATCTTCCCGCTCCCTTCTTCCACTCCTCTATTTCTTTCTTAACAAACTCTCCCAATATATGTCCTAAACCAATAGATATGAACTTCATCACAGGAGGAAGTCTGTACCTTTCATCTTTCTTCCCTCCCTATCCACATGCTCAGTCTCTCAGCATATCCTCTCCAAACAATATTAACACAACAAAATCACAAAAAAAACGCGAAAGATGTATCAGTTTAAACAGATTTTTTATCCGGTTTGTTCGCCATTTTTATAGTCTTTCTTTATTACAAAAATATTCACAAAAATATGGTATTAAATTCTTTATCCTATATATCTCAGATACTTTTTTAGACGAACAAACTAGACAGGTCTATTATCTGTCTACCAGCTTTTCTTGATCTGCCAATATCAACTGCCTACTAGCAGATCTCTTGAAGAACTATCATCGTTCGAACTTTTATTTTCAATGGAAAAAAAAGAAAAGTTTGGCTTACAAGGAAAATCAATTAGTTACACACATATAAACAATCTATAGATTCCTGTTTGATGTCAGTTAACCGCAACATGTGCAGACAGTGATCTTACCTGATATATCTCACTTGCAATTTTTTCTGTCTCACTCTCTTTCTCTCTCCCCTCCCTCTCTAATAGTTCATATATTCCTAATCTATCATTCTCTTTTCAAATGTCCAATTTTCATATTTTGAAATTCTCTTGTTTTCAGACACATCTGATCAGTAGGAATGATATGGAGATGTTCGTCCATCCTTTCAACTCTTTTCATTTTTCAGGTTAATCATTGCATTGTGACAATCAATCAACTTGTTCTTTTCAGATAGTTAATAGTCAAAGAGTAACAAATCATTTACCGAAAGATATTATAATACATTTTGATCTCAAAGGTTTCAAATTGAACACAATAATATGTTTTGAACATTGAAAATGTTTGTAGGCGCTCCACCTCGTCCAGCCTACTTCTTAGATCTACTAACTACTATAAGTAAACTTGGAGCTACTGGCATTATTATAGAATGGGAGGTTCAGATTCTGATCACTCTGTTCACTTTAATAACCTCAAATTATTTTTGAAGGATATGTTCCCATGGTCTGGCCGATTAGCAAGTATGCGAAATGGGAATGCTTACACGATGGAAGAGACTCTGATGATTCTTGACCAGTTAGATATATTTTCTCTGATTTCACAAGGAATAAACTTTTTAGTGCTCATAGTGTCGGCTTAACGATTGTTCCTCTTGTTCAGACATTGGGTCATCTAGAATGGATCTTAAAAACGAAGGAAGCTGCTCATTTACGAGAAGACCCACGCTATCCAATGGTTCTCTCTTGTTCTTATCTAAAACTCCATTCTCAATAGGCAGCTCATTCAGGTTGCTTGTATTGGAGATGATGACGCCATAGATTTGATATTGGAAATGGTAAATCAAGTACTAGATGTACATATCAAATATCCGCTACCCTTCTACCATATAGGAGCTGATGAAGTCTACCAAGTAGGGTTTATCAAAGTTATTTTTATTACATTTTTCATGAAAAGATCGGAATTTGTGAAGCTGATAAAGTGAAACTGTCATCGAAATTTCAAAATGACACAAAGCGATTAGTGTATAATCATATTCAGCATATTTCTCTCAATATATCACAGCAACAGCCTAACACGAAGGTCTCTAGAGATTCTTCATCCAAATTTTGAGAAAGAGTTGTTGTAGGTTCTAATCTGGTTTGATGAGTTGAGAAATGGAAGTCCTGAGCTCATTCAAGAATATCAATTAGACAAACTTGTTATACCAGTTGTCTGGAAGTACACTGATAACCTTGATAAGGTTTGTGTCATGAGCGTTCTATGATTCCCAACACATTAAATTAAGGATCTCCCGATCGAAATGTGGACAAAGCTTTCTAAGTCTTTTAGACAAGTTTGGGGTGGAAGTGCTTTTAAAGGTTTTCGTCTTCAAAATAATAAAGCTCAACCGAAAGCGTTTTAGGAGCGGATGGTGCAAACAAAATTTGGAACCGCATGAAGCCATATGTTCAAAACAACAAACAATGGCAATTTCAAACATTTCAAGAAGTAAAATGACACTTACATCTTTAGGTTCCTTCAAAGTGTTAAGTATTCGGCAATTTTTTCGGATTTTCACGGTTTCATAATGACTGGATGGCAAAGATATGATCACTTCGCTTCGCTATGCGAAACATTCCCAGTCTCCATGAGCTCTCTTGCGTTGAACATAAAAATTCTTCAGAATTTTGTAATTATAGGTAAGGAAGAAGAAAAAGAAGAAAAAAAACGAATAAAATACGAATAAAAATGAACTTTGTTTCAGAAAAAGATATTTCTGAGATTGCTATCAATCTCAAATGTCCAAAGAATACAAACATTAGTTCAATATTGTCAGGAACAGATAAATGTCGATTTCCTGGTAAGCTAATGGGCATTTTGGAGCTCAGTTTTTAAATTTTGAATGTGTTAAGGCTATAACGTTCGTGATTTGATAAGATCGTTCGAGAAAACAAAGTTGTATTACGAGAACTCTACATGGATTCATAACAGGTGAGAAATGGAAATTGGAAACTGAGGATGAACAACCGCTCTGCATGTATCATGTACTCAAAATGAAAATTGATTTCCAGAGAGAACGGATGGCTTCAATCATCACAGATGCTCCTGGCTGCTTCCAATCCTTACAATGTAGATGTGGTGGGTAAAGTATACTCAAGTTCCATAAGTAAAATAGAAAAACTGATATCTGATCTTCGGTATGATGCAAGAGAGTGAGATGATCAAAAATCTTCATTTAAGGATATCGTTAAGTGAATTGTATTATGAAGATATGGTAGAAGAGTTATTGATTGATTACATTTATCCATTTTATGATTTATTAAGAACAAGGTTTGAAAAACAACATCGAATCCAGTAATAACGACAATGATTACAGATTAGCTAGTGTTTCGAGAATTGATAATAGGAACTACTTTCCACCACGACCATGGCTTAGCTTAGAGAAGGAATAGAGGATTTCTAATCTACACAAGTCACTTGATGAGCTTTACTCTATAGAACAAGAAAACTATTCACATGTTATAACTGAAGTATGAAGGACCGTAATGAGATGTACCTGTTTGTCACATAAATTATTAATTTATACACGTTCAATCGAATCATATCCATAAGACCAAGCGAAGTTACTGTGGATAGGATAGTTCTCCAAACCAGACTCCACTGTTTCACTCTGACACATTACTCGATCCTTAAAAGTAAAATGAAAAAACATCTTGTGCTCGTCTTGCAAATGGTTTCAAATGTATATGGTTTCCTCTTGTCTTCCCTAACATAACTCACCAAACAAAATTCGTAAAATGTATTTATGGGAATGGCTTAAAGGAGATTTTCTCAATATTTCCAACACAAAAAAAAAGAACTCAAAAACAATTGTTTTTCGCATTGTCATAGATTATGTGTTGTCAAAAGATGAAAATCTCTTCCGAAATGCAAATTCAAAAACGAAAAGTTCACCTTGCGGTTAATATCTCTCGTCTTCAGATAACCATAAAGGAGAACAAGCAATAGAACTGCCAGAGATATCGCTAAAGCATATGCCAATACCAAGTTGAAAAGTGTTACTTTTTGATCAGAATCTTTCTGAAATATTTGCTAATTCATTATCTTGTTCGTAGTGCTTATTACTAACTATTGGCAGTTGTTCGGTGAACAGGGATTCGGGATGTATTGCTACGGGCAACGGCGCAGACGACATCGACTAATCTGCAAATGGACACCCTTCATCAAATTTGTCACAATATTATCATAACCAAAACACCAAATTTGCTACCTTTCTGAGATAAAAAAAAACAGAGACTAACAGACTCTACAATTTGAATTTGAAAGCAATTGAAGAAATCAACTCAAGCAACATGCCAGAAGTTGCGGATATTCAGAATGGAGCTGAAGAGGCTCGACTCAAGCAATGATTTGAACTTTAAGCCATAAAAATGTTTTAATGAAATGTTAAGCTATAAAAAGATTTAATTTCTTCAAATAGGCTTAAATTAAAAAGAAAACAAATCTCTTTGAACTTGCAGTCGGCGCATTTCCAGCAAAAAAAATTGTAAAAAATGAAAAATAATATTCCTCATCTTCTCACACATATGTTTAATGGCAAAAATAAGTTTTTCAAACAGAAAAGAAGGAGAGAGAGAGTGAAGGAAAGAGAGTTAGATGAGAGTAAAGAGTGAGAGAGAGAGAGAAAAGGCACGAAGGAATGACGTACCTGGGAGAGAACGTAAAAGAGTGGTGTGAATAAACTGCTATGATGAGAGGATACTGATGATCATAATTTTTAAAATGAACTTACGGGTAGGCACGGCCACGAAATATAAAAGGAAACTGCTTGAAGACAGATTAGATTTCTTTGAAAAGCTTATGTTACATATGAGCTTTGATTGGCTTACATTTAATAGTGTCACATTAATGTTCCTTTCTGGGATATAATCTGTAAAAGAGCAATATGTAATATGAAGAATGAAGTTATGAAGCCTTCAGAAGATGAAACTTTCATCATAACATAATAAATTGAGAAGAAGAAGATGAAGATGAAAGAGAGAGAGACAGAGAGAGAGACAGAGAGAGAGAGAGAGAGAGAGAGAGAGAGAGAGAAGCTGAAACGAAGGAGAGACACGAAACACTTGAGCAAAAAAGGCGAAAAAGAGATGGCACAAATTGAAATGTTTTCGTGTGACGAACTCTCTTAGTCGACTTTGAACTTCATCTCAACATTCCACGTAAGAAGAATATGCGAAGAGTAAAAGTAACAAAACAATATAGGAATGCCGCTCCTGCAAAGGTAGTAGAGAAGCAATGTGTATGAGAACAGCCGAGAGTCTTAGTGAAAAAGGAGATCTATGAGCGCTTTAACTAACACAAACATAAAAGTGAATAGTGAATGCCTTTACTATTGTTCTCGGGAGGGAATTCATTTCATTCCATCCCATAATTAGTTATAAAATCTTCACAATTCGATTTATAAGTTATAAAAGTTGTAGCAAACTTCTTTAGGCATATTGATGGACAGCTTGACATTCAGCTTGACATTTGTCCATCCACTTATTTAGTTTCTTATAAAGATGTTGAACTTCCTTAGAGAGGAAACAAGGAGGGGATTAAGGACAAACGAAGACACAACCGTTTCCCGCCGCTAGTCAATTTAAAATGGGTTTTTTTCTCACGTAATTTTGACGTGAAAAGAAACGTCGATTTCAAAAACAACCAACACATGTTCTTTAATCGGCAAAATTTGTGCAATGTAGTATCTGCTAGAACGTGCCGCAAACATTTGTCTATTAAGTCGTTAGACGGATAATCATTAAGGAATTTCGGGATGCAAAAACCGCGTATAAATCAAGAAAATGCCTACGGAGCTTTCCCGAAACAACGTCAACATTTAGAACATTCAATGGGCAAATGATGAGGCATATGGAGCACTGTTGTTGTTAATCTGGAAACAAGTAAACAACAACTGATTTCGGGTAAAACTGATATATAATATACAAAACTAAGTGTGTATGGACAAAAAAAGCGCAAATAAGCATACATCTTGGTGGGATTCGATTCAGGATATCGCTTTAACGATGCTTTGGGGAATAAGTATAAATGCGTCTCTCTTGAAAGTCACTTATTTTTTTGAGCAGAAATCCAATTTTTAGAGAAGTGTTAATCTACCAATAGCTTTTAGAATCAAATGAAAGGTCCAAGTTCAGAACGGGCAGGAGGAAGTAATCACAAAAGGATGACAAGTATAATCAGATGAAGTGAGGCTGACAAACTTTGTTTACGCAGGAACACAATGTATGGCAACTTGATGGAGAACTAATATGGAAAACACAGTATATTTCTCTAAGAACAAAAAAGAACATCCGCGACAGAATATAAAAATTATATTTGAAAAGTTCACAAGAACAGAGCAGCAGACAAGAGAAAAATTAAAAGAGCCATCTGGATTGTGGGCGAAACTTAATGCAAGCCAACTCCAACTCTCTAGGGAGAAGGCAGTGTTTAACAACTGAAAGTTTCCGAGAAAAAAAAACTATTTAAGTATAATACTTATGAAAATTAATATATGACAATGTTGAGATTAATATAAGTTATGAACGACCAGAATTGTTGAAGACAAGATTGGGGCGACAAATGATTAGCACGGGGTTAGCTTGTTAGAAAGTATGAAAACACTAAACTCATCGTAACTGGGGTTAGCAAGAAAGGGAATGAATGAAAATCACTAAAGCTGGTGCTGGAAACTCGTTTCAGATTCAAAAAAAAATTAAATAAATATATCACAAAAATACTGCTGTAACTAGAAAAGCAAGAATAAGCACCTTGAAAAGCCACGCAGAGGAAGACACCGTATTTGTCGAGAAAAGATCTAAGTAGTATATACAGACGAATATCCGAACAACGAATTGAATTAAGAGAAAAAACAGATGGGGAAAGTTTTCACATGTGTTTGCCATTGAGCGGATGTTTGGAAATATTTCACACAGTGGAAGACGTTGCCGTCTACGGAGACTGAAAAGTGAATAATGAACAGCACTTCCGTTTTTGGAATATGTCAGTGTATACCTGATAGATCGCTATGTTTTCCCAATCCACTACAGAGGAGTCTTGTTACTCCTAGAACTTGGACTGTGTCGATATCGCTTTTCTAAGAAAAAAAAACACAAAATATCCGCTCCATTAGATACACACTCACTTGGCCTTTCTTCATTCCAAGTTTTTGTAGCATTTTTTCTTTTCTCTTTTCTCTGATGAAACTCAGGGACAACAAATGATGATTCAGAGATCTGAATTTCCTTCTCAATATCCCAAACTCAATTTATTATGCTCTTACCGAGAAATCATGAGACTGCGGAAAGCTGTCTTCAAAGAACCTTTGTTGTGATCTTTCTTCGAGTTCATGTTCGCGTTAGAAGACAGAACAGAGTCCTAAAATTGAAATTAATGTATTAATTGCAAATTGGAAGCTACATTAGAATGCTCTCTTCCTATCCAGTATTCAACATTCATCTCACGAGCATCCAAGCGTGTGTGAGGACTGCACGGAGGAGAGTAGTTCCCTAGAACAATGAGTCTCATTGCAAAATTTTGATCGTTATAAACCTTGGTTCAAACTTTTGATGAAAGAACTATCTTCCTGACCTCTGGGAGTTTGCTCGTCATCGTCAGCTTGCCCTACACGTACTTCAGAAAGAAAAGGTACAAACGTGGTACTTGCTTCCATCTGAGAACTCTTCTACTTATTTTTGAGAAAATGCAAAACAAAAACCTCATGAGTGTCACAAAGCTGTAATAAGGCTTCACCAATCGGGAGAGCTATTTTTTGACCCATCTTCGAAGGACATTCTTCTAATTTTTCTATAGTCGTACTAATCTCCTTGGGAGAGAGCTCGTGCCACCTCTCCCATATGTCCCGGCATATATACGAAAACTCTGAGTCAACGCCTGTACGAAACTATGAGATAGGATAACGCTTTCATCGATACCATAAATGAGTCTTCCGATCAGAGAGGTGGGTGGAGAGACTATCACGAAGCAGAGATACTGGAGCCAATTGCTAGATGATTTGTGATGAAGGCAATCGACATAAGCACGAAGAACCTGAAAAAAAAAAACTATATCGTTTTCCCCGAATCAGGCAGAATCTGACCTGACTGACAAGCTTATCATTCCCTATAAGCCCAACAACTGTCGTCGGAGGATTCGCAGAATTACTGTTGCAACTGAAAATATTCGAAGAGTGGAAGGAAAAAGTGCATAAATTACAAATTATGAATTTTCGCTATTATCAGACTTAATGCTTGTTTGACAAGAGCAGCTGTATGGCAAACAATCATCGGCAGGTTCCCAAACTCATGGTGGTAGCCTTCAGTGCTACAAATCCATAGAACAGATGGTGGCAATTCAGATGATAACATCGATGATAACTGAAAAAATACTTAAAAATGCATGTTTTCCACTCCACAGTACCTTATCTAAAACAGCTGAAGTTTTCGCTGAATCGGATGTGTTCACTTCATTTTTCACAATGCTTGATATCGTTTGCGAATGAGGTACAGCTACCAACGTATTGATTCCTGTTAAGGGAACGCTGTTTGTCAGAGAAACTTTCGATTGTGTCTTCGATGGAGCCTGAGAATGTACTTAGATAATGATATTTCAGTTCTGGTTTACTGTGTTATTTGGAGTTGAAAGAGGGGAATTCTTTGTCAAAGTCATATTATGTCTGAATGACGTGTCTTTTGTATTCTCTTCTGAAGACCAGTCTAGTTCCTCATTGTCGCTGTCGGACCCAACATCCCCATCCTACCAGAGAAATGATGTAATAAATAACAAGTAATAACCCACATTATCATATATCGCAGGGAGCACTTCTCGAGAGTGGGTGAAATATGGCCGAAGCGCAGGACGCGGGTTAGATCCAATAGATATATCGTCTCCTCCCATTTCGGGTCCTGACAACAAAATTTCGATTTATCAATCAAATTCCTTTACCTGAATCACTCATCTCTTCCAATTCTTCGAAGATAGCTTCAATTTCTTTTGCAGTAGGTGCATTGGAAACGGAAGCTACAGCACTTCTCTCGAGAACCTGAAAGATTGAAATAGCTGCAAATATCGAAAGATGAAAGCAAACGTCATCCTCGGCTACTTTGAACTTTTTCAGCAAGTTACTGAGCTTCTGTTTCAAGTTCTTCCTCCTGACTAGTTTGCTCTTCAGGTCTCTATTACGTGAATCACTATGACTACTGGAAGGTTCGATGATCTCACTGTCCAACCCCATTTCATCATAATCACTATCTGATTCTTCCTGTAAATTTCCGAAAGTACGAAATAAACAAAGATAGCATTACCTCACTCAAATCACCGTCTTGACCAGACTTTTTGTTCGATCTTCCATCTCTATCACAATCATAGTCTAATGGTGAAGTGAGACATGTTGAAAAAGAAAGTCTTCCAACACTGTGAACTGAACCCAAGAAGAGTGTTTGAGAATAAAGTATAATGATCTTACTAGCTGTTGTCTCCTTAGAGGCATCTTCAGCGTTCCACAAGGTAATTTCTCGCAAATTACCCATTTGTAATAGTTGAGAGAGATTAATCATACCTGTGAAAAGTTATCCAAAACGTGACAATAAAAAACAAAATGAAAACCTATGGCAACAGTTTTGAAGCCTCCAGGTATAGGTCTATTCTTGTATTTCCTTCGTCTTTGGATCATGATTTGAAGAATGTTCCTGCCGCGTTTCAGGAAATGCGGATACTGAGGAAATAATAATTTCTGACGTAGTGTTTGGAGAAGCTTACTTGAATGTTGAAAGATACATCCAAAGTGATATCAACTTTCCCATTCTCAGGATTAATGACTATATCGTTACATCTCAAAGTTCTCTTATATCCCTTAAGCATCCAATAGTTAAACAACATTCCCAAAAACACATACCTCAAGTCTTGCAGTGAGTACAATGCTTTGAACGGAAACTGGGAAAGATGTCAATTCCAAACGATTAATTCCTAGGGTGAAAACACTGAAACGTTCACGTAACTCTCACGTAACAGAATAAATCGGAGCAGCGTCATTTCTATTTTTTGATGCGCTTGACGCGGTTGCATACGATTCAACGCTTTTCATAACATGTGAACTGAAGAAAAAAAGAATACCGTTGAACTGTGCTAGAACTAGCTCGATCAGTTTCCCAATTAGCGAATAGTCGCATTGCGACTACACCAGTCTTATCCATTCTTCAGTTTCTTATGATAACATCTATAATTAAGATGAACTCAGTAAAAAAAAGTGCTTTCAGCGATATGAGTAAAGAATCAACATCAGTTGGAACGAATAATCAAGACGAATAAAACAAAAAATTTATTTTAGCGGACTAGGAATCGTATACCCGTAGTAGATATGGTTGGGAAAATCTCTGCTTGACACACTCGGTCGAATTTCGAATATAACCTACTTGAAACCGGGGTGCGATCCGAGCTTGCACAAGTGAAATATTCAATACTGTTGTAAAACAGGTCTTCAAATATTTTCACACTTATGTGCTTGTGCAACATTTATTTATCAATTTGTAAAAAGTAGAGAAAGAATGAAAAATGATGTCAGCTATGTTCCGAACAGTTCCCCGTGTGATACTAGGTAAAGTTCGAAACTAAAAAAAAGTTTCACTGGTTTCGGGTATACCCATACGTTCGAAATAAGCTCAAGCTAGGATTCGGGAAGTACGCAACACGTAATGTGGATAGGCTGATGAGTTCGAGCCTAGCTATGTATACCCGTGAAATTGATTTCAGCTAGAAAATGAGTCAACAACGAAATCATTATTTAGTATGAACGCATATGTGCTCTGAAATAAAGCGGAAAAATAAGTAACATCGGCGAAGCATTACCACGATCTGATGAAATCTTTATCCTCAGCAGCATCGGAAGTAGTAGTTAATAACAAATGTTTTCTTATAATTCTTATCTTTTTCACCCCAGTTTCTTGTGTCTGAAACTTGAACGATCTTGGTACTTATATTTGTGATGGCAAATACCGGTTCAAATATTCTCGTGGTAATAACAGTTGTACATTTCTGAAAATGTTATTAGAAATGCTGTAAATGTTAAAAATACCTTTTTGCCTCCTAGTATGTTAGGTTTCTTTACGTTATTCAATGCGGACTCATCTTGATTCACGACTGTTTCTGAACGCAGGGTAATTAATGTCGTTGATTCGATGAACCGATCACATGACTAACATAACATAACAAGTTACCTTTTGTTTCATTGGAGACAGGGGTAGCTTCTTTCATATCCTCGTTCTCTAAATATGATAAGACCTGGAGAGGAATAAATATTAAAAAAGTGTGGGAAACAGAACCTCAGAGGATGTTTTTTCAGGGGTTAAAAACAAATGTGGTATGAAATCTTCGTGCGACGGATCATTTGTAGGCCTTCCTTGACGGAAGTGGATACTACATATTTTATCATGCCGTCTTATAACCTAAAGTTCAATGTGATTGGGAGAAAAAGATGCGGTGAAACTTTCTTGCGAACAGCATGCATCCATAAAAAACGTTTCAATCCAGGTTCCTTGGGCAATCCAAAGAATTTAATATTTTTGTAGCATGTTGAGCGATTCCATCCGCAAAATATGCAGCGATCACTCATTTTAAACAATACAGAAATCGAAAAATATTGTTTTTTTCCTCCCTCAATGTGAAAACAGAAGAGGTGCGAACGAGCCGATTCAACGATGAAGCGCACACACGACGGGAAATTGCGACTGAGTTGAGAACGCAAAAAATTGAAAACACTGAATTACAATGAAGAATAGAAATCAGAATGATAAGATTTATTTGAGCAGAACATTCCGCGGAATATCCCACTCTATGGACGATTCTAATTGAATTCTCTACCAATCCGGTTTTCTTTTAAAAAAATGAATATTTAACAACAAAAAAAAGAGTAGCATGATGCATTCATTCATTACAATGAAATTACGAAAACAATTCATTTAATATACATTATAAAGATTGCATTTTATTCTTCATTTTCGAAATTTCCGATCGCAACCGGACTTCCTGCTGTTTAAGATCTCGGTTCCGAAGTTCCAGCTCGCGCAGTTGACTGAAATGAAAAGAATAATCTTGCTTCTTGCTAACATGGAATGATAAGATAACAGCATTTTGCAGAGAAAATCGTTTTTACACACGAAATGAACATTAAAGAACCCACACTTTCATCTGGTGTTTGTCCCTTCTCTTACGTTCTCTGTACCTTAAGGCGGCCACTCGATTCATGGCTCGACGTCTTTCAGTCTCATCATCAACTCGTGGCTGAAAATAAAAGTTCTAGTCCAAAGATCATTAAACCACAAGTGTTACTTTTAAGGTAACGCCTCTTTTCTTCACAACTGGTTGATAGTACCAATCCCGCACAGGAGTGTATCGGTGATTATCTAAGCAGCGACTCTTGATGTCAGGTTTTATATCTTCATAGTCATCATACTGAAAATGTTGAATGAAAGGAGCGTACAGCGCAGCTAAACCTACAGGCTCGGGTTTTATATTGGGAACGACAGCTTGGGTATCTTCTTCTGAGCGAGGGCTTCCATAAACAGTTTGGTCAGCTTCATCGGGTTCCTCTTGTTTAACATCCAAGAAAGAGTCCCAACCATCCCAAGGTTGTTTACTGTCAGATTCGAGACTAGGTTCCAAATCTGTCAACGGAGCAAAAAATTGGGCATAAGAACTCTGAAAATGATTACATGCAAAATATTATTGTAAACAAGATAAAGATAAGGTTAAATTCCACTCAGTAACGTTTTTTTTACAACACGGAGGGTTAGAGCATACGGGCTCAGTTCATGATTAGCATGAGTCTCATCATTGTGGATCGAGTTAAAAGTAACACTCACTAAGTCAAATCCCTTGTCCGCGTCGAGCCAATTCTCTTCACTTTCTGGTTCTGATTTCACACTCACAGAGGTGAATAAATCTTCAATAGAAGAATCTGAAGCAATGTTTGTCTAGGAATTATCTAAGAGAAAAGACTTACTAGAAGTACTTGTACAACGGGAGCGAGATGGAGTTGATGGCAACTCCGCACTGAGATCAATAGATTCACCTATTCCAAAGAAAGGATCGCAGCTTGAGCTAGAACTGAAAACCATGATTTATTAAAAACAAAAAACGAATCAAAACGTACTTTCTCTGTCTAGGTGGGAGTGAAATTTTACAGTAAGCAGCATGATCGTGGAGAATATGCTGCTCAACGCTCACAGTTGGGACAACTTTAGGAGCGGTTGGGGCGTCCCGTAAGAGGGAACATCCGCCCAAAACATGCGGGCTCACGTACGAGGTTATTCTGGTGAATCTGGACAGCATTCGGAGATTTCGCGCTCACAGCAACAAGATAGGGCGACATCTTCTGAAAAACACAATTTTGCTGAGAAAGCATAAATGAAAAGACTACCTTTGACAGTTTCAAAAACGATTTGCAAACTTTTAGAATCCAGCGATCATATCGCTGAAACTTCTAATAAGATACACTTCACGTTAAGCTGAAATTAGGACTGATCGTCCTCCACTGCCGAGCAAATAGTCCGCCCACTTTACGGTGTTGCGAAATTCATGTCAGTCGCCCCAGGACCCTTTTCTCACTATTCTCTCCGTTCTGCATTTCTTCATTTGACGTCATTCGAAAATCAAAACACAGGTTTCTGAATGATATCGCGATGTAAATTGCGAAATATATTGAGGAAAAAAAAAACGACAATGAATGAAAAAGAGATTGCATTTTGCAAAGAAAATGTGTTGGCAGAGCCTTTCGAAACAAAGTAATTTGAGCGGAAATGAGTGAGAAACAAAGGGAAATGAGAAGAAACATGGAAACAAATATTGGCATTTAGAAATAATGAATAAGAATATGATAGAGAACAGAAGATTATAACTTGAGAAGCGGGGTAGAGAGAAAAACGAATGCAACCGCTCTCAACGTCAATTAGTAGTAAAATGGAATACGAGCCGAAGGCAACATTTTTTTATTCTAATCTGATAGACCTGTCACATAATCAAATAAAAGTCAAAAACATATGAATGATAAAAAAAATTGAAAAAAGTAGAAAGACTGCTTACCACACGACTTGAAGATTGCGTAATGAGCCTACCATAACCCACGGGAAAGTCTCTGCGAGAATACCTGCAGAAATATTCTGATGCAACTGATTACGATAATTCATGACGATTTTGGAGAAATTTGAATTTTGAATTCCCCAAAAGTGAAAAGAGTGTAAACAAATTCATTGAAAGAAACAAGTAGATGAGAAGGCTTCAGAAGGAAAAGTAGGAAGAAACGAATGTAAACATAAACATACTCACATTCAGTACATTATTCTCGTGTGAATGTTAGGTTAGGGGCATTTAGATCTCTCATCTTATTACTAGATTTATCAGTAGGCAGTCAACACCTAAAAACTTGCCCATGACTGGAAGATGAATAGAAAAGGGTCAGAGAAAGGCGTGGATATAGATCGAGGAGGTCAGCATATCTTGGAAGTTACTCTGCAATTATATGGTTCTTTCGTGAACAGCGTCGTTTTCGTATGTGAATAGCCTCTCTGTTCCAGAAATTTTATAATAAATATGGATTTAATGGATTTGCCTAACGAAATGCTGGATATGATCCTCCTGTATTTGGAACCAGAAGATGTGAGTAATACGTGTAAGGTTAATAAACGCTTTTATCATCTTGTACATAAAAATTCTAATATAAGGTGAGTCGCCAAAAGGACATGTTCTTAGTTTATCACAAGGTTTTAAGACGATTCCCTATTCAGAAGTTAGAACTTCTAGATGTTAAAGAGCATGTGATCATCCATATCTGGAGAGATGTCATGAAGAATGGCAGGAAAGAATGTGTCGTAAGTTGGAAATATTCTTTGATTATGGAATTTAATCTCTTCAGACTTTTTGTAAAACAACACATCATTCCCAATTGTTCCATTTCATATATTTGTTCGAAGTTGACAGTTTGGTGATCGACGGCCGCTCAAACAAACTCAGGAACGCTCTAAAGTCCATACCTACATGGTGGCTAGATTCTGTGCAAATTGTGAGAAAAACAGAATTGTCATGATCAACCAATGTGTTTTTGAATTCCAGTTAGATATCAGAGAGACTCAGTGTGATCTGGACATGCTGAACTTCATGCGCCGCTTACGGAATTGCCCCGAAGTCTCGATTGACCCACACTACACTATAAACTACATCTCAGATGTCCTTTTAGAGATGAATTCTCTGAAACATTTAGGGTTTCGTTTTTAATATCAAACATGAAACAGCTCTTGTTTGCAGATTGAAAAATGCAAGAACAGTGCTGTTCGATGACAATACACTGGATGTTTTGGTGAATCTCTCGAATCGGAGTGATACAGGATTGAAAAGCATCGAGGTTTCTGATGCCGTCACCTCAATAACCACAAACAAATTGATAGAATTCCTATCGGTATGTCCATATATTCATTTTACAATGTAAAAAGTGTTGAATAGGAAATCATTATTCTTTATTACAGACAGCAAAATTTGCAGAAAATTGCACTATGAAGTTTGAAGGCCTCGATCTAGAAAAGAATGCACTGCTTAAGTTTCTGGAAGAGAAAGGAAGCCTTAAGGCATCAGCTGCTGATAATTATAAATTCACTTTAGGAGATAAACAGATCACCCTTAGTGTAGGCAAGAGAACAGATAGTTCTGATTCCCTTTCGTTTAACGAATAAATATATTCTCTGATTATTGCTTACAAGGAGTTTATAATACAAATTTGAAAGTTTACATACATATTTCTTGACGAAGAAATGTTTTTGAGAGTTCAAATACCCTTTGATCTGACTCGTTTCCGCTGTCTAGTGGAAACAGAAATTTTTCCAAATATCGGAAGCATTGATTATGATTAGGATGATAATCAGAAAAAAGGAAGAATTTGTGCAGAACTGACACAAGATGAGATCTGATAACAACGGAAATGTGATTTGTACCCAATCGTAGATATTCTGTGAGAAAAATGAGGATTTCTACTTTGATGTCTTGCTAGGAATTTCAATTATTCTTGACTGTCATAGCCATTGCTGTGACATAATCTTCCATTTTGTTTTCTTTTCCACTCATCCATATATCCGCATTTCATCCCATCCACCTAAACTTCGCGTATTAAATGAATAAAGTTCGAATCCAATCTGACCAAGTAACTGAGCAATGAAATCCAAGCCTTGACTGCTTCACGCTTGGAGCGAACACATTCAACTTTAGTTATGACCTTAAAAGGATAATGAGCTCTCTAAGAGGTCTATATCAATCAACCTCTGTCAGACATTCACCCAGTTGGTCCCATAAGCTTCCACAACATCTTTCATTCATATTCACATGTGAAGCCCCAATATCCATACAACGAGCCTGAAAAGCCAATTAACACGAAGAGATGTATATCAAAAACACCTACTTGTACAATTTTGGATGACTGAGTCAAGTCTGACATTAAAGAATCTAATAAATCTACTAAAACCTGCAATAGTAGGGCTTCAATTAAATATGAGAATATTCAGCATACCTTTGCATGCATATTCAAGTCACAGCACTGATTCGATCGGAAACCTTCAACAATGGACATCTTCTGGAACATCTCGCGACAAATCGTGGACTTGAAACAAAGCAGTCTACAAAGATAAGCTTAATCTTAATCACAAGCACCAGATGTTCACTTGAAGACTTGTGCAAATGTATTGCTATTCCCTTTAATCCGTGTCCATGTTGTTTGAAGTAGCTGCATTTGATATCTGTGAATGGGAAGAAAAAATTTTCTAATTTACGAGAGAGGATCTCACGGAGTAAGTTTGAGTGAATCAACCAGTGATGCACCGGCTTCTCCACCATTTTCCAAATGGACGGCAGCTCGAGAAAGCCTTCGTCCTTGCTGATTCCCCATATCTTCTCTACCAGTTAAAGATAGTTTAGGCTTGAAGTGTCTGAGCGATATTGAATAATGCAGAAGTCTTTCTAAGAGTTACCTAAGATCTGAAGCACAATCTGTACTTAAACGATGGTGCTGTAGGTTTATATTGGAATTTGGAGGGAGTCCGACGTCGGACAGCTTGTGTGAAAGCTTTCGATTTTCAGATTGCAAGAGATTGTGTGAAGAATGGTTATGTTGGTTTTGTGAAGGAATTGAATGTCCAACGATAGATACACGGGGGGAAAGATGCCCTGTGTTGACCTGAAATAATAAAACTTGAGAAAAGAAACAGAGGAGGAAGAAAAGGGAAAAAGGAGGAAGATGATGCTCATTGTCTTTTGGTTGTCCATCTATTAAATATGGAAGGGGTTTAAATACGTCCAGCTGTACTTCTCCTAGTTCTCAAACAGCTTTTTAAGCTTTGGAATTTCTACCTCATGTTTTAATAATTATTATCCGAGTCGTAATGGTTTATGAAAACAATGAAAATTTATGAGTTGTGTAAAGAGAAGGAATTAAAAAAACAAAAAGGAATCGCAATCGGATTTGGACATAAGAGAGGTGGCTACCGGAAGTCAAAGCAAACTCAAGAATGTTCTGTTTGAGATTTACATTTTAAGCTTCGCCACACTCGATATTTATAGAATTTCAATTTGAACCATCAAATGAAAAAACTGACTAGAAGTATAAAAATTATAAGACATATATAGGTTTAAGGTGGTCGATAAGCTTTTGAATATTCGAAATTCATAACAGGAAGTTTTAAGAAAAGGTTATTATGAGGTTTATGGTCAGAAAAGTTCAAAAAAAATGAAAAAAGGAAGGTTAGCTTGCAGCAGAAACATATCTCATGGCTATTGTGCCCATACCAGAAGATTTCTACCGAAAGAAGGAAGGAAATAATTCATTAAGGGCATTTAAGCTGCTAGACTTCCGTTTCTTCTGAACGGGCTAAGAAATCCTAAGTATACAATATAGGCAGCGAGTTGATTAAAAGAAGAAAGTATCCCAACTATATTGCAGAGGAAAGAAGCTCAGCTTTATCTAAGGCAATCGGGGCATAAAAACAAATGGGAAACTTCATAGAATTAACACATTTGCTGGCAGATCGTAGTGAATCGCAGGAGAGACTACCAAAAAGGATAAAGGGGAGACTGAAGATGTAGGTGACACTAGATAGCTGAGATAATATTTGGTTTGTTGTTGCAGTTGAAAGGAATGCATGGAATCATGAATTGTAAATGTGTCCAAAAAGGCCAATAAACGACTTGAAAATTCTGCTTCTCCAGAAAACAGACAAGTCAGGTATGATGAGCAAGATGCTCCAACTGAGAAACATTGAGATTATACACGAAATTCGTAACTGTTCAAGAGCTTCATTGTAGGCATATGCTTAATCATCGGATTGCCAATGATAACATAGAAAAAGATAAACGAAAATGGAATGTTCTTCATTTGTTAAAAATGTTTCATATGGATTTCAAAACTCAGCTTCATTCCGAGCAGGCTAAAGTTATAAGGCTTGAAATAGCTTACGTATATTGAAGTTCTCATCTCCATACTCATATACCCACTTTGCCTCTTCTCCTTCTCTCTTTAAATGAGAAAGGCCGTATGTGGTAATGTGGAAGTAGAGAGAAGTAGTGATAGGATGAGATTGAATAAGTAGAGTGTAAGGCGCTTCTCCAATACGAACAGTCAGCGCTCAAAGATGAGTTTGAAAAAAAAGGCTTTGATAGACGACACCAAATGATCAGTACCGTTTCGAGGAAAGGCTTAATTTAATCTGGGGAACACGAGATGATTCAAATGCATGGCTTCATTTGCTCAAAACGTGATAGGATAATAGACAGCTCCTGTCTGCAAAATGAGAGTGTAAAGGTCACGTTGGAAAAGCGTGAAAAGGCTGTTTAGTTTCAGGCTCAACAATACTCCTGTGTTATTAGGTGTATTGAGGCATTCCGAATACCCCTAGAGCTAGACAAACAGGTTTCAATCGTGTTTGTCTTCATCGTAACTCTGGAATGCTATTCGGTCAATTTTCTAAACTATAAAGTTAGTAAAGAGCAAAACATTCTCATGAGAATCGAGATCGTCTTATATGTCTGTTATCTATAAAGGGTACTTTACTAAGACATTCAAAGAATTTCAAGCCAATGACATTCAACTTAATGAGACGGAAAATATGCAAACAGTGTTTTAAACTTGCAAAAAGCTACAAGGAAAATCTTTCTGAATACATTTTCTAAGAATGATGAGAGATAGATAGGAAGAAGCTTGACAGTTGAATTCAGCATTATAAAGCATTGGACAACCCACAACGATGTCGACCCTCTCTCACAGTACTAAATCTATCTCTTTGTTAGTTTTCAATTTTACAATCATAAATTAACTGCTCCATATGTAATTTGTAGCTCGGATATAAATCGTCTTCTGCTCATCACCCTGTTGACATGTATGAGCATTCAAAGATTTGTATTCTAACCCCCCCCCCTCCTACATTCATTCATTATCAATAGCAGAAGCGATAGTAAATGCACAAACTGACAGTTCCAAAAATTGAAAACAAATGTTTCCGTAATCATTCAAATAGTCATTTTTTAAGGAAACTTGACTGGAAATTGAAATATCTTCCAAGCAGTAGATGAAAATAGTAGTTCCACCTATGTTTGGCAACGTCTCGATAGCATTGGCTTCAAATTAAAAAAAATTCGGGAGGAAATTAACTGCCTGTTGGTGGGTTCGTGCACGATCGGCTGAAACTAAAGAAATGCCAGATACTGAAACGTAATGATCGGACTGTTGTTAAGAATTTGACAAAAAGAGTAATGACGAACAATCAAAGTCAAAGAAGAGTCGTCTTTTCCGCCGACGTCAAACTCTGTTCTCCATACTATGTCTAATCCTCGATTGTTACTAGATCCTGTCCTTCCTTTTTTGAATTCTTCAGCTATCCTTATGAGCCAATTATCAAAAGAGACAAGACGAAAGGATGTGTGAGGACAACGAATTCTACGTTCCGCATAAAGAAAGTTTCCAAAATTAAGGAAGATGTTCAACGCTTCGAATATGCTTTTCAAAAACTAGTCATCCTTCCCCCATAAAGAAGGTCTGTCTCAAAAAATAAAACAATAAGGAACCATTTGGTAGGGAAAAGAGTATTAGAGATAGTAAGCGATAGAGAGGAGAAGACGAGAAAGAGATGGTGAAAGAGTATTTTAATGAGCATAGAGAAATGACGTGCAATACACGTGTGTGCGTGTGTAGTCATTTTCATTTGTATGCATGCGTGAAACGGTTGGTCGCTCAGAAATCCTACGTAAGTAACTAACTAACCTGACGTAGTAGTGTCGCATCCAAACTTCTTCGACTTCCTGGTTTCATAGTTTCGACTGGTGGAAAAGACTGTTCATTGCCCATCGTTCGAGACTGGGGCCTTTTGCCGGACTATATGGTTGGCGATGAAATATTCAATTGTTTGCGATCGAGAAAATATTTAAAAGACGAACCTGTAAAAGTAGAAGATAAGTACGATTAGAAAGAAAAGGAACAGCCACGAAGAATAACGAAGTGTTTATTGAGATAGTGAGAAAAAGAAATCTGTATAAGGGGAGAGATATTGAAAAAAGCAAAACGAGTAGAATAAGAAAATGAGCGAAATATGGATTACCGAAAGACAAAAATGAATATTCAGCAACATCGGTGATGCTGCTGACGATAGGGATGAAGGTTGTGGTGGTTGGCTGCAATGACAATTCAGATAGCAATAGACGAATAGAATGAGACTAATCGTTTTCTTTTCATCATTCAACGCATAATTATTAATTTTATACACTAAACAGCAAATATATAATATTCAGTAGAATGTCGCTACCGCTGAATATGAGTCGATCAATACAGAAACTAAACAACAATGATAGAAACTAAAAAAAAAAGAAAATGAAGAAGTCGAATGTCATGAGGAGGAAGACAAAAAGTATTCAATGAGGGTATACGTTTACATACGTAATGCTACATTTGAAAAGCAAATTATTATTATTTTGTTTTTAATTTTAACACAAAAACCAAATATTTTTGAGAAAGTTATGAGAATACATTATCTTTAATCGAGTCAGTGCCGAGACAAGCAAGTCGTAAGAAGTAGCCCAACTCTCTTCCCCTTGCTCTCGCGTGGATAACATTATTCAAGAAACGAAGTCACATCAGATCATACTTAATTGACTACTTCATTAGATTTCCTATCGAACCACAAACGTAAAGTAAACTTTTCTATTTGGCAACACAAAGAGAAATGTTATTAACGTGAACTAAGTCGAGGACGTTGAGGGTGAGCTGCCGATTGGTCGAACGTGGGCTGGACTGAGTATAAGTATGCGGAATTTAATATTTTCCGAAACCTTTGGACCTCTTCAATCTCAATTTCCCACCAAACTACGTTACTTCTATAATTTGGTATTAGCTTAACCAAATGTTAGCGAATGAAAAGAAATATGAATTCGACTCGACAATGAGATGGAGACAAAGACGATGCAGTCAACTGGATTCTTACAAATATACAAATTTCTAAGACTACAATGCAAAACTAATTGGAGATATACAAACTCTTTACATCAAGAAGTTCTGAGCCCTGGTAACGGTTTTTCTCATTCTCCACGACGTAAGCTAGTACATTCTTTTTTTTCAGAAAGTCCATCGAAGTAGAAAGAATAAGAGTTATAAGAATTGCATATATTCGATGCTTGCTCAAGATCGCGAGACCATTTGAAGCAAAATGCAAAAATCTCCGTTGGACTCATAATTTTTCCCTATTCCCCGCTCCATATCATGTAACTTCTTCTTCATCTTCGCCCATAGTCGGTTAATTTTCCTCCAACTGTAAGGCTCTCTAGACCAGCAGCTGTAGCATCAGCTTGATGATAATAACAACAACCGAAAAAATCTTCAGAATAAAATATTTATTCTGTTATTATAATTCACGATTCAATAGCCATATTCACAACATATGGGACTGCTGCCACTATCCCCCCCTCCCGGTTTGGAAGGTGGCGAGATGGTTGGACCAGCATATTCTTGAATACAAAGAAAAGCAAAAACACCATTCCTCAGCAGCAAAGAACTTATGTAGTTTTATTCAGAAAGTTCTGCTCATTACGAATATGTAGCTTTTTCGAAATGAATTCTTGTTGTAACCGTGTGAAAAGGGCGAGAAAGAAGGGAAGGGGGAAGTGAAGAAGCGTCAAACTTTTTTTTCGCGCTTTCCCTTCACCATTCTTCACACACTTTCAGAGTTCAGATCTAAGCATAGACTTTTGGGTTTAAGTTTGGGGTGGAGAAAAAAGATGAAAATATTGTTTTGTTTCAAAGAGAGGGTCTCGAAAAAAGCTAATTGTTTCCTTTGTTTTTGAGGAGAAAAAGACAAAAACGAACCTGTAGAGGCATGAACTTGAACTCATTCAAGCATTTTCGGTCTGTCAACTTCTAATTTTGGACATGTCCTTCAAAGGATTCTCATCCTCTCTTATCATGGAAATGTCAAATATGAATTGTTTAGAAAGCATTAGAGATGAAATTCAGAATGTGGGGGCTAAAAGAAGACAGGAAAATATTGAAAAAGACCTCTCCCTCTGACAGCAAGTCAAAGAATCAGAGTGCTAAAAAATGCCAAATGAGCCCAATGACATCATTGGCATAAATACGAAAGAAAAGTTTTTTTTTTCATATGTGAAACGGACTCTTTAACGAAAACGGAAAAATCGAACTTCAATTCCACTTTTCTTGAAGGGATTACATAGTCCTTTTGCGGAGAATATGATTTCGGCATGGAAAACATAAGGATTATTAGGTATCCTAATGGCTGCGGCAGAAGCAACAGAAGCGAGTTACAAAGTCGTTCAAAGCCAGAGGTGCTTAGTCGATCTGCAACGTTGTCAAGAATCGCTTTGTTAATCAATAGATCGACTGATCCAGGAAATCATTGCACAATTCGTCCTGTAATTATTTAGAAAAGGTTCACCAAGAACTAACTGTCGATGCCAATTATGAAAGATGGAAAATTAACCTAATTTGGCATGTGCTAGACAACGTAGATAAATCATGCAAATAAATCGAGAGGCAGCGAGGAAAGAGGCAAACTTTTCAAATGCACTCGACGTCCGTTGCATTCAGTGCAAAGGAAGACATATGAAGAACTGGATGACCTTAAGAGTGAAAGGCTTTCTTCGTCTGTTTTACTTTGAAACATAATGTCATTGCATAATTGGAAATGTATGGTAGATCACATCCGTCTCGTCGCATATAAAAGCTAAAGAGCAGCTCATTATGATTTTCATATCTGACGCGCACACATACACACACACACACACACACACACACACATACACACACACACACACACATAAACTTCACTCCAGTGATTAAAGATCTGGAGCATTGTGAAGGCATCTTATTGCAGACAAGGGAATCCATCCGCATCAAATATTTTGATGATGCAAATAGAAGTCATTTAATGTAAGAAAAAGACTTTCTTGGTAAAGATACACACATAAGTACGTATTTGAGCTTCAGCCTGAAACTCAAGCGTCAAACAACATCCAATAAAGCTTGAATATTCTCAAAAATTATATTGGATTAATCAAAAATAAATACAAAAAAGGAAAGAAAAGATAAATGCGGAATGTCTGTCACTATTATTCAGAGTATCACAGAGATGAAAGATCCAAATATAAATGCTTTGACCAAGCAAATAATAAGGACAGACAGGAAGATGAAAAATCACTTGCTGCTCCTTCTCTCTTCTTCTGAAACTTTCAGTCAAACTATTTTTGGCAGACATATGTCCAAACTTGGTAGTTTATTCGTAATTTTCTGTCTTCGTTCGCTCTTCCTTATCACTCTGTGTCTCTAGAATCCTCTTTGTTTCGTCTCTCTTCCTTCACGTTTTACTTTTCACCAACATACTTCTTCTATTATATGAAGTGTTATGGAGAGAGGCGCAAGAAGAGAGCTGGCAAGCTGAAGCAAAAAAAAGAATAAACTGAATAAGGCAGAGAGAACTTTACATGACATCATGTTCTATTCATTTCCTCAGATGTTTAGTCAGTTTTTCGTACTTGAAGAAATTTATATGAATGTCGTTTAACTTACATCGCTCACTTTCCATCCTATCTCATTATTCAGCAGCACGATGTCGTTCTCGTCTCCCCAATCCGCCCATATCAGGCACAGATTGCGAAGCAACAAGCAAACAGTTCTACTGAGGTACATGAGCAGAGTAATGAAATATAAACTTCGGATGGAGGTCATAGCCAAAAAAACATTTTAAAAATTTAAAAATGGGGGGAAGTGGAGGATAAAAAAATCCAAAATCTCATTTCGCTATTTGCAAGAGAGGTGGGTGCGGTCTGTATTTTTTGAAATTTATAAAAATTCGTAAAATCCTTCGCTTCGCCTAATTTAATTTCTTATTTGCTGGCTGGCAGACATATTTCCGCATGTAGAAGAGGGCTGACTAGAAGAGAAAGAAAGATTATAGATTTTCACTATTAATTTGCACATCAGATTTTAGTCATTTGTGAGAGGAGGAAGCAATGTGATTTCCAACTCCATCGAAGAAGAATACACAACTGAAAAAAAAACAAAATGAACGAATAATTATCGGAATAAATAGGCAAAAGTCTTTTATTTTCTCTGTTTTGGTTCGGTTTTTTTAAAAAGCTATCTGAAATTGTGCTTTTCTTCTGCTGCTTGTTCGATTTGTTTGTTCATGATGACCGTCAAATAGTAATAGATGAAAGAGTAACAGCAGATCCCTGCTTCCGTTCAACACGACAGTGCAGAGAAAGGGTTGATCGGGAGAGCTCTTCTTCAGCTCACCCTATGAGGAACGCATATCGTAGGTGAATGAGTGAACTTCGGACAATCATTAACACATGACACTCGGTTTGTGCCACGCATTGGAGGTGCGAAGGGAAATGTGGCATTAAGACGTAGATAGGAATATTACTAATTAGAATTGGTTTTATTTCCAAAAATAGAATTATTTATCTGTTATATTTAGTTCGAGATATTCTGTTTTCGTCTTCATGTATTAGCAAAAAGTCACAGCTCAGGTCAGCCGCAGGCGAGAAAGAGCACGGCAAAAGACGCATCCAATTCAGTTTTCATCGTTGACAGCAATATAAGGATATATGTGTCAAAATGAATATTTTGTTTAGCTTCAAAACAGAACTTTTTTCAAGGAAAATGTGTAGCTAAGGCTGAGCAGGCGAGGTAATCGAGCGCATAGAACAAGGTGGGGAGAGAAGACGACGAGGAAGAGCATGAGACGAACTTATTGAAATCTTCATAAAATTTGCGGAAACTAATCATTTTTTGAAAGATGATCAAAGCTCACCAGGAGATGCAAAAACAAGATTATAAATGAATGAAACTGTGACGGTTTGTACAATTTGATTGGGAATAATGAGGTCTTTCGCTTTCTTTTGTTACAATCCATATCTGCTCCGGCCATAATCGTTCAACGTCAACTTAGCATTATGAATATGGATGTAATGACGAAAATGTTATCATACTCCATAAAACTTCATCTCAAAATAGCGATAAAAGTTTTGACGCGAGAAACAAAGCTGGTAGAAAAGCAAGATAAGTTGAGATTTCATTGATTAACATGATATCAATATCAAAAAATAGGAGAGTAGGAGAAAAGGGGTGGAGAACGAGTGGTTGGAGTGCTTGCAATAGGTTACGCTATCTCAGTTGTTTACAAAACGAAAGAGTTGCTACTCCAAATTAAAACTCTATTTACTAGAAGACGCTCATAAACTCCTTCTGATCTTCGGCAAAAAAACAAAAGCTGAGCTCAATTAAAACCATATCTGATTGAAGTGGCAACGAGGTTTATAGTTGAGACGTCTAGAGAGTTCTCTACAGTTCGGATGAAGAGAGCTAGGAGAGTGTCTAAGAAACCATCCGGATTGTTGAAGACGAAATTCACATTGAAAACAATTACCGAATGCTCCAAGTACGGCAAAAATATTTTCAAGTTCAGTTACTTGAATCATTCACTATCTAAGCAGAGACGAAGAAGACGAAGATGGGACAAAAGACGACTTTGTTGTGAGCTACTGACTTCTGAAGTTGATTACGAACACTTTCAAACGTTGTCATGAAAAAATTCCATAAAAAGATGTAGTGAGGACATAGTTGAGAAGGAAGCAAATTCCAATTTAAAAGGCGAAATAAGCAATTATTTGTTATGGGGATAACTTATATTTTTTGAAGTCAACAGCTGCCAATTAGGAGCCGTCCAGACGGAAAATCTAAAAAGGTTGAAGCAGCTGATATCGGTGAGCCATTTCAAAAACGGCTTATCAAGTTAATTCGAGAAATTGACAACGACGCATGAATAGTTTAATATTTCTATTTGGGGACGGAAATCAAAAGTCAGAAGGGTGAGAAAGAGAAAGAAGTTGAGAGAGTAGAAAGAGATTGGACGATTCACTCATGAAGCATCGACTATCGTCTTGTCTTAACTAACCTGGTGTTAGTACGCGTTGGCTTTCAGAATTCTGACAGAATCCATAAATTTCTGAACATTTTAATATGAAATATCTCAACAAAATAACAAATGATCTACATAAAAGATAATCTTCCTTTCGAAAATGGTTTCGTATGGCTCTCATGGAAAAGAGAAATGTTCGAAATTTACTTATTAGTTCCACAGAAAAATGACGGAAAACAATTCGTTCGCTAAATCATTCATGAGGTTGTGACAATGAAGACAAAGTTGACGAATTAAACTCTGAAACTCATCATGTCTAACTGACGATATGTGCTCGTCAATCAATATTATTGACAGGCACTTACTAGTTATCTTCTGATGAGGTGAATTAACATGTAGAGGCTCGGATATGCAAATTTCTAAACACGTTTCGCTTCAAGACTCTTCCAGTCGTACGAAGGAAAAGTCATTTTTCGAATGCTTTCTTCGGTGAGTGGTTGTCTCAGCTTTCCTTTCTCATGTTTCGCGGATTCAGAACAGAGGGTCGGGATATCAATTTATCACCTTATCATACCGTAGAAAGAATACGAAAAAGAAGATTTATAAACAACTTGATGCCAACAAGATTGTCAACTCTTACGGCGTTTTTGGCAGGTAAAGCGTTTTAACATGAAATCTTATGTCTCTTAAGATATCAGACATTTGGCTATTTATTATGCCAACTGCTGAATTTTACTTATGCATCTACTGTATATGTAATGAGCTATATACAACTAAATCCGTACATGGAATGTAAGAATGAGGTGAGAAGCACGATAGAATGGATGTGTCTTTAACAAATATACTCTGGACAGCTTGAAGAGAATATTGAAATAGACGAAAGTTGTTGGATAAGCAACAGTACATTGAAAGAGCAATGTGGACGTAACTCTTGGACACAGCTAACGTTTTTCCTCACTTAATGGCATCATTTAACTTATATTAAATCAGACTGAATGATAGTCAGCCTGTTACAAGTATTGTTTTGGAGTTTGGTTTGACATGTCAGCATTACTTTTGGAAAGAGGCATCCATTATTTTTTTTACAATAGGTAAGAGTAGTGTTGAATACATACGTCAAGAGAATAGGCTTCCAGGTGCCATTGTAACTGTTCCTATAACGTCGACTCTGGCGGATAGAATTGGCCGAAGACCTGTTTTGTTGGGCTCATTAAGCATTACGTCAGTTAATACAAAGGTTGAAAAATTGTAGTTTTTTTCCAGATTTGTTGTTAGTATACTAGCAGCACTAGCACCGAATTTTGAAAGTTTTCTGCTTTGCCGATTCATAATTGGTGGAGCAAGTGATGTGAGGGTCTTCAGTGTTCAATGAACTTTTTGCATTTTTCAAGACGTACATATCCATAGTTGCGATACTCACCTGTGAGCTCATCTCCACACATAGTCGAGCATGGATATCATTAGTTTATACTCTAGCATGGGCTCTAGGGATGTTTTATGTATGCAAACATTGAGAATTTTTTTTATTCCTAATTTTGCAGGTTGGCTTGTTGCCTCTCTTTGTGCACGAATGGAGATGGATGTATATGATGAACTCCATTCCGGGTATCTTCTTCGTTCTATATTTCTAGTAAGCGTAATTCCTGTTCTGAGGCTATCCATGATTTGTTTAGTTGGATGCCAGAATCACCTCATTGGCTAGTGCTGAAAAAGCGAGCAAAAGAAATCAAGCAATACATCAAAACATCCAACAAGTAATGTGCTTCCTCCTTCAGCTTAGCAAAAAAACTATTTTTAGATGGAGTAATTTTGAAATAGATATCCAAAAGTGCTTGGATAGTGACAGTTTGGCAACTGAAGAGGAAGTTCATCGGACCCCCCAGTTCTGGGCAGTATTCAAAAACGCGACTATCAGAAAATATATTGTGATAAATGGCTTTATCCAGTTCGTTGAATGTTCACGATCTATTAGCCACTTTTTCAATAGATTCTGCTTGGCTTTGTACTACTTTGGAATATCATTCATGTCTGTTGATCTGAGTAGCGACAGATTTACAGCTTACATGTTGTCAGCGTTCGTTGAAATCCCAGGTACGACTGTATTCACCAACTACAAGCTTTCTTTCCTAGGCGGTCTCATCGTTATACCTTTGATGTTATATTTTGGTAGAAGAGAAGTGATAGGAATATCTTTGATTGTACAAGGGGTTCTATTAGCTATTGCTCCATTCGTTTCTAGTAGATTTCGTTTCCCATCCGTCCGAAAAATTCATGAATTTAAGATATTGGACCGAGTTGGGCTCCTACATTTATCATGCTGGCTGGGAAACTAGTGAACAGGTGTTCTTCAATTTTTTTTTAATTCCTTTCTTCATATAGCATAGCATATACAATTCATCCAATCTATGCTTCTGAGATGATGCCAACCTCAGTTCGTTCCTTCGCTTTCTCAATTATTAACATACCGCAAAGCTTGGGAATAATTATTGCACCATTATTCAAACATATTGTAAGTTATGAGTAACTGCTCGAAAACTTCCTTGTAATTGATCATTCCTAGGGATCAACTTCAACGGGAACAAGCTGGGTTAAGTTTGTAGTTGTTGGTGCTTTGTGCTGCGTAGGAGCTGTTTTGCTCGTATTTCTGCCAGAGACAAAGGTTGAACACAAAGATATACATAATATATCAATAGAATGCAGGACTGTATGATGGCATCCGACATCAGTGAAGAAGAAAACTCACAGAAGATTAGCACACCTAAAAATCGCCCGACTGCAAAAACAGCAAGCATGGTTCAAGGCACGCCAACTTGAGCTTCTCTTCTTCCATGTATCGCCAGGTAAATATCTTCCGGGATAGAAAAAATAGACATACAGAAAAGATCCAATTTAATCTGATGGTTTCACGAATATTTTGACTCGATTCTTATTTCTTCACATGTTATCAAATGAACACGTGTGACAGATGAGTGACCATCTCAAACACTGTTCTACTTCTTTTAAAGATATAGGAAGCTCTGACTATCTATTATCTTTACCAAGAAGTTTCAGAAGATTCATAACTAACTTTCTCTACGTGTTCTACGATTAATCAACACGCGCGGTATATCATCAATTCATTACACAACTCGTTCAGTTTCTTTCTCTATAAGAAATACAATAGCAAGTTGAAGATCAAAATTTTATACGAAAAAATAAATTATTTCATTGGGAATGTGCACAGAATGTTAGTTTTACATACAAAAACTATACAAACTCAACCGATCTGTGCTGTCCACGATCCTACTTTTTATTTTCTTTTCCGACGGATGTGGATGAGAAACCAAGCTTCATTTGTCTTTTGGCGGATGGTACAGGCGTTTGCGAACTCTGAAAAAAAACTTCATCAGCATGCTAACATGGAGATTGTTCGGATTGCTAAGACCATTCGAAACACTTGATTCCGCTTGGAAAGTAAAACCCGACTGCTTTTTTTGATCGCTTCGCGTTGATTTTGCACCAAATGAGGAGAATTTTTCAATATTTCGAAACATCCTCGATTATAATTCAGTGCCGCTTTTATTCAGTGAGCACAAAACGCACCTCTTCCTCTCTAGCTCTTTTCTTAGGATTATCAAAAGAAGATTCCAATTGATCGAAAACGGACAGCGAAGAAGTATCCAAGTTTACATCAGCCGCTCTCTGAAAACTATGAGACTGACACCATTATTGGAAAGTTTCTACTTTAAATGGATTTCTGTTGTAAGGTGTACTAGCTGCCAAAGCTACATCATTGATACCAATAGTGCTGTTCTGAGAAAAATCTTGCGTTGGTGCCTGATGCTCTTCCCTTTCCTCAAATACATCTACTGATTCGGCTTGACTCTTAAAATAATAAATGAACAAAATGAGAGAGATTTTTTCCTTGCAATTTCGGTCACAACACGAGGCGTTGGTTGAACGTCGATAGTTCTTCGCTTCATAGATACACGTCTAGGAGCAATGCCTGAAGCATTGTTTCTTTTTTCTATAGGCATACTTGTGTCGTTCAAGTTTTCTCGACCAACGGATGCAACCTTAAGTAAGAATTAGAAAAATGATATTGCAAGAATAAAATAGATACTTTCTCTGCTAATACGTGTTTCTTCAAGCTTGTCGCATAGTTGCACATAACTTGGATACCCTTCGACGAAGTGACAAAAGAGGCAATTTCGGATGCACGTGTTTCTCTTTCAGATTTGCAAGCGAGTGCGAAAAGTTTGACAAGTGTTTGTAAATGAGCAGAATTGAATTCCTAAATACAGAAAACCGTTCATGATCAGAGCATAGAATATACCGTCGAGCTTCCACCGATTTCATTAGCAATGTTTTGTTGAAGCTCATTCAGGAACAGCGATTCTTCTAATTTGGTTTTCTCGCTCTCATATTGGCAATACGGTAAATTCCATTCAGCGACAATTGGTACTTGTTTAGTGGTTAGAGAAGGATGGCGACTTCCCTTGCAGTACAAATATCTACAATTTGTAAATCACTGGATGAAATCCATTACAATTACTACCTGAACTGCCTTGCGCTATTTTGAAGAACTACAGATATAGGCCAAATACCATCAGACTTCTCTTGCATTTCGGTGGGCGAAAATATAGGCATCCAGAAGCCAGCAGGTGTTCTCATACGTACATTATCTGAAAAAGAATATCAAGAAAAATAGTTTTTAATATACTTACAATCGTTGTCCATTGTGACTAATTGCCCAGTATTACTATATGATAGCCACAATGGGCGTTTGCCAGGTGTTACAGCAAGATTGCAAGAAGTAACTGCATTTTCATATCCCATCCATCCCCTGATTCCTACATTATACGTAGTAACAGAGTACTGAAAATAGAAGTGAGCTAAAGAACTGAAAATGGGGGCTTTATACCTGATACGTAGCTTTACTTCTCTTCGATCTCTGGAACTCTTCGTAAAACTCAGCACCATTCACAGAAACCACAGACAACTTCTCACCATACAAGGCACTAGTCAATATGGGACCTATACGGAAAAGAATGTAATAGAATGATTGTTAGACTAACCAGGGTGAGAGATGATATGTCTCTGAGTACCAGTGATCGAAAACACTCGAATGTTTCTCTGAGAGGTCAAAACACAAACTACATCATTTGAAACCTGAATCAATAACACGTTTTGAGAAAACAAATCAGATAATATTCACTAGAACATCCACAGCTATATCTTTAGTGGGTAACTTCGTGGTCCATCGTCTGGATTCTGGATCCCAAGATGTAATATGAATAACAAGAATTTCGCTAAATTGGTTTATGAACTCATGCTCAGAAATGGAATAAAACCTTTGAGCTGATTTTTCTTCTGGTGAACTTGCTAATGCTACAGCTTGGTCTGACAAATCAGCTAACACATAATCTGTGGCAGAATTATCCATGATAATTTCAGGATGTATACTAGCATCATGGAATTCAATCTGAAATATTTAAATTTGCAAAACTTGAAGAATAACAGACCTCGATGCTGTTATTATCCATTTCATTATAACTTCTGACAACTCCATACCTATTCCACTTCTAAACACTATGATCTAATTGAAAACGATAGCAACAACGTACCAAATATCGCTTGGTGTGATGAACTGGAGTAGATCCAGAGACGAATTGACTAGGAATCGTAGGTGGCTCGTATTCTACAATTTTGGTGATGGTAGTTGGTTCAGGTTCTTTACTGGAAAAACTTATTCCGAATGTTAAGTTTACAGGTTCAACTCACAGCTTTTCGGCATAATTGGGCAAGTCATCTTCAGGATCAACAGCTCCAAACCCAAAATCTTCTAATCTACCTGTGTTGGAGAACCCGTAAGACTTTTTAATTGCACCGATATCAGCGGACACTAAAGAATAAGATTTTCGGTGTAACGAAGAACTAAAAACTTCTTGAATCTTCATCTCCATCTGCGACGTCTTGGTGAGAACCATCGTCTGCATCGTCCGCTTCATCTGAGATGAATTTAGATCTTTTTCTAACTACATTATCATCATCATCGTCATCATCAAAACCTTCCTCCTAAGAGTCAAACTAGGACAGAGCAAATTAGTACTGAACAGACTGATTGTTTAGGTTCGGCAGCTTGAGCAGATGTCGTAGGAATGTCTCCTAATCCAGCAGGTAGAGCATTCTTCCACAAACAAATACCTTCCTGAACTTCACGATACTTAAGGATATCACTGGACATTTCGTTACGTTAACATCGGTAAGAATCATGGTTCTTCCGTCATACGGACTGAATTCAATGTCTGTAATAACACATTTTCCTTGAGATTGTCGAGAATATACATTCTGAGATATAACTTCGCTGAAAAAGAAAAATTAGTGAATATTAGAATAAATTTTCCCACTAATTAGAAGTTCTCCATATGAACAGCTTATTTCCGGTTGTACTAGCAGCGAGATATTTTCCACAAGGTGATACAGAAAGAGTGGAATAATCTTCCTACATTATGGATTATGCTTTAGAGATGACTCAAACTGACAAATTCAGCTCCTTTTCCTCTGAACATTTTGCTAGAAACTGTCCAACTTTTAGCATCAATAACTTTGATGACTCCCAAGGACGGTACATACAACTCTTCTCCATTTAGTGACCAAGCTAATTTCACTCTGGGACTTTCAAGTCTGCAATTGTGGTTCAGTAAGAGTGAGCTTCTTATCAACTACTCAGTAGGCATAGTGTCTCCAAAAACTTTTTCAGAGTAAATTTGCTTTGGTTCTTCTTCCATGATATCATATATAGATACTTTACCGTCCGAAGTTGATATAGCAAGGTACTGAAGGTTCTAACTAAAGCTTGTTAACGTGTTTAACAAACATTTTCATTTGGACTCAAAGCTACTGATAGGATATCTGAATTCATTTCGAAGCGTTTGTAAACAGTCGAGCCCTCTCCCAGAGTGTGAATTTTTACGGCGAAATCTCTTAAGTCGGCATGTAAAGTTATCAAAGTCAAGTAGTTCTTACCCTCCAGCCGCAGCTAGGAACTTATCACCTACATCTACAGCTACGGGCTCTAAGCTGAACATCAAAGCCTACAATTTTGACAATACTTATCTTTCAAATTAAATGCTTACCGGACTTATAGTCCCCAAGTTATCGATTTTAGTTCTTCCTATGATCTTCTTCTCTGAGGTTAGAAGTAGATTCATGGTGGTACAACCGACAAACACATTTTCATCCTAAAGAATGAAATTTCTAAACGAATGAGAAAAGATGTTATACTTTCCACACGATGCAACTGCTAGTAGCTTCACCAATGTTACTGATTTCAGGTGATTTATTCTCTGTGAAACACTTTTCATCCCATAAATACACTGTTCCATCAGCACCACATGTTAAGAACTTGAATGAAACCAGCGAATATCAAGGAAAGCATTGATAGAAACTACCTCTTTCCTCTTCTGACTTTTATCTCTCGCAATGGCAATGTGTCCTCTTACATGCAAACCTTTGATATCAGAAAAAGTCCCGGAAGGCATTTTAAATTCAGGTAATTTGATAGAATTGGGATATAAGTACAAGATTGAGTATTAGTAAACTTTTTAGTAGTTTAGAGCAATCGATTCTATTCAAATTACTTTTTTGAAATTGATCAAGTTAAATTCATAATTGAAGTTTGAAATTTTCATTTTACCGCGAGTTTTCGCCTGAAAACTACGGTAACTAAGATCTAGACTGCAAGACAGCATGCCACATGATGAACGCAATGATATAAAGGGTGCCTCGCAGCGAGACGTTTGGGATAGCGAACTCACTCAGTATTTCTTTCATTGTTCAAGCTCCTTGCAAAGGTTGCTTCCACTGTTGAGAATGGCCAAGGGAGTTAGTTTATCTTCTATTTGTTCCGGACATTAATCTTTCTCATTTCACAGAAGCTTTACGGAAAGAAGGACAACTTCAGAACCCAAAAGGTTCTCATTGCTGCCAAGCTCGGAAAGTCCGAGGTTCAATTGGCCGGAGAGACTGCCCCAGCTGACAAGTTCCCTCTTGGAGTTGTGAGTACTAAGATATTTCGAAAGTTTTGAAACCTATATTGTTCAAGACTCCAGCTTACGAGGGAGAAGCCCTTCTTTTTGGAGCTGAATCAGTCGCCCTTCACGTTTCCGGAGAATCAGGAAAAAATGTAAATAAGCGTTAGTCATAACTTGATTATTCCCTAAGACAAGGTTCAGTTACATTTACTATTTCCAGCTCGCCGAGATCGTCCAATGGCTTCAATGGGCTGAGGCTTCTCTTTTGCCAAATGTCTTAGGATATGTTCTTCCATCTGTCTCTGCTGCTAAGCTCGAGGCTTCCGTAAGTAATCTCTATGAAACTATAATAAGAGTACTTTTCAGGTTGTTGCTTCATACAAGAACGAGCTTTTCGCTCAACTCACCATCTTCAACGACATCCTTCTCTCCAAGACTTTCTTGGTTGGAAACAGACTCTCACTTGCTGATGTCTCTGTCGCTTTAGATCTCCTCCCAGCTTTCCAAGTGTGTCATATTTACTTTTCATCTCCAATGTTTTAACTTTAGCACGTTCTTGACGAGGGTGCTCGCAAGAAGTTCGGAAATGTTCTCCGTTGGTTCAACACTATTGTAAACCAACCAGTTGTTAAGGAGGTTGTCGGAGATGTTGCTTTTGCCAGCAAGGTTGCTCAATTCACCGGTAAGTAGTTTTAAATTCCCACCCGTTTTCGTTTCCACTGCGTAGTCAGCAGTTCTTCCTTCCAAGGGTTGAAAGGTGTTACAGTGGTGGAAAATTAGCAGTCGTTTGCAATTTTTTTAATGGTTCAGTTTTTGGACTTTATCAAAAGAGCAGCTGATTGTAGAAAACGAGAGTTGATGCATTATCCGTGACATCGTCCTAACGGACAAAGGATATATAATGTATCTTAGTATGTTTTCAAATACTTTTTTACAGATGCCGAGTTCGCCAAGTTCGCTGCCAAGCTTAACGTTGGAGGCGGAGGTTAGTGTCTTCAGTTCTTTATTTGACCGTGGGTATCCTTCTGGAAAATTTAGAGAAATGCGAGAGTAAAATGGTTGAAATTGCTCAACCTGTAGATAATAATGTAACTGTTTCTGATTCTTCTTCGGCGAAGAAAAAGAAGAAAAGTAGGGTGAAAATGTTGTGTTGTGTTGGATAGTGCATTTTTCATATATATTGATATCAATGATTGACAACTGATTTCTCTCGGTTTCTTTTAGATAAGAAGAAGAACGAGAAGAAAGAAGCCAAGAAGGCTGAACCTAAGGCTCCCAAGCAAGAAGCTGCTGAGGAAGATGATATTCCAGCTCCCAAGGAATCTAAGGATCCTTTCGCCGAGATGCCAAAGGGAACCTTCAACCTCGATGGCTTCAAGCGTGTCTACTCCAACGAAGACACCGCCACCAAGGCCATCCCACACTTCTGGGAGAACTTCGACGCTGAAAACAACTCCATCTGGTACTGCGAGTACAAGTTCCCCACAGAGTTGACCCTCTCTTTCATGAGCTGCAACTTGATCTCAGGTTAGTATTAGCATTGGAACAAAATGTTAACATTGGTTTAGGAATGTACCAACGTCTCGAGAAGTTGAAGAAGAACGCTTTCGCTTCTATGATTTTGTTCGGAACTGACAACAACTCCAGCATCTCCGGAGTCTGGACATGGAAGGGACATGAACTCGCCTTCAAGCTTTCTGATGACTGGCAGGTGGGTACTATTGCATTTACTTTGTAGTTACGGGAATTAGTCAATGCTTAGTCTTATCAATAGCTGGGTTATGTTACAATTTCCGAAAATTGAACCACTTCTTCTCGTTAGATAGCATTGATTAATGTATATCTTCTATTCTGAAAGTCACATTTACAGGTTGATTACGAATCCTATGAGTGGAAGAAGCTTGACCCTAAGGACGAGAAGACCAAGAAGCTTGTCAACGAGTACCTCCTCTGGGAAGGAGACTTCGATGGAAAGAAGTTCAACCAAGGCAAAATCTTCAAGTAAACTTCGTTGTACGTAGCTTGTTGTTGTTTTTTGCATTGTCGAATAATAATCATCCGGTTGTTACATGCTGAAAAACTGATAAAGTTCCTAATTTATTTATTAGTCTTCCGGTTCTTAGTGGGGTTTCTTTTTCTGGGCGGACATGGATCTGAAGGATTAAGGTTAGTTCAATTGTTGGATATTGCTCAATATTTCTTTTTAGGTCTTAGTTGCTGGTGCAATGGGTTAAGGACTGCGTTCCCTTCTTATACAGGTGGGTACTATTGCATTTACTTTGTAGTTACGGGAATTAGTCAATGCTCAGTCTTATCAATAGCTGGGTTATGTTACAATTTCCGAAAATTGAAACACTTCTTCTCGTTAGATAGCATTGATTAATGTATATCTTCTATTCTGAAAGTCACATTTACAGGTTTATGTACAAGTACTAGAATAGGACATTCGTTGGAACTTGCTCGTTGGATTTTGAAATTTTTTTGTCATCTTATGTTGCATGAAACTGAAAAAATAAAAGATTTATTGGTTATATTTTTGGTTCAAGTAGTTGCATTTTGGATTCGTAATAATCCTTAACGGCATGGTCTAAGAAACATCCTTTGATATGATCTAAATAATCGAAACATTTCAAGTGATTCAACGAGAGATGTGTCACGTTTCCTGGTCTCTGAAATATGAGTTTATAAAAGGCAAGACTCATTTTTAACCTGGTCGCAAAAAACATTGCATTCGTCGGGAACATTTCCTGCCCTACAGCACTGGGTATGATCAGTACCTCTTGCCGCGCAGAAATGTACTTGAGGTAGAGCGGTCATTGGACATTTTGAAGTGATTTGCAATGATTTTTTGATCTGTAATTATTCATTTTTCAATAAATCTCTATTTATCCACAACTGATTCGGTTGTGTAGCCGTCGTAAGAACACAGCGGAGAGCAACCGTCTGCCACATCTAGTAGTTTGCAACATGTTTTAAAATGAGAGTTAGGATCCTGAACAGAGATTTGCTCCTTAATCAATTGAGTATGACCTCACTTCAACAGGCTCAGATTGATTTACTTCATCGTTCACGACGTATGTTTTAGCACTCCTTGCTCGTGCCATTACACAACCACCATTTATACACTGAAATCCGATGTTGCAAGGGCATGTTAAAAGCTACAAAAATATTTTGGTAAAAATCAAATATTTTCAAAGATACCCGAGGTAATGGAGGAAGACAGGCTCCGAACAGGCAAGGGGGCACAGGAAGACATCCTACACCAAGACAGCCGAGAGCGATACACTGTATTGAAAATTTATTATATCATTAAATGAGAAAATCATACCGCACTAGTTTCTGGGAAAAATAAAAAAAAGGAAAGTAGAAAAAGAATTGTTGCTAGTTTTGAACTATTCATCGGAACTGTAAGCTAGTGAACTAAACTAACTAAACTACTTTCCATAGAAAGCGATGCTATATTTGTGCTGAAATCTGACAACGCCTACCTTTCTGGTTTGAAGACACGAATATCTATTTGCTCTGTACTCTGGATGCAAATGGGCATGAATGTCCATTTACGGGATCTGAAACTAGAATTAGTTACTAAAAAGTAAAAATAACAAATAATGAGATCATTCCGGCATGTTTTATGCAAACAGAGAAAGGACATTATGAAACCATTTGAATAGAATCAAATCCGTTGCTAGAAACTTACCAGTCTAGAAGAAAAAATACGGCAGACTTCGCAGGAAAACAAAATGGAATAAATAGTAGCATCTCTGACTGAAAACAGCAACCTTTAGATGTTTTGAAAAGTTTTTAGATGTACTCTTGAAGAGTAAGCATGCCACGTTATGCTAATTACACGTGGCAACCTACTACTACTGTCATTATAGTGCAGGATGTGAACCTTTTTTCCGTAGATCCTGTAAAAGCAAAACTTTCGGGAAACAGGAGGTTCGCTTGAATCATAGAATATCGCAACTTGAGAAGCAAAAACCATCTATCAATACACTTCAATAAACCCAATATATACTTATCTCTATCACCCAGCACGAGAGGATATCGTCAGATCGGTAAAGGGAACATCAAAAAAGAGAATTAAAGATCACAGTTTGGGTTGCAAAAACTTTTTTTTACAATAATGAGGACAAATATTTGTTTTAACATTTGATTACGAGTAAATTGATAAAGAAAAATTGAACACAAATGATGGTTGCAAATTACTTCATCTCGTAATACGCTAATTAACGTGTTCCACGTGGTATTCCAATCAGAATCACATTCTTTCATTTGATGACAGACGAGCGGCTGTGTTGCATTCAATCCGGAATTGAAAGAAGCCGCTAAAATTTATTTTTATAGGTTCTAAAAAAATATCGGATTCAGCTGATGATAATCCTTTTCTATCAAAATTTTTGCTGGCGGTTAGTCTGATGGAACTTTTTCATGTATTCGTATTTAATTGAAGCTTCCCTGCGATATCCTGGTTGTATCCGTTTTCATATATTCCTCCTATTCTATTAACTGTTAGCAATTCTGAACCTACAAATCAGTTTGTTTGATAAAAAGTTGATTTACGCTGAGTTCTCGAGCTTATTATGTCTTGGCTCGACCAGTGTTTGATCTGGTAAACGTGAATTTTTTCTCAAGAGAGCACACTTGATGAAACGTTTGTCGTAACATTGAGAACGTTTATTTGTGGAAGTCTCATTTTCCAAGATGAATCATTAAAAGGTGTATTCATAACACCTTCTGATTTTTCGAGATCGAGCTATTTGTGCTCGAAAACGTTCAATCCATTCACGTTCAGTTCGAGAGTTGTCCACTCGCTTTATGTGAGCTTTCTTGATATTTCGGCTATTTGTTACTTGTTTATATCTGCTCTAATGACAATACAAAATAGCTCCAATGCGAAATCCCCAAGTTTCTCAACTCATGTTCAAACTTCGCTCATTTGATAGACTTGATATTTCCATAAGTTCTGTTAAGATTGTTCTGTTTTCAGACACCAATCAATGCATACAACATTTTGGCCAAAAATGATTTTGTGCGTCAGTCCACTTAACCTTATATCATACCTCATCTTTAAATAGTTAGTTCGAGTTCCATTTTTTTCAATTTTCCGGTGTACTTGATTGGAAACATTCTTTGTCTATTTTTTTCGGTCGATCAGTATCTCAGACGGACGTTCTATTGAATGTCAGCCTAAGCAATCGTAATTACATCTTCATAATCTGTCGTGATCTTTCCATTGAAAACACTGTCAACTGCTCACATTTCCCTCTGGCTTGATGATCACAGTATTATTTTGCTTCTTTGACTTTTGGTTCACACAAAATTCCTCATTACAGTATAATATGTTTATATTTTCCTCTTTAAATTATGTTTCTGAGGAGGATGATGGTGTGTGTAGCTATTTGAAAACCTTTTCTCCCACACATTGATCGTCTGATGGCGATGACCGTTCACGACGACAACGAGCCTATAAAAGCCCCGTCGTGAGGAGGCAATACGAATCGAAGGACGTTAATTCAATTAGAAGATGGCGTGATTACACGTGGGCACTTCGTGTCTTCTTTCCTGCGATGCTTATTCTATTGTATGTAACTAATACCGTACGTAATCAGTTCTCGATGTTTCCATTTCCTGAAGTCATTTTTTTGTAACCAAGAGAGAGCTTCGTTCTCAATCTGTGTCAAGCGATTACTATCCACATCATATTAAATCGTTCGTTCTGTTTAAGGTGGCGATGTCACGTTGTGCCTCTTTCTTGTGGTTACTCTCCTTTGTGCTCCTTGGATCTTCGTTACGGTTCGAGGATTGGCACTGTGGAACAGAAGAGGCATCGAAAAACATCTCGTATCAAACTATTATGGAAGATTGCCCTGAGTTTATAGGTATCAGTTTTGTTTCTTTCTCCTTCAGACTGAACTTAGTGAATTTAATCATCTTCGTATGCTTTTCAGTCGAATTAAATCATTGCTGTGTTGTTCACGATGATTGCTATGTCAAACAACTTGGTCAAGGAAAATGCGATGAAGATTTCTGCCAATGTAACAAGGTGATATCCGAAATATTGTCTTGAAACCTGCTTTTTCGTGTAGGTTGCTCTTAATAGAACTGGTGGAGATAGGTGTGAAAACCATGTCAGTATGGTATGTATTCTGATGCCCTTTTTTGGAATGCCAGCATATGAGGCCAGTATCAATTACACAGGTTTTTCATTTTCTTTCTTCCTTTCGCTTATCGAATTTAAGTAAATTGAATTAATCAACTCGTTTTTCAGAGCCAGAAGACATGCCTAAATACATACCAAGATCGCCTGAACTTGCCCGCGAATATTCAGACTTGTACAGTAGCTGTCCAGAAGTTAATTGTGAGTTTTTTTTATTTGTTTTTCTTTTTATCTTTCTTGAAAGCAAATGTACTTCACACATTTTCAGCAACAACATCTTCTTGCTCCCTTCAAATTGATGAATGTTCGTATGGGGCTATAGATTGTGCTGAACAGCTTTGTAATTGTCTAGTAGATGCACATCAGTGAGTCTGGCGAATAAAAATAGATGAAAGCAAATCATTTTAGAATTGACAACTCGACTTCTTGTCAATCTACAACAGCTAGGATTTGTACGATTGCCATCAAAGGTATTATAAGGGTTATTCAACCATCAAAAATGATTCCTATTCAGATGCTCAGTTGGCTGTGAGCAGAAAACAATTGGAAGAGCTAGGACTTACTGTATTGGTAGGATAACAAACGTTTGATCTTTTTTCATCTCTGTTTTTCAGCTTATGATCGCTTCCGTATGTTGTCTGACTATGGCCCTTTATTGGTTCTATATGAAAATGAAGGAGAAAGCATACTCAAGAGAAGTTAAGTACGTCCCAGTCGCTTAAGTCAGGATGAGCTTGTCAAATGTCCTTCAAGGCGTTTTTTTCCCAAAAAGGTGGATCAAATGATCTCCTCTGATTATGCTTTCATGGCATTAGTCGTTTTGCCCTTTCTAGTAGTCTTTATACGGCATGAAATTGTGATTTTCTGATATGTGATAAGGATTGTTTTTTTATAGAATCTGCACCTCCTTATAACACTTTCTACTCTAATATTCGTATTCCTTTTCATATTAATAAGTTTGTATTCATACTTGTGTTGGTTAAACGTTCCCTTTTCAATTTTCAAGTCTTATGATGCAAGCGCCGTAGAACATTATATTTACAAGGTTTACCAACAAGTATCATACATGTACAGAACGTTTGGAAAAACTTGTGTCCAAGGCCGAAGGAGGAGCAATGAGACCCAGGCTGTCGAGACCAAGTTTGCTCATCTCCGATTTGATCATTCGTTCTAATTCGTATCCTAATTTTATCTTAAAAGGTCACGTGTTAAAAAATAGGATGATGTGGGGTGATGTACCTGGTTGGCAAGGAATGCAGACAAAACGATCCATGCTTCAGCTGTAATTGGACAAAGACTCTAAAAAAAAACTACAATGAAGGCCAGCGTATGGAATGAGAAAAAACCTTATGGTAACGACAGCAAAGTGAAGCACAGGTACCACATGATTTTTGGGAGGATGAACAGCAGCTTTGCTTTTCTATCTGCTGTTCCTTTTTTGTTTCTTCCAGAAGAGTTTCCATCTGGCTATCACTACTTCGACTAACAATTGTTCGCTCGGCTGATAGCATATCACAGCTTGATGCACATGATCTCTGAAACCAGCACACTTGCACCTTTCATTTGTTTTGCAGGAATGCTTTTCCGGCATATACTTACTAAAGTTGACCTGTCAGATTCAACAGAGAGAGTGTTCGTAGAAGTATCATCAACCAATTGACATTTATTTTTCTAAAAAAAAAATTAGGCTTTGTTCGAAAGAAATTGTTCAATTCTTCGAAATATATCACAATAACGACTTTCTCACCTCAATTTCCAGGTGATCCGCTTCTTGAAGCTGTGCGGCAGCTTTGTTCAACGAATTAGCCAGTCGTTCGAAAAACATGGGAGAAACTCTCTTCGAATTAGTTGCGTAGGATGCCCCGAAATCCCTAAGATAATTTACTTAAAACTCAATGATGTTTAGGTGCCAGAACCTTAAGATGTCGCAGGCCGCTGATGGGTCGCGTAGTCGTCGCATGCATTCTACTAATGCTGTATTGAATCTCTGTAAATTGAATTGAATAAATTTTTGAAGTTAAAATGATGCGAAGGAAAGTCCATACAGACGAAAAGATAGAAGTTTAACTTTTAGGAATTGTGTTTACTTCCTGCTTGTTCGGCTTGCCTCTTAAGTGTCTCGAACTTTTATATGATTTGCGTTCAAGTTACTGGTTTCTAGACTCTCCGACTCCTCTTTCATTTTTCTCTGTCTTTCTCCATCCTCTTGAAGCTTTTTCCCAAAAATTGGTTACTTTGACCTCAGGGGAATATTAGAATTTGATATATGATTTGCTCAGTGTTTTGGCTCACATACGCATTTTATCATTTTTTGCCTTAGCCATGGTTGTATTTTAACTTTCATGACATCACTTAATGTGAAAGGCATTCAATGTCAGTTGACCTTTCGTCATAATTTACAAATTTAACGATTTCCGAAACATCAATGAGATTGTTAGTCGGTCATATACACTGAAGTTCGCATTGAACTACGATGCTGCTACGTAAGCATGAAGCTGAGATTATGGGAATGCAATGAGATACACATGCACACATTGTTCTCTATGGATCAAAGGAATCAAAAGGAAAAATTAGTTTGAGCATTTGAAGTCAGCATTCTTAAAGTCTTTTTTTACATTCACTTGTGCGCAAAAACTTTTTCACATCCTCCTACAACATTTACAATTTGCCTCGGGGCTAAGCGTGCACATAGATAATCAAACAAGATTAGAATCAAAATATGCAACCGTTCTGCGAATATCTCAACGACCACTCTTCAACATCCCCCAAAAACATGCAATGAACGATCAAGCAGTAATGCGCGTTCACGTGTAATTCCACGTGAAAATTCAATTGCGTGCCACGTGGCAACGCATTAGTTGGGAAACAAAAAAATGAGTTACATCATTGCACATGGATCACGCCAACAACGAAACAAAAGTGTTTCTCACTTGACTTTACAGGGCAAAAAAATGTTTCTGACGTCAATCATACCTGCACATGAATTTTGAAGTTGATATGATTCATCCAGTTAGGTTCATCTTTGAGATCAATATAACTTAAATACTGAGGGTTTTCTTGGAAAACGTTTTCAAACATTAATCGTCCAATTTCATAAACAGTCGCTGGAATGACAAGGAAAATGCCTAGAAAGATGTTTCAATGACAACCTCTGTCCATCCGATTCCATTTTCTTGTGAGTAGAGCTTTTTGATGTAACGTCAAACCAGTTGTCATACAAACAGCTTTTCTTGTTGCTCTATAATCATCCATGCACTTAGTTACCCCTAATTCTTTCAATGTTTTTCTTTGCACATCTAGCAGCTTATGAAAAATGAATAAGATTGATTAACCTGTCTCTCACTCGACACGTTTTCGATCTTCGGAACGGCTCTCCAGGTTGAATAGGTTCGGTACGCCTGAAATGCTTACACTTTATTAAGAATTCACCAGTTCATTCCCAATGATTTTTCAAATTCTTCTTCCCCATCATCTAATTCAGAGTGTTTAAGTGCTTAATCACATTTATGTAGACACGTGTTGTATATCATGAGAGAAATGGGAGAAACATTTTTCAAATTTTTTCGAATGACGAAGAAAAACAAGAAAAAAAGATGTAACAATACTCCAAAAAGGTGAAACTTCATACCTCGTAGAGCCACTTCTTCGATGTAACACCGGAGATTGTGAACGATTCCGTCGTGGAATTGTCTTTACTGAGCCAGCACGTGAAATGGATGAATCAATTGACTCGGAGTTTCCCATATCGTTTTAATAAATATCGAAAGGTTCTAAATGGAATATCTTGGATTAATCTCAGAGGACAGTATCAGAAGGCAAGAGACGTTCATGAGAATTGTGATGAACTCATCCGACTATACAACAATGATAGAATGAAATCGCACAGAAGTATCACTGACGTTTATCTCAGACATTTGAATTTTCAGAGAGAGAGGGGAGTATAAATGACAGGGAAAAGCCGGAATGATGGCTTTGAATATAGCGAAATGTGCTCTTTTTGTCCACTTTGACTTCGAATCTCCGAATTATTCCCTCCCCCTCCACTCTTTACTCTTCTTTCCTTTCTTCGCCTTTATCTATCTTCTGCATGCGTCTCAGTTGAATCCATCGGGATTTTGGATTTAAAAACAAGCAGAATCTCTTCTCTCCCTCTGTCTTTCCCTCTCTCTTTCTCTTTGAAAATTACGAAAGTCATCTAAGAAAGGAAGAAGAGTGTAAAGGAGAATGGGAGGAAATGATCAGAGGTCTTGTTAAATGCTTATATGAGTGATAGATTATGCAGGAGATATATTACTAACATTTTTTTCATTCGCGAACTTATAAGAAAAAGATTAAAAAAACTTTTCAACGAAAAATAATGAGAACATGAGTTTTGAGAGGAAAAAGAACAATCTATTGATCAACAAAGAGGAAGAAACTTTCCCTGAGTTTCTCAACGAACAAGCCGGCCAGATGATGACAGGTGAAACAGCTGTTAAGAAAAAAAACTATCCAAGATCATATTGCGGACATGTTTGAATTTCGTCTTTATATCTAGATGAGGGCTTGATGGTTGTCCGCGTGAGAACATGTTGGGACAGGAGCTATACAAGAGCAAAAAAATAAAAACTCACACAACTAATAGCGAAATGGTAGTAAATTGTGGCTCAGAGAGATAGAGGGTTGGAGGGAGTAAAGAAAGGGAAAGAGAGAGAAGAATACACTGAGAGAGAGAGCCTTTAGGCTGGAAAAAATGATGAGCGAACACAGGGGAAAAGAAAATTTCCGGAAAAATTTTAGCTTTTCCCTTTCTTTGTTTTTCTATGACTTGTATGCACTATTGAGTTGACACATACAAATTTCAATGAATAAAAAAACAATCTTAAGTGTATTATATGCTGCAGTCGACACTTCATACTGCTCCTCATGCAATTTGATTGCAGCAAGACGTTCAGCTGCGAACAAATTAACGATGAAGTTCAAAATGATGTTTGGAGACTCTTTTAAAAAATATCTTTCAACTCAACATGTCCAATACATGCCGTCAATGGAAATTGGAACGAATCAATCTCTAAAGTTCTGTGAAATTGGCTGAAAACGAGTGCTTTTCAGATTTTATTTCTAAAAATAGAAAGATGTCTTCAATCTCATAGATGACATAACGTGTCTGTCACAATCCCACGAAGATTCTGTTTCTCGTACATGCAGCTTGTCAGCTGGAAAGGTAACCAAGTATGGAAGAAATCAACACGTTCAGTCGCGTTCGGAAAAGCACCCATTCAACATAACTACAGCTTCACACTTCAATAAGCTTGAGCACATAAGCAGTAGCTCATTTCGAATATAATTTTTATTTCAGAATAACAGAAAAGTAAAAATGGAGTCAATATTACCAGAAGTGGCCTATCTTCAAGTAGGTTAATTGAACTTTGAACACAATCGACATGAGGTATGAAGATGACTCATATATCGGATTCCAGAATAGAATAAGTCAGCTGATCGTGGAGAACGAAGAAGTCTCGCATAAGTACGAAAATCTAACTATGGATTCCAATACAATCATCAAATATTTAAAAAAGAAAGTTGAAGACCAGGATGAAAATGTAAGTTTCCATACAGCTTTTATCGAAGTTGGTAACCACCTTAAAGATTGCTCGTATGGAAGAGAACATGGACTATCAGAATGATCTGATTCTCAAGAATTATGAAACAAAACTGAGTGATTTGAAAGAGAAACAGGTTGAATGGGAAAAGGAGAAGGTTGATCTCATTGCTCAGACAACGATCATAAGTATGGACAGACTCTGTCGTTGTTTTATTTTGATATAACAACATGTACAGAAACACAAATCGGACAATATGAGAGAATGAATTGTGAACTGAAAGAGCTGAGGGAAAACAATAATTGTCTGCAAATTCAGTTAGAACAACAAGTTTGTTTGACGAAGCAACTGTCTCATCTCTGTAACCCTTTTAAGACTAGAAGTATTGAAGCTGAAAAAGAATCTTCCGCCAATAATCGTAAAAAAATGAAAGAAATGTGAGTACGATGAAGCAATCACTTGGTGTTTTAGAAATATTTTTGAAGACTCCGCAATGAAATCAAGAATGAATTAATGATTGAAATAGAAGATATTAGATCAGAAATAGAATTGCAGAAGGAAACAGCCATGAAAACATCTTGTAAAGTGAGTAATTACCTCTGCTAATTAAATGCATAGAAGTTCAGATTATTCAAAAGCTGGAAGGAGCCATTCTCACAAAAAACATGGAGATAGAGCAGGAGAAACAGAAGGCCGCCAAATTGCATGAACTTTTGGAGGAAAACGAAACGAGAATTCAGAACTTAATTGAAGAGAATACAAAACTTCATCAGTTATTAGAAGGGACTGGCAAGAGAGTTTGGATGTCCTTATTGCAAGCGCAAAGCTTCTACTTCAATTACAGGCGGAAAAACAGCTGCGGGAAGCGAACAAACGAGCTGCGGAGTCTGAGAAGAGAAGACTCAAAGCTGTGAACGACACGAAACTTATAATTAACACTTTAAAGTCAGAGGTTGACGATCATTCTTCCAAATCTTCACCCACAACAAACTCTTTAAAGGCTCGAGATGCCGAAGAAAAGCTGAAAGAGCAGACAAACCGCTGTGGCATTCTCGAAAAAAAGTTTAACGAGGAGCAAGTGGGTGTCACAAACAGTGAATTAGATTATATTATTAAATTTATAATAGATGATCAGAACTACAATTACGACAGAATTCATGGATCAGAACAAGAAACTGAGTCAGCTAAAAGAATTCCTTATGACATGCCTAAAGGAATCAAACGATCTTACTGAAGAAGTACTAGGAGAAAATCGTCAAGCTATATACTCTACTTTAACACTACTTATCAGTCGCATTCCGGTGATGAAAGATGATAACTGAGCAATGCAGGAAGTTCTTATAACACAGTCGTTAGAGGAGGAAAGATGCGAGCAATAAACGCCAGTATAATTGAAGATATGAAGAAGTATGGAAAGAATGTTATGAAGAAACCATTTGTTTCTAACATGTATGGGAATGTTGCAGTGCTGAAAAACAAAAGATTCATGAAATGCGATATTATTTTTTAAATTTAGTTGTTTTCGAACCTCAAAGCTGTTAAGATCCACATAACCGATCGTCCACGGCTTATTTGATTCATCTGATTTGGCGAGTTGTTGAATTGCTCTGAAAGATCTGTTGAAAGAAAAGAGAAAGGAGCGATTCTGTTTTTGTTTCCGATTTTTAAAAACTCTAATAAAAACATGGCGTTGTTTGATTTTCTAACTACCTGATATCAAGCAAAGTGAAGTGTTGCATGGAACTGATATGATGATACATAGAATCCAGAAGATGAAGGATTGAGACGATCTGTGAACCTTTAAGCAACACTAGATATATCGTAGATCTTGTCACTTACTTCGAAAGGCAGGAAAGGATACACGTTGGTGAGGAGAAGAACTGCTTGAACACCTAATGACAAACAGAATCCTCCAAGGATGAGCTTTTTCCTTAAAATTCAATGTGAGATTAAACTCGATTAAATGCTCTATAACCTATCCGATGAGACATTATAGAGAAAAACCATCAAGCCCATTTGAGCCAAAGGAAAAGTCATAGAGAGAGATGTTGAAGTGGCCAGTGTATTCCCAAAGCTCCGGAAAATCAAAGTTGAGTAGGCAAGAGTGATAGGAACGCCAATCGCCTAACAGAAAGTAGATTAAAAAGTTATCTTTAAGTTCTAAGTACTCACAACATTGGCAATCATTAGTCCGTGCATCAACAACGATGGGAAGCTTGAAAAACGAAGATAGCTTTCTGAAGCCAATGACTCCGACGAACGTTCAACGCTTTTTATGTTATGTTCGTTCATTAAGTAAAAGACCCCTTAGAAACCCTTCATAAGTTGTTGAGATCAAGCAAACTAACCACATAGAATTGTGAGAATGGAGAAAAATGAAATTATCAGTTGATAATTGAAATCAGCGAACTGTAACGCATTCACCAAGAACGAGGAGAATGCAAACGCAATTCCGAGCACGAAGAAATTTTTTGGTCTCTCCGCATAAGAAACTATCTCACAGAGCCGAGTCGTGGAAGCTACAAAGCCTAATCCAGCACCGCAACCAATTAGGAACCTTCCGATAGTCAAAAATGTACTTCTGGAAGGTATGCTATCATAAATGAAGAAGATGGATAACAGATACGTCGGAATAAGTCCGATGAACCCTCCAATTATGAGAAGAATTGCATCTGCATGAAGAGCTGAAGCACTCGAACAAGGGTTGAAAATAAGGTAGAAAGTGGACACGAATTTTCCTAGAAGATTGCTTAGTCATTACAATAAGAACACACCTAATACTACCTAATGAAAAGGCAGAGTTAGCTACGGCGAACTCTAAAGGTTGAAAATTCGTCGATGCCGCAGATAAAACACTCTGCTGGTAAATCTGAACGGAAGAGACAAGCGCTAGTAGAATACCAACATTCATTCTCAAACAAAAATGAATAATGCGGAATTCCTTGAGCAAGAACCCATTTATAAATGCACTCAAATTAATGGAATGTCACAAACACACGTTTAGCAATGTCGCCGACTATGGTGCCGAGAAGAGCCATTCTCCGTAATCCTCCGATACTAAATTGAATAAATGAGATCCCCAAGATACTTTAAACCGAGCTCCAAAAAAGATTTCTTTATTCCGTCAACTTAACAATTAATTTGTTTTTTCTTCTTTGTCCCATCATAACATAAGCATCAGGACCTCCGGAATGTTTGCGAGCCACGTTGCATCTCACGTGAGTTTACGTGGGATGTCACACGGGCATGCTCATCTCAACTCAGTTGAGCCATCATCTCGGTCGAGCATGTCGAAAGATATTGAATACTGGCTGAAGTAAACTTTTTCTTTTTCTATTGATTGTGTACATTGGTCTTTAGGAAAGGAGGGAAGGAGAATGTGACAGAAGATGATTTTGAACCAGTAAGATACTCTTGCTTTTGACACGCATCATGGTTTCAGGCTAAAGGTAGTCGTGGAAGAACTACATCGAAGACAAGCGCTTCAAGAACACGAAGTACAACTAGGTCTAGCGGTGGAACAAGCGGAGCATCAAGCGGAGCATCTACTGGAAGAACAAGAAGCGGTACTATGACAGGTGCTAGTGGCACCACCATGACGACTACAAGCGGAAGCTTCAAGAAAATTCAGAAGTCTTTAGATAATTGTGAAGGGTCAGTGAGAGATCTTTGGTCTTAGACTTTGGTATTTAGCAACGGTGACCTCTACAGTGAATGTGGTTGCTTCCCCTACTTTATGGTGTTTCTATCTTTAGCCATTGGCGGAACTTTGGCTGCATTGACGGTCGCTATCGATTTGAAGCGTCTGCCCATTTGATCACATATCTTACCTTGTTATTATGTGATATGTATTAAACTTCCAAATAACCGAGCACACATTTTCGCTTGAATATCAGAAAGAACAAAATGGAATGAAAACTTGGATGCATACGCGATCAGAAAACCGTTTGTGTTTATATATAATACAAGACGTCAAGCATACAAAAAGGATCGAATAGAATATTAGTGGCACAAAGAACTCAATACATAGAAACTTCGAAATAAGAAGGATAAATACGACAAAAATATATAAAAAAAATTAAACAAGCTATCGATTAGCAAACAGTGGAAGGGATGGATAGATCCGTAACAAAAAGTAAAAGAATCTTAATACGAACTTTAGTTTAAAAGGCTTTCCAATAATGTATAATGAAACGAACTTATTAGAATAATCAAAAATCTTACCAGTATGGCTCGACGACTGTCGGAATTTCAATTTATATAGGATTTGATGGATTTGGAACACTTTGTTCAGAACAATCTTATTTAGTCGTGCTTAATTTGTTTTTCATCCAATATCTTGAACATGAGAATTGTGAGCATAGCATGGAATGGGCAAAACACTCACCTCCTCAGCCAATCGTTTTTTGAGATAATCACGGGGACTTGTTTGATTGAACTCATCATGAACGAATGCTAACTTGAGAATCGACTCAATTCGTAATTCGCTATCGTCAGTCCAATCATCCCGACTTATCTCCTCTTCCACTACTTCTATAAAACCCGACTTCATTTATGAAATTCAAGAAAGAGTTGCCTGTTAAAAGTGTTCGAACTTTGCATTTCCATTCGTCTTCCTCAGCTTTATCTACTTCATTAATCTTAGGAGAAGCACTAAAACAAACAACGATGGCAGTCATATTATCCCTGGATCCTTTCCATAAGCAAGCATCGAGGACCTGAATGATTCATGGTTGATGAGGATAGCAATACTGAACTGACATCATTACAAACAGATTCAAGATTATCTTGTACTCTTAGGCGATTTCTAACAAAATCACATAATTCTTCATTTTCCATGACATCATAAACACCGTCACATGCGAGTAACAGAAATTCGTCATTCTCCTTGAAAAAACATTAGCACTCATCTATCAGATTACGAAATACTTACTAAATTTCTCGGTAAAATGTAAACGTCAGGTTCCGGAGAAACGAGTTGTTGTACTGGCTTCAAATCTGGACTGCCCTTGTACTCAAAATCTCCGAATGCTCTGAACTTCGAATTCAGTTAGACTTAAGTGGACAGAATCACCTGGAAACTGCCAAGCTACCATTTATTCTTTGAATCATTACAGAACCACCAGCGCGAACTATTCTCTCTTTTTCTTTTTCCAAATTAGGCTTAAGTTAAGATTTGAAAATAGCGATAAGACAAAGGACATACCTTGTGATCATCAGTGCCAAACACGTGTCCATCTTTTCTGGAGAACACTGCCCGTGAGTCACCTGGAACAATGAAGCTTTATGACGTTTGAAACAATATTATGAAATACCTAAGTTAGCAATAACGACATAGGATGGAGTGACAATAGCGCAAACAGCTGTAGTACCACTACGATCCCGTCCCTAAGGAGAAGTTCAAAGAAAACGTAGAGTAACATGGCACACCTTATCGAGTTCTTCTCTCATTTGTTCGTCAAGTTGAAGAAAGCCGTCGACAATTCCTTGCTTCATTAACTCGAGGAGTTCCTCAGTCAATACATTATTATTCTGGGATAACTTCTCGCTCAACTGAAACGGAAAAGGGTGAAACAGATGGAGAAAAGAATGATTTACAAGTTTGAACTGCTCTGTATTAATTAAAGTCCCCACAATATGTGTTGACCCTAATTTAGCAGCAACATTTCCAGCGTGTCCATCAAACACCGCGAAAAAAGACCATTTGTTGTAGGGTTCAGAATTACCCATTGAAAACTTAAAGAAAATTAAATAACCAGTGGACTCCTCTAACAAATCATACCTCAAGAACATGCGCATCTTCCATGTCTACTCTCCATCCTTGCATGCTGCCGAGAGCAGAGCGGAGACCCTTAAATGCAAACTTCGCGTAACTAAAATTCTATTAAAGTACATACGTTTCCTTCTCCACATGTGTTAGTTTTAACAGTTCGAGGTTTGTCCAAAAAAGCTCCCATTGCTGGATTATCGGTTATCTCTACAAGACCACAACGAGTTAGACGCCAGGTACGAAGAACGGGACTAGTAGCCAAAGGAATCTGCGAGAGGGAATCAGAGTCAGGTTTGTCATTGACTAAATAAGACATCGCATTCTGAAATGGGCACGTGCATGCAAAACGAAACCTCTAGAAATGCTAAAATGGGTTCACTTTGAGTATGAATATATATATATATGAAGTGGAGTCTTCGAAAAACTTTTTAATGAGGTTCAAATTGGTCAGTTAATTAATGCGTAAAAAACATGCGGGTAATTAAATCGTCATGCTCAGCTTCTTAGAAAGATTTTTGGTGAACATTTTAGACAACTAACAACTCTTATATTATATCATGAAACTTAGAATTACAAAAAAGTTACATCACGGAGCAACTACTAAGGTAGACAACGCCGAAAAGAGATGTAAACACGTCATGCAGCGATGTTGGCGCGTTTCTGGTTTATCGGTCAATTCTCTTTCCTCTATGTTTGTGCTTCCCGAAAGGTAGAATATGTTCTTCCCATGGTATAACCATGTATAACACGATGCGTTTGAGTCAATTAAGATGTGAATCTACTAGTGTTGTCTTAATTTCGCAATTCTAGAAGTTCTTATTTCACTTTTACACATCTTATCGCACAAGTCGGAAGCGAATGTTGTTCGTCACTTTGTTCTTTTGATTGCAATGGAAAAAAAATGATGAGAAAACCTCATATACTTCGCAATAATGATTTCATTAGTTATTTAATTGACACACATAGAATGGGCAACAAAATATGAAAATAGCAGCTCCGTTCTCGAACTCATTGCTTCACTGATATAGGGCTGAGAATATGATTAACATCAACTGGATATGGTCTTTGCTCACTTAGATGGGGAACAATGGTCATAGGCATTGTTTGACTAATTTCAAGTTTTTTATTATTCGGTCCCGGTGGTTTGGGTATAACAGTAGCTGTTGTGATTATCTAAAGGAAACACTGCTGTTCGGAATGAGAGAGGCAAAAAACAAACCGGACTGACATATCGCTGTTTCCTACAGCCACATAGTATTTTATCTCGATAATTCGGTAATATGGTGAACATAAGGATCAAACAAAATATTGGAAAGAGGAATGTCCAAATACGCGTTAATTCCTCGTTCATAAACACTTCATAAACATCTTTTGTATTTGTGAAGAATGTTAGTTTCACCAGGCAATCTGAATTTCATGTTTTTTCTCATTTTCGCCTCAACAAATGCTGTTACACAAAACTGCACACGAGGGCAACATCATGACTATCGAGAAGACGATTGCCCATCCCAGACGCGATCTCGCATCAAAGATCACTGGATCGAGCCTGTCCATTTCTGGTCGTATGCCTGAGCAACACGTGAAAGCTGGAAGTGCCTGAAAGGTGAGGGAGCTGTTGTTTATGCCTCGTTCTTTCTCATTTCTGAGTCTTTCTAACCAATCCTATGCAGGCGAATGATAATAGAATTGATAATATCATTGGAGCAATAAGGAAATATAAGAGAATCGTGAAAACTGTTTCTGTCACGAAATTATAAACCCAGCTCATGATAAAAGAATAGATAAAAATCAATAAGAAGGGAGTCCTATAATGCATTCGAATGTTTATTTCTGTCCGAAAGTGCCATCAACCATGTGCAACATCCATAATTCTGTTTCCTTGAAGTTCCAACTTTCAAGGCCATATATAGAAAGATTGGCATGCCAATTAATAAAGTCATCACTGACGTTACGGAACTCATATTATATCCAAGATAAAAAGCAGTTTCCCTTTAAAAATAGAAACACATCGCGTTGTTATCTACTTGCAAAGCAATTTCTTACAAAGTAGAACCTTTAGCTAATAGAAACTGAGAGACGATACAGCCGATTTTACACAAAGTTCCCATAGTAGTGGCCATTATAACGAGACTCATATATGCTTCCATGAAATCTCTTTCAATAAATAAGTTACAAAACCAAAAGGTTAACACTAATAAGCTTTCAATAACTGTCAATGACCATCCGAAGATACCTAAATGAAAGATTATTTGATGTGGTAAAGAGAGTATATAAGGAGACTTCGGAATAAGGCCGCCTCTACATAGTAGATGAGAGGGTAATCACATTCCTTTATAACTAATTTCCCTCTTGTAACATAATAACAGTAGGTGTCCTCCAACGAGTTATTTGACTCCATTCGCAGTAATCTGAAAACAGGCTGACGAATCGAATAAGACGAGCTATCTCAGGAGTGGCTTTACGGAGAAGAAAGAGTAGAAAAGCAGGAAATCAGTTGAAACAGTGGAATCAGTTGAATCAAGTTACTATGACAATCCAGGTGATCTTGTTCTACGCAGTTCTGAATACTTCATGACACCAGGTGAGTATGCGGTATATCATTTTTCATCAAAATTATATGATATTAGTAGACGGACTGACTATACTTTTCGCATGAAAAATTTTGAAAGTTTATCGAGGTTTCTACACGACTGAGGTTTGTGAGGAAATTTGAAAACAGTTGAAACAGTGATTTCTTGGAAGACGTTAAGGTCCGTGTGCAGCTGATGCAAATGGAGCCGTCAGTTTTGTATTTCAAAACTTCAAAAAAACTGTGATTTTCGTATTTTTGTGCAGATAAATGAGGTAAATAAACATTCTTTTATTAAAATAACATATCAAACAGTTCATAGAAAAAGCCGTTATAATTACAAAATGTTCAAACGAAAACACAGAACATGTAATAACGATTGACGATTGAAACGAAAGTTGACCCGGTACGTATATAGATGGATATGCTGGCTTTGTTAGTTTTTCTTATTATTAGTAATATTAATATTAAGTTAGTGGAAAATAGATATATTAGATTGTTAGTTGGAGATGTGTTAGTATGGTTAGTAGGGATTGCATAATAAATTTATTTACAAGGGCTTTGCATTTTGCAAGGACTTCTGAATGATCCTCGCGGTATTCGAGATCTGCAATTCATCATTCATGATAACTAGTAGGGACAAACGGAGAACAAACCTTTGAAGAGGACTAGAGGGGTAGTGGATTGGACTGCCAACGTCTGGCGTTTTAGAGAAATCTAGGGATAACAGAGAGATTTCACTTCCGAATGATCGCAAATCTAATGACGACAAAGCATTCTTCACCTGAAAAATCTTTGTTCATCATATGCCTGGAAGCCTCATCAAACCTTTATCCGTTTCATTACCAAATCATTGGATGAGCTTACTCTCATAATTGGGAACTGTGTTTGAGGCCTACTAATTGAGCAGAGCGAAATTTTAGGTTTAATTCTAAACAAAATAATAAATTATTTTTTTTTTTTAAAAGCACCTTGCGAGTTGAATACGGTGATTGTGGCAGATTATGTAATCTGTTCTAACAATGCCATTCTCGGCGTCGCATATTTCCTGCTCTAACTCTTCAAATTGTAATAACTCCTCTTCTTCCCTGAAATAATTACCAGTCAGAAACATATACTTATAGAGGGCTATCATACTCCAAAAATGATTCGCTGATCTGTTCGGCATTGTTCGGCTTTGAACTTTCAGCTTCCTCTAATGTTCTATCGATTTTCTCCATGTGATTTTCCTCAAACAAGGGCAGGGTAATGCTTTGAGTGGGCGAAGAAGTAGAAACCCTGAATACAGAAGATAGAAAACTTCGTTAGACTACTGGAGTTATATAGCTACCGTTTCTCCTTTATATCAAGATCTTCTGATGAACTTCTACTTGCATATCCACCATCTGAATCAGACGATGCTCGGCAGTTCTTATCATATTTAGCTGAGCGGAATCGCGAGAGCACAGAGAACAGTAAACTCTCTGGAAAAGGAATTAGAGTGAAAATAATGTTATGTTAGCTTCAAACCCTGTCTTTTTTTGTTTTTCTTGTTAGTTGTCTTCTCATTTGCCGTTGGAATAATCGAATTACGACTCGAGTAAATGATTGAAACCAAGTCGGCACTGTTGAAGAAGTTGATGGGGCTTTTGATGAACTTCTCTGTCATCTTCTCAATCTCCTGGTACATGTTGTGTGTGACATTGAGGATAATGTTACTCGGACGAAGATCACTCAGATATTTTAATCCAAGTAATAACTCATCTGCATCAATATGTGTGCTGCTGAATCGATCTTTCATCATTGTCGCCGCTTCTTTCCATGCATTCACTTCAGAAGATGATAGAGAGACAGGGACAGCGCAATCGCCAAACATAAAATGCAAATAACTGAGTCCTTTAGGAAGCTCTTCCATATGAGGTGTGATGAGAAGTAACGAGTGAACGTTCGATGTCGGTAATGAATGCTTGGGGCTCAACACGAAGAGACCAACAACTTGCACATCAGCAGTTATAAGTGAAGTTGTTAATAGAACCACACCTAATGATGACAATTCTATTTTAGCAGCTTCGATTGGTGATTTGATATGCAAAGACCAAGCAGAACATGTGACGTTCTCGCAATCTGTTATCTTACAGTCACTTATAAGCCATTTTGCATCAAATTCAATCTTTTTACAGCTTGAAAACGATCCAGCAATGTGAGCAGATCTCGAACATCCTATTGTAAGCTGAAACATAAAAGGAATCAAGAACAATAAATAATAACTCCAAACGTTTTGCATATTGAGGCAGTTGATTGATGATTGAATGGTTGATGAGAATAGAGAAAGAATGCCTGTTCCACTTGAAGAGACACATTTTCCTGAGATATTGGTTACTTCGCTGTTCCATACACTTTGTAGACAGTCTTCCATTTCTACACTTGCGAACAGCTCTTTGCATTCTACCGCAGATCCATTGATATTCTGAAAGATTCCAAAATATTCACGCTTGTTTGAACGATTACTTTGAATTTTCCATTCGTGATTGTGAGAGTTTCTTTCGCGAATATCTCTAGGAACTTTAGACTAGCTATCAGTCCAGTTAGCCTCAACTTGATTCCTTCAATGCAAACTTCTGATTCAGGAGAAGATCCCACGATAGAGCCATTGATGAATATCTCAGAACCCTAAAAACATTTTTCCATTCGTGATTGTAAGAGCTTCCATGATTACTAATAAATGAAAATGATCCTTTACCTTTAAAGCTGAAATGAACAATTTCCCATCCACCAACAGATTTCCTTTGATGTTCAGGTTAGGTGTTAAAATTGTGCTTGAATCCGACTATAACGAAATTCAAACTTGGCTATGAATGATGTAACAATCTCGAACCTCTCCGTACGGTTTCAACCTCAGGATAGACTGAGAAAGAACTTCCACTGAATGAGCTGTTATGTGTCCGAAAGAGCCTACTTCGATTAAATCAAGAGCAACATCAGATTTATCTGCTTGTAAGTTGTCGATCTTCAAAGTACATGCTTTTAATAATGTTTTCCTGCTTGGAATACCTCCGCAAATCCTTTGCCAGTTAGGGTAACTTTCTGGAAACCCGAAGAAATTGATAATCGCCCACATCGTAGTTTCCCTTCCAAGCATATTTGAATTTCTTTCGCACTTCCAGTTATGATAAGGTGATTCACGTTAACATCAGCATGTTCGCGTAAGTGAAAGAGAGTGGCATCGATATCATTTCCGCCTAACAAAACTTCAAGGCGATCGATTTCTATTCTGGCGTTTATGATGATTGATCGTTGAGCTGCGCAACCCAGAGCTAGTTCATGATTTTCATCCACAATAGGTGTTGATAAGAAGAGATCGTTTTTAGCGGAAAAGCTGAGGCGTCCTTCTCTCGACAACGATGTTGCGTCCTGTAAAGAAAAAATAAGTTTTGCTTACATAACAAGTTGATACTTTGACTGCGAACTCTAACTTATGAGCGCAAAGTTGAAGTTTTGTTTTGGCTTTGATAGATCCACTCAATCTAGTCCAGTCTCTAGAAGCAGAAAGTAGCTTCATGCTGTTCTTCGATTCCATAGATCCCTTCAACGAAATGCTCAAACAATAAAACTCTATTATAGGAAACCTGATCATTATCGAAATTCTTCAAACTGATATCCATATTTTCCGAAGCAAAAATTCTTCCATGATTCTCAAGCATTCCTTCTCCAATGATTTGCAAGCAGTCACATGCAATCGTTCCTTTGTTCAACAAAAGTTCTTCTACGATAACTCTTGCAGATTGCAGATGGTTCTCCTTTGTTTGACAATTTGTTAAACGGCCATTCTGAATCCAACTGTTGGCCAACAAATGAACGTCTTGAGCTTGAAATCGAATTTGTCCCTCATGGAACCAAGTTTCAGCACATATGATTCCCTCCATTGAAGGGTTTTTAGCCAAAGAAACAATGGTTGAGTTTTTCCCTGTTGTTAATGATCCTGCAGCGATCAACACATTGAATTCAATCTCAGGGTTTGGACTCGATAATCCAATCAGTCTGGTTATAGAATTTTCAGATATTTCAATTGAAGTGAAAGGGGCTATGATTGCAGTTGCTGAGAGACGTCCCGATAGAATGAATGCAGGGAACGGATGTTTCTTTCTTGGAGGCAAGGAAAAGTATGAACTAGAAGGTTTTTGATATATGAGAACTGTTCTGATTTTCTAACCTATTGCCCTTGACGGTTAGGGGACCAGCCAATATGTCCCATTGACCATTCGCATGCATTTGCGACTCTCCCGGGTATGGGACCGTAACTTCAGCTTCGTTAGCTCGCAGAAATCCATCAAACTGGCATAATTTCAAGCAACTGATATAGAAAACTATAAGCGACTTTCATGATTGGACAACGAACCGGAGCAAGAACCGGCTGCAAACTATTCTTCCATCCCAATTCTTAGAAGATTCAGAATGCAAAACGAGATCGAACGTTTGCTTAATGAACAGAGTTCCATTTGAACTTTGTTCGATTTTTCCGACTGTGAAGAAACCATCATTTTCAATCTAAAAATATATAACCAATCAAAACAACTATTTGTTCTCTCTTTGTGTTGTTTGTCATCATTAGCATATAGTTATGAAAAAAACAGGAATTAACATAGTCACCTGCCACAATGAGTCATTCCGGAATAAGCCTGTTGTTACTGTAGCTTTTGTAAAAATGGCGCACTTCGCTCCTTCCGAAGTCATGAAGTTCTTGCGAACATAAACCTGAAAACAAACTTTTCCATGAAAAAGAAAAAAAGAGTTCAAACATTTAGTTGGTTGACCATCCAAATTCCAGCCAGCACACAGTTCTCTTCGGAAACCAAGTTCAAATTTCTGCACTCTAATTTGGACGATCCCAAAAAGCTCGCACTTTCATGAATTTGCATTTGGCAGTTTTCAACTGCATTGAAGAACCCATGACTTTTCAATCTGCAGATAATCTGTTAAAATCCTCATGTTCGTACAGTAACCGACGTCTTTGCTGTGATAGCTACATTCTCTTCAGTAAAAACTTTTCCAGTGTCACTTATTTCAAACAGCTCAGCCACCTTCATCCAGAGGGTTCCAACTTGCCAAGACCCCCTCAAAACCACATTGCCATCACAGCCGATTTCCATCTAAAAGTTAATTTGCATTTAAGTTGGAAATGCATGAAAACCTTCTCAGATTCGATATACGAATTTGAATAAAAAGTTATATTCTTTGTGGAATCAATTACAAATGTCTCCCCGATAGACCAGATTCCATCGCAATCAAAACTAAAATACAAAATTGAATAAACGTCTGACAAAGAATTTAAACAAACCCTTTACTGTTAATTCTCGCGAAGATTTCATGATTTATGATGGCCGTTTGAGTGACTCGCAAAGTTCCCACACAAGAAACAATTAAAGTTTTATGTTTTACTTGACCTGCAAATTAAATTATCACCAACCGCTCTTCATTAACTCTTCTACAGAAATAAAATGAAAACGGTTCATGTGGCGTTCCCACGTGAGTCAAAGTCCACGCAAAGTCGTCGGAATAGACTTTAGCTCACGTGGCTTCTCCAGTTGGACAAAGAACGTTCACATCAGATTATCAAGAAGTATCAGGTTCTCATGATACTTTCACGTGAAGAAAGTTGAACCCAGACTTTCAGATGACCTTTTTCATGTAAACAAACTTTCACATACCCTGAATGGTCATATCAGCACCGACTTCCATTTCAATCCAAGATGAATTCCAAATAGAATCTTTCTCAACTGTAGCGCTGCTTCCGATCTTAAATTCACTTTTCATTTTTCTCTTTTTCCTGTAATTTCCTTCTCACTTTCATTTGCAACTCTTGAGCTGCGAATTGGGCACAGTCGTCACATCGTTTGCCTATTATGGCCAAGATCGAAGATGATTGGATTGCACCTCGTCTGATAAGAATGAATGTTATGAAAGGGAAACTGGAATATTCAAATACTTCCAATCGTGGATGGTAAAAAGGGCATTTATGAGGGTGATGTTAGCTCGATTCTTGTTTAGGAGGGACTCTCCTTTCTTCTCATGATACTTCTTGATGGCTTCTTGGCGCAATGTCATACTTCTTCTGTTCATCTGAATGAATGTCAACGAATAAGTTCACATATAAGCGAAATTACATGACTAGATTGATCATTCAAGTCTACTCCGTTTTCAATCAGATGCGCGGCTTCATTTGCATTCTGTGATGTTATAGCCTGTCGCAGAGACGCAGATGAAGGAGTACATGCAGTTCGTGATCGAACGCCTCGGATCCCTTTCAATGCATCATATCCTTAAATAAATAGAATGATATAAATAACATAAATTTCTGTGTTGAACCTCGACCAGCACTATCAATAGTTCCATCACTCAGCGACAATAAACTATCGCCGATTTTAAGTTCAGTTTTTTCCAATGAAATTATGCGACCATAATTAGCCAACGATCCCGTAATCTGGATGGATAACGTGTCCACGGTGATTTGAGATGATTTCTGCAGCGACAAAAAGGTTTAAGGAACTCGTAAAAACCTTTTTTAGTTCATACATTTACTTGAGATGACTTTTTGTTGGATAATTTATTATTTTCTTTATCATTTGATTCTCCGATACATCCATCAACTCCTAGATGAACGAGATTTGAATCGAAAACAACCGAAAGATGTCGAGGAGATTCACTACATTCATGAGCATATAATCGACCATCTAATTGAAGTTTTCTCGAGACAGACTGTAACAAGCAGAGAGAGTCAACCAAAAAACGTTAAATCAAATATTTAAAAGTCAAAAACTTACACGAAACTTTCGAGTGCTCAGTAAAGATTCCGTCGAAATGACAACGCTTTGAGCCAATAAGACTAATCTATTACTCAATATTCGAGCATTTATATGTAACGTCCCGACAGTTGATTCGAATGTTAAGTTCTGACATTTAATGTTTCCTAATACATCCAAATTTGGACCGGCTATGCCAACCTTAAACGGCAATTATAAGATATGCGGTGAGAGGAAGGGCATTACATCGTTAATTTGGGTGTTCATCTCTTTGATGACAGTTTTCAATTCTTTATCATATGCACATGGTGTTGAATAGACGACAATCTCTGGCTTCTTCTCATGCTTAAACATGTCCAGTTCGGATATTCTCGAATTATCGCAAAGTCTCTTACCACATGCTGAACTGAGATTTTGTATTGTTGTTGTAATCTTTGGATAGTAATAGTATATCCGCCTGATAACTCTGTTTTTATCAAAGGCCAGTTTACATTTGTTTCATTTGGAAGGACAGCCTAGAACGTCTTTCATTCGTTTTTTGTTGTCTATACTCATCCATAATCTATGCGATTATGATAATTGCATGATTAGCATAATCCATAATTGGATGACAACTTACATGAACAGTCCTTCCTGTTTCATCTACTTTTAGACGAGGTTTCGCACCTCTTTCTATTCTTATGAAAAGTTTATTATCTGATAAATTCCATGACATCTGAAAGACTTAAGAATTATGTGAAGAAAGTAAAAAAAAAAAAGATTAAATGGAGGAGATAGTTCGCTCAAGGTCAACTTTCCAGCTCATCAGATCAAAGTTAAGGCAAATTGTACGAGGTGATGTGTGAAAGCAATTAGAAGTATGGAAGCTTGAAACATCGTTGAAGAAGTGTCAAACAGTCACTACGTGTTCATTGTCTTGTTTGCAAAGCGAAAAATGATTCGGAAAAAAGCTTCTTCGTTCACGGTCATTCATATATATAAATACATTTGAATATGAATTGATGAACGGCCAACGACAATGACCATTGGCAATTGTTGTAAAAATTTATTAAAATTTTGAAATGAAAAGGATATGAAGATGATAGTTGATTTCAAAATCTCAAAGGCTACAGAGAGTATATAACAAGAAAAAACTATAAATTCTCTTTTATTCTCTCGTAATTAATGTCTTAATTGAGACAGAGAGAGAGCAAGAGAGAGAGCAGGGTAGAGACAGGTGAAAAGAGAGAGATAGGGCGAAACAGAGAGAATGATTAAAATAACAAATGATAACCGACAACACTACGATCGAAACCAATCTAAGTTTCGTCAAAAGATTTTTTTAGAAAAAAAAAGACAAATTTGATTCTCAAAAAATGAAAAAAGGAAGCCAAGTTCATCCTGATCTGCTTTGAGAAACTTCAAACAACCTTGAGAGAACTAATACCGACACCTTTTGCTGCAAAGACAAAAAAACTTTGACGATTCATATGAAAACTGAAAAAGAGAAATCCGCAACGAACGGAGATTGTGTCAGAGTTGGTGAATTTGAGGCAAAATAACCGTGCAAAATGAGTTTTTGTCAACTTTTTCTTCTCACAATATTACAAATGCACATACAGATACACACACATACAGGCGTGCAGATTCATAGATTCACACATACATGCCACCCCATACAACAAGAGGATGTGCATGTGGAAAGCGAGAAGCTGTATACGAGATGGTTTTTGTTTTCGATTGTCATGCAATTGTTTCAGGGTTCATTTCAATATACAATTAAGCGGAGATGAGAAAAATGAAAATTATGTTTGAAATTGTTTCCGATCGACTCCCTAAAACAGGAACACTTCTAATTAAGTAGAAGGACAATCCCTGAATTTACGTTTTGGAGGAAAATTGTCTTAAAAACGAGAACATTTGATTTTCGAAAACGAAACATGTTTCCAACAAAAATAATTTGACGCACATTTTACAAAAATTATAAGAAAAAGAGGTCATGGAAGGCTTTGTGAAGCTTTGAACGATTTAAAAACGAATGCAACCGCTTTGTGTGTTTGATACTGTTAAAATGAAATTATGAGCTTCTGATTTGAATATGTTATAATGGACTTTGGAGCTGAAAAAACTGTTTAAAACAATCAATAGCATAGTTAACTAACAAAGAATTGTTCGTGAAGATGGATTATACTATACGGCAGAGAGGTGAAAACGGGAGGGGACAGTTTTGAAATGGTATTCGATTGAGAAAGAAGCGCCAAAACAAAAGTTTGAAAATGAAGTTGGTTGGAGGGAATGGTAAGAGAGAGGAAATGAAACGAATGAGAGAACGAGAAAAGAGAGAATATGGCAAATAGGGAATATTCAAAGAAACTAAGATGAGATAGAGAGTATGAAACGAGAAATAGATAAGATAAATGGTATTTGATAGAGAGACAACAAGTAACTAGTTGTGAATAACTTATGAGAGTCGTGCCAGATTTGTAATCAAATATTCTTTTTTGTCTCATCGCACAATCACCTCGTATAGTATAATCAGCCTATGATGTCTCGGTCCTTTTTTCGAACGAATCACCTATACAGAGATGAAAAAGGGAAAAAAATAGTTATGTGGTATTGGATTTAGTAGGAATATCTTCTGTGGTTCAGCAAACAGAAGATAATTTGTACAAAAACAGAAAATAAAGAATTAGATGAGTACGATGTGTCTTTGCGAAGAGTAAAAGCTGTTGTCTTTCTGATGAGAGAGATGGGTAGAGAGGGAGATGGAAATAGAGAAGCATACACGAAGAGAGAATGAGAAGGAACGGAATAAACGAGGGAGGAACAAGGAGATGAAGAAGAAAAATAAGAAGAAGAAGACCAGATAACAGAGAAAACCGTGAGCGGTGGATGTTTCAAGTCTGCTGCTGCCAGTAATGGGGAGAAGAAGATGAAGAAGCCCTGATGGTATATGATATAATATAAAGCAACCAAAAAAATATTAATTAAACTTGAATAGATGAACTAACAAGGTCAGCAATGCACAGATGGTAAAATAGAGAGGGAGAATGTGAACTCGTCGTCGTCTGAAGTTGGCAGATGTCTTTTGTTTGAATCAATTGCTCGTCATCAATCTTGGAGAACAAAAAAGAGAAAGATGAAGACGAGAATCTATATATTTTGAAACTACGATTCGACGAAAAGCGATGATGGATTTGAGAGCAAATTAAGAAAAGTTTAATATTTGAATATTCTGAGTGGTTTTGAAGAATTAAAATGAAAAGAAATGAGAGAGCGATTTCAGTTGACATCCGAACTGAACAAATGGCTGGCTTGGATGGGGCGTTAATTAATTATTTTCACAGCAAATAGTTTTACACTCTTACTCACTCAACATATTTTTTGTTCATAAATATGTCGAAATCTTATGTAAATACATTCAAAGAGTTAGATCGAATGAAGAAGGTTAGAAGGTTAAGAGATGAAGAGGAAGTTAGAGAATAATTGAATGGAGAGACGAAGAGATTGTGGAGTGATCAGGAATGCAGAAGACATTTTGAGAAGCTGATGATGAGGATGAGGAACTGTAAGAGATGAAGATAGGGTTGTAGAAAAAAGTGAAAAGAAAGCTCGATAAAGATAAAAGAGAAAGAGACTAGTTTAAGAAAGGCAGAGAGAAATATAAAGTGAGGGTGGCAGGAGATGCGAGGGTGAGAAGTGAGAAAGCAGGAAGCGTTTTGATTGAAACGCCGAAAATTGTAAAAATTCTTTTGAAAGCACAAAAACGCCGGGAGCACGATAAGGTAGTAATCGAATAAAACTTACAATAATTAAGCACAGCATTCGATTAGGAGTCTCATCTGTAGATAACATTGTAATCTGCAAAAGCGTATGAAGGCAGAAGCTTTGAAGTGAAGAATGGCGGAGACGAATGTGTTGAAATATGGAAAGGCTGATTAGTTTTAGTTACAGAACCGGTTAATTAATGAAGTAAAGCTAAGTGATTGTGACAAATAAGGCAAATTATGTTAAAATTGAATGACTTCGGAGCAGAATGAAGCAGACTATCAGGCTATTGACTGATAACGAAGAGTGACTGACGTCAACTGTTGAAATTATGTGAAGACAGGTAAAATAAAAAAAAGATGGAAAGCAATCGGATTTTCCAGAAACATCAAACGTTCCCGTTGAACATCTGAAGGGTGTAGCTTTTTGCTGTTAGTGTCTCTTTATTTGTTCGACGAATCATTTGCAACCATATCTTAGACGTTGTCGTTCCATTCTAGAGACGAGAAAGGGCACGTGAAGGATTGGTGTGGTGTTAGGTGCAACACTTGGTTCCGGCTATTTCATAACCATTTCGTTTTCCAATTTTTTTTAAACTTCTCCTTCTTTCACTTAGTAATTGAAACATCTTGTTCGAATCAGTCATTTGAAAGAGTTTAACAAAATATTTTTCTTTTCTCTTTCTGTTCAAAAATTATTTTTATCATCTGACATATGTTTAGTTTTGACCAAAAACAAGTTACCTTCATAGCTATCACAAGATTGTATGTATAAACACCATCAGGTTGCCTAATATTCAAATATCCCTCTGAAGAAAGCGGAAGTTCAATATTTCCCTTTCTTTCTGCAATCAAAGGAATGTATTGCCTGTTAACAGTTATAGGAGGCACAAGAGGGTATGATTCATGTGTGTGACGCCTTTTTTGCAAGGCAAGAAGGCTTGCACAACGTGAGACAACAACAACGACAAGGTATTTGAATGAAAGATTTATTGTTTTTTTTTCTTTTCTTTTTTTCTTTTAATTTATTAATGAGACTCGTCCATGTAGCTGACAGAGCTTCGAGGTACGATACAACGACAAAATGGTTTTACGAAAGAATGTGGTTAACATAATTGCTTTTCAATCACAATACTATCCTGAATAATATGTGAGGAGGGAGTAGGAGGATAAGCAGTGAAGAATGCAGCTTTGACTAGAACATAATTCTGTCGCTGATGTGGCCGAGTCCGTGTTACCGGCTTTTGCATCGAGATCTTCTATTTGGCATTATTTGATCTTTTGATTGACACGTGTGTTTGACTAGAGATTAAGCAACCAAATGTACTGGACACAGGAGCTTCTGCAAAAACAGTAAACGTTGAAATGGTCATGAAATCTGATTAGGTATTGGAATAAAGGCTGGTGGTGACCGCGATGCGTTCGTTGAACAGAAAGTTTTAGGGAAGAAAAAGATTGAAAAAGAGAAAAGCCAGTATGTTGGGTATCAACTGAACGACAATCACATGACAACACCTTTTAAGTTTGTATTGATTATATGAAAAAACAAACCTTAGCATGAGATACATATTCTGAACCGTAATGAGACTTTTGGTGTTCTGGGAGAACTCCAACTGCGTATTTTTCCATTATCATACGAGCTTTAACTGAATGGCCGACGCTTTCAAAAGCTTCTGTAGCATCTGAGCCGGCCTGAAGAAGTAAGATAAGTAAATGAAGGACAGTATGGGGATACTTACATATTCAATAAGAATTTCCATTCCACCTTGATGTTCTTGAAGAAACTCTGTGATATCATAGACAATGTTGCGAATGATAATCCAGCAGTCATCAGGGGAATCGTGGGATGAGACTTCACATCTTGTAATAATTTCCTTCAACATAACTGAAAAGACAAATGGGTTTGTAAAGTGATAATGAAAGACAAGACGAACAATATAGTTTAAAATTCTTTAACAAGGAAATGAATACGTAGAAGAATAAGAAGAACATTCGGAAAAAAAAGATATTCGAGAATCGGGGCGTTGTCTTCAGCAAAGTATGCAGCTACGTCAGAAGTGATTAGAACTTTCTTTTCAAGAAACGAAGCAAAAAACGCAAAAGTATGTTTTGTTTCTTTAATGAACAAGTTTGTATTACTGTTGTAAACATCATCGAGTAAGCTTCTTCTCTACTCATTGAACCACGTTGGTTTTTGGAGTTCGAAACAAACGATGCTTCCCAACTGTTTTCTTTCGATTTTTTTCTTTTTCAAACAACACTTTTTGTTTTTTTTTTCAGTAGACTAGAGCAAAAAATTTCTGCAACTCAAGCTTTGAGAATTGCTTTGATCTGAAAAAGACTGGAAACCCCCTTGTAAGTATTGTATGCTGAAGGGTTTCCTTCATCTGTTTTGCTTCAATTTTGTGGTTTGCAAAAAGAGGAAAAGAAACTTAACCAATGAAGAAGCGGATTCATTAAAGAGCGCGTATTGAGAGATTGAAGAAGAGCAGAAAATGATTCTTCGATTCAAAGAAGGTTCTCTACTCAGAAATGAGAATGAGACAGAAGATGAAGATCATATGTGTATGATTTGGTGGTAACGGAAGAGAAGGACACGTTGCTGGTCCATCCATTCGCAAAGAATTGCCTTTTATAGGGTTTTCTCCCTGGGAGGAGGAATTGGAAGAGAAGCCGTCAAAGATAGACTGTCCTACAAAATGAACGTACCGGAGAGTTTAGGCAATCAGACATTTCAACGACATGTCGTAGTTGCACCCAAAACGAAGATGTCATTGTGTGATAATGCAAATGATCACATGCACCCTACTTCATTGATGAAAGTAACTATGTGAACATGCTTTTATCGAATTTATTCCCTTTTCCAATGTTTGTTTAAGCCCATTTCAATGGGGAATTACCTCAGGCAAAATATCCGCAATCGTATGGTTCACGTGAAAACAATTAAGGCTGCGCAGACGAACACATGATGAATGATGGAAATGGGAGAAGATGACAGGCCATGCTACCTTCTGTGCAAAGTTCAGCGGATGATAGAAGCAAACACAAATTGCTGTGATTATAACGAAAGTTCTTCTACTTGAAATTATTATATAACTACTACAGGCTTCAGACTTTTTTCTATAAAAGTTCAGATTGTAAATATTTCAATCGTTGTTTACTCGCGTACGAAGAACTTAGTATATTTGATTGGTAGATGTGTTCTGAATGATCGAAAACCTCATCAAGAAGGTAATTCCCACTTTCTTGCCCCCTTTGGTTGTGTCGTTTGCCAACAACGTTTCTCCCCTTTTTTTGTGTAGTGGTGTATGTTCAAGGTGTAAATAAGTGTCATATGAAGACCTTTATTTTGCATGACAATCAACAACATGAGGTATTCGCATGGTCAGAATTCAAATTTTCAAACCTTGGCATATGATGACTACGTGACCCTCACGTGTCCATTCAAATGACTCTCATTTGTAGTAGTGTTTGATGCTCTGAGCGGTTGTATATCAGGCTGTTGTAAGATATGGGATGCTGATGATGATAGGGCCAGAATACATTTTCTATTTTTTCTCCTTGTTATTAGTTGACAGTCTGAGAACATGAATCTCGTCAGTCTCATGTTTAGAAAGAGCATTTTAATAAACACACAGCGTAATTGAAACATATTTTTAGTATGAAAATGAATTATTATCATGTAGTTCTTAGGTAATGTTTATAAAATTCACATAATTAGGATATGCACTTGATGAGAATGACCTTTCCAGTTTTAAATAATGCTCTTTCTAACTCTCTTTGTCACTCTCTCTTCTACTCCCTCTATCTTTCTACTCTCGTTACTGCTAGTACCAATTACTTGGATCATACCACAAGTTTCAAGAAATGGACACATGAACGTTTCCATTTTCTAACAAAAAAAAGATACAAAAACGGCAATTTTAGAAGAATAAAATCTTTATGAACGCAGACAAAAAATGAATAAAACAGAAGGAATTGTTTTATCGACACGTGATTAGGAGAATAGGTTAAAGCATTTTTCTTCTTTTATTTCCTTTTTCTTCTTTTTTTTTCTTCTTCTTCTCTTCAAGTAAATGTGTACGTCAAATATCATTGTCTTATCTATGGAATGCCGATTGTCAGGACACAGTGTCCCCAAAAACCTTATAAGCTTTATAAAATGCTTTTTTCCTTTTCTTCTCTTTTTTTCTCTCTGTTTTTCTCTCTATCTCTCTCTATCTACTCTGATCTATCTCGTACGAGATGGTTGAATGACAAGGTTTCGTTACAAGTCAGTACCCTGTACCCAAACATTTCTTTTCGTAACGTCAACTTCCAAAACACAGAACTTCTATTCGTTCGTAACATGCTAAGCAGCACGCAGTCTGATGGAGTTATCTGTTCTCCCAGCAGTTTTCGTTTGTTTTATAAAGAAAAGCCTTTTGCCATTATCTCACACCCATCGCTTTCTCCAATTTGGATAACCCTTCAAATGGTAAATTAATTTGCGTAAACGAATGAGATAGACATAATGAGAAGGAATGTTGAACGTTTTATATGAGATAGTTCGATCCCTCTTTCAAGCTTCTCCTCTCTCTCTCTCTGAGGTTCTGTCTGTGAGTGTGCTCAACATGAACTAAGTTGCTCATAAAGTTTTTCAACACCTTTTGAGCAAAAACAAACTGTGTGCAAGCAGACGATGTTTGACACTCTGAAAAGGTAGAATAAAGAGGGTGATTAGGAAATTATGCTAATTATAAATGCATATTTGGGTAAATAAACTTCAAAGAAAAGAAGCAGATAAAGACAGAGAGAGAGAGAGGAAGGGGGGGATTCTCCAATTTTCTTGTTGTCTGTCAACCTGGTTCTTAGACAATCCTTCTGATTTTGAAGAAGAAGAATGCTGTCTCTTAAGGAAAGAAGACATCGTCGTTCATCAATTTCTTTTGGAGAAATTAACGATATTTACTATTGGTGGGATCATATGATCAACATATGTTTCTCTTCTCTTGCCTAAGGCAATCACTTGAAAGACACGTGGACAACACGTTGCAGAAATGCTGTTGTATAACCTTTAGAAGAATGTTTAAAATGACTTACACAACAAACATTTTTTTCTTTTAAAATAAAATATTATTTACAACAGCGAAAGTGAGATGTAATGAGATTATTGAACGAAATGTCTCATACATTTGGAATCTTTACAAGTCGCTGCTGCCTTTTTGTCTCCGCGGTTTGTCCCCTACTTCCCTATTGCTTCATCACAAAGTCTCTGATCTTGTTTGTCTTTATTTTTTGGTTTTCGAATCTTTTTTCTTCCTTCTTCTTTTTCTTCTGCTTCTTCTTCCTTTCCTTTAACTTCTTTGGCTATGAGCTGAACAACTGCTGTTGGCCGAACCATCTGAGATTTACCTTCATTCTCTGTCTTCTTCCCAGAATTGGTTATGTAATAATGACAATTGAACTATAATAATCATGAAGATAATAGAGAAAAAAGAGATTGACGGCCTTCATCAGAACACGTGCAGACAACGGATTATCAGAACGCGTTTTCCTTCATGTGCATCGTCGCTGCTGCAATGATGCAGTCAGTTATGACCGTGCCCGTGATAGTTAGTGCGTGGTGGGGGATTATAGTGCGAAGAGCCGAAGAAGTTATTTCGAACTGAAAAAAACGAATCTATTTCAATGTATATACATGTATCAGAATCACGATTACAATATCAACTGACTAGTTCAACTCATACACTTACCTACACATACACACACACACACGCATACACACACACACACACACAGACACACATACATGCACAGACACAGACATTCTTCTTCAGGGTGTATGTTTTCGTTTTCTGTCTCATATATGGCTGTTACCAATTGTTATTTAAAATAAATAAAATTCCATTTCCGTTACAGACAAAACAATATTGTCTTAACGACGACAACGACTTCGGCTGAGACAATGTACAAAAAGAAAAATTTTCTTTTCCTTTTTTTCTAATTATTTTTCTACCACAATTTTACAACAGAATATGTCTTTTGTGTTTGTTGGGTGCAAAATGTGGGCGACGAAAATCCCCAACCCTACTTCTCCCCCATCCCCACCCCGTATCAGACGGGTCGGCTTGTCCTTCGTTCATTCCCAACTTCTTTTAATCGAGATGAAATATAAACAACTTGTGTGTGAATGCAAAAATTAATCGAAGAATAGGAAGAAGACGAAAACGAAGACGCACTGGACGAAGAAGACGACAACCAACAAGGAGAAGGCAGTGCAACGGTTGATGATATTTACTGAAATACATATGAATCGAATTTTATTTTTTGGTTTTCATTTTTTGCTTGAAAACATCAAAAGTCATTTCGACTTCCCTTCTTCAAAATCAAAACAGAGAACTACCCCTAGTGCCCTACTGATGCGACTTCATACTTGTCGGCGCGCATCACAGTTTTTTTTGTTAAAAGTGAAATGAGAAAATAATTTTTTGTTTTAACATATCAAAGTTTCTCAGTTTGATCTGATTTGTGACCCTTTAGTAAGGGCAGGAAATTGAAAGTAAAAGAAAAGTTCATTCGAATCATCCATGATTTCGAAGAAGATAGTTTCTTCTTCTTCAGAAGTGAGAGATAGACGGAAAGTATCGCTTCTATTCGATTCTTGATGGAAACAATTTTCCCGGCTCTAATATCCTATGCTGTTATCAAAGTAGAAGGTTCACAACATGATTATGTTAAAACGAGTCCTTGAGTACAAATCGTCTTCGGAAAGAAAGTATAAAAACGAATGTTTGGAGAGAAAACGAAAAGAAAAAACGAGAACGTTTAAGCAATTTTCGGTGCAAAGGTTTGCACTTGCAACTGACCAAGTTTGAGCGAAGCAGCTTCTTTTGCAAATGACCATGAGAGTTGTCGTATCATTATGATTGATTATCGTTTCATTAGATAGCCAAAGCTTCATAGTTCATATCATTGTTCCCAAAAACTGTCAAATGCGACGTGAACTTTTTTTTGAATTCAATCAAATAGGAAGATTTTCAAAAATCTTAGTTTAAAGTCCACACTGGCATTACGTCGTGACCGAACAATCATCTAAACTGGTGAATAAATGAGAGTAATGCTTTTACGATTACCACAGAGCTTTGTTTCATTTATGCATTTCTGGGAAGCACAAGAATGAAGAAAAATTGGTTGAACGACTTTGAAATGGAAATATTACTGGGAAACTCAATTAGGTTGCTCTTGTTCTGCTCGCCCTTTCTCCATTTTGTTCATTCGCAAACTTTTAAATTGTTAATAAGGCAACGAAGTTTCAAAAAATAGTTGGCAGAGAGATTCTTAGAGAATCCTCAAAGACCACCAGTCTCCGCCTTCTAAGCTCCCAACTAGGCTGCTCTCTTCAATGAGCATTTAAGCAGCTTCTCTTAATTTTTCATTCGTCCTCAGATGGCCGCCGATGAGCGGTCGGTATTACTTTCATTGTTTTTGCTGCCAATATTTGGAGAGCGGTCGTGTTCTATCATAACTAGCTATTTGCCTCTCTTCTTACCTTACTTCTCTCTTTCAGAGATTCCACAAGAAGCTCTTCGCAGAACGAAAAATGAAGTTTATGGCCGTACTAGTTTGCTTCTTTCTGATAATTGTCGTTTCGACGGCTTATCTCAAGCCACCTCAGTATTTCCGTTTCCGTCGTTTGGGCGAAGAGTTGACACCCAATGATGTAAGTTTTTCTTTATTAGAATGTTCTGATATTGAACTTGTTCAGCTTCTCCGTCAATATCGAACTCGGCCATTGAGCCCTGTGATGTACATGGGCCTCGGATGATCAAGATGATGATGATTCCGTTTTCTTTTTGAGTTGCATACTTTTCACAGAATAAATGAATGATTCATCTTCTCTATCAGTCCATCCTTCTCACAGAATAACAGAAATTATAATTTTCCGTGAATTGAGTGAGTTCCGCCGCGCTTAAGCTTGTAGTAAGCTTATGGGAACATCGTCATCGACAAGAAGACATCACCAAAATTTATTTTTAAACATCAAATAGGGATTTCCGCGTAAGCATTATCTGAATAGTTGCTCTTCGAGTCTTCAAAACCCTCAGTCATTTTTGAGACTATCTTTTGGCTTGATTTGAAAAAAAAGTTTGCTGAAGTGCTCAGTTACTGACATTTGGAAAGTGAGGCTTCCTGTGTTGTGTGGGGAGAAAGTGTGAAAATCGCGCTCATCAAGCTTTGATTAGTAACCACAAGTGTGCAATATCTATTGAAACGTATGTAGCCGCATGTTTGAAGAGTTCTAGTTTATGTTGGAGGAAGGAGGACACATACATCATAAAAATGAAGCAGAGTTGAACAACTTATGAGAATGAAATTATAATTTTTCTGTGTTAGTTGTCTTGAGACAGAACGAAATATGTCTTAAATTGTCAAAGAAGGAATATACAAAAGGTTAACAATGCCAAAAACTCTTTTACACGCTGACTCAGAAACAGTTTGAGAAATATAGATCAAAGGTTAAAGGTTCTTGGCTTTATTTTGCTTATGCTACAATCATTTGTTGAGTTAGAAACAACAAAATATATAAAACAATTGACTATTCCAATAACAGGGAGATCAAAGAAATCTTCACAGTGTTTCGTGTTGAACCTACATTGTTTAATATCCAGATATGGTGTTCTTTCAGAAGAATTTGCCCTCCTAGCTGTAGTCAACTTCGAGTATCATTCGTAGGTACCCAGTTTCAATCTGACTCCCAGCTTGTATTTATGTGAAAGTCCAGAATGACAGCCTCGAGTTTTGCCTAGTATACACCTATCCCAAACTTCATGAATGTATGGAAACTGATCCTGCATTAACAGAAAAGAAAGTGTAATAGCGATATGCTTTGTATGAGTATAAGACTAGATATGAGAAAAGTCTTCAAATCCTCGTCGTTCTTTCTGATGGACTAATGACTCCGGTTGGGACCTTCTGATTACATTGAAGAAATTTCGGAAGTACTGAAAGAGTTTGTAGAAGCATAAATAAAGACTCTAACCTTTCGTTCCTAGACGAATCATTATCTTTCTATAGTCTGTTATAGACATCAATACAGAACAAGACCCAAACAATGGATAGATAGCTAAACTCATGAAACACATCCTTGATACATCTGAAGAGTTTCAATCATTATCACCCTCACATTGCGTCAGTACAAACTGACCAGGAGTTCCAATGCCAAAAAGAAAGCAGACTGTCAAACAGCATATAGGAATAGCTAACCCAAATAATTTGAACAATCCGTTAAAAAACTTTGTATTCTTCTGAGTGTTCCCAAAATACCAGGAAAACAACGCCAAGAGTGAGCCTTCTTTGTAACACAGTGTTTCGTACTGATTGAGAAGGAATTAATGGTTTTTTCAAACTGTATGTAAGGATGGGAATAGCGAAGATTGCAATGACCACGTAAACAATCATAATAAACAGAGCCGAAAAAGCAATATAGAAGATTTCTTTCTTGTTCCCTACATCCAAAGTTACAGCATCGTCCATGAAAAGTAAATGTTGATAGCGTAGATCTAATCTCTTTAGGTTAGATCAATTATATGAAGTCATGAATGTTACTCGAGTTACCGTTCTGCATTCTTTCATATTTTCTGCAGTTCCTTCTCTTAGCAGGAGACCAGAGCCGATAAGGATAATGTTTTGCAGAATAAGAAAACCAAAAAATGAACGTAAAATGAACGTTTTGGTTCCGCTCGTCAAATGGATTGAAACAGCGAATACTCTATTCAACGTGATCAAACTACTGAACCATGCTGAGACTTGAAATATTTGGTTTTTAAATTCAAACTATAATCTCATTACTAGCTATTAAAGTTATTTGAGTCCATGATTGGCTCAGAGGACCCATGAGTTTGAAATACGTGAATAATCCATTCGGATATCCGGCAGCACAAGGAAAGAGATATGTTGGAACTACTCCAATGACCAAATAGAGTTGGCTGATACTAGATCTTAACCGAAGTTATCAGCGATATATAAGGTACTTACAATAGATTGTGTCCTTGTATAGCAAAACGATTAATGAGAGTGAGTCTTGTTTGAATAGTTAAGAATAAATAGAGAGAGATGATTATGTTCAGGAATCCAGAAGAGGATAAACTGAACATAACAACAACGTAAGTTTGCATAGTTGGATCAAACTGATTGCTATGAGAGAACTTCAACAAAATAACAGAGATCTCGGACAATTATCTAGAATTTTTATAATAACGGCATCGAAAGCAGCATCAAAAACACCTGTCAAGCATTTGAGCAAGCACTAAATGATTTATACTATAATTTTTAATGGTAGAGCAGTGTTGATTATTCCTTTCCTTCACTCGAATGGATAAGAGATACTTCAGTCGTTTTCCCTAGACTCTACTATAAATTCCGAATACTTCCTTTTAGATTCAAAGAATAATAAGACGACTACAACAGGGTGCGATTAGCCTGCTCTGAATGGTTCATCCTTAACTCTTGAATCAACTTTTTGTTCATCGTCTTTTCCCCGATGAAATGCTGATGATAATCTATTTTCATTGAATTCCCTCGGCAGTTTCTACGCAACTTAGAAATGCTTAGGATTTTCACACGATTATCTTTCAGGAACAGTAGAGCTTCACGTTTGTTTGACATTATAGAAACAGCCTTTATTCGACTACTGTCATAGGATCTTTGAAACTTTTAGAATACTCTACTCTTCTCTAAACAACTGCAAATACAAATAGCTAAGATGTCTCCAGAAGTTGCTCAGATCTTCGTGACGTGCCCCGTAGAACTGCCCGTCAAGTTCAACGCTTTTTGTTCGTGCGATACTACTGTCTTCTCTTATAATCGGTATTTGACAAAAGCACCGAACACGATCCCAAAAAAGGAAGGATGCTATGGCATATCATGCATATCATTGCTATCACTGGAACAAGTCATATGAAGCTTGTTATTCTACAAGATGGCGTATACCAGGAGTTCCTCGATTGAGGAAGCCGCATATAGTTATGCTGACAACCGGAAAGAGCAATCCAAATATTAAGCATACGACCTAAACACAATTATGATGTTTATCAAGAGTTTAGTGTCACCATTATAATAACACCAATAGTCAATCTGCGTTGTATAGCTGAATGCCGAGGAGAATGTGAGTATTTCGTGTGCCTCGCTAAGCTGTTGATTAAAACAGTTCCGCAAGTAACAGTAATCAAGACGTAAAACGTTACAATTAAAGGAAGGGCGGCAGAAAGAAATGATATTCCATTTTCTTTTGAAATCACAACAATGACAGTGTTCCTCGAATCAATTATAGAATGATATCCGGCATCTACTTTCTGAAATTTGACTTCGGTTACCAGATATCCAAGACAGTATAAGAACCTTCTTGCATAGCTCCTTTCCTTCGTTGCCGTGGTCTTCCAGCATCAAGCCGGTACCTACCACCAGGATGGTTTGAAAAATCAGAAAAATAATGAAACAACGTAGAATCCAGTTTTTTGTTCTCTCGGATATTTTCACCAATACAGCAAACACTCTGTTGATGGAGAGAAGACTACTAAACCATGCCGAGACTGGAAACAAGATGTTTTTTTTTATTTGAATAACAGTCTTATTACTAGATATGAAAGTTAATTGAGTCCACCATTGATTCAGAGGAGTCACCAAGTCGAAATACGTGAGCAATCCACTTGAATTTCCTCCTACACATGGCAACATAGATAAAGGAATTATGCAAAGTGTCACATATATCTGGTTGATGCTTAGCCTTAAACAGAAAGAGTGATAAAGAAGAGCAAAAACAAACAAAAAAACTTACGCAATATCGTTGCCGTGGATTGATATTCGAGACAAAACATTGAGTTTGGTTGGAACTCGTAGAAGCAGATAGAGAGAGAGCAATATGTTCAGGAATCCTAAACTGGATAAACTGAACATAATCACAGTATAAGTTAGCATACTTATCCGCACGGCGAATAAAAAAATAAACTGTTGATGCTCTGAGGTTTCAAGCGTATTGTGAAGTGTTGATCAGAAAGTAACCTAAAATCTTCGAGAAACGATTCCAGTAATAGTAACCACACCTGCAGTAGAGCCTGAAACGACTAACTCTTCTGTTCAATATCGGTAGAACTGTGATCAGAAGAATTAAGTAGATACTCAATCTTGGGATCCATTTTAACGATACTAATGTGCCCACGCTAACAAAATACATTCAGATTGAAATGAGGAATCTACTTACTGAATCACAGCATGAGGAGAAAAGTAGTTGCGCGATCTTCAGTAAGTTTTCAAGTTCTTCCAAGTTCTCCAAGAGTCAGTAGAGAGTAGACTGTAGCTCATATTGTTGTGTTTCATGGATATTGCTTAACATGTTTGATACTTTCAACTGTAATAGTAGTTTTCAATGTGTTTCACCGCCAAAAACAGACTGTTGTTCCGGGATAAGTAAATCATAAATTCATTTATTTTAAGAAATATCAAAACAAAACACTATGGAAACAGATATGAAAGTTCTCAGTTAGATTTTCGTGACGTCGATGTAGAGACTTCAGACATCAACATACTACCAAGATCCTGTTTAACATCTAATACAGCTAGCTGGGATTTATATTAAAGTTCCGGAGAAAATCGCAAAATGACTAAATCCAACTTCCAACTATTTCTTCATACGTTAAAAGTAGTTTGTTTCGACTTCGGTCACTATTATCATATCTAGTCGACATGATGTTCATGATAGTCACAAGCCTTTAATTCTTTTTTAGCTTTTTTGTCGCCTTCTGGCGTCATTCTGTTTTAGTACTATATGACTGATAGGTTCACTTCAAACTTGTTTATTGAAACTTCACGACAACTGAAAACGAATTTCTGAAGTTTAAGACAATAAAATATTTTTTTTTAATCCCAGATGCAGTATGTGGTTTGTGTAAACTCATCTGCATTTTTCTATTTTTCCGTTACATTTTTAATTTCGTCGGCAATATAAGAGGCGATCTAGGATGTCAAGCAAAATATGGGACTCTTTCAAAAAGGAGAAGGATGGTGTCATCTGCTGAGTGTGCGGTGAAACAATCTTTTCGACGTTCGACACGCAGCTCAACGAGTAACCTTTGGAGCCACTTCAAAGAGAAACATCCTCTTAGAATCTCGGATGATTGAAGATCGAAACAAACTACTTTTAGTGTTTGAAGAAATAGTTGAAAGTTGTACTTGGTCATTTTGCGATTTTCTTCGCAACTTTCATATATATTAGAAAGTACGTGTGATGTCGTCGAGACAAAAATGTTTGGGGATTTCCAGCAAATTTTGCTCGAGGAACAATAAGACCAGAAGAACTCTTGTGCGATTCTGTGATGAGTGTTGTATGTTATAAGAGAAGAGAAAGAGATTACAAGTTTGCTATTTATAATGTAAAACATGTTATACTTTGTGAAGGAATGCATATACAAGTGCACCCCAAAATAACAGGTAAATTAGGTCACGCATTTCGTTGTTTTGAATTCATTCTGAAGTTTCCATGCTTCTCTGCTCCAATCATGAAATCTCTCCATTTCAAAACCGACAATAGAACATTGAAACGTTGACAGCCCTACCGCGGTTGTATTGATTTTTAAAAGGAAGTATGCGTTACGCTTTGAGGAGACCTCCAGTTTGCTTTTGTTCAGTTCTTTTGGATTTTCATATCTGCTTTGTTCTTGACTTAAAATACATTTAGAAGATGTCTGGTCCGTTATCAACTATCGGCAATGGAATATTGGGGACTCATGTTCTTTGGGAGGATATTGAGTTTGAAATCCAGAAAGCTCTTCGCACATCTGCTAAGTTTGGTCAGAATAGAACAGTTCGTAATATAGGTGACGGCGTTGTGGGTTCTTCAGCGTTTCCCTACTCTTATATATAGAGTTAAGGGATTTCTCTCACGTATCTGTTTGATTCATCCCGATTGGCAAAATGGTTCTTCAGATCTTCCTGAAAAGTTTGTAGTCAAGGTGGTTTTGTGTTTTGTGTTCTCAGGTTAATTCCTGAATTGAAGATTATCAGTCAGCTACCAATGATCGAAGTCGATGGTGTTAGCGCTGTCACTCTTTTTTTAGAACAAAAAAGCCCATTGGTGGGTAGGTTTTTGAGTTCTAGCTACCTGAAGCTTTTTCCAGCTGCTGCGAGTTGAAATTGATACATATAGCTTATTCAATAAGTATGGAGATGAGAGTTTCGCTATTGGAAAGGTGAAAGCCTTTGTGAAAATGAGCACCTCGCTGTTTAGATACTAGGGCACCGATACTTAGACGAAACGAACCAGGCCAAGGGTTTCTTCTTAATGGATTTTGTGGGCAGTAATAAACCGATCGGTCTATATGATAACGTGTCTGTACAGAACTGTCGTGAAGTTGATTCCAATCCCTGACTTTTTCAAATGTCTCCCTTCCAAGGTGTTCAAAGTTATCGCAAAATGGCAAGCAGTCAGCTTAAAACATTCTTCGGAATTTGAGGAACTATATGAAACACACTTCTTATCAAAAACATACGGTCTCGACGTTGCTTACAAAGTGAAATAATCAGACATATCATTTGGAAATGTTCCTATTCTTTCCAGTGGTGCATACAGACAGTCGATGGGATTCGACCTATAAAACATCCACAGGTTCAAAGCATTTTGAGAGAACTGGAAGATGTCGTCAAGGACTTATGCACCGAAGAGAATATCTTGAAGTTTGATCGATTGCCTGATAAGATGAGTGAGTTTTGTTTAGCTCAGAAAGAAAAACGCTAAAAAAAATATAGATATCAAGCGAGTGTTTGGTCATTTTGATCTTTGGAGTTCTAACGTTCTCTGGGATCGAAAAGAGAATGGAGAATTAACTCTCAAAGCCATAATCGATTATCAGGTAAGATCTGAAGAAACTATACTGTTCAAATATTAATGCTATAGTTGGGAAGCTTGACGAATCCCATAATTGACTTCCTGATGTTTTTGGTCTGTAACATTAACTCTGATGTTAGACTCTCTCATACTAAGCAGTTCATCAGAGACTTTCATGGATATCTGACAGCGGAAATGAAGGGAGACAACCCTTTCACCATAGAACAAGTCAATTGGACAGTTATTCTTTGTTTTTTATTATGTATTTTGAGCTAGATGAGCTATACCAACGGCTATTTCCCATTGGAGTTCTTCTAATATATGGTATGGTCGGTCCCACATATCTTTCCTTGATCGAGCAAAATCCTACGGATACCGGAAGAGTAAACGTCCATCAGATGTTGAAGCTATAGAATGAACTTTCAGTTGCAAGAAGTCCTGGAAAAGAAATTCATACCAACTCTTCAAGAAGTTATCGATGTTCATAAAAAGAACAAGGAATTGTTTGAATAAATAAAGACTAAAATCTCTGTGATTTATGTTCAGGTTACGTAACTTTGTCTAACATTCAGGGGCCACAGTCTTGAAAAAAAACTCTTCCGCAAGTCGAACAGCCGACGAGTTTCTTATGAAGAGTAAAAACTAAACACCATCTGTTGAACATGAATGTATGATCTGAGTGCGCATTAGCTGTTTCTCGAACGTTTGAATATATAAATGAATAGAAAAAAAATGTTTCAATGCATTTAAAAGTTGGTAGAAAATAGTTTCTAAGTGATATAACAAAAATAAAAAGACGTAAAGATTCAGCTTTCAATATGTTGAGAAATCGTTCCCACTAAAAAATTGTTCGAAATTTTTTTTTTTAACACCCCTCTAAGCACAAACATAAATCAACAAGTTTCACTTAAAAAAATAGAAATATGATAAAAATTGCTTAATACTTTGTAGAAATGAATAGATGCGAACAACAACTCGTTAACGTCAGAACATGGAAATGCAGGGAACAGACGCTTCAATTACGTCAGAAAATGGAGAATGGATGAACGACCGCATCAAGCACGTCAGAAAATAGAAAATGAATGAACGACCGCTTCACGCGCGCCAGAAGATGGAAAATGAATGAATGACCGCTTCACGCGCGCCAGAAGATGAAAAATGAATGAATGACCGCTTCACGCGCGCCAGAAGATGGAAAATGAATGAATGACCGCTTCACGCGCGCCAGAAGATGGAAAATGAATGAATGACCGCTTCACGCGCGTCAGAAGATGGAAAATGAACGAATGACCGCTTAACGCGCGCCAGAAGATGGAAAATGAATGAACAACCGCTTCACGCGCGTCAGAAGATGGAAAATGAATGAATGACCGCTTCACGCGCGCCAGAAGATGGAAAATGAATGAACGAACGCTTCACGCACGCCAGAAGATGGAAAATGAATGAATGACCGCTTCACGCACGCCAGAAGATGGAAAATGAGTGAACGACCACATCTAGTGCGCTAGAAGATGGAAAATGAATGCACTAACCCCTCTTCTGTATTTTTTGATTGAGTGAAAACTGCCCCTTTTTCATTCTCTGAATTGAACGTCTGAATGTAAGCAGTGTCTCTGTCATAATAACCTTAAGCCTTGTAACTTTGTTGAAAGTTATCAATTTTCAGGATATTTTTTTTCTGGTCCTCTAAACGTCAGGTACAATCTGAGTCAGAATTTGTTTCAAACAAGAACTAGTTTCATACCGTTCTTGACGTAGCGGATTTGATTGTACAACTTCTTTTATTATGACCAAGATTGAAAAGTTAATCCTTTTATTTTAATTATGAAAAAGTAAAAATGTACAGAGAAAAGTGAAAATGTACAGTTAAAAGTGAAAATGAACAGTTAAAAGTGAAAATGAACAGTTCAATTGTTAAAAATGCTTAGTCGAATCGGGGACCGCGTCTAAAAAAGTTAGTATGATGGCGACCCCGGGGATGGATGGGGTGATGGATGAAACGATGTCCTTCAGGATGATGCTTATGAGCATGATGATTGAATACTCCTGAGTTTGTTCCTACTGAAGTTTCTGAGCTAACTTGAACTGGTTGCTCTGAGCTGGCCTCAACTGGAGCTTCAGTAATTGGAGATGCAGTAGTCTCACTGGAAACGGAAAATCAAAACTGAACTTTAAACATTCTCACGGTTCAGAATGAACAATATCGTCGCTTATGATTTCAGCAATTTCCTTCTCAATTTCTTCGGCTGCGTCAAGAACGAATTGACCATATCCCATAGAAGAAGTAGACCCAGTCTGACTAGCAACTGTTGTTGACTCGTATGGTGTCACCTAAATTGTGCTATTAGAATAGTACAACTTACATGTGCTCACGTATTTCTCGGTAGATGTGATTTTAACTGTTTCTGTTGATGGAGCTTCTGTTGTTGTGGTCACTGGTTCGTCAGCAGCTGGTGCAGCCACGGTAGTGGTGGTTTTCATTGCGGCAATTACTTCCCCCCAATACTTTCTTGCAGCTTCTTCGTTCAGGATATATCTGAAAAAATAATTAGAGGGAGAAAATTAGGAGGAACCAAAAACTCACCCAGAAGTTGAAGTTAAGCTTTCCTGAGTTGCGGGAACTGAAGCTTCTGTGGCATCGGCAGCTGGGCCCTCTGTGTTCACATCAGGAACGGAGTAAGCATTGGAAGCTTCGGAAGTGGTTGGCTCAGGAGCTTCAGTGACATCAGCAGCGGGTTCCTCAGCAACTGGAGCCTTTGTGGTTAACTCAGGAACGGAGTAAGCATTGGAAGATTCGGAAGTGGTTGGCTCAGGACCTTCAGTTACATCAGCAGCGGGTTCCTCAACAACTGGACCCTCGGTGGTTACCGCAGGAACAGAGTAAGCGTTGGATGCTTCAGTGACATCAGCAGCAGGTTCCTCGACAACTGGGCTTTCGGTAGTGCTAGGCTCTTTAACAACTTCAGATATACTTGGCCCGTAAGCACTGTATAAAGCAATAGGCTCAGAAACTTGTTCTTCATCATCTTCAGAATTGTCATCTTCCAAATCCTCAGATGGTTGGTAGAGTTCATAAACGGCCTTGGGCTCTACGTTCTCTTCATCCTCCTCAAGATCTTCTACTGCGACATCAGCAACTGGAGCATTAGTGGTTACCTCAGGAACGGAATAAGCGTTGGAAGCTTCGGTAGTGACTGAAGCTTCGGTAGTGACTGGAGCTTCGGTAGTGACTGGAGCTTCAGTAGTAACTTCAGGAACGGAGTAAGCATTGGAAGCTTCGGAAGTGGTTGGCTCAGGAGCTTCAGTAACATCAGCAGCGGGTTCCTCAACAACTGGAGCTTCAGTGGTTACCTCAGGAACGGAATAAGCGTTGGAAGCTTCGGAAGTGGTTGGCTCAGAAGCTTCAGTGACATCAGCAGCGGGTTGCTCAACAACTGGAGCCTTGGTGGTTACCTCAGGAACGGAATAAGCGTTGGAAGCTTCGGATGTAGATGGTTCAGGAGCTTCGGTAACATCAGCAGCGGGTTGCTCAACAACTGGAGCTTCAGTAGTAACTTCAGGAACGGAGTAAGCATTGGAAGCTTCGGAAGTGGTTGGCTCAGGAGCTTCAGTAACATCAGCAGCGGGTTCCTCAACAACTGGAGCTTCAGTGGTTACCTCAGGAACGGAATAAGCGTTGGAAGCTTCGGATGTAGATGGTTCAGGAGCTTCAGTAACATCAGCGGCGGGTTCCTCAACAACTGGAGCTTCAGTGGTTACCTCAGGAACGGAATAAGCGTTGGAAGCTTCGGATGTAGATGGTTCAGGAGCTTCAGTAACATCAGCAGCGGGTTCCTCAACAACTGGAGCTTCGGTGGTTACCTCAGGAACGGAATAAGCGTTGGAAATAGAAGTGGATGGTTCAGAAGCCTCGGTAACAACTGGGACTTCCGTAGCTGAGAAAGAAGTTTGAAGACTGTTTCACAGTTTTTTCCGACTCACTTGGTTTCACGGGTTCAGAGAGAAGTGGAACAGAGTAGACGCTGCCATCAGATCCAACTTCTGGCTGTTCGGTAGTTGGTGAACCAGAAGCATGGCGTCCGTGTTTACGTTGTCTATCTTCGGAAAGCTTCTTACGCCAGTAACGCTCGGCATCATCAGCGTTCAACTGATATCTAATGAAAACATGATCACTGTTTTACTGAAATTAACAACAAACTTGGAGGAATCCTTTGGCGATGTGTTGGTGAGTTCCTTGTTCTCCTGTTGAAAATGAAGACGAGATGGTTTGTGTTCATAGTTAGCAATAGCCAAGGCTACAAGGGTTAATAAGTATAAGGTTCTCCAAGCCATCATCCTTAAATATCCAACAAGTATAATAGTACCTTATTCATGCAGATTAATCAAGTCAATCAAGGAGTGTATGCCGGTTGCTCCTCGGATTGCTGGCTCTTATATACTGATTTGGTAGATCATATTTTCGACAAACAAATAAGGTCAAACATCAAAAACTTTGAATTTTCGTGAAGTTTATTGTTTGTAGTCGCTCATCGCATTCAAAAAACCTGTTGTTGTTGCTTGCTCTTTGAACCAAAGAAACTTTCTTCTTTAATTTTTTTTGTCATATCCATTGGTTCGCATTAGCATATGTGCTTATTTTAAAATTTGAATTACTGGTTCACTTTACAGAGGATGGTGTATCGTAAATTCATTATACCCTTGTTGATATTACACTTTGTGAGCTCGAATGTTTCGAAATTATCAGGAACTGTACGTTTGCGAGCAAATTAACAAAGCATGATATGCTCGTTTTAGAAAAAGGATAAGGATAACTCCATTCTGTATACAGATGAAGATATTGATGAAATCGAACGATTGAGTAAGTTGATGAATTGTCAAAGCTTTCCTTTCTCTGTTAAGACAAACTTTTCGGACCAATCGAAATGCTAGAGAAGCCACGATCACCTTTGGATGAGAACACTTCGAAAGCCCAAGAGTAAATGATATATATAGTTCTCGCTATTTCGACATTTTCCAGTCATATTAGCGGTATGAAACAAGCGTTCCGTGGACGTATGATGGATAACATGAAAATGTTATCTGTTTGTCAGCAAAATTGTATTGAAGGGCTGAAAGAAACTTTCGAAGTTATGATTGAGAGCATGAGTCATGTAGAGAGATATCAAAGGATCTGCAAGTATTACTAATAATGTATAAACAGAAGCAACGTTTTATTCCAGGAATTATAATGAGTCCGCTGTCTGCATTAATCTCGATAAGAAATGTGGGGATGAAGACAACAGCATGTTTGAAGTTATAACGAGTGGACTTAGGTACATGTGTGTCGATCAAGTTTTCGGTAGTTTCCTCTTATCTTACTGCGAGTGTTTTACTCAATGTTTCTAGCCTTCAATGCTACTATTGACTGTATTGACAAACAGTCAAGTATTGTTCAGAGTGGTTTGTTACTGGATGATATAGTTGTTTAAGACTCCTTTCAGAATGCGAAAACCTTTGCCACACCAAAAATGTTATCATGAACTGGATTATGCGTTCATCTGTTGCCCAATCCATACAAAGTAAGAAAAACCCTTCCAGCCTACTACTTTTGACTTTTTGAAGATGGTATATCTGCTGGTCTTACTGACGGAATCGCTGTTGGAGGTGCTGGTTTAGGTGGTATGTTGGGTGGGTTGCAAATCCCACAAGAGGCTGATTCTTCGTTTATTAATAACATGAATCTTCTTGGCAAAGATATGTGCTCGTGAGTATTACTATATGTTACAGAACTTACTATTGCATTCTTAGAACTGGAACTTGTGTATTAGATTGTGTTCGGTCTAAGTTCAACGCTCGATGTGAAGGTAGTGCTGGTACTTTATTATCTGAAGTGCTTGTTCGTCCAATTGCGTCTACGCAGGAGAAAATGGCTATTGTAAGCCCTATCATGGGCATGTTCTTTCCTGAAGAATGCAACTTCCTACACAGGTCTTTGTTTCAAACTTTCAGACAGAATGAAATCATTTCAGTGGAAATGATCTATCTAAGCACCGAATTGACCCTACACTGAACGAGGAGCTCAGACGAATGTATATCAAGAAAGAAGTTGAAAGAACAAAGGTCCGAACTTCTGCTACGATCACGTTTGAGACAATCAATTTATAGAAACTGAAAGCTAGTAAAAACAAAACTGAAGGACCTAGTTTCAATCTCCCTAACTATCAAAAGTCTCCATTCGATGGTGAAACTGACTTCCTAGCCTTAAGTATAGACGAAAAAAACACGCATAATTAGTTCTGTCTGTTCAGTTGATCAGGTTTATGGATCAAAAAAATTAACACTAGCCAATCAAGTTCTTCAAAAAGCAATGGCAGATGAACATGTCAAGCAGAGCACACAGTCCAGGAAGGGTACACATAATAGATTAACAATAGCATGTCACATCGTTCTTGTTTAGAGCCCAAATTCCTGAGCGTAGAACAAGAAAAAGCTGAAAATGATGGTAAGAAGTATTCGTGTTGTTCGATTCTTGTTTGAAGGTGTTGAGAATAGCCATTCGGGATTGAGTGATGATACTACCGATAAACCATTTGAAGAAGCCTCTGGTGATCTGAGTCCAGAGGAAGCGTCTGGTACTTTCCTCATTTCTGAAGATGGTTCTGGAATTGAGTCTTCTGGCTTACAAGTTTCGGAGGGAGAAGCTTCTGGAGAAATCGAAGGTTCTGGGGATAACGAAGGTTCTGGAGAGAGATTAGAAGAAAGGGTTTTTCATGCGCATGCTGTTGTGGGTGAACAAGTCTCTTTCATTTATAACCCGCATGAGGATGGTAAGAGTAGTAGATGAAGTAGAAAATGTTTACATGATTACAGGAAAACTGAGCTGTAAATTAACAAACTAACAGGAATCCCTAACGAACACTGTGATTGGATTACTTACGAAGAGGATTTGTACATGTTCTAGTTTTATCATAGTTCATTTTTAATAAATAATAACTTTTTTGCGAGCTCTAACAATAGAAAAGAAGGTGGAGTTCTATAAACAAAGTTCATGAGAGAACAAACTAATCGAAGAATTCAAGAAAGTGTTCATTGGATAGATGGGTAATGAAGTTAATATCCCTGCACTCCGGCCCAATTTGGAGAGGAGAGAAGGTGAACCTTTTCTCGGCCACACGGAAGATAGTTGATAACTCGATTGCTTAGTAAGAATCAGATTAGTGAACACGGCTGGAAGTATATTTACAAACTCGATGTTTTACCGTGGAAGATGGGTTTATATTTTAAAATCAAGTGAGAGTGCCGACTTCGAACCTAATCTGTTCTTCAACACGAACTTAAGGATGAATGAGTATGATTGCTGTATTAGCGATTTCAACTCTTCGCAGAACGTCCGCTGAGATGACCTTGCTTTTACTAAAACATAAGCATGACTGAAAAAGTGTTGTTATTTCGCTAGTTAAAAGAAAGGATGATGGTTGGACAGAACATTTTCATGTTCTAGGCGGACCCACTAATGGTTGACCATAGAGAGTAAAAGAGGAGCCGAAACGCCGATCTAGAGATTCCTATCTGCCCGAGGCCATGACCACAAACTTCCCGCTTATTCGTTCTGTTTTCTTTTTTTCTCTAAACTTTTCTATTATAAATGTAATTCCTGATGTCAGTACTGACTTCAATGATGAAGATAGCTAAGTCTTTTTGTCATGTTCGCTACTCTCTTCATACCGTGATCCCCGTTATCGGTTTCTAAGTTTGCCGTCCTCTTTTCAATCCTGATTAAATCTTCTGATTCAGTTCCACAATAAACCAATCTAACATATTTCATTCTCTTAATTTTTCTCTTTTCTTTTCTGTTGTTTTAATCGTTGTTTCGTGTTTGGTAATCAGTGAATACTTCTACTTTTTTTTGAAGCTGATTATGACAATTGCTCGATATAAAGAAGATGATTCAAGTAGCTACAATACAGTTGACGCTCAGAAAGAGTATGAAGACCCTGAATACTTCTATGGAGGCATTGGAGTTGCTCCGAGCAGCGCAAGCCAAAGTGGAGCTCGAATGGTAAGCCAGTTTCTTTTCCATCAGTACATCATTACTAACAACATGGAGTTTGTATGATTGACGTGTAACGTTACGTGAGACATCAGAACGCGTTGGATTATTTTTGTTGTGTTTGACGTTGCGAGCGGTTGATGTAAGTGAGAAAGATGCGTATAATGGTACATGTTGTTGTTTTTTTTCGTTTCTCACATCTGAATTGAAATGGGAGTCAATTTAATTTCAAAACACAATCTATAGGTAATCGTGTCATCTTTTGTTTCCATCTCAGCTTAATCAAACAACTCTCGCATTATATCTAAGTGGCCATTGTATAGTATATCCGTCCAGAGTATACAAAGCCTTGCATTATTGAAGCAGATTCTCACTGACCGTTCTATATGTCTTCACAGTCTTTATAAGATGAAGCTCTAGTTCATTTTTTGAACAAGAATGTATAACTTTCTCAAAAAATGGTATTTTTAATGTTGCGCCATCCTCCTAGTGTTGACTCGGTAAGCATTTTACTATTACACATATTTATGACAATATTATGTAGACCTCTGCGTTTCGTGTGAGAGTTCGAAAACGGGTGTGTGTGTGTATGTCGTAGAGTGGCCAGTGTTAATCTTTATTGAAGTTCGTAAGGGCAATGATCCATCATCGCAAGTTTCATGACTGTCCAGTATTTCGGGGTGTTCGCCACCCAATACAAGTTCCTCAGCTTGAATGATTGGGATAACAATTATCTTTTGATTGCCATTTTTAAGCTGATGATGTCCACTCCACGTATTATCCAATCCTACACTACTTGTTTAGCAGTTTTGATGAACACAAAAGCGTTTTCTGTTATATTGGCGTTACTTTTTCGCACCAAATGTTATCTGTGACCTAAAAAAAGAAAAGAAATGTTAAATCTTTGCCTTGCTACTATGAAATTCAACCTTGGTTCAGTCCTCTAAGACTAATTAATTCTACTTTCTTTTACTGGATCATCTACAAATTCTATTTTTTTTCGTTCAATTTGCTAATCAGAACCGCCGTTCATTATATCCATTTTGCAGAACAAAGTATATTTCTAAATCGAAAGAGGTCCAGGAGTTATGATAATTAAAGAAATCAAAGTCAATCATGTCATTAACTAATTCGTTTACTCTTGAACTTTTCCATGTTTCAGGTTCTGTCTTCACCACCACCGCATCCACCTCCTTTGAGACAGCCTACACACATCGCTATCACAAACAACAAAAAAGTAAATTCTGCTAATATCGGTCAGACCTAACAATAAACTTGCAGAAAGCAACACCTCGTTGGAGGCTTATTTGTTCCTTCGCTCTCCTCATATTCATTTGCCTAATTTTGATTATTTCGTTAATTGTATTCTTAGCGATTGGAGCCAACAACACTGGCTTCTTCTCCCAACAGAATCCAGTTTACACGGTACGTCTTATTTTCATTATCCCATCCATTTATGGTTGATAAAATAATTCCTCTAACGGAGAAGATTTGGAAGATTCAATAGCTACTTTATAGAATGGAGGTGAACCCGTTTTTCCAATTCTGCCACCTGAAACTATCAGAAGAGCAGATTTCGAAATGACACCAAATCATCTGTTGACCTTGATGATAACAAAAAGGAAAATATGTGTATTCGAAGCAGGAAACGGTGATGCCACTCATAGCTTGTAGGAGAATAGTTGAATTCCGAAGAAATTGAAATCATTTCCAGAGCCGCATTCGAACAAGACCACATCGAATCAGCGCGTCTTCTGTTTCACTCTAACTTGAGTCACAATGGTGTTCCAGTTCACCCACTCCAATTCCAGAGGTATGTCATATCAATATTAGAATATCATCGTTCTTACACTGAACATTTCAAGATATGCTCGTTCTTTGGGAGTCGACAATGATTGTCACGTCGTAATATATGATAGAGGACAAGTGATTTGGAGTACTTATGCCGCTTGGGTTTTCAAGGTATGAATCATCCATGTTTCTCTCATCGTAATATTTGTAGCTGTTTGGTCATTCGAGAGTTTCACTTCTTGGAGGAGGTTACTTGGCTTGGAAAACGCAACAAGGACGTTCCCATCAGTACAAAACAGAATCAGGAGTTCCAAGAAGAAGAGGCCAAGGTATGTTTTCCACAACAGTATAAACAACGTATAACTGATACAGGAGACTTCTTGTCATCTTGGAACGATTCATTGATTATTACTTTTGATGATGTTTTCTTGAACACGGAATCCGGAGGATTCGATATCGTTGATGCTCAAACCAAAGAGGCACTGAAGCTTGCTCATCAATGCTTTACCATCTCCATTTTTGCAGGAATATCACGGAGTAGCCACTGGAGCCCTATATGGTCATATCAAAGGATCAATTAACATTCCCGTGGATACTGTTTACGATTGGGGCACTGGTCAATGGTTGGCCACTCCCGACTTGGCAACTGTGTTTGAAAACGCAGGGCTAAATACGGACCGTCCTGTGGTAAGCTAACGATCCGTACAATAAGCTAAGGTGTTTTTTTTTCCAGATAGTATACTGTTCAACATCATTACGATCATCAATGATATGGTGGGCTTTGACAAAAGCTGGATACGAAGCACGAATTTACTTTGGAGGGTGGCCAGAGTGGGTAGTTCGAGCACCTGATTCTCTCAAAGTCCTTAATTCAAACTAATGTACAAAGAATACGTCTTCTCAAGTAATGTGACATTCGGTCCAGTACTCCCAGTGTAGATGATACGGGTATAATGAATTTATCAACCAGAAAATAAAGTGTTACGTAAAGAAAAACTTCAATAAAGAGAACGAAACAATGCCCAACAACCAACAAAAGCTTCTTTTTTCATTCTCTAACGGTAAGAACGCAGGGGATAGAGCGCAGAACGGGCGCCACATCTGGAAATTTTGGGTTGTGATGCTGAACTAAGATCATGATAGATTCTCACCAGTGAACTGCAGTTTCTCGTCAATATTTCTGGTTCGGATAGTAGCGTCGTGGTTGGCTATGAAATAAATTCCATTTTCTTTGGCTTCCCATAAGAATTTCTTGGCATAAGTAGTGACCTGGTCATCTAAAACAGTATAAAGGTAAAAGAGTAGATGAGATTAAACTGACCGGAAGCTCCTCCAAGAAGTCTGCTTAGGACAGCCTTTTCGACATTTTGGAAAGTTACACTAATAACACGGCAGGCATCTGAACAGCAATAATAAAATATAATTCTCCGAAGATTGTATCATACAAATTCTAACGGCCTCTTCGAAGCCTGGGATTTGCTTCACCATCTTTGGTACTTCTTGGGGAACCTTGAAAGGCTCGTTTGAGTCAGCTGATGGCTTGTACTCTCCCTTCATAAGCTTCCAGAATGTGGAGAAGTTACACGCTTCTAAAACAGCGCCCAAATCGAGGACTCGCTTGAGTTCCTAAAAAGACATGCATGATGTAGGATGATAGGAACAGCCTTACTTGCGAGCCTAATCTGTTGCTATCAATCAAACACTTGGCAAGGGTGAAATCACTGCTGGGAAGGACCATCAAGGTTTTTTGGAGAACGAGACGAACAATGTTCTCGTCATATTTGTCGGGATTGAGTTGGAACAATTTCAAAATGATGAGACAAATATCTTTGTCGTACTCATTCTCGGAGATCATAGCTTGGACACATCGAGAAAGATCTCCAACATTCTCAGGATTGTATCTGAAAAATTGAAACATTACTCTGAATACACGTGAGTTCATTTGAAAGCTGCAGACGCTACAGATCGGTTGTATATGATGTAAACAGGCTCAAAACGAAAATCTGCTTACCTGTTGACTCCCTGGATCTTCTCGTGAAGTTCAGCCGACAATTGCTTGAAAACCATCTGAGAGAAAAATGTAAGAATGTTATAACAAGAACAATCTATAGATATCCAAGAGTTTTAAACTCCTTGGCTAACGGAGTCAAGCCCAATAAAAAATAATTTATTTTATTAAAACCCCGCCAGATTATCACAGCAAAGAAATTAAAAACTAGGTAAAAATCATCACACAAATGGTTAGGCACAATTATTATCCTTCAATTATGTACAGTTGTCCCCAAGGAATTAAGTCTACATGCAATTAAATATTAAAGCGAACTTTATAAATAAAGTTTCTAATAAATACTAAGTTAATAAATAACCCCTCCATTATAAGTTTCCCCTATTTTTCACAGAAGTTGCTTTCCCATTTCCTGTAGATCTGGTGGAAGAAGAGCTCTGAAACATTTGTAAGAAAAATAGCGTCAAAAATCGTTTACCGGAACAAATTGTCAAACATCTTCAGAGCGTTCGGTAGAGTACTTGGAATAGATCTAGATAACCACACATGCTGGAACTGAGCACGGATCTCTAACAGACTGAAAGACCACACAGTATACCACATCATTGAGTTATGTGAACGAACCTATTAGCTAGATCCGTTCTAACAGTAAGCGGTAAATGAGCGACTCCTACTCGACCAGGGGAATATGGGATTCCTTCTTCCGAGCTTCTCTTACGAGCTTGTTCAACGTTATTGCCATGTGTGCACAGCGATTGTCCCAATCTTCATAACGAATTTGTAAATTAAGGCGGCTTTATTTTTGTACCTGCTGGTGAGCACCATCAACTCGGTCACTAACTTAATTTCAGCTAAAACTAGAGCCAACTCGAAGTTATAAGGTAGCATGCGGCGAGCATTGTCCAAAGCTTGCAAACTTCGTCGTAATTCAATCCTAGCTTTCTACAAAATAATCAAATCACAACCCAAATTCAATTTGAAATATACCTTGAAAATTATTGGTGTTAATCTCTCCAAGTTCAGATTTTCAGGATTCAAAATCATCTCGACGAAAACCGATATCGGCATGCGCTTATTCAAACCGAAGCCGCTCACCTGGAATATGACTTCATTAAAGGAAGCTTTTATGCACTGTACTTACATGAGATTCAAGATCACCATTTTGCTGCGGTGACGATGATGCAAGAGGCCTCCAAAGTCCGTATGCAAACCTCGTGAGTTGATGTTCCACTCTTCCCAGGGTGAGCATTTGATCGAAAAGACCAACCATATCGCTATAATTTTTGATTAAGTCAAATAGCTTTGCACAAATGTTTACCCATCCATAAGCAGGTGATGAGCAGATATCGCCGGAAGCAGAAATGCGAACTTCTTCATATCGGTACTTCCATTCCATGCAACACCAACCGATGCTAACAGGGAAATATACGAGAGTGATGGAGGCATTGCTTCACATCCTGTCGATAAGTCGCACACCATAGAACCCAAAACGGTCCCCCGTTCACTCAGTTTGGCCGCCAACAAAGCTTTTTTAGCCGTCGAGTCTGGAGCTGCGCAAAGGTATCCATCATCTCCCGTAGAAAACTTCAAAACTAGAGATATACGTGGAGAGAGAAGTTTTTCAGCATCAAATGGGAAACATCCTTCAACACACAACGTGACAAATGATGGTAGAGCGTTGATCTGAATCAAGATCATGATAAAGTAAAAGAAAGTATTCAAACCAAATCAGCGTTCTTTTCCGTCACTTCTATAGAGAGGAAAATACGAGGAACTCGTCTTTGAATAGAAGATAGAACTAGAGATAAAAGATAAAATTGAAAAAGATAACAGTGGAACTTACGTTTCTGTTGAGTAATAAGTATGCTAGAGAGGTTAGGACCAAAATGAACAGTCTTACATAATGGGAAATCATCTAAAAACTGTTCCATGATAGTACGAGCTCCATCACAGTCAATATAATTGGATTGGGTATCCAATGAAGGAACCATCTGATGAAATGTTGAGTTGGATTCATTATTTGAAAGAACTTACAGTAACGAAAAGTTCATCGCAAACTTGCATCATATGGAACAGATCCCTGTTCGTATATGGAAGTTGATATCGATCAGTTGTTCGAACTTCGAAGTTAACGAAGAGGTAATTTGCTTTACAGTGCGAAAGACGAGTAGCTAATTGGAGGAGCTAAAAATAACAAACTTCAACTCTTGTTGACATTTGAGACAATGTTACCGTTTCCGTATTTAGTACACGGCATCCAGAGAAATCTTGGAAGACAGCTCGGAATGAACGATCAGGTTGATCTCTAATTGTCATGGCTTGCAACTCATTATCTTAAACAGTTAAACATTTCAGCCATAACAGAAAGGTTAACTATACTCATTGGTATTCCAGACAACTCTAATGAGATAGAAGAGTCATTTGGATTACTATTCATTGAGAAATTAAGTTGACCATTACTGGTATCCTTTCCTATTGAAACTTTGCTAGTATTGTTATTGTCTGCGACATTTCGTTGAGCATATCTGAGAAGTCAGATGAGTAGAAATTTGTTGCTAAAAAACTAACCGATGTAATCTTATAACTTGGACCAGAGTGGCAAACGCGTATCGAATACCGGCATAATCGGAAGCAACAACTTCAATTCCTTTGATATCAATGGTTAGAGCATATGCCCCAGATGGTCTTCCATCTGCATATATGCCGCAAGTTACAGTTCCATCGAGAGGATTAGCACAATGATCAGCAGTCTTAAAAAAGGAGTATTGAACTTTCAAAATGTTATGTTATACTTTATGTCCTCTATAGTCAAGATCTAAACCAAGTGCGCTGAGCAGAGGCGAACTAATCTGGATGGCTTGCATCATTCGTCTTGGACAACAATCAGAGGAATCATCAAAATAAATCTTCAATCTTTAAAGAAAACATATTGTTCGTAGAAAGCCGTTCCAAACCTATTATCTTTGGGGAACGAGAAGCCCTTCTGCCCAGTTGCGATTTTTATTAAACGCGGCTGAGGCCATAGTAAATCCGTCCAAGCTTCAGGCTTACCGTCAGCATATTTCTCAAACCTGAAAAGAGCGATAAGCTATATGGTTTTTTTCAATGAACAGACTTGTCATGGAATAGTTGAGTGTTAACTGTATCACAAGAAATAAGAGACATTCTGTCACAGTCTAAACTCTCAACAGATTGGCTTCTGCGAACTTCTCGAGAGACTCTGAAATGATTTTAAGATGAACTTCAGTTGAGTATGAATAAATCACTTTTCCATACTGAGGAGAGGTAGGATCGTGCCTCCCTTAGCAGTAGCAATAGCAAATGCATCTTCACCCTTAATGATCAAGAATTGAAACATTTCTAAATATATAAATGATAACCTTCAATGTGGTTTTGCTTGGATCAGCACCAGATGATAAGAGTTGTCTGACGATAGCTTCATTAGATCTGCGTACTGCGGTATGCAGAGGTGTTTCTCCTTTCGCATTGGGCATATCTACTGTTGCACCACTGACACACAACGTCCTGAACAACAACGGAATTAAATAATGCAATGAAAGCTTTCGGCGCACCTCACAACATCCACGGTGGAGAAATCAGCAGCCCAATTGAGCAGAGTATTTTTGCTTTCTTTAGAATCCACCGAATCTACAGGTATTCCAGAAGAAATTAATTGACAGACGCGCACAGTGCTGAAACACGTAAGCTTTACGTGGATTTTTACACGTAACATTCATTTAACAATCGGAAGCATCAGGAGCGGTTGGTCACATCATTAAATTCATTAAAATCATGCATTTTTTAGTGCTAAATGAAGACTGAGTCTGGTCCCCGTGTCAAACACTTCTACCCTTTGCAAATCGCTGCGGAAACAAGTGCTCGCGCGGAAAATAGTTCGAGACAAGTTAGCATCAACCGTGAGTGAATATTTGTAGAATTAACACGAAAGATTAGGAGATATAAATCATTCTATTCGCCCCACTAAGTTTCCCGGTCCATTCATACAAGAACGACGTACATTACTAGACCCTAAAACTCAGGTAATTGGAAAATGCTAACACTGAAACAATTCAAAAGGAGATGATGGCCTCTGGCAACGAATGTGTGAAGGGCCTGGCGTATATGACACACGACAGACAAAACAGTAACAAAGACCCTTTAAATGTAAAGTATTATTACAATGCGTTGTAGAATTCTCTCTTTCAGTTTGAGCCAATACATATAAGCAGCCATTCTGGGACCCCGAAAAACCCAACAGAGGAGAGCAAAAAAAAGATAATTGAATAGAACTAACTTAGATAAAGTAATTGCTCTCAAAATTTCCTGAATGAAGGCATTCTTAACATTATCTGAACGACATAAATGGAAAGCAGTCTTTCCATCGTCATTTTGAACACATGGGTTAGCTCCGTTTACTAACAAAGCACTGACAATGTCTACGATGTCTGCAAATACATGACTATCAGACATAACACTAAGGTGTTCTAACCTAAATGCACTGCTCTGTGCAACAAAGTTCCTTCTTTGCAGCATGGCGTGTCAACCTGATCATTGAAATCAGGCTTGTCTTCTGAAAGAAAGAAAATAAACACGAAAAGTGAAGCTTTACCAACTCAGTGTAGAAAGAATAGAACAGAGTACATCAACTCTTCCATTATCAATACATTTGAGCAAGAGGTCCGAAGCTTTCTCTCCTTCGGCCTCAGCTCCCATGATAATCTGAAAACATAATTATAAGATAGAAAAACCGATTCTGTAAACAAAATGAAGAAAGACAACAATTTCAAAGTTGAAATTAAGTATTACTTAAAGCCAACAATATATTTCCGCCTAGTCTGCAGAATCACGTTGTAAACAACGTGCAAGTAGATTGTACTCGTTGCACCATCGCTCGGTGAAATTACACGTTAGAACTGGTAAGTGGATAATGAAGATTGTAATCCAACGAGTCACGAAATCTTCAGTTTCTGTTGCAGGTAGTTTAGTAAGGTATGTCGAAACTGTTCTCATTGTAATTTTCTTCAATAGGTTAGCTCCATCGGCAAAGGTTTGTGTGTACTAGTTGGAATTCATACGGATGACACCGATGACGACATCCAGTACATTGTTAGAAAAATATTAAATACTCGTATATTTGATGGAGAAACGAAAAGATGGGATAAGTCTGTGAAAGACTTAAATCTGGAAGTTTTATGCGTGAGTCAATTTACTCTATATGGGATTCTGAAGGTAAATCTTCGAAAACACGAAAAAGTTGAATCATCTTCGGTTTCAGGGCAACAAATTGGATTTTCACAATTCTATGGGCCCGAAAGAAGCATGCGAGTTCTATGGCAAGTTTATGAGCCAACTACGCACACAATACAACCCGGATCTTGTAAAAGTGAGTGGAGAATGATGTTTTGAGTGTAGTGTTCCTTTCTTTGCAGGATGGAGTTTTTGCGGCCATGATGGATGTTCAGATATCCAATGATGGGCCCGTCACAGTAGTCATAGATAGCAAAGATAAATAGTTATTGGAATGAATCATCAAATTTACTTTGTATATACATCAACTAACTTTAACATGTTTATGCGATAATGTGCATACAACTTATGTTATCCAAATGGGATAACGTTTGAACAAGTGTTTAATGCTGGCTTAATTACAGTCATCAATGAAAATCGGGGCACTGATAATCGAGACGATTAGATCTTGCTGTTTTTTTTGATTTTTTGATTATAAAAGTTGCTAAAACACAACTACGATTCGCTGAACACTTGGCGAACAACTTAGGGTAACACCCTAATGAAGCAGAGATCGCGTCGGAGATCCAAAGAAAGATTGATCCCTCACAAAATTATAAACAGAATTCTGCAGGGTCACCAAGTACGGGGTGTACACAATTCAAAGGATACTATTACTATTAAAGATAAATACATCGAATACAGGTTCACAGTGGAAACTTGTAATGTTCGTATTCTAATTCATGTTAATGGACCATACGGATCCATACCCAGTCGATAGGAGAGACGCGAACGAGCATCTACGGTCGTTCTTGGCACTGAGTAGAAGATGTGGATCCTATAAACAAAAAGGTCATATTTCTTATACTTTGCCTTTTCTGTACCTTTGGTCCCTCAAGAGCATAGCTGAATGAACCTCGTCGTGATACGGATTCGAAATCATCTTCAATCTCGAGTTGTGCGATTTGCGTATAGATCGGTGAGACCTCATCCCAAGCCATTTCTTGTAGCCACCAGCTGAATTTTCATATGTTATATTGGAGGTCGGTAGAAGTTGTATACTTTTCAGCGCAAGTTCCTGCCATGCGAGTTCTGAATAAAGCATCCATTCGATCACTCTGTTCTCGGGTCATGTGATTCTTCCAGTCACGGCTTCCACCTTTGCGAATGAATTCAGCTTTGTGTCTGAAGTTACTGTGTAATTATGAGTAACAGCCATGTGCCACCGCTTCACACTCTTTCAACTCTCAAAATGGTTTAGTCTTTGGACGTTCATGACGCAAGGAGTCTGAGCCCCTATTCAAATGTTTTAATTATATGTTAATGGTCAGACAGATAATGCTCATGATAACAGCTTAACCAGCAGCCCTTTGTCTCTCGGCGACATGTGCAGTTTATTCTTGAATCCAGTTGTTCCTTCGGTATCAATCTCGGCTATGATGATGATGTCAGCTACCAGTAGATGACGTTGCTATTGCTAAGGAAATGTTGACGCCCTTTTGATTGATACGTCCACTAGGTAGATTCTCTTCTTCTCCTTTCTTGTTTTCATCTCCTATGTTTAACTTTTTTTTTGAAATATATATATATAAAGGGTGTGGCAAGAGATTGAGATAGGCCCACCCAAAAAGGACATCATGTATTAGAACGAGCCGAATTAGGCAGGATGAAATCAGAAATCACCTGGTATCATTGCTTGAAGCGCAGGAAGAGCGAACGGATACAATGCGAGTGTGAGAGAGTGATAAGACAGACGATGGAAGGTTAGAATATTTCACCTCATCATCTTATTAATCATGATTGTTTTAAAGGCTGATTATAATGATGCCATGAAAGGGATGAATGACAACAACCTTTGTTGAATATTTCGAATTGACGTTTTTGTTTTCGTTTAGTGAATACCCTCTCTTCTCTTCTCTCGTTTTCTTTTTTTCTCTTTTAAAAATCATTATCTTGTTCTTTCTTTTGTTTAAAACTTACAATTGCTTGTTTGGGAACCATCTCTTCTGATCTTTCTTCATAGCATCGATGCTACTGTTCTTGACGACAGTAGCCAATCGGGCAGGATTTTGGACCAATTCATGGGCTGAGCCTCCGAGAAACTCACCAATCTTCAAATCACAAGTTATTAAGAGAACCTTTCATGCAAACTGAAAACCTTTGTGATGTTTTCTGACATGTTGTCAACAAGGTCTTCGTAGCGCAAAAAGAGAACATTGTCATCGTTGATGTGAGGCAACCAAGTAAGTAAATGATCAAAGTAATCTCCAAACGCCAATTGACCTGAGGGTAATTTGAATTTTCCAATAAGTTTTTCTATCTGAATGTTGTTACCTGATAGGAACAGATCAAAGAACGTATTGAAATCTCCATCGGCAAAGTTGTAGATTTTGAAGTTGCGATTGTGATGATAATAGCTGGAAGGGGGAAGACGTTACAATTCTATTTTTGTAGATGAACTGTCATACCTTGTTAGGCAATCTTTTGGATTCCTTACGCAATAGATGTATTTAGCCGTGGAACTGAATGGAACATTCATGTGACTGAAGTGTGTTTTAAGAATTCGTGGATGTTCCAAAGCTTGAACGAATTGGCCCCCCATTCGCTCAATCATTGGGCTTTGAACGCAGAGCTCTGAAAGATATTCATAACTACATGCTTCTCAATGACAGTTTCGAGTTAAATTGCTGAGGCAAAGACATTTTTTCTTCTTCTCACCTCACATGATTATATGTGTGATTATTTGACAATTTTTTATATTATAGATGAAAATCTAGAATAATTCGAACGCTATCATTATCATTCGACATGTGATGTTGTTCTGCAACTTTTCAAAACTTTTTTTTTCTTTTAAATTCAATTCAATTATGGCTTCTCTTCATCATATTATTTATCTTTCACCTCCCCCCTCATTACCGTATTCTACAAATGGTAGAGCAATCGAGAACTTTGATGACATTTCTTTCGGAAAGTGAATCATAATTTCTTCGCTAATTCTCATAATTTTTCAAAATAACATAAAACGAAATTACCGTTGCCTTCTGGAGCTTGATAATGCTCGCCACGGATGAGCTGGTGACAAATATGTTGAAGAAGTGTTGTTCCACATTTAGGATAAGTGGCAATGAAGAGATCACTGTCTTCCACTTTCAACAACTTCGCACTTCTTAAAAATAAGATTTTAGTTGTGTTTAGATGGTTTGTGCACATCAAATTAGTTTTTGCTAGAAGCTGCTCTGCACCACAAGAAGCTTGCTTGCACACAGAAGACTTTCCCTCTTTCGCTAACTCGGAGAATTTTGAATGTAATAACGTAAATATTTTGTGTTTATCAGTAAAAGCACACAATTGACATCTGATTCGTCTTATGTCGTGCTGGACGATACCCGCCTATTAAGAAATGCTTCGAACTCTCATATTCTTTTTTTTTTTTTTTTTTTACAAAAATGGTAGAAGCCTTTGTTTGATAAATTTTTTTCTTCTACTTTACAAAGTTTTCAAAATTGATATTGCCACTATTGAGACAGGAGAGTAGAAAAGCATATTTTCTCTTTCTTTAGTCGAATATGGGCATGATGTAACAGTTCCAGAAAGAGTTGGGTGTGGCGAGACAGCCGACAAAAAACCACAAGAATACATGTAATGCAGATAAGAAGTTGCCAATCATAATCAAAATCGACAAACTTTTCGACCACACATGTCGCTTGGATGTAGATTCTGATTTTCATCGTTACAAACTTGCATTCAAGCTAGATTAACAGGTTTTCGAGGAAAAGTTATAAGGAATGATATCAGAATTCCCAAAAACGCTTTTCTTGTCTTCAGCAAAAATTCCTAAGCAAAGCAATTGAAGCAATCCGTCATGACCTACTGATCCTATTCTTAGCATTTACCGTAGCCGGACAAATTAAGGAAACGAAAAAAAAGATTTTTAGGGATTTTGTAAAGTGAGCATGAATAAAAGAGAACGAGTCTTACCTGACGTTTCTCGGCTTGAAGATAGGTGGCCAAATCTCGCCGTCAATTACAGCTTGTTTAGGGTGACCCTCAGGCTGATAAATGACTGACCGTTTTGGACCTGAAAAACCTCAAGAATCATTCGACGAATTCCCAAGAATTCAGAAGAAAAACATTCATTCTCAAAAACCAGACGAGAGAAACTTTGTGAAAATGGAAAACTAACCTTGTCTGAAGCAGAAAGTATTGTTGCTGAGCTCGAATGGTGAGCCTGGAGTTAAAGGTGTTTTAGGAGTACGAGGAGGTGTTCGATCACAGCTTGGAAGCTCGACTTCATCAAGGCGCAGATGCGCAAGAAACAGATTCGCCATATCTTTATACGGTATGAAAGTTGGAAAAAAAGCTTGTTTGTTCAAAAGGATTGAGCAAGAAGCTCGTGGTAGGTGTCGGTATGAGTGTGGCCTGAGTTAAACTCGAAGGCTAAAAGTATTTTTACAGAATAGTTTGACGCCTTATATAGGCTCTCTCGTTGGACCCATCTTGACGCCCCTTGGCGTGACTCCGCCTACCTTCTTTGGCTTCATCTTCTGTACCTGGCTATAGCTTTTGTCTCTTGAATTCCTATGTTATTTTGTGATGAAAGAAAAATAGACAACGGAAAGAACACACAAAATGGAAGAGATTAAAATGTGACAGTAGAAAAGGGTAGTCGTTGGCTGGCTGCTAAGAATGGGTTGTTGGTAGCGTTGAAGATGGGGGGGAGGAAAGTCGAAAATGGAGAAACATAAGGGTGATGGAAGATGTTTTTAATTAATTTGGAAAGGGAATCCTGAGGAGTTCCTTTTTTAGAAGTCACAAAGATTTGCAGCGAAACTTGAGAGGGTATTTTAAGAAGTTTTCTCTCTATCTCGTTCTATGTCTCTCTCTCTCTTCTCTCAAAATCAATGTCAAACAGCTGATTGAACTGGGAAGAAACAAACGAAATCTACAGTATGAATGGATAATTATATTTTGTTTGAAACTATGTCTTTATCAGTCAAATGATGGTGAAAAAGAAGAAGAAGAGTTTGGTAATTTAAATGTTTTGAACAGATGAAAGCGTCGTTTCACAAATTGATACTTTCCACGAAAGAGAGGAAGAGTTACTCATCTGCAATCTATCCACGTGTGCTTCCTCTCTCTCTCTCTCTCCCCCTCTTTATTGTCACCTTGTATTCATCTACTACATTTTGCTCGTTCAAAAAGGCTATTCTCACATGTATGTTGTGTTTCAAACTTTCCCATTTCAGCTTCAGCTTCTACTTCTTACAGTAATCAGCCATGTGGCTTCTCCGAATCAAAATTTAGATGACAACACCCAAAAAAAAATGAAAAAAGTCATAAGATAACTAAGAGATAATCATTACACCCACCAAAATAGTTTCGTAATTATCAGCAATTTTCCACAAAAGGAATAATCTTCTACTGAACTCCAATATGCCAATTAACAACAATCACAAGCTCAAATTCCAGTTTTTAATTTTTTTAATTCTACCTTTGAAGCTCACAAGTTTCTGAATTCACCCCGTTGCCTCTTCATATATCGTTCTTTATCGTTATATCCATTTTAAGCTCTTCTATCGTATTTGCTCAAATTGCAGTCATCTCTCTCATGTTTTTGGTTTTTTGAATTCCAACCTCTTAATTCGTCAATCAGTTTGTGACAAAAAATAAAATTCTGAGCTTTTCTGTGTTTTATGCCGAAGATCACTTTGAGAAAACTCTTTCACGAACTAGACAGAAAAAAAACATTGTCCAAGACGAGTTTCAATCGAACATCTGAGGTGTGTGGCTCTCTGTTGAACCTTCTTCTCCGAGATCCTCGTCATAACCTTGTCGACTTCTTCACTTCATGAGGCCATCAAGACAAAAATATATATTTTCCACGAATTTATTGTCGGACCTGTTAAAAATCTCTGCCTTTTTCTTTTTTTTTCATTTCTTCGAATGATACATTGGCTAAACGGCCACGACATAGGAGGCAGACAATAGACGTTCAAAGGAAGGAGATGAAACACAATTACAGGAGAAATACGACTGTTAGAGGATGATAAAGAGAAAGTTTCCGAAGAAACTGTAGTTGACAAATTTGTCTGAATGTGATGTGCAGCACCTATCCAACCCCACCCATATATGGGTAGTTTCCTTTTTTTCTTTCAAGTTCAAGTTTGATATCAAAAATGAATGTCATTGTCTTTGAGAACATTTTGATGAAAATCTATGTTACTGCATGTGTTCTTCACACGTCCTTAAGTTCTTTAAAAAAAAAAGAATTTTTTCTTAAAAAAAGAATCTTTTACACCGTCAGAAGAACCTTGAAAAGGAGATTTGTCTTTAAAAGGTGTTAATGAGAAACTTCGTTCTCTTTCTTACTCTCCCTCTTCCTCTTACTCTATCCATGTATGCGTTATTCAGTATCATCTTACGAAGCAGAGGAGGAGAGAGGAACATAGCAGTCGTCCGTGTCAAGTAAAAGCTTATCCTATCAGATGAGATGCTCAGATTTTCACTTTATTATATAAAATACTTGTTAAGTAAAATATTAATAAAGTAAGAGATGCTGTTCTTCGATTTTCTGAATTCATTTCGGTGAAAACCTGAAGTGAAGGCATTTGGACCATCACAACTTCACTGAAACTCTGAGACTTCACATGCGTTTTCTCCAAGTTGCTGCCCAAACTATAAATTTGATGAAAATAATGAGAAACTTGTCAAAAACCCATTTTTATGTCAAAAAAACCTTTGAAATAAAAACATACAATTTCCTTCTTCGATTCTATTCATTGAAATAACAAAACTTGCAGAGAAATATCACCTGAGCATACGCTTCGAAACAAAATAATTTTTTATTATAACTATACTTATTATAGGATATCACAGTACATCCTGAAATCAAGCTTGATATAAGCTATACACCAAGTACATAGATAAAACCGGAACCTGCATTAAGAGAGAGAGGGTAAGATATAAACAGATTGAAAGAGTAGAAGAAAGAGAGAGAAGGGAAAGAGAGACATACAGAATGATAAAGACTTATACAGAGATTGATAGAGGTGAAAAGGATTGAGATTGATAGAGAAAGATAGGGAAAAAGGAACAAGATGATAGAGATTCAAACAGAGAGACAGAGAGACAGAGAAAATATGTTTGGAATGCATTGATGGCACAGAACTTTACTCAAAAGAGTTTTTTTTCCTTCGTTCTAAGAAGATGATGTTGATATATCAGTTTGTGATGTGGGTGGATCTGGAAGTTGGCGATACTGTTCAGCTCGCAGAGAATATTCTCTAACTCCTCGAATATCTGCAAGCATTTTATTATAACACGTCACTTTCAAGATTCCAAATGCTTACTTTGGATGTTTGTTGCATTGTATTTATCAAACTGAGAGTTATCAGGATCAAGAATGTGGAAGCCATTCATGAAGGTTCCTGTAATGGGAAGAAGGAAGATTATGTGTATAAACAAAAAAAGTTTAGAATAAGAGCACAGCATGGACTTTGTGATCAAAGATCGCTTTAACTATATGATATGGCTATCACACTACTTTCAAGCTGTAATCATATTACAAAATTCGAAAGGAAATGTGATATGTATGTGTTTTGCCCTTTTTTTTGTCACTAAATTTCTATTAATCAACTATCACGTCTTTAAGTACTATTGGAATGAAATGGAAAAAGTGGGATGAAACAAAATATTTTTTTCAACCTACCATTTGAGCCCTGGGCGATCGGTTGAATTGGTTGTCGTCGGTATGGATCAAGATTGGATGCTGAATTCTGACGTGCACCCAAACTCTCTTCTTTCTTCGTCACACAACAACATTTTCTGCAATCAATGATAATTTCACGTGAACAGCAACCAATATTAGAATAAACAAGTACAACGTCGTTCATTTTCTGATTTCAAGACGTCGAGAGCGGTTGTGTTGGTGAGAATAAATAGAATTCGAACGATATTACCTGTAACACCAGGATGATTGATCCTCGTATGCGCTCGTAAGTATAGGATCATCATGTTGTCGAATAACGCGTCTTTAAACAAAGTTTTTTTTGTTTCTAACATTTGTCATGAAACTAACTGTTTGTTTTTACATAAACATATTATAATTAATACAATTATAGCTATAATAGCGAATGTCAGAAGACCAATTGCTGTGTAGATGATCCAGCTGTTAGCATCTATTATAATCACTGGTTGATGAATTAACTTCGAAACTCAATCAACCTATGAATCTAATAACTTTTTCCAGATTGACTATTGGTCTAGTTGTTACCAACGAGCTATCATTAGATATAGCTTTGGGAAAGCTTGACGGTTTTATGAAGTCATCATCAACACCGCTGCCTTCAATGGTGAGTAAATCTATAAATGAGACAGAAAATGAAGTGTGTTCAGAGCTTGTGTATGTGAAACCGTCGGTTGAAGAACTGGAAATGCCCGTTGCATTAGTGATAGGGGTTAACTGCTCGGCAGCTAGTAAAAGATCATCTAATAACGTTCGATTGACGGACATCTTCTCAAAATAGATAATGGTTGTGTTATTTTTATCTTTTTACATATCAAAAAACATTTGGTAAGAAGCAAAATAGGAAGATGCTCATTTCCTTATATAGTACACTCAAAGGAGAAAGAAAGTGAAGTAGATCAGTAAGATTTGGAAACGGAAGAAGAAAGCTGTGGTGAAAGAGGAAGATCATAGATACAACCGCTCTGAGCGAAAAAACGATTTGAAAATAAAAAAATAATGTTGAAATGGCTTTTCACGTAATTCACGTGTATATGCGGGAAACAATCGAGTTAGCTGTGAGTATTAGGAAAGGAATAGTCAATAGCTGGAGTGCTTGTTGGTTGAATCGAAAAATATAGGAAAAACCGGTGAATATTTAATTTTTTTTTTCCAGATGTAAAATAATTTTTTTTTTTTCGACCAATTGAATAATGGATGAGATAAGGCGAGTGAGTTACAGGATTTGGCTAATGATTGCTGTTAGGTGTATAGAAAAGATATAGGAACACAGAGAGCATATAAAAGAGAGAGAGTGAGAGAAGCATATTCTCTTTGTGTTTTACCTTCATCGGCATGTGGATGAGGACTATGCGCGGGTATCTAGGCAACGTGTGTGAGTTCTCGCTGACTATGTTTGAGAAAATCGAAAGAGAATCAAAAAAGATGAAAATGCATGTATAAACGAAGATGAAGTTATTGATGACGTAAAAAGGAAGTTGAGGAGCTCATCAAAAGTTTTTTCTTATCGGGATCCATGAAATTAGAGAAGAAGAGCCATAGAGTTGATGATAAAGCTTTCAGTTGTACATTCATGTGCATGTGTATAAAAGAAGAATGAACATATACGGAATAAGAAGAGAATAACAATAACGTCAGGAGGAAAAGCAGAAGACGAAAAGACGACAATGACGATGATGAAACAGCTTAAAGCCGAAAGGAAGACCCAATACTTCTATAGGCTTGGTAATCTGATTGTCGTCCATCATATGGACAACGTCTAAAACTCCTAATCAATAATCATTCGTGTATAAAAATAAGCTTGAAAGAGCAATTGAACACACGACGACGACACCCATACACAAACACATGTACACATTCAACTCAATAGAACGTTGCCTAATTAGGAATTGTCTATTGAACTCAAATGCTAAAGAGTTTAATCCAGATGTTCCACAATTCTGCATTAAACTTAAAAATTCTTTTCATGAACTCCTCCGTAGTAGTGAATTACAAATTTCATTTGAAGACAGCAGTGATAGAGGTTAATGTGTGAGAAAGAGAAGGAAAAAAAAAAGAACTTCAAAGCTTAATAAGCTTTAAAATGAATTATTCGATTAGTCTCGCTTTTCATTGGAAATGGGACCGAACGAGAGTCGTGGAACCAGAAAAAAATGAAAAAACATGGCTCAAAGGATATCGCAGAATGCGAATTGAGATTTCGACGTAAATAATGGTCGAAAACAATGATGATATAGCTGGGAGATACGAATGAGTGAATGTGTTAAGAAAAATGAAATTTAAATCAAAAAAGCAAATAAAATGTGATTTTAATTTGAAATGATCTGCGAGGAGACAGATGAAGATGAAGCCAGTAAGAAGCGTTCAGAAAGATGGGAAGAAAGAATGAACAGATGATAGTCGAACAGGATACATTTGAAAGTGACGATGACGACATGGCCAATGAGACAACTGACCATCTCATTTGTTATGTATTTTTCTTCTTCGTCTCTTTATAACTTACCAGTAAATGCAAAAACCGTTAGATGATAGAGAGACGTGTGACAGAAGAGAAGGCACAACCAAGAGAGAACAGAGATAAGCTGCCAAAACAGTTGGCTGACCTTCTAACTTAACAGACATGAGCTTCAAAAGAAAATCTCGGAGCAAAAGGTTGGTTAGTTGGTTTAAGATGCCATACGTCATGATTACAATCAGTTCTTAAAAATGGAATTGTGAATGAAGCTGATTGGTTTTTGCTGATATTAGCTGGTCTTTGCTTTTGAGCAGCTGAGAATATCAAAAACTTAAATAAAAAAGAGGAAACATTTGAGTCACAGAAAATGAAGTCAATGGGAGGTAAGTTGGCATGGGAGTAGTTGGTGTAAGACGACGGAAAAAAAAGTCGGCGGATGGAGGAGAAGCTCTGGTGGTTGCAACCAATTCCACCAATGCATTGGTTGAAGCCTATCATGAGTTTAAGGCACAAAAAAACACATTTTATATGGGGAATTGGAATAAATTTTTTTGGGTTCGTTCTCTCGCATCTATCGGAGGACAAAGTACAATGATGGGAATGAGAAGAATCAGAGTTGAAAGTCGTCTGAAGGACCACCGGAAACTAGCAATTTGATTGGGTTGAAAGGGAGAAATGGCAAATTGCTAAAGTAATCTGAGACGAAAGACCTTCTCAATAGAAGAGTGAAAGGATTGATGAAGTGATTTCGCGACAAAAAAAAGATTGAAATTTCAAATTTTTGCAGATGAAACCTCATTGTATGTGTGGGCGATTGTCTGAAGTCATCTTTTCATAATCGAAAAAAAAAGAATTTGAACCACAGTTGTGTATTTGTATTCGTGAAGCTTTGAGACATAACTCCTTAAAGGACATTATGACGTCGTTAAACTGTTCGAAAAGTTAAATGACATATACACGCAGTATACTCTCATACACATGGAAAGAGAGAAGGAAAGAATAAAAGCTTAAAATTCATAGTAATGTATGTGAAACTAGTGAGCTTCGTAATTTTGAGATCCAATCGTCACCAAGCAAGTTGTCTCAAGGGAGAATGTTGTTTAAATGACAACCAAACAAGGCTGAAAGCGAGAAATTGCTGTATATTTTCGTTTTTGTCTCCCATTGTTTCATAGAGAAAATACACATAAAGAGATTTGCAAATGGCCATCGTTGCCGTATGGGTGGTCAGTCGACTTGTTGCATAGTTAGAAGAAGAAGAAGAAGAAGAAGAAGAAGAAGAAGAAGAAGAAACAGAAGAAGAGGAAGAAGACAAGCCATTCAGCTCATCTAGTCATTCGTTTGTTGACTAGTCAAAGTGAAAAAAGAGAGAGAAAGACAAAAAAAAGATTTTCTGTTCGTCATTCTAAGTGTCGATTGCTTGTCATCAGATGTTTATTATGATAAATGTATACAATACCGGTACATAAAAAGATTCTGATTCTAATGATCATTGACGTTTCTTCAGTTTTCGAACTTCTGCCGTTTCAGGCGGATATTGTAGAATATCGTTTTCCATATAATGTTTGGCATTTATTAATCTGCCACTCCTACGCTTTTCCTGTAAAACATGAGAGCATGAAGCTTTACGTGAAGTTTGCGTGAAAATGAAAAGCCAAAATCATTTTCATCATAATGAAGGCTGTTGAACGGTTGTTGTGTTGATGTACTTACCGGCTTCGGTTCCGCCACTATCAGATATTGCCGTAAATTGAAGAATATGATTGTTATCACTGGAAACGTAAAATTATATTTTAAAATCCAATTATTAGGAACTTGCCATTGAGAATAAGCAGAACGATCGTATATAACGATGTTATTAATGATTTGTAACAGAATAATTCAAGTGCGAAATGGAATGAAAAAAGAGAAGTTGTGATCGAATGCGACAGATGCAGTGTGTCGTTGCTGAAGTTTCCCATTAACATGATTCTGAATTAATAATTTGAATGATTTTCGATGTTACGTTGTATGTAGCAACCTGATACTTCCTAATAGAGCTTGATTTAGGGCAAAAAAACGTGATGTAGCTGTTGGCTCTCCGCCTACAAAGATGACAGGCTTGGATGCTGAAAGCGAAAAAACCTAAATTCGCATCTGCTGTTTCCTCTCTCATCCTTTCCATCTTTTGCTCTTTTTCATTTTTTATTTTTATTTTCTCCTTCATTTTCGTTTAAAAATTCCAATTTTTATTAAAATTCATTCGTGAAAATGAAAAGTACAAACCGTGAAAGCCGGCATATGAAACGAAAATTGATCCGAAAACTTGTAAAGTGAGAAAGGCCAGCCAAGCCCGATAAACATTTTGCCATTCAATCTTCATCTTCTAACTAAATTTATTAATTTTTGCATGAAAAATTCTTAAAATACAAAAAAAAAGAACATAAACTGAGAGAGAGGAAGAAACAGAGAGGTGGGGGAGCTGGGAGGGTGGGAGGTTAAGAAGCTTGTTTCGGTCAATTGAAACAGGAGAGGTCAGCATCAGACTAGCAGATATCTATATGAAATAAGCAGAGCAATATAGAAGAGACTTAGCAGGGAAAACGAACAGATGTGCTTATTGAGAGAGATATGAACGAAAAGAGCAGATGGCTAACTGACCTGAAGAGACGCAGAAGAAACAAGAAGAAGATGACGGCCTTTTTTTTTGTTCCTGACAGTCTAGCCTGTGTGTCTGATTCACTCAAATTCACGAGAAACAGTGTTTTGAGATGATTTTCTCTTTTTGCCTCTCCCTCCTCCATTACAGAACACGACAGTCATCTGAAAGCAGATGATGAGATGAAGAAAATCTATTCATAACCATATGATATATAGTGAAGATTCTAACATGAACGAGCTCGTTCGAAAGAGCTTTTTACTGCCGAAAGGGGAGAAGGGAGGTGAGGGTTAAAGAGAAAATTCCAATAAAATTATGTTTATTATGGAAAATAATGAGAATCGTTTGGGAGGATGCATGAGACGGCAAGGGAGCACTTCACGTGAAACACTCTCTGACTATTTCTCTTGTGGTGATGGTTGAGAGGAGGATTGTCATAGTCTTGCTCCGAGTATCATTTCAACTTGTCTTGTTTTGCTTTCAAAGTTATATTACATTTCGTTTCAGATTGAACATGTCGCATTTGATCCATCTTTTACATTCTTACTAATCTAAAAATATCTTAATAATATTGCCTTAATTAGAGTATAATGCCCACAGGCTATTAGAGAAATATCAAGTGAGATGAGAGTATGAGAAGGAAGACAAAAAGCTAAAAAGAGCAAAACGAAAGAGGAGATGGAAGGCGGGGTTTCATGCTTTCATATCCATTCACATCTCTCTCCCTCTCTATATCCCTCTCTATCTCTCCCTTCTTCTCTTTTTAAGTTTTTTTTTCTCTCTATATACTCATCCATCTAACTTCTTCTCTCTCTTCCCCCCCCCCCTTCCAACCTCCCTCTCTTCTTTCCCTCTGTTGCATGTTATTTTTATATCTCTTTAGGATTTTAACAGAAAGAAATATTTTGTCTCCTAAAACTTTTAAATTTTTGTATCTTTTTTTCAAACGTTAGCAGCTATTTCTCTACAGCCCTCGCCCACCTATAACTCCACCCAGCCCACCAAAATGGAATATCACCTGCAACCCTGCATGCTTACAATTAGATTGTAGTATCTATAGTTACAACAATCTTTCTCGTTTACAATTCTTTTTTATACCCGAGAATGGGCTTCACATCATCTTCCAAGGTTTTCTCCCAACTTCAAAGGCTACTTGTTTTTCTTCAGTGGTTCTTTGTCTATTTATGGTTTCTTCACTTTTCCTCTTTTATCCATTTATCTTCCACGTTGAGGCTTGTTAACTGAAGCACACCTAACATCAGCAGGGCCTTAGCTTGCATGAGCTTCTTTTGCTTCATCTCATTGAGTACTTATAAGGAAATGAATCCAATTTTATTTTCTCTTTCATCTTCATTCCACCTTCTTTACATCTCAACCCCCCTCCCTTCTTCTCGACATCTTTTTCTCCACCTTCCTTACATCTCCCTCTATTCCTCTGTAACTTCCTCTCTCTCAATCTCTCTATCCGTTCGTCCCTCTCTCTCTCTTTCTCTCTCCCTCCTTCCCTCTCTATTCTCACATTTTCTTTTTGTTCATAGAGAAAATATCTGGAAAAATGCTGTTTTGTTCATTTCCATCCCATATTGTCTATTCTACATCGACAAAATCAGTCTCTCTTAGCTTTATTTTGTCTTTTTCTCATTACCTCTTTATATATTCTCTCTATATTCTCAATTACAACTTATGTTCACAAGCGAGCAGTGAGCTCACTTCTGCTCCAGAAAATCACGAATTGTCTTTTATATTCTGTATTTTGTCATTCAATTTCCTTTTTTATAGCCTTCTCTAAACCAATGAGTAATGTTAAAAGCTTTTGTTGTAAACTAATATTATAGATGATGCATTCGACTCGAATTCAGAATCTTGTTCGTCTCTTGCATAAAGCTCCGAGTACAGACAGCATTTACATGCAAAGCAGGTAGTTATTTCATCTGTTTTTCCGAGTAAAACATATCGTCAAATTCTGATGCTGACTTGACTTTCCAAAGGTTTCTACAGAGAGAGACAAATAAAAAGAGGAAGGGAGATGGAGAGAGAAACGGAGGGAGAGAGTAACAGACAAAAGGAGTTGAACGATGCCAAGATGAAGAAGAACAAGAGGGAGGGATTGCGGAGGAGAGAAGAACCATGATAGTTTGTTGCTAAATCTTCAGGAAGTCAACCGAAAACAGCTTTTAAGTGGCCAAATTAAACGAATTACAAACTTTCCTCTGAACAACATAATGGTCTTGACAAGATTGTATGCCAGTCTGATGAAATGTTTCTTATATCAGCATGAGTTGGTGTTCGCTTAGTGCTGCGAATAGAAGTCAATGGAAGAGATGCTGACACAATTATTTGAAATTTAATTTTGTTTGTTTACAAAACTTGTATGGAAAAAGCTGAAGAACTTTTCATCCTTATGTTCCGTTCCATCAGATGAAAATGTGTCGAGTTGGATGATCAGACAAAAAGAGGAGAAAGATGAAACGAATCTATTTCACTTGTCTCGTTTCTTGAAAACGAGAATGATGATGGCAAACTACAACTTCCGTACAAGAGATAGAACGATAGATGGTGAGAGATAGGAAGGGATAGAGAGTGATAGAGGGAGCAAGCTGCTTGTTCTTTTCGTTACATGCTTTCCGATTTCTGTTCATGTCATTTTGTTAAAAATTTTATACGAAAAGTAAGAAAGTGAATTTTAGGAAATAGAACATTAAAAACCAAAGAGTCAAACGTCTTTACTCTCAAAGGGCACATCAGGGCTTTATCAATGTGCAGCAGTCAGCAACTCCATTGCTGTTTTATAAATTACTTACCATCCATTTGTCTATTCAGACATCATTTTCTATTCTTCACAATGATAGAACATTTAAGATGAGCAAAAAAAGAAAGAAAGAACATCTCGTGAGTTTGAAGCATAGCTCAAGCTTAAAGTTGATTATCTATCCATCTAAGGCTGTCAACTAAGGAACTAAGACTCATATGGAGCGATTAATCATCAAACCTTAAACATTCTCTTCCTTTTCTTTTTTTCGGAATTTCCGACTTCCAAGAATAAAATATTTCTTGTGCCTCTTGTCTTATTCGGAGAGAAAATGAAGAGAGAGAGAGAGAGAGACACACACACTGAAAAACGAAAAGTTAATTCAATTTTCAAGCAATTTGAACCGTTCGTGCTACGTCATTCACATGCAACTGCTTCTCTATGCTAATGAGAGTTGAAAGCCACGTGTATACGCCACGTCGAATATGCTAATCAATCATTCGCCTACAAATTCATAGAAAATGTTAAATATTCATAAAAATTAATGGAAGTTAATATTTTTTTGGTGTTTTGATTGTTAATCTGTGTGTGAGTTGAACTCGAAGGAAAAGAGTAGCACGTACACAGATCAGCTGACTCAGAGTCATCCTAAATACAAAACGACATACATGTAGATACACATACGAATAACCGTCGTCTAATTAAACTTTGGAGAATAGTAGCAACAACGGTTTACACTTTGAAACTTCCAATTTCAGACATTCTGGGCGAGTGTTTCTAGCCAATCCCGATGAAGTTAATCGCATTTGTGAAGAATTTGATAAGATTCCTGATAAATATGCATTTTTTGAAAGGATATTTTTACATCTCTTCAAGGTACTTTCCAAATCCTTTCCCACTTTGCTTATACAAAAAACAATTCTTGCAGGTTGAGGATATAGAACTGGCTGTTCATTTCCAATTGGAGAACTTGAAAGAAGATGAACTGAAAAAAGATCAGAAATTCAGGTTTGACTCTTTAACTTTTAAAGTCCAAGGTTATCTATGTGCTCTTGCTTGTGTGATCTGTAGAAGACGTAGGAGTGATGTACGAACACGATTCCTTTTTGTTCATATTTTTTGAGGATATCGTTCGTATCTCTTCATGAAATCACAGATTGGACAGAGTCCTTGTTCTGTTTGTGGGTATCTTGACAAGGAACCTTCTTGTTCTCTCTTAGTGACATCTTCTAGAGTACAGAGCTCCAAGTTCCTCCTCTGTCATTTCTTGAAACAAAGATTGTGCTATCTGTGTTATCTTGCAGTGCAATGCATTCGAGAGCAGAAGAGAAATATGCAATTCATAACATATTTCAATTTTCAAAATTGTTTTTTCAAACTTGTTCTGCCCTTGAAGTTGTTGTTTTTTCAGAACTCATGTGGGGAAATTCCAGCGATTTATGACAAGCTTAATTGATATGTTGGGTAAAGGAGGCTTAGAAAATTCCGACCAAATAGTTCAAATATTGAGGTTTTGCGTATAAATAGCATAATTATATTATAATTACCGTTAAATAGAGCTATTGGACGTCAACATGCCAATGTTCGTTCCATGAGTTTCACCGCCGAGAAATGGCTGCTGTTCAAGAACGTTCTCATATCGCAGCTTTGTAAAGTTACTGTAAGCTTGAAAGACTACAAATTGGCATAATTCAACTAAGCTGTTTAGGATAAATCGTATTCAACATGGAGCAGATTATTAGGATTTGTGATATTTGAGATCAAAGATAGCTATCTTGAACATGTATACACACCCATTTACTTTAATTATTTTCAAAAACAAATTTACACAGGTTCGTCATGCGAGATCATCGTCATGTCCAGCTATAAAAGAGTTCCGGGTGTTCAGAAGAAGTCAATATCGAAAATCATCTGTCTGTAGCGCTAAAATGGATAAGAACCTCAAAGAGATGAAGTAAATCCGACAATTCCATTCTCGCGTCTGTCGATATGATGATTTTAGTGATTTTCATATCTTTTTACATTCTCATATTTCTTATTCCACCATTATTATTTTTATTTTATTTTCAATAAAAACAAGTTCTGGACGTATGTCATATACTCGAATGGTGTCCACAAGAACAAGGGTAAACTGATCGACTTCAAAGCTTAAGAGTCGAAGAAACTAGTGAGTGATCTTGCCGGTAGTATGCATTCATTCTGGACTGCTGGACATACTGCAGAGCAATCTCACTCGTAGTCAGCTTTTTGAAGGAAGGAAATCGTATTTATTGAAGTGCCATTGCTCCAAGAAAGAAATGTCGGCTCAGACATCTTGTGAACAAACGATGAGAACGATAACTCAATGTCATGGATTTTATGAGCGAAGCGTGACTTTGTTATCTCAGGATCACTATCCTGAAGAGCAAGCTTCTCTGAAGAGGGCACAATCATTCGGCATTCTTCATGATTTCATACGTTGTCTAATCTCTCCTAACGACTTCTCATAAAAACGAAACCATTAAGGATTAGTTGGATATGAGGCACTTGCAGAAGCTTCCGGTATTGGGCGCAGCTGAATGGGGACAAAACAAGAAGAACAGACTGGCTGATATCCATACAGTTTATTTACAATTTTTGATACAAAAAAAAGGTTCTGTAATGAGTTATTCTAACTGCAGTCTGTGTGAAACATCTATTGAGAACATAGAAAAGTGATTGAAAATGGAGAAATAATAAATTATTTTTTATGAAAACTGTGAAGACGTCATGGCTGAGCAAGCAAGAGATGCAGGGCGTCATGAGCGAGAGAGATAGAGAGAGATAGAGAGCGAGAACTGAATTAAAAAAAAACTTTTTTCGGTTTGAAATTAATTTCAAACATCAACACACATATGGAAATGCTTTTCTTATGTTTGTTGGAAATAATACTCGTTAGCTTCTGCGGGAAGCTTCCAACCACTGGCTCCAAGTTCTAAGAGAAGAAGAATCATCTTCCGAGCCCATGGCTCTGAAACAGTTATGAAAGCATCTCTAGAAAATAAGGATTTGTTCTCTGAACTACTGTGTATAACAAGCCTTATTAAATCTTTCAAGAGTGCCAATTGATCAGGACACTCTCGTTCCAAATCGTAACCAACTGACAGCAAAGTTGAAATCAAGCATTCCAACTGAAAAAAAATTAGTTTAAAAGAGAATTTCTAATCTCCTCAAGACGACTAACTTCTTCAATTTTCAACGTTTCTAGGATGGGGCTGCGGAGCAAATAGTCAAATACTTGAAACACACTGTTCACGAGTTCTCCATCGGCAAAAAATACGATTTGGAGGTGCATAGAATAGACTTTCTTACCATCCACAGCTCCAATATTGGCGTACAGGTCAGACACAAATGTCAAGAATGATATCCACATGCGGAAGTGATCGGTTCTGAGTTTGTCTCGACAATCCAGATATTGCGATATTGATGTTAATAAACCCTTTAATGATACTCTTTGAAACTGTTCGCGAGAGGTGGACAACGTACTCGAGCTAATCCTTTGATTGAAGCAGAATCTTTAAGTGAACCACAGATCTTAGCAACACCTCGTCCGCCTCCACCTTCAATGGCATGCTGACATAACGAGGAACCAACAATCTCTGCTAACTCTTCAGATTGGAAACATCCTGAAGAATAGACTAGATCTTTGCAATAAGAAGAGGGAAATCTAACCTTCAATCCATTGCTCGAGTTCAGCAGTGTTACTGACCAGGTGTAACTGACGTAACAGGTTTGCAATTTCCGGCATATCTTTCTCAGACAATATCTTTTTCTATAAGTAATGAATGAGTATAATATCAAAAAGGAATTTAGAAACCTTTGGCTCCTTCTTGGGTGGCGTTAGCTGTTTAAGTTTTTTTTCTAAGCTGCGTTCAGTGGCTTCTTTAGTAATACTAGCAGCTTTTGGGATATTCTTGTTGTTTCCACTGGATCCAACAGATCTCTAAACACAGAAAACATATTTCAATGTCAATGATTCAACAGAAGGAGGAAAAGAAAAAATCGACAAAGCTCACAAGAAATATTTGCGTGAAAATATGAAAGTATTGCGGAATTTTGTTGAACAAAAAAACTTGTTCCGTTTACCTGGGACAGAGCACTTTCGGAGCTTAACGAACTTTCCGTACGATTTAGTCGTCGCTCTTCATTTGAGGATCGCGAACTAGCACGGGAGTTTTGCTGTTGTTGTTCAACAGGAGTATTACCATTACGAATATTATTATTTTCTATAATGTAATAAGAGATTTGATTATAGAGCATAATCTGATTGAACCTTCTTTAAAGTTTGAATTGGAATTATGAAGTGGCTTTGAACCGGCCTCTTTAGTCGGTTTAGTGATCGTGTTCGTTGTAGGAGATCCTCCATTTGAGGATACAGTAGATGTGTCGCCACCACCCGATCTGAGACCTTAACATACGGAATTTCTAATCTTATCATTAAAAATTGTGTGAAAATGTTTCAAAAGAATTATAAGCTAGTCCATTACGGAAGCTATAAGAGAAGAAGAGAAATCAAAAGATGAGCATAAGCTTGTTATGTGTTTGAACGTTCCAAAAACATCTTTGACATCCTAATCGTCTCTTCTCGTATTAGCTTAAAGGTGGTCAGAACAAGCTAAACAAAAGACAAAAGTCAACAGTCTACTTTCCATTTTCGCTAATTGTTTGTTATTCTACCTAAAATCAATTGAAGATGGCTCTTATCGGCGAACTTGAATAAGAAAATTTCGGAAAAATTGCACATACCAGTCATTTTGATGATTTTCATAAAAATTAGTGTTCGCAATCTATCTTCGCAACACCCTCCCCCATTCATACTATCTCGTTTTGTCAAAAAATATTCAAAAATATTCATTTCAACAATGAATAATCCTATTATGGCTACGTTTGAAGAACAGTATTATAAATATTTTATTAGTTAAACTTAATAAGTTTCATTATTTTGCGCCAAAATAAGTGATTTGGCTCAATTGGTGTTTCGTCGAGCGAACTCATTTGCATACTTGCAAAAGGTTGAAATCATATGCTAATCAGCATAACTTATACGCCTGATGTGTACGTGAGAACGTCTCATTCTTTTCATTTTTACTCGTGCACACATGAGGAGCGGTTGTACTCTGCTTTTGCAACAGAAGACAGAAACAAAAAGAAGACGAAGAGAAAAACATAATGAGAGTAAGAAACTTAAGATTGAGTCAAAACGCTAATATTTCAGAACGTACCGGGCGGTCGATATATCTGCATCGCTGGTCGATTGACGGGCTTTTTGTTTGTGTGTTGTCGTAAGGTCTTCTCTTGATCTTCTTGATGGGCTACGCACTATAATATTATAATTATATAATGAGATTAGAGAGAGATAGTGTTATAATGCTTTATGTTTTTTTTTGTTTCAACTAGCTGTATAATAATAAATAGGAAAAGAAAAAATAGTAAAAACTAAAGTATATGATTGAGTGATGTCGACTGAACTGGACAACAGCTGAGAGATTTCATTTAAAATTCAGGTGAGTCAAAAAGATGAGCAGCAGAGAGAGGAAAAGAAAGAGAGAGAGAGATAGTAAGAGAAGAAGGGTAAGAGGTGAGGAAGAGGAAGCGAAGAGAGAAAAAGATAATCTATGATTGAGAGAAAAGAAAGTATCCATTTTCATACAATGTTTTTCATCTTCATAGACTTATTAAGCTTTATTGGTTTTTGATTATCTAGTGATCACCTGAGGCATTTCGACCTGCATTCCAAATTCGGAGGAAGTCTTGTTGTCGTTGTCTTAGTCAAGATTCTTTCTGTGATGGAACAGAAATTGATTATGTTTCCGACGACAGAGCTAATTTGGCGAGCCAGACCACACACACTAGCCCTTAAAAAAAGAAACAAAATTTATTTTTTTCAAGAACCTAAAAGATGTTTAACAGAAAACTTTGTTCAAGAGAGAATACCTTTCGGTTCAATGTTATCAAGGTGAGCAAACGAAATGAGTAGAGGATGAAGAAATGGTAGTGATGATACAATTAGGAGGACCGTTCAGATACGCAGTAACTGAACTATCAGAGGAATATGAACAAAATAAGTTTTATGAACGTTTTGTTATATGATTATCAGTATTTATCAATCGATATTATATACCTGGACAAAAAAAAGAATGAAAACGGGAGAAAAGCATCCAAAAGGGAGAGTGTATGGTATGAGAGAAAGGCAAAGAGAGAATACTTTCCTCTGTTATGACGAATCTCTACGATTAGTTGATGATAGTAATGCCATTGTCAACAAGAAGCTTTTCGGTAGAAGAACATGACGACAATCAGTCTTAACAGAGAAGAAGATGAAGAAGAAGAGAAGGGTGACGACGAGTAAGACGCATCTCCCATTCAGAAGAAAATTCAACTCTTCTCGGCCCCCCCCATCTCCTCATTCCAATCAGTAAAAAAATCATTTTTCTCATCAAATACGTCCTTCGACGACACCGAGTTATGCAAAAACTGGCAACGAGAACGGAGAGCATGTTTGACGAAACACTTCTGTTTGTGAAAAAAATGGAAAAATCGATTTTGTTAGAAAAAAGATGTGACTGAAATGGAAAAATGATAAAGGTTGTTTAGGCTTGATGGATCGTTAGTAGATGGTGAGAAGGTGTAAGCTGTGAAAATAAAATGAAAGAGAGAGAGAGAGAGAGAGAGAAAAGCGAGAGATAATAGAATGTGAAGGTATTCCGGGGTTGAACATCATCATCACAACAACAACAACAACAACATCAAAGGTTTATGACAAAACTCAACATTTAAAACTTAGTTAACACGAAGAAGAGAAAGAAGATTCTTGTGCTATTTGAAGGTAATGATTGACTGAATGAGAGAGGATGAAATATCGATAATTGAACCGACAGATGAGCTAGAAAACAGAAGGTAGAGTGATTGATGAAACAAACAAACAACTGTCTGAATATGCGAATTTCAGAAAATTAGGTGAAGAACAGGAGGGGATTAGTGCGAACTGCTAGAAGCTGAAGTTCATCACTGAATACATGAACGAAAGACGATATGTTCTTTCACGACGATGAATGATGATCGGGATGGATGGTGATTGAAGATCTTGAGAATGTTTTAATCAAAAAAGATAAAAATAGTTATTATAAAAGAAGATCACAAGCACAATCTCAGAATGAAGATTTTCAACAGATATAATTTCAATAATCAAACAATGGATAGATAGACGAAAGATGAGAAGCATACCCGTAAATCATGAGAGTTCAAAGAAAAATGGAATTAAGGATAGATAGATGTGGTGAATAAGATGGAATCTACAGAGAATTGTAGAGAAAGTGAGATAAAGAGAGGTTTAGGAGAAGCAAGAGAGAGAGAGAGAGAGGAGGATAACACAATGATTCAGAGGAAGGAAGAGTAGAGAGAGGTTGAGGAACTTCTTTTGAAGAAGAAAATAAAATAAATAGTAACATAATTACATAAATATTATGATGATTTCCTCGAAATTATCAAACTGGAAAAACGGAAAAAGGCTTCAAAACTGCCAATTTTTCAGAAAATTCTTTCGAATTGTTCTATGGAAGGAACGGAAAAAGTGAGCTTTTCCATCTAGTTATTCTTTCCATCAGTTTTCTCTCTCTCTCTATGTATTCCTCTCATTCTATCATTCTAACAATCCCTCTCTATCGTTTTCTGTTATAGTCTTTACTCATTTTCTCTCATAATCTGCTCATCACTGATTGCACATCAGTCCGTTTTCGTGTCGGAACCCGTTGTCGTCAAACAGCTTTCACGTTTTTCCCTCACACCCACAACATGCTGAACATCACAACAACTAAAATAAATTAAAAGAACGACTTGGCTTAAGGAAGATTTAAGTGAGAAGAAAGATATGAACACATAACAAAAACGAATAAAAGTAGGAAACATAGACGTTTCACAACATCTGTCTCAGATCAAGGCGCACTTGTATCTACGTAGCAAAACGAGAAAATAAAATTTGAACTTTACGAGAAGAGAAGGATAAGAGGGCAGAAGCAGCGCTGAAAAAAACGGTCTGTGCGATTTCAAAATAAAAAATTTTTGACAATGAAATTGAAGCTTCTCATGTGGATACTCAATGTTTTCCCATTTCAACAAGTTGCCGTCATTCCACTCAAACAGCTAAAGTTCAAATTTCTTTTTCAATGTAGTAAAAGAAGAAATTGAAGAAAAAAAGCGGAAACACTCTCTGGCAGTCATCTGTTTATTAATATTCAGATCAGTTCAATGATGATTGTAACGGATGAAAATTGATGAAGAGAGAAGCGATCGAAGATGAAGAAGGGCTCTACCATTCCGATGAAGCTGGCGATTTCCAATACAACGTCATTGAGTGAACTTCTTTTGCAAGAAATACCATTCATTGGGAGAAAGAAAATGGCAAAAATTCGAAAATAATGGGTTGGTTAAGAGAAAACGAACAGCAGAAATTTCGTTCACACACGATTCGAGGACTAAACGAATTTGAAGTGTAACAGAATGACCACTCGTTGCAGACGTCTTACAATATCTCATCTCCTTCCCTCAGTTTGTCAAAGTATATTTAACATTCTAATTTGATTTGTAATAAATAAATCATAATTTGTTTTTATAACAGAAAAGTTATGCTGATTCGTGTCCTCTCTCATTCGTGGCATCAATACCGATAATCTATATGCTAATGCTGTGTTCACGTAACTTCACGTAAACGATATGACGCTGTTATTTTGCTCCTTTCGTCAGCAACTCTCAGTTCATCTTATTGTCAGACATCAGAACGGTTATATAATCATGACTTCTTAGTTCTATTCATCGTTCACTGTCTTCGCTCGTCTTCCCCCATATTTGCTTAGAGTTTTCTGATAAATCCTTCCTTGTGATCAAACAAATGAACAGCATGGAAACACTTCGTACATTTGTATTCCAATTATGAATAACATAGTAAATAGATAAATAGGGATATGGGAGTTTGACATGTGGTAGGAAACACGGTTGCTTGGCAACATTAATGGATCGCAAATGTAGTTGTCAATACAAGCCTCTAGGCTTGTGGCTCCTTTACAAAATGATGCTTTTCTGTAATAATGAACCGATTTTTATCTGTTTTCTTTATTTTTTCCATTATAATTATGTTTTTCATTATATAGCTGACAATGGTTGTTCGACCGTCCAGCTCACAATGGAGTATTTCACCTGAAACCATAATGAGTCATCACTATCGTTTGACTCGTGGGATTAAGCCAGTAGTTGATACTTCACCTCCATATTCCATGTATAATAGTCCAATAAGTAAGGTTCAATTCTTGATTGATCTTTAAAAACAATTGTTTCTAAGGTATTCATTACCTTCCCAAACGCTCATCTTCCGCTGACCCATCCAAACGACGCCAAGTTAAGGTAAGCTTCTTTCAGCTTCTGTGTTGAATTATGAGACATATGAGTGAACAGGAAACGAACTTCTTTCAGTCTGTTGGACAACCTCATCGAGAGTTAGCTGATTTCGTTAATTCGTCCAAAAATAACTTAAAGCTTCCTCTTCCTTTGACTAGCTCTTATAACGACTTGGTAAAGCCAACGCTGTTAGCAAATCGAAATTACCAGCCACCGTTACATCGAAAGAAGGTTTTTCTCTGTATCAAATGATCAAAAAATAAAAACAAATTTGTTTTTTTCAGAAACCACCCATACCTCCAATGAGCAAACCGAAAGCGACTGACGAAAAAAACGATTCTCATAAAGCAAAAACGCGAAAGCCTAGAATCTATTCTCAGCAGGATGATAAGTTCCTTTTCTTCAAAAATGCCGTCTTCGATGCGATCATAGAACGACGCGTCTATAGCGATAAGTAAGGTTTCCAATTCATAATGAAATATGAATATGTCAATAGAATGATTGTGGACACGGTGGAGAATGAAATTCGGTTGTGGATGCATTATTTGAGCAAGGTTTGTTCTTCTGTGACTGATTGTTATGAAGGCGTTAACTGATTTTAGAAGGAATTGGATTACTTGAAAGAAGAAATCTATAATGATCTCAATATAAGCGTTCCCCAACAAAATGAGAAACACATTTCTATATATGCTAGCGACAACATATCATCCGAGTCCAATGATAACTCAGACAACTCTTCGGAGTCTTCATCGGACACAATTCAAAATGATGAAGAAAGGTTCGATTTTTTGTTTTGTATTAGATTCATTGATATGTCCATTTGTAGGACTGAAAGTGAGAAGTCTCTATCAGAAATATCATCTCATTCGAACAGACAACTCTCCTCAGCTTCGTCTACGTCATCCTCATCTACGTCAGAATCATCATCCACATATTCAGACTCATCATCAACAAGTTCCTTATCAACAAAATAATCATATGCATCTCTTTCTTAATATACAATTTCATATGCATTGTCTGTTGTTGAGAAAGAAAATGTGTTCGTGCGAGCAGCTCAAATAGCACGTCTCAAAGAAGGTTCCCAGAAAACTTCATATTAGATATAGAGAATCGAAGAGGAATTTGAGAGAATTGTCTAATACCGAATAATATACCCGCTTTAGTACAGTTGTACGTATAAGAATTCTGAGAATGTTCTTCACCAAATCAACTTCAGAATGTTATACTCAAAACACGACCGGTTCATCGAATCTGCAACAGTCTCGAATGAAACAAGTGTACTATCGATAAACTCGTGAGCAAGAATAGAACTGTGTGTACGACCGACAAGTTATAATCTACGTTGTGAGAATGAAACTCAGTCTGTCATTTCTGATCTTGTCGGCGTTAGTTAAGAATGCCAAGCGAGAATGCATGCAAAGCAGCAGCAACTGATTTCGAAAGAATCGAGCAAAAATCAGCAAAAGAGTTCCTCCTTCTCTATTACGTTTACAATCTCTTTCTGGGAGATTCAAATCATTTCCAATCAGTTGTTGGCATGAATAATTACACATCACAATACTATCGAATTGACACTCTTTGTGTTTCAAGATATCATATGAGTTTTCCGTTTTATTCAAATTGGTCTTATAAGTGTTCACATGTGCGTGCGACTGATGTCGACAATTAATGTCATCAGTTAATTGACTACACATTCAATTCTAGGCATATAAACGCAATGACACTTTCATTGAACAAAGGTTAGAGAGGCAAAACTGAGATGAGATGAGTTTGTACCATGAGATTGGATAAGCTGGCTTCGGCTTGACTTGGACTGATAATCATATGTAGTTTTGTAGGGAGTTGGCATAAGGATTTTTCCGTTTGACGAAAGGTACTGTCTTCAAAACGCAATTTTTAATCAAATGAGACTACAGAAAGCATTCATTTCCATACAGTACACAACAAAAAAAGAAGATATGAAGAGACCATAGTTAATCATTGACTAGTAATGGTTGTACTGAAGAAACTCAAGAACTCTTATCACCAAAACCTCTCTTTATCTTAATTGAATCAGATCACAATCGTGTTTCAAAGTTGCTGTACCTCGTTGTTCAACATGAGATAGATGACTGCATCAACTCCGAAGAAGTTATTCACTCCTATTGTCATTACCATTCGCCACTGTGAGTTGCCTTCCGGAAATAAGACGAGCATCAGCCATGAGGCAGTGAACATCAAGAACATCAACACGCATTGAAAACATAGCCTGTATCCCGTTTAAGTGATTATCAAACAGATGCTGTTACCGTATTTCATTCACCATTCTGGCGTTTTTAACAGATCTCTTCATTTTGAAGGCATAAACAAAGAACTGAAACAAGTTGTCAAGAATTCGGCAAAAGTTGTACTCAATCCTACTGTTATATATGATATCAAACATACGCCACTGGTAAAGAGGTTCACAGGTGTATTCACGAACATAACGGAATAGTTGGTCATGTTTCTAGGATAATATTGATAACCATAGTTAACTGGATCATGGATGATTCTGTGATAGATTGAAGATTAAGGAAATGAACAAGCATTCCTTACTGGCAGCAGACCAGTATTTTCTGGCTAAGTGTTGTTAGAAAGAACGATAAAACAGTTGCTATAAACAAGTAGACAACAATACGCCGTTGTGTGAAGTAGGAATTGTTTGGGAAAAGAACAATAGAAACTCTGCAATTTCATGAGAATAAACATTCATCTTAGGATATTGTACCTGTTGATGGCCAGAACTAATTGAACATTGAGGGTAATGAACCACATAAGGACAAGAAAAGATGACACCACGAGCTCATCGTAAAAGCGTTCCTACAAAACCTTATAGGTAATCATAGAAAAAGAGTTTTGCTGACCCCCAGATATACCGAAGGTCCCACGAAAATTACGTGTATAAGCATTCCGCCCGTGTTGGAAATGATGTTGTACCCTATGATAAGATAGATAGGATTTGAATTCTTAGAGTAGAGTTTGCCTCTTATAATACAGAAGAGGCAAAGAAAGTTGCATGCTAGCAAAATCCATCCTTGAATGTTTAAAACTAACGAGTATATCAAGCGTGAATCCATCAGCTGTTCGGTTCGAAAATGAATGCTCTCCTATAGAATGGTTTCGGACAAGTGCATGCGAAGAAGACAACTCGCTACATTTCTCCAATACGAAAATTGACTTCACAGTGACAAAACGAATGTTTCTTGAAATAATGGCTGAAAACTGCTGAAAGTGTATCACTTGTGTTTTTCAACATTGGCGAAATATAGTCCAATGGTGAGACTATACATATGAAGAAGCTGGTGAAGTAAGCTAGGTGGCCAGCAGCCTACACCCAAGATAGTTTTTTCTTGGAACCTTCGATAGTTGCTTAGCCAGTAATAGTATTTTCTGTTATTTCGTGGAAATAAAGTTTAGAAGGTCAATAAAAGAGTTATTGATTGGTACAAAAACGGTTTATTTTCTCTTTTAATTTTCCCGCTCTCTCTAGACGCTTGCACTCCCTCCTTTCAATATTCTCCGAATTTACAATCATTATAACGCCCCTTATTAATGAACATGTTGTCAAATAATTCCTTGTGTTTAACTTTAATCATTTGAGGGCAATGTCTGTGCCGTTCTCCATCTCGTCTTCTTCCTACGGTTCAAGTTCATCTGGAAGTTTAGATTGTGTTCGTTTAGATATGATTGTTGTGCTTTGATATAACTTCATTTAGAAATCTGGCAAAGTTCTTCACCTAAAAGGACAACCACTGCTCATAGAGCAACTAATTGGTAAAGGAACTTTCGCCGAGGTTTTTGTATATACATTTGTGATAAAAACATGTTTTTTATTCAAAGGTTTATACGGCACGACATGAGGCGAGCAGGAAACTGTTTGCCCTTAAGTTCTTACCTCAATATTCGGATTTTGATCGAAGGATTATGGAATCGGAGGTGAATTGATTAACTCAGAAGAGTCATCCCTGTCCATTTTAGGTGGAAATTGTACGCCTCGTAACACAAAACGTATCTTATCGAAAGCATTTTCCCCGTATATTTTGTATAACTTCATGGAATCAGTACAGATGTATCGTCATGGAAAAAATGGATATGGATCTGTTTACATTCATGAACACAAATGACGGGCGTCCTATTGATCTTCATCACATCAGAAATATAGGAAGACAAGTAAGACTGCCTGTTTAACAGCGATTCCATGAGTTCTCTCAAAGGTTTTATCTGCTACTTCGTACTTACACACCCTTGGTATCATTCACACTGACATTAAACCAGAAAATATTGTAATTGCAAACGCTTTCAAATCTCCATACGATATTAGGGTTAGTTTGGTAAACAGGACTCCTCAAATCAAATTTTATGTTCAGCTGATTGATCTGGGATGTGCTATTATGTCATCCGCTTCGCCATCCTTAACAGGACGTCAAATACAATCTATGTTTTATAGGCAAATAGTTTTTCATTTTTCTACCTTTTTACACGAACTTCAGATCTCCTGAAGTCTTATTAGGATTACCTTTCAACGAAGCCATAGATATTTGGTCAATTGGTTGTGTGCTCGCGGAGCTATATATGGGAATCCCGTTGTATCCCGGACAAACTCAGCGTCAAATGATCAAGTATAGTCATTTCCGGGAATTTTGAACAGTGTTTTAAGATTAATTACGTCGACACAAGGGTTTCCTCCACAATTAGAGCAGTCAATGTACTGGACGAAGTATATTTCAGTTGAAAAACGTCAAGTACAGTTACTTTGTATCTTTGCGGGTGACGTAGACCTTATTTAGACAGAGTTAGGGAAAACGTTCCGCACTTACCGTTTAAAAACGGAACAAGAACACCTTATTAGTGGTGGAAGTATGTCTGACCTTAGGTTTGAAAGGTTACCTCATTTCTACAAGTTATCAGATATTGTTCAAGTTAGTTATTTGGTCAATTGACTCAAGTACAAAGTGTTTTAAGAACGGGCTCAATTGCTATTCGAATAGAGGTGTGAGAGAATCGGACATGCTGTTCGCTTCTTTCCTACACCGAATGTTAAGTTTATCTTCGAACAAGCGCTATACAGCTCGTGAAGCTTTACAGGATAGGTTTTTAACTCAACATAAAGGGTTTGTTAAATGAAGCTCGTACCAGTACAAAGAGTCGTTTCAGCGATCTCGCCATCGTGGATGGAACATCTGAATCTAGGACATTCAAAAAGGCTGTCAGGTGAGAATGACCATAAGGAAATAAAGATTCAAAGCATTTATTTTCAGAAAATCGAAAAGTTTAGTTATTCTTTAAGAATTTTCATGTTTCTTACTTCCTTCCTTTCATTGTACCATTTTACTTATTCATCTATGATTTCTTGTATATCCAACTCCTTATTCTCACCAATTGATATTCTTGTTTAATTCTTATCATCGTTTCAGACAACATTAAGGAATACGTGTTACTTATAACACACTCTGTGATACTACTTTTATATCTTTCGATAAGTTCTTCCCATATCCTTGCCGATTAAGTTCGAAATTTCTATTTCATCTTTGTTTTTATATTTCTTTTTTGTACTTTGTTACCTATTCATATGTCTTTTATGTTAATTAATAAAGATTCACTCACACTGTTCATTTCTAATGTTTGCTCTCGTGCAGATTGGTTGTGTTCCATTCTCTTTCATCTCATTCAAATCAAATAGTATCATACAAATCACATTTTAACTTCGTCTTTTACATGGACATCATCTTCAGACAGTCCACCCGTTCCCTACTCTTTTCTGAGACATCGTTTCAATGCAACTTTCACCCAACTTTCGTAATAATTCCAAGTTTTTGAGGTCGACAAGTGGATTTTCAATTTATTCTCAACCATGTCACACATGACTTTACTAGGCCATTATGACGTTGCTGCTGTTCCTCTGCGTATTAGCTCCTTTGGTTGATGCTTTCATTCAGTTTTGGGTTCGTTCTTCTGATATTTTAAGCTGATGATAAGGTTCTAGGGACCTATGAATGGGATGTTCTCATCCATGCAGCCCATGGCTAATCACGTGCCGATGCCCATGCACATGCCCATGAACATGCCAAACCAGATGTCCATGCCGAACCAGATGCAAATACCTAATATGATGTATCTTCCGAGGCCCTCTATGTATCAGCCATCTTTTTTTCCTTCAAGACCCATCCTTCAACCTCAACCCTTGATGCCACCAGTATCTCCTAATCTTTCCCCCGCATTGGTATTTAATAAGTTTGGTACTGTGATTCAGCTTTTACCTTAGAACATTCAAACTACCACGCCCAACTCCTTTCTATCTATCTTTGACGCACTGGCTACAATATTGCAGAGAGAGGCACAGAAATCTCAATATGTACGTATGCAAGAGCTAGCTAACAAAGCTCCGTATTCATGGGAGAGGTATGTCCTCACATTCGCCGCTGTGACGTTACTTTTAGACCTAATTATCCCGAGAATGTACAAATTAGTGATCCAAATGATGAAGAGACACCAGATTTCCCACAAGGGGACACAGAAGGATTATCTAGTTTGATCAACTCTTTGCCAGGTAGCTTTGTTATATATTCTCTCTAATAAGTGTGGTGTGTCAGCTCCGGAAATAGTATCACTGATGAACTATCAGCTGGCCAATAAAAGAATGAAAAAACTCAAAACTGGACCACCCATTGTTAAAAGTTTCAAAATCGAAAAGGTACGTTCCTTGTAAGACATATGAAGAGCTTCCTCTTTAGGGGATCGACGAAGAGTTACCTCGTTCAACGCCTATTGAAAAGGATCACTCCGAGAAAATAGATGACGACTCTTTGCTTGGATTATTGCGCAGTGGTCGTTGGAAAACAATAGATTGGAGGAGAAAATTATTAGGACTGGGTAGATTTTTCCTCTCTCTCTCTCTTAACTGTGGTACCCCATTTCAGATGAGATACCAACTGCAGAAGAAGGGAACGCGCTAGCTCAGCTTTTTCCCAATAAAGATAAAGAGTAGTAAACGATGGATAACAAAAAAAAACAAATTCATTCTAACACAATCCCAATATCCTAATTATCAAAACTACATGATCTAGAGATCATAAAAATGCTTAAAACTTCTGAAATATGAAAGTTGATTTCGAATTATGTAGACTTTTGATGCTTCCTGCTGTATTCAGCGTAATCGATTAAGCCATCTCCATTGATATCCAGGTCTTTAAGTACTCCATCTACCATTGTGATAATGTTCTCTTCATCTTCTACTCTAACGCCGGGTCCTGAAATAAAACTCCCGATTTGAATGAAATTTACATAAAACGTGAGAATAAATTTTGGCGCGCTTAATCTGATTTCATTCAAAGATATCGTAACGCACTGAACGGTTGGTTTTCCTTTTCAATTGTCGTTAAAATAAATTACCGGATTCGTTTTCATGATCGTGAGTTAAAGCTTTAATGATTTCGATTCCATCAATGTATTGATCTTTGTTTAAGTCATGCATGGAGAAGTAGTGAAACCTGTAAACATGAAAGCTCAAACTCTATCTAAACAAGTAATACCTTTGCTGCTCTTCAGAAAGCTTCTCAACTTCAATCTTGTTTTCAAGATGCTGCTTAATGTGACTGAAATCATAGATGTATAACGTACTAAAAACGAAATAATACATACGCTTCATCATGGACCTCTTGAGTGCCTGCGAACTGACCTCGATCAGCCTGTATTCCTGAAAAAAATCCCATTACGTTGAAAAGTAGGCTATGAAAACTTATTGCAAACCTGAAACTAATAGAAGGAGCAGGAGTACATGGAGAGACATATCTAGACTGATAAGGGAATAGCAATGAGCAGATTGAATCAATTGACGCGACGAATGTTCAAATAGATAGAAACACGTCACAAAAGGATTTTCAACAGAACCACTGTCATTTTGCTGCTGCCATTTCCAACAGAATGGAAACTGTTTCAATGTCGTCTCTCATATTGCAGAATTGAAGTGGGTTTTGAATGTTTTCATTGCGATATTCTTGTTAACATCTGTTGCTCATGTTGTTCCGTTCAGTTTATCAGGTCAGTTCGAGCTACACCTTGTCTATGAGTATTTCGTTTATTCAGATAGTAATGTTAATTGAATAAGGTAATATCACAATCAGAATTGTCGATGCAACAGAAAATTATGCTATGGACTATCACAAATTATTCATAAATTTCCATCAGATAAGACTATTATGATCAGAAGATTGAAAACAGAAACAAAGCGTAAAGTCCAGTAGGCCCTAAGTAGTTGTTGAGTACATGAAGCCTAAAACTAGTAGGAGATGACACTTATGCTCTACGAGACTTCACATAATAAATAAAAGAACAGAAAGATTTAAGTGAACTAGATAACCAAACCCCGGAAACGCATGAAAATGCATTGACTAATAACAATCATAGAAATCAGAAATGATCCATGGCAAACTTAGAATTCGAACCTAAGGCTTTGCCTCCTTTTTATTTCTGGTTGGCCATTTGTTGTTGATGTCTAGCTGCTTGTTCTTCTCTCATCTTTTGAGCTTTCAAGAATTCTCCGTAATCGATAAAGCCATCGGCATCGAAATCATCGTCCCTGCAACAATAATCGTTTAGTTTTTTCTTCTTGTTTGTATTATGTTACTTAAGAATTGAATCAATCATTGACTCGAGCTCAACTTCGCTAGGGAGTGGAGGTGGTTGATTGTTTCCTTGATGTTGTGGGCTTGGGTTTTCTGTGATTTGTTGTTCGAAAATATTCTTGTCATTGCAAATGTACCTGAGTGGAAATGAGTGATAGCTTTGATTAACTCGATGCCATCCAATCGGCCGTTCTTATCCAAGTCGTGCATGTTAAAATAGTGGAATTGAAGTTGTTCAGGTGTCATGTTGGCAGTTGGATCAACTTTACCATCCAAATGTTCTTTAATATGGCTATAACAGTTTCTGTAAACAGATGTAACTCTGGCTTAACATACTGTTCATCTCTAGCTTGTTCTCCTCCAAACTGAGCAGGTGGGACTTGTTGAGCTGGTTGTTGCTGATGATGCACCTTAATTACGATACTAAGTTGATAAAGCGTTTCGAGAATATTACGTTGGGATCATTTTGTTGAGAACCTGGGAAAGAAGCCTGTTGATGGGCACTGGCAAGGCATATTAATGATCCAAGAAAGAACAGCAACATCTGAAGATATTGAATGAAATGCAAGACTGAGTGACCAGTGGGCCTGAATCAATATGAGGACGGTACTGTTTACAAAGGGGTGAGAACAATACAGAGGACAGCAAAAGAAATATTTTTTTCGAAATATTTACTAACAATTGAATTATCAAAACAGAATGTGGTATATGTTGTTTGCGAAATGGAGATTGATGTTCGATCGTACTTTATCAAAATTTGGAGAAAAAAACGCTTCTCTGAATATGCTGTGAGCAGCAAATTACTGATATGTACACTTAGACCTTAATTGATCATATTAGTAAACATCAAGAACCCTGAAGAAAGCATTTAATATGAATCTGAAAAACAAGTTATTCCAATAACTGACGTCATCGATTTGGGTACGGTAACAATTGGACAACGTGGTCTTGTGCGTTCGGTTAATTAAGAATTTATCTGTTGCAGCATCTTTTTGAGGACTATTTTTTGGGTTAACCATAGTTATTGATGAGTTCAAGCTGTCTATCGTTTTCAATTCGTTCGATTTGAGCTGTAAGCATTGATCACAATAGAAACATTCATGAAAGGCTCAACGCGAGTGAGGCGTGTTGCGTGTTATTGGAAAGACGCCATAGCGAACAGCAAACTCAACCAGGGGGGGGGGGTTCTAGTTCACGTCTCACTTGATTTGTATAAACTTAATGAGCTCAGTGTTAAACTGCATAGAAACAAAAAACAAATCTATATTGAACAGCACATCCCTATTGATCATCAAGTTAAAATATATAATCAATATTCCTCGAGTTAGCTTTTCCTTCTCGCTGCCGCTCTTAAACAATCTTGAATCCATATATCAAGCATTTATTCGTTTTGACATTCAGTAGTTTTCACTGAACTCAGTTTACTATCTTCTTCAGTTTTATGTCGAATGTCGGATTATTATTCCGCAGTAAGAGCTAGACGACGTGTACTTGACGACTCAAATACTAATCAACCTCTGCAACAATTCGAGGATCACGAGCAGAAAAAGAAAGATTCTAAACCTGTGACTCATAGTTATTACAATCCTTTGAATACTGTCTTCAACGCTTCTCCAGCTCAGTTGTGGAATTCTGCGCAAGTATGTCATAATTTCTTCCTTTCCCAGCTTCATATTCATCCGATTCTTGACTTCGTCTTGAACACAAATAGAAACTAGCAATTATCGAACTTTAATTTATCCGAATTTGAATGACGATTGATGCGATGGTTATCTCCGTGGCAGCAATTCCATGTTTGTACATGCATTGATTTTATTCGTTTCAGGAAGCTTTTTCATCGATTCAACAATCTCCGTATACAACAGCAACAGGTAATACATTAATACCGTGCTCCAATTAAACTGTCTGAATCATAGAGCGAGTACCCACTCCTGAACCTGTATTCCCGGAACTGAGCATATTTGGAGATCCTATTGATAATTTAAACCTCACAATGCCTTTCCGTGATAGAACTTCTGAATTTAAAACAACGGCCAAATCTTATCAGGTGATGGACTTACGAAGTGTTGTGAACCTCTCTGCTTTTCAGATGAAAGTCCAAGGAAACGGACATAGACCTCCCAACAAGCATGAGATTTTAGCAGACTCCACACATTTCAATCAATTGGCCAAGTACGCATGACTCTTCGATATTATAAAAACAGATTTTTCTTAGACGTATTGGAAGAGATTTGAGTATGACTTGTTCTAAAATGGAAAAATTAGCCGAGCTTGCGAAGAGACGCAGTTTATTCGATGAAAACAGTGAAATTGAACAGATCTCGAGAGTTGTCAGAGAAGTAGGTGTTGATGAGTTGCAGCAACTCTTAACTTTCTATTAAAGGATATCACTGGACTTAACAAACAGATCGCCTCTTTGCAAGAATTCTCCAAGCGACGTAACGAAGGAATGAAAACTCAAAGCACCGGTCACAGGTTTTTTCTTTTTCCTTGCTTTTTCACTCGTTCCTTATATGGTTCAGCCAGCTCGTTGTTGTTGGGCTCCAATCCAAGCTCGCCAGTGTGAGTAAGGATTACCAAAGTGTTTTGGAGATAAGTACAGAGGTTAGCTCATGTTCCGTGATTTCATAACAACTTGATGGTTTCAGAATATGAAACATCAGAAGAGCAGAAGAGAGAAGTTTTCTCAAGCTGATCCAGTTCCTATGTCTCTTCCTTCTTCTAGTAACGGTGCGTTCCCTATAATTATGTGTATTAGCTTATGTGACTCTCATATCCTGCTAGAAACAACCGATTGAGCGCGCACGAGTGTTAAAAATGGAAAAGCGTTCAGCGTATCTGATTGCTTAATGAGATATTGCCATTCCAGTTCGGTCTCGTTTGTTGATGGATGATGAACAACATGGCGGGGGAAGTGTCTCGCTTGATATGGGTGCAATGGAACAATACAGAGCTCAGCAACAAGTAGGGCTTGGTTTTTTGTACAGTTGAGCTAATTGCGTTTCTAAGGTTTCTTTCCGGGATCAAAGCAAAGATTATATCCAAGCTCGCTCGAATGCCATGGAAACGATTGAAGGGTCGATATCGGAATTGGGACAAATCTTTTCTCAGCTGGCCAGCTTGGTGAGCGAGCAGGGAGAAATGATTACACGGTTATCTTTGAATGTTTTGAATGTGTTGTCATGCGCTATATTATAGGATAGATTCCAATGTTGAAGAAACTGCTATTAATATAGATTCAGCTCATACAGAGCTGGTCAAGTACTTCCACAACATCAGTAAGAACAGGTGGTTGATGATTAAGGTATTTGGAGTTCTGATGACTTTCTTCGTTATTTTCGTGCTTTTCTTGACATAAAAATCCTTTTTTTTGTATAATATGTGTGTAGAGTTTATTTATTGACCGGTTTCTTGCGGATAGACATTCTAGAGAACGAGATGTGATAACTTATTATGAGATGTATACTATCTGTATTTTATACAAATTCATCTGTGATCAATTAAAGCATGGGCAAATGTGTCTGTTGTTTCTCTTATCGCTGGTCTCCGACCGTTTCATATCTTTGAAGTGTTTCGATTATTATTTTTTGCTATCTTTTAATTTAGATAATTCATTAATGCGAATATCCGCAGCCCTGGTGGGCGTTTGCTCACTTGCTGCAACTGCAGCTACCGTTGCGAATGCCTTTGTCCTTAATAAGCAATTTTATCCCGCCATGGTATACTTAACGAAGAGTAGTGCGAGCATGGCTGTGAGTTCAACTAAATCGTTTTCATTTTCTAAGTTCTTTCTTTTCAGGTAATTTATTTGCAATCTGTAATTATAATATATTTATTATTCCAACTGTTTAAACGTATTTTCTTCGGGGATCTAAGAGCAGCTGAAGCTGATGTAGGCTAAGCACTTCCGCCAATAGTAATCTTCGTATTTTTAGAATTTATCAGAGAGAGCTTGGCATGCTGTGATGGAAACGTGTCTTGCCTTTACCGTCTTTCGTGACGATTTTTCGCCCTTCTTCGTTATGCAATTCGGGATTTTACTTTTCGTTAAAGTAAGAACTGAACCTCTTCCATCTTATCATCAATCGTATAGAGTTTTCATTGGCTTGCTGATGATCGAGTAGACGTGATGGAACGCAGTCCCGTTATATCAATGAAATTCCACGCTCGGATGATAGGTGAGTTCACCAAAGCTTGCGAACATATCATCTGTATCTTACAGCAATCATTGCTTTCCTCGGTGGAATCGACTCCTATATGGTTTCTCATGCATATTTCAGTGTATTATTGAAAGGAGCTAGCTCCCAAATCATATTCGGATTCGAGTAAGTTTTTTCCGAATCCTTCCTTTAACTCTTTCGGGTTACTTCAGATATGCCATCGTTTTCACTCTTCTCATTCATATAGTTATCAAGTATTTCCTTCATGTGCACGATCAAAGAACCGCTCAATCATGGGAAAACAAGGCAGTGTATCTTCTCTATTCAGAACTTGTGATTAGTGAGTTACTATTCCCATAACGAGCGTTTTATGATTTGCTTTCAGATTTTTTCCGATGCATCTTGTACGGGCTTTTCGCATGTATTATGATGCAGCTCCATACACTACCACTGTTCTCTATAAGACCTTTCTATATATCAGTCAGGTATGAAATAGATTACTAGCGAAAGTTATCAAAGTGTTTGCAGAGCATTGATGAAAGCTTACAACGACGTTGTTCTTTCTCGAAGAGCTATCCATGCTATGAACAAGTAAGAGTTTCAAGAGATCTCCATGCATAATGATTTTTCAGTCTTTTCCCTGTCGTAACAACAGAAGAGCTAGCTGCTATGGATTCAACATGTATCATTTGTCGTGAAGAGATGACCGCTGATGCTCAACCAAAACGATTACCCTGCTCTCATGTATTCCACACACACTGTCTCAGAAGTTGGTTCCAAAGACAACAAACTTGCCCAACCTGCCGTACTGATATTCTGGGTTAGAACTCTCAGTTTAATGATATACAAAGCAATATTTTAGCTGAAAGGAACGCTGCGAACGGTCAAGCTCACGCCCCTCAAGCTAACGCTAATGCCCAACAACAACAAGTTCCATTAGCTCAGAATTTCATCCCGTTTTTGGCTCACCAACTTGCTCAGCAACCTCAACCTCAACCTCAAGGTGCTGCTCAACCAAATAATCAGGTATAGAATATGTAGCTAGAGTTTGTTCATGTTCGATTCAGCAAAATGGAGACACATCTCAGCCTGCAAATAACGGAGGTGGACCTGGAGTGCAGCAACAAATCCCTCCTTTTGCTTTTGGCGCTCCTCCACCTTTCCCTCCATTTATTCCGCCACCTTTTGGAATGGTTAGTCTTTTTTTGAGCTACTCCAGTTCATCTGATAATTCAGCCTGGGCCTATGTTCATGCCACCTCCACCGCCCGCTCCATTCACCTTCCCTGGAAGACCTTCGTATGCTGGATTTTCTGACGAGGAATTAGCTGCTATGGAAGGAGAAGCTAGAGAAGCTGTCGAAAGGAGATTGCAAGCTCTACTAGATATTTATACCCTTTTGGAAGCTGCTGGAATACAAATGCAGCAATACACCAACCTTATTGCTCCAACGTTACCGTAGGCTTTCTCCAGATTTGAGTAAGATAATGTTATTGTTCAGAAACTTTCCACGTCCCTCTGCAGAGTCCACTGCCGGAGCGACTCAAGGATCTAATGGTTCCACTGCTTCTCAGCATTCTAGTCATTCACCATTACCTGCCGAAAGTGGCACAAGATCTGACGGAGGAGCAACTCCTCGATCACAAGAAGAACTGCCCAACGAAACATCTCAAACTCATGAAGCTCAACAATCTCAGGATTCAGGCACCAGCTCTTCAGAAAGGTACAAACCAGTTTCGAAATACGACGTTTAAAAATTTTTATTCTTAGCACATCCAACGATACGCCTAACAACAACACGGCAGAGGAAATAAGACAAAGGAGATTAAACAGATTCTCTCAACTTTGATTATTCGATCCGTCAAATAAATATATTTTCCAATACATTCTTTAAATACCTGGTGTTGCCGGCCTTTATTGTGCCAAAGCAGCATTGCCACGCTTTGGGCACAATTCAGACTTACACCACCATTTCACATAAGAAAAGCCGAACAAATTCTCGACCAACAGTTGGCTGTGATTCGACATCGAACCGCGGATCACCAGACAACTGCCGGACGTGAATTGTCCGAATAGGGTACTTCTGAATACACAGCGGAAGGCAACAGATTACAGCTAGAACTTTAGATCTGCCAATTCTAAACCGCCAAGCTGAGTATGGATCTAGTCATGATTTCCTAACACAGGACTAAGAGACATACCCAGCTTAGAAGCAAGATTAAGAGTATTCCTAAGAGCAGCTGCACGCCGAGGGAGAAGACAGTCGAATGACTGGCTGCAACTGTCGACCGTCCCCTCCTCCCGCGCGCGCTAAATTTCAAATGGGAACTAGAGACAATATGAAACATAGAGCACCCAGACGACAAAAAATTTACCTTATGTCATTAGCTCCGCCCCTCGGTTTTTGGCATGCGGCCAATATTAAAATTTTGATCTATATGACTGCAAATTTGCTTGAAATACTTTTTCAACGACTCCGATTTCATTTTAATGTTTGCTGCAGCCTAAAATATTTCCACCGTTTCCCATATTGGTAATGTCAAATTATTCTCTATGAGGAACGTTAACTCTTTGGTCTTATCGAATCTAGGAGGTGAATGCAGAGAATGAAAAACAGAAAAAGTAGGAGAAAAGTTGTGATGTCATACAAAGGTAGATTGAACAACTTAGGAAATGTAAGCTAATCTGCTTCCAAGCAAACGATGAACTGGCTGTAAATTACCACCTGCAGGGGTCTCCTGGCATGCGACCCTTTCGCGCCATCTTCTCATTTTCTTTTAAAGTACAGACTCGTAAATCGGTTTTCTTTGTTGTTGGGGTGGTGGATGTAGACAATCGTGCCTAATCTACATACGAAAGTTTCTACGATTCAGGTGGCCATCCTTCATAATACCTGTCATAGCTTAAATGGGGTGTAGAAATTTGAAATACAAAAGACAAACCAAACACAAGTCATCGAATATTAAACCTGGAAATGAGTTCATTCATCCGCCGTTTATGATTTTAGAGGATGAGATTTTCCATTTGCATCTATTATTCATCAGTTGCTCCATGAAATAGCAGAACTACATAAGAATTTGGAATTGACCCAGAGGAGTTAGCCACAGCGATTGCAGACTGGAAAAATTGCAACATTTTCATTAACATGTTTGATACCTGTTTGACACGATGAACCTGCATTGCTCTTCAACTTTTCTCCTATTTTCGATATTCCCCGTGTCGGTAGTCAAGGAAAGATAGCATCTCTGATGTATTGCCGTTGTTTCGAAGGCCTGGCGCGCGCCACTTACGCACTTTCTGCCTTTTTTATTCTTCTTTTCCTCTTATTTTCTTCCGACATCAAAAACGGATGGGAAAGAAAGTACAACTCTCTGAATCACTTATAGATATAGGATCTAGTGTCTTCTTCGAATACCATAACAGGCATTCTACGAAATGTCCACATTCTCCTATACCTATTAGCAACAAGTCAGGGGTCAGACGAGTCATCTTCTCAACCTTCTGGTGACATATGGATATCATACTGACAGTATGTGTGGTCATAGACAATCACCCAGCAATTATAATATAAACTCATCAACGTTGTGTCTCGCTGCAAATCAGAGAAGTCTCCAAACTAGAGACATGTGAATCATTGAGCCAGAACTCTATCAGCCAATTAACCTCTACCACGGAACATCCTATATCCTTTCCTCTCTTTTTCCCAAGAATTTTCTGCAGAACTGGAAAACCCACATCGGGTTCTATGACATTGAGCGAATTCTTGGCTTTGTATATTTTTGGCGGGCTAACCCCACGATGCCTGAGCGCGAAAACAGTTTGTAACAAAAGAATCATAAAAGTCTCTCTCCTCATCAGCTCTGATTTGTCTATTATGTGAAGGCGAGTTGATCCCATCATATGTAGAAAAAAAGGCGGAAACTTTGAAAACATAGAAAAACTAACGAGAAATACTCCTTTGCTACAAACAAATTCGAGACTTTTAGAGGATTGTTCAATGATCGGCTAAGTATAAGTCCGTTTATTCGAGGAATGTTTCTGCACAGTTCCTTGTATGCACAATCGTATGAGAAAACATAAGAAATGGAACTGTTTCAGAAAATGATACATCGTGTACTAACTTTGAGGTAATAGCCCGTGTTCATGATATTGATTGGACGATTTGTCCGATAAATAGGTCAGTCTTCTATCTTTTCTACACTCTTCCACGCATAGTTCTCAAAAGGATACGCAACCTTCATATTCATTCAGATTTCATATTCTTTATTACATTTTATATTTTTGTTTTCCTTCTTGGTGCACATTTATTCCTCAGATAGATTCCTGCCACATGTCCGTTTTACCGTCTCCCACCAGTTGAAATGAAACCATAGATTGCGAGAGGCCCTAATATAGATAAAGAGTTTCCGGATGTTTTCTTTCGTAAAGAGAATCTCCCCGGATCTCATACCAATCCGATCAAAGAGCATTTGCTACTCAAAAATTGAAAAGTTAGTAATATATTAAAAGCGAAATTAATATGATTTTATCAGAAAATCAGGTTTTCATCATCATGTCTCCAGATGTCGCTATCTGCATTCCGGGTTCTAAGGTTCCAGTTAAAACAACTGTTATTTCTCCATTCCGATAGGAATAATAGATAAATTTGCTTGCTTTTTAAACATTCTCAACCTTATTCCGAATGAATGAAGTGGGTCTCTGGGTTCAATCCTTGCTTTTTGAAATTGTCTTTATTCCTTTGTGAAACATTAACTTACCATTATCACACCATCTGCTGAATTCGTTTGAAGAATACGACGACGATGATGTCGAGATGATGATCGTGTTCTTCAACACATGTGCTCGTTTACTTTCTGTAATCTGCACAGACAAAAGCAACAGACAAAGACCGCGTTAGAACGAAAAATATGGTATCTTGTTCCCTTTCCTTGACAGTCAGTTTATTCTTCTGCCAAAAGATATATGGTCCTTAGTCCACAGGGAAACAGACAAAGGGCAAGGCTAGGACGACCGATTTCTCACCTTTACTAAAGGACAAATCTTCCATTGTTCAATGAAATCGAACATTATTGAAAAAAAGTTTCAATTTTTCGTGATGCTACTGAAAGTGGAACCATTAAGGAAAATATAAGATTCTTACAGACGGGGTGTTTTAAACCATTCTAGCACGCACTTACGTCACCAACCTTGCCATTCTTCAATCCATCTCTTTCAGGATAATCAGGATTAGTCAGATTCTAATGTGACAAATGTGGCTCCCATCAGTGGTTCGTGTGCCACTTGGGTGGTGTTTCGGTATTAGTATTCTGCTCACTTCCGTATTTGGAAATTATATGATCAGCTTATTTCTTTTCCTCATTCCTCTTGGACATCACAAAGCTTGGAGGTTTATGATGGATAGAGCTATTAGTTTCTGGATGACTATCCCAATGGTTCTCAAAGAATTTTTTGTGTCAAAATCAATGCGAACTTCTTCAGGGATTTCTAGAATTTATTTTTGGTATGACTGTGCGAGTCACAGGAGATGAAATAGATGTTGAAGAGCCGGCACTCATTTTAATGAATCATAGAACGAGGTTCGTCGAAAATCGTTGCGTAACGACTCTTTTTCTCATAAGTTCTCATTGCTTTTTAGACTTGATTGGATGTACATATGGTCTCTCTTATATCAGATGAATCCATGGCTCATCACGACAAACAAAATTTCCTTAAAAGCGCAGCTCAAAAAACTGCCTGGGGCAGGTAACGTCATAGCACAAATATCTAAAAATGAATGTTTGTAGGCTTCGGAATGGCTGCAAACCAATTTGTATTCTTAGAAAGAAATATAGAAGTTGACAAAGTTTCCTTTGATAAAGCAATCGATTATTATACGGGCATGGGTAACAATTATCAGGTTGGAAGTTATCACATAGCTTAATCGAGTTTGGCTTTTTTAAAGATCTTACTGTTCCCTGAAGGAACTGATAAATCACCTTGGACCACAACAAAGAGTTTAGAGTATTCTAAGAAGAATGGTCTAAGACAATTGCAATATCTTCTATATCCTCGAACTACCGGGTTTTACCATCTTCTCAGTAAGATGCGACAGAGTAAGCGGAATAGAAATTGTCGAAACATAGAACTTACGTTTAGGTAACTACATAACTTATCTTTACGACGTCACTGTAGCTTATCCACATAATATAGTACAATCAGAGGTAATAACGCTAAAACCGAAAAAAAATGGGCATGACCTGTGTCTGTTTTCTAAGAAATAGAAAAAAAAATTGGAATGCAACCGCTTTTCATGGAGCCACCAGTCAAAATGAAATTTACCGGCGCAGCGCTAGGGTGTTGTACATTTAAGTGTTGTAGACTGTGCAGAAAAAAACGTCTTCATGATTTGCTTATTCTATCGAGTTTATCTTGCAGGTCGATCTAGTCTTGAAAGGTGCTTGTCCACGCGAAGTTCATTTTCATGTGAAAAAAATTGATGTACGAGAAGTTCCCAAGGATGAAGCAGCCGTAGGCAGGTGGCTAACAAGGTTTTGTTTACATGGATTTTTTTAATTATTAAGTAAACTTTTGTAGTTTGTGGATAGAAAAAGAAGAACGGCTTGCTAAATTTTATGCTGAACCTGTACCTTCTAAACGCATGTTTGAACTTCACAAAGGCCAAGGCATGTGGAGTAATGTGAGTATAAAAAACCAATTGGAACTCGCATTTTAATGTTTAGAAAACTGAAGGATTTCTGAAAAGATTGTTCAAGATAGGTGCACTGATGTTCTGGTTTACTGTTGTTAGCATTGTCGCATATCATGTATGCTTCATTTGGACACTTCAAGTACTACCTCATATCACCTTTCTTTCAATTTTAACATCTTTTGCAGTACGGATTCACTTATTTCTTCATTGTGAGCTTCATTCTTACATACTATTTCGGTGGAATAGACACTTTCGTCTATAATCAATGGAGATTTTCAGTGAAAGATGCCATCGTTTAGGTGCATGTATTAAATTATATAGGAAAAGCCTTAATAAAACTTCTAGTTTCTTATCAATTGAAAACAACTGAGCATTCGGTTATAACAAGGAACAGTTCTATTTGTTCGGAGTCGTCATCCGCTTTGAAAAATGAAGTCGATCCTATTATTTACAATTTTCGTTACCTATCTGAAGTGGATGATTCGCTACTTTATCGCAGCCAGTTAACTAAATTACTCACACAGCTAGTCCTCTATTTTCTTCAATTCTTAAGTCCAAGTTGATGAGCAGTTGCCTTCATTATTCACCTCGTTTTTTTCGAAAGTGTTTCGTAAATGCATGGCTCAGTTTTTTCGGGTTTCTGTGGTTTTATTGCACCACACAACTCACACAACTTCATCTTGTTATTTAAGACAAACTAACCATCTGGTAATGCTAAGATGAGCTTTTTCAGCCATCTCTACTCTTTCCTCAACTTCGATTAAAGTCTTACATTTTGTGTCAACATTAGAAAGTAAGACGCTCAAATAACATTCATTCTAACACAGTTTTCATTTATCTTGATAATTAATGATCGTTTAACACTATGTAATCCCGTTCCTCGTTTTTCACAGCTCTCCTCTCAGCCTCAGTGGTTGCATGTAATTTATGATTCTCCTGCTGCAGTGCTTACCTCATTTCCTTCCTCACTCTGAGCTGCGAACATTGGCAGCAACGTTAGCCAATGATCTATTTCTTGTTCATTTTTGTATTTCGTTGTTTGAAATATATTCATTTGAACTCTCGTATTTTCAACATGTTCCGATCGTTTAGAGAACTTGTAAACATGGGTTTTTGCAAGAAAAAATCAAAGAAAAAACTTCAGCCCACACTTCATCAGCCGAAACTTCCAGCGATCAAAGAATCTCCGTGTAAAAAGGTAAGGATAAGAAAAGATGATTTGCATACATCCTTATCAATGAGTGTATTGGACCATTCAATATATGTTTATCTTATAACCTAATTTCTATCATTTTCTATTTTCTTTTGTAGTTCAATCACCTAAGATGAATGTGTAATGACCAGATTCACCTTACCCCCGTCTGAAACGTTTTTTTTCAAAACTTTGATTTCTGACAGCTATTTACACGACTTGTGCTTCGTTAACATACGACAACTCGAATGATTGCTCTCTGGTCATAAAAAATTGAAGATTTTCGAAAAATTTTATAATTAAACCTTTAAACACCAGTTTGCTTTGTAATTCGACGAAGAGAGATACTTCTCATCATCACTGCGAGACTTTAGACGAAGATCTCGAAAAAGATTATGAAAAACTAGTTGTTCTCCATAGAATTACGTTAGCACGAAATTAATTTTGATACATCAAATGCTTTCTTTTAACATTAAAAAATCATATTTGGTGGGACTGAATTGACCTTGTGTTGTACCTCAGAACTATCAAGAAGACGTACGTATTCCAAACAGATTGTCGTCCGGCTATCGACCGGTTGCATGTTGTTGCATTCTCTCTCATTTTCCCATTCTCGAATTCTCTCTTCGTTTGCTTACTATTTATATTTGAACTCGGAATTTGTCATCAATAGAAACAGTCTTTTAAACACTTTCATTTAACCATATTTGAGCGATCCAATAGAAACTTTCCGCTTCATCTGGTTATTCACAAATGCTGTTGTTGATCGTTTTTGCGTCTGATTATCTGTTCGTTCATTCAATCAAAGCTGGTATCAGATGAGCGTGCTTCCACTCTCTCTCTCTTCACATCCTCCCGTTCAACACAACACATCATGTTGGATGGTCAAAACAATTGAATTCAAAAGTTTTAATTTGGACTTTCCCTTCAATCAATATTCACTTTCATTAGCCAGCCACAATGTAACACATTTTCATATGATACCCCGCTCAAAAAACTTCTTTTTTTCTCGCAGATTTGATTTGCCAACTGACAAACGCGTCGAGCTTCTTTCACCTCCTCATTTTCGGCTTTTGCGTTTCAACTCTCTCTCAAGCAACAATAGAGAGGAGTAGAGAGATACGATCGTCTGCTGATCATGTTGTTTCTTAACTGTTGCTTTTACTACAGTTTTATTGCTTTTCATAGGTTTCTTCTACAAATCGTATCAGTCATTATGACCTGAGGTGTATTTCTATCGATTAAATGACAACAAGCCCAAGTTTGGCATAGACAAATGTACTTACGGACTATCTATCGCTTAGCAAGTTGATCAATCTTACTCATTTATCAATTATTTTATTTGCCACTCCTATACCTAATGATGTCTTGCCAGTTTTCTTCTTTCTCTTAATGTCCAGATTCCCAACCATATTTGAGAACACAGTTGGTTATCCACTTCTTTCATTTTTCGATTTTCATTCTCTTGACTGCAGATTAAGCAGCAGATTCTCTCAATCTTTCGTCAAATTTTTTTAATGAAAACACATACACTTTTCATGAAGTTGCATGTTTGTAATCATTTTTGATAAGCACTGGTCAATCATCCATCATTTTTGTTTATATCTTTCCGATATGATTCGCGATTCTTTCCAAACTAGTAAAAATCAAGATGGCATTATCGATCCGTCTCGTTGTCTCTCTGCCTAATCATACGAGAATGAGGCTTATCTCTTGCTTGCAACATCCTACTTCCCCCTCAATAGACGAGAAACTTCAAAATCTTCTTGTCTGTTGGGCATAGAACAAATGACTTTCAGTTGAAAAGGTAGCAAATGTCTCATCTAATTTTGATGTTTTCCGACAAATGATTGCCGTCTGCCATTTTTTTTATTTTTTGATTTTCAGAAAAGCGATACAACTTCTTACAAACAATTACAAGTATCTGTTACAGCCTTTCTTGAAACACTACCTAAGAAGGTAAAAACTATGAGTGACAAGACCAAACATCTGTTTATCGTTTCAGCTCAATATGAACTTCTATATTCCCGAATTCGTTGTGCATGATTTCGAGGATGAAGAAGAATCGAAAGTCATCCGCATGATGTTCGCCCATGCTAATATTCCTTATGTCAGTAAAACTGTGGATCGGGATGATTATATCCTAGAAGGTTTTCCATTTCTTTTTTTTTGTTTCTGAACGAGTCTTTTAGATTACCCCTTTTATTGTCTTCCCATGCTAGAAATCAACAAACGTAAATTAGGTTGCGTACCGTCTATATGTCGTCAGCTGGCATGGAGATATGGTAGGATGAGAAGCTTGTATCTTTCACGTTTGCTTGCTTTAAGAGTTATCTGGATATACAGCTGAAGAAGATTCTCTCGTCGACATGGTAGCTGAAAAGTTATACGAGGTAATGTACGTGTTCCTTTGCCCCAAATGAAACATTGACTTCTAGGCTCGAATGCGACTTAAACCTTGGTTGGACCATATCGAACATCGAGTCGAACACGAGTGTGATGTAAGACAATAGATTATTCATCGAAAACACCAAGAAATTGCAGGAATTATGCGAGTTTAAGAAAGCCAAGGATATACTATACAATCTATGTTCGGTTATCGAATCGTTACTCAAATGCAACTCGTCACCCTGGCTAGTCGGTCCGAGGGTACGTTCGAATCAGAAACTTCATTCTTGATGTATACCTTTTGCAGATGACGTGGGCAGACTTAATGGCCGCATGTCTGTTCAGTCCTATCATTTATCATAAACCAGAGATATTCACTAGTTTCCCTAATGTATACTTACTTACCAAAAAAATATCAGAGCTTGATGCATTTACCGGGTTTTTATATCACGTGAAGGATAGAAAAGTTGTGAACTTGTAAATTACCACATTGAGTGAAGTAAGATTGGTCATTCCACAAACTCATTTTACTCAATTTTATCTAATTTCATGTATTTTTTGTTGTTTTTTACATTTCTGTTCTGCAAAGCGTTAGTCACTTTACATTTTCATCAAATGAATACATCTTCCATAGCTTCGATTCCTACAATGCACATGTACAACAGCACAAAGAGCCATTCTGAACATTGATCATATACCAATGAACTGTTTGTTGAGAAATCAAAACATGAAAGTAAATGAATTCTATATCCAATACTGAACCACGGCTGTTACTGTTCCTGAAAATAGTAAATTAAACAGAATGACGTCATAGTTGAGTTCGAGCACACTTCCTGCATACTCCTGATTTGAAATTTTGAAAAAACAAATTGCATTATTTCTTGAAATTTCGATTTGGACATGAGGAAACAAAAAATAAATATTCAGCTTGGAGGTATTGCCTATTGTTTATTCCTCCTTTCACCTTCTCATCAGATGTGTTTGGTTCCGAACTTCTTCCACCAGAGCCAGTCTTGTCTCATACAGTTCATTTACGTGACACAGAAGGCCCGGTCGAACTCGAAAAAGCTATCAACTACAGTTTTGTCAATACTCTGTCACTGCTTCTAGACCCATTGGATCGTCAGGAGTATGGTCTGTTCAGTCAAGGCTTTCAGTATATGTGAAGAAGTTGCAGACATTTCCGTCAAAACAGCTGATGATTTAGTGGCATACTTAGGTGACGTACTTGGAACCAAAGATATCGAGAAGAATCTGAGTAAGATTGATGATGAGACTTCCACTGAACTTCTAAAAGTAAAACTATCGTTTTATAATTCACTAGTTTTCTTTTTCAGCGTATTCGTCAGCTCTGTCGATTACTTTTTGCTGTATTATGTGCCTCTAAAGGATATCTTGCGGACGATTACATCGAGTTTGACAACGTCAATGATGTTCTGAAATATAATGTGTTTGCTTATGGCTTCTTCAATTTGTATTTTCCTTTTACAGAAGCTGGATATCGTTCAGGAACTCGATATCTTACTAGGAATGCACCAGATTTTGAACTTCTTCAAGCTACCTGACCCAACAAAAACAGTCAATCCTGTGGAAATGCAGAAAATGAGTGATCTTCTTAAGCTATTAAAAGCCCAGAATAACGAAGAGTTGCTCAAGGTCTGGAAGTAACTAGAGGTCTTACCAATGTCTTATTTCAGGAAAATATAGAATCTGTTTTCAAAACTACACTCTCAAGACTCGAGTTCCAACAAACAGTGGAGAAAGACGAAGTTTATGAGGTTTCCATTAATTTCTTCTTCCTGTATTGAAATCTCTCCAGCTTGTTGTTCAATCTTGTCAATCTGACTTTGGAGCTGTTCTCTATCTACTTCAAGAACGAATTGAACTCCTCTATGAGTTCAGAATAGTCGAAATGTATGAAATTCTAGGGCAGCTACTCTAAGTTCTCTACTTCAGTTTATTGGATAGTTTAAAAGTGGTGGCTGCAGGAAACGATCTCAGAAGGAAGAGAGCTTTCTACAAGGTAGTGGTCGGTGACAGTTAGATTCTCATTTGCTTCTCAGGGATTGCTGAATATCATTGAACACTTGGACAACTATGATCTGAATAGACTTTCTGATAAATACATATCCTGTACTGATATGTTTGTGCCCAAATGGATCACATTCATTCGAGAAGTTGAAGTGGTATGATGGCTTTACAGTCATGTTTTCATGAATTTCGTTCAGCTGGAAGGAAAGGCAAATAACTACTATGAAGCTGTCTCAGATGAAGTAGAACAAATTCAACCAATCGAAAAAGTAGTTCAAAGCAGTGTTCCTCATAATATTGCTCTTGTTTCAGTTAGTACCATATATTTACTTGTGGGCGGTTTTAGCACCTCTTGATCCTTTCGCTGGTCTCGAAGATTTCTTCAAGAGGATCGCTAGAACTCTCCTATGCAAATTTTCGGATCAAGCTAAGCTCAACTTCATACAGGTAGTCGCTTTGAATTATTTTGGCGAAACATTAGATTGTTAAGGCTTTCTCCCATTTGGTTCCTAAATGTCGTCAGATCTTCTTCAATCAAGGGGCTACAGACTTTGCAAACTCTCTATACTATGTTGTTTATCATCTGATAAAAGAAATGCAACCGGAAGATTTCAAAAAACGTGGATGTCATGCCATTGACAGTGAGCTTTCCAGAGGCATCTCCGTTTTTCTAGTTTAACTTTTGTAGTTCTTCTTGATCGCTTGTGTCCAAGACGAATGGTCGAATTTCTTCTGCCTTACATGGATAACGACATGCTTCCTAGGCATAAAGTAGCTATTTGTGTTCAACATCTCCTCAAGAACGAAAAGTTGCTAACGATGATAAGACAAGCTGGAGGTACAATATATCAATTTCTCTAACCATCGTCGTTTTTTCAGCTTCTGACCATTCAGTGGTAAGGATGAATATTCTGAACAGACTACTCGATTTCACTCTCACATGTTACTATCCTCCGCTCGTTTCGGCTCGTTTCCAATTCATCGGTTGGTACTATTTCTTCTTATTCACTCTTCTTCATTTCAGATACTACGTTGTCTTTCTTGAGCGCAGTTTATTCAAAACACATTACTACAGAAGAGCTCGAGTATTTCCTTACAAAAATGCAGGTACATTCAGGACAGTAACGAATTTTATGATATACAGAAAACTCCAATGGAATGGTATCAACTGGTCGTTCTCAAATATGGTTTCTTCGAAGAATGGGAATGTGATCTACCCAAAATGGAGGTACTTCATTGTTTCAAGTTCTGTAGTATTTGCATGTCCGTAGTTCAATGCTGAGAACATCGTGTCTTATTCGGATCTAATTGAAACATCTTTCTTCAAACCTTTGTGCTTCTGGACGGGCAAATTCTTCATAGAAAGCTTTTCTACATTTCATAAAAGTGAAGACACTAGCTCTTTGTATGTTATAGCAAACTCATTTACAGAATTTTTATCACATATTTGTCCTGTCATGATATCCTGTGCACTGCTTGAGCAGCTTTACATAGTTCAGAGTATTGCTCGTGTATGTATTAACAGACCACCATAACACATTTATTATTTTTAGTCCACTTCCGATAGCATTCATGAGTTTATAACAAATGTTTGTGTTCTTCCAGAGCAAAGAGCACAACTTGAAGACGAATATGATGATATCATGGAGGTAGTTGTGTATTGCACAAAAGTCTTCAGTTCCATTTAGAGTGTAAAAGAGGTTTTGAACGTGACTTTGGAAACGATCTGTTCAGACGATGAGGACGATAAGGACGGAAAGCGATCACAAAAAAAGGTTTGAATTCTTGTTTTTTCAATATGGTGAACATCAATATTACCTTAACAGGATCGATACTCTTTTCTAACAATTCTTTCGAACACAGTTGTCCCAGAAGACATCAGAACTACAAGTTGTTTCTTCATCTTTATACAACTCTATTTCTTGTTTTAGTCAGGAAAGTAGCAGAGCTTAAGAATGAGTACAAACCACATCTGGAGATTCCAATGAAAGAACTTCCTCCGTCAGTGATGGCTCTGTTCGCTGTGAACGATCAAGAAAACGAGATTCCATTAGGTACTAACCACATAATCAAAACGACACAGTTATATATCAGACCTGGTCAATACCGAAAAACTGCCAGAAGTTGCCCAATCATTTCATAGAAATAACCGACGAAAAAACTCTGACAATCGTGGAGCAAAAGATATGTGTGAGACTGTAATCTTCAAACCATTCCGAGTTGATATTGCAGTAAGTAGTACGAGATTCACATTTGCATAACTACCTTTTATAGGAACGAATGAAAAGTATGCTTATAGGGAGAGGGCACAGCAACATCAGCCAAATAATGAGAAATTTTTCTGTAAATTTGAGAGTAACGGTCTGATCCTTGTCTTCCAGTCAAGATGTCGAATGACTTTTTTCAGAGAAATAAAAAAGGGGTTGAAGTTATTCTTCGATCCGAAAATCCAGTCTCGTTAGACAACGCAAAGCAGCATGTTGAACAGGAGCTCACAACTTTTGTAAGTTTTATCTCTATTTTGCTTAAGTCATTCGCAACATCTGAATTACAGAAGAATTTATTAGCTGCAGAAGGTGCATTTGAAAAACGTAAATATTGACATACTCGTCTTCTGACCATATTCATCTTGTTCCTTATTACTCGCTCACAAACTATGAGCTGCTACTTGATTTACCATATCTCAAAGAGAAACGTGGAAAAGTTGCGTGAGCTCGAAATTGCTGTTCATTCTTACTTTCATTGTACGGCGTGCGGCTGCTTTGCTGTGCTTTTCAATGTTTTTATTTCTTTTTTGATATTTTGTTTGTTGCTGAAGCATGTTTATAATAATTGAATGAACTTCTGAAGGAGATTTATGGTTTCTTGTTTCGTAAGTCGATATTCGTTCTTATTTGTTGCCCACTCGATTTTCACTTGTTTTCATTTTAGAAAGCTGTTGAATATTATATGAAAACACTAGCAAAATCCATCTGTAGTGTATTATTCAGGGTATTTGATCTCTTTCCAACAAAAGTTAATACTTTTATAGAATTACTCTTTCGATAGAATCGGTTTTCGTTCAAGAAGTTCTTTCAGGATGTGCTCTTCGAATGAAATAGGTAACAAAGAAGGCGCTCGTTCAATTACACTTCGTTTAAGAGAACACTTGGTCTGTGCCAGAAGGAGTACGAGGTTCCGAAGTATTGGACACTTCCAAATTCAAGTAGAACTAAAGGTCATTTTTGAATTCGAAAGCTTGTTTCAGCAAAAAAGCAACTCTCCCTGTTATCGAAATAGAAGCCAAATATGTGAATGCAGTTCGTAGTAAAGCAGGCGTAGATTCATATTTATTGAAAAACTTAGGTAAAATTAAGGTATTCATAGAATTGCAAACAAAAACAATGAAATGTTTTCAGAATTTTATAAGTTCACCTCAGGATAATAAAAAGAAAGTACTGATCTTTGATCCTGAAACGTTCAAATCTGATGTTGATGCCGTGAAAAATGAAATTAGCATCAAATTGAAAGCTGTTTTACCAGGTGAGGAAAGACACTGCTAATGGTATATTTGAATCCTTTCTTACAGAAGGAGATTTGGAATGGTCATCAATGACTTTTGACATCACATTTGAAGACTGGGATATGAGGAGAATAATCAAAGCTGTGCTCCCTGAAAACCTTGATTTCAGGTTCATTAAAAGCTTTAGCCTCTTAACTTTTGTGTCTCTTTCAGCAGTTTCACTCAAACAGGACATATCATTCATTGCAATTTTCGCGACGAACTTAATCCTTTTAAGAAGATTCTCGGAGAAATCCTGCTTAGAAAAGTCAAGAATTGCCGGTGAATAGTCACTTGATTTCTGTTGCGCTAGTTTAGCATTTAGAACTGTTGTTAACAAGATAGATGGAATCACTAGCGAGTTTCGTAACTTCCAAATTGAACTCGTTGCCGGTGAACCTGATTACGTAGCAGAAGTTCTAGAAGGTGGATGTCGATTCAAACTGGACTTCAGTAAGGTCTTTTGGAACTCAAGGCTCAGTTATGAGCATGACAGGGTTAGGAAGTACTTTAATTCACGATCTCTAAGTGAGTTCCTTCTTTTGGAAGTCTCTGTTAATTGTAATCTGTTCAGTTTTTGATGCATGTGCGGGTGTAGGTCCTTTTGTCATTCCCATCGTCAAGAAGTTACATGCTAGAAAAGTAGTTGCTAATGATTTAAACCCAGAAAGTGTTCGATGGCTCAAAGAAAGTATGAAAATGAATAAGGTAATGAAGTTTTCAGTTGCCTCATGTGTAAACTCTCGGTTGTAGATTATGTCGACGGAAATCGATGTTCATAACATGGATGCTTTTGACTTCATCAAGGGACCGTTTGCTGACGAGCTCATTAAGGTGAACATCGTATTTATGAGAGAAATTAAAAAACTTTTTTGCAGGCAATGAAGCAGATGAAAACTGATCCTGAACTAACTCCCACTTCTGGGGCTCACATCCTAATGAATTTACCAGCTTTTGCCATCAACTTTCTACCTGCATTCAAGTAGTGTTTTCAAGTGGATAATAGAGCCAAATTCATGTTTCAGAGGAATCCTGCACGGAAAGTTAGAAGATGGTGATGTTCCAGACGAGATGTTCCCCATTACTATCTATTGTTATTTATTTGTGAAGGTATGCTGAAAAATCCCTGATCTATCTCACATTCTTTCAAAGGCCCATGAAGACGTACCGGATGAGTACTTCCCTAACATGGCTAGAAAATTTGTTTTGGAAAAATTGGATTATCCTGAAGCTAACATTAAAGTTGTGCATCATGTAAGCGATCATTGTTATGCTTCTCTTGAAGTTATGTGTTTGCAGATAAGAACTGTGTCATCTAGGAAAGAGATGTTCTGTGTCCAAGTTGAAGCTCCATTAGAGTTTCTCCGAATGAAACGAGAGGATAAAGATGAGCCGGAGGCTAAGAAAGCCAAACTGGCAGATGAGTGATCATTCATTGTTGTTGTTATTGTTATGTGTTATTATGTTTCATTTGTTATTATGAAGAAAGAAGATTTGTTCTTTTCCCAAATGAGAAGTTGATACTTCGAATCGATACTTTCCCATCTTTCCCTCGAACTAGTTTTCCATATATTTCAGAGCATTTATGAACTTTTTAAAGCCTCTTAGGTCTAGAAATGTTTTAGTCAATACGAAGGTATTCCACTCTTGTCGTCAAATTGATGAACTCTCATTTTAGTTTGTGAGTTATGAATTCGCTCGATATGCGTCCTCCCTTCCATCTTTAAAAATTTATAGTCTGAGGAGGCGTTTAGCAGAAAAATTGTCGAATAAGTGAATTCCTTCAGAAATAGTTTGTTCTATCTTTTATTCATAGATATGATGCTGAGAGAGTTCAAGAAATCGGACCAGATTTGGCATGTTTGGAATGGCTAATGGAATGCGGCTCAACTAGGGTTTTGTGCATTCGTTGATAACTTCTAATTCCGGATATCTACAGGTGATCATGAATGATCAAGAGAATATATGTAGTATAAGACAAATGAAAGAGTATTTATCATTCGCTTTGAATAATAAGACATCGAAAGTGAGATTCTTTTTCTGGAAATTTCGACGTACTCTTTTTGTTTTCAGAACATCAGGCCGTCGACTCTACCAAATGATACTTCGTATGTCCTAAAATGGAAACATGTTCCTCCGAATTATATCGTCAACGTACCTATTATATCCTATTCGAATAACAAAGCATGTCATATCAGGTGGATGCCAGCGATTCAGCAATTGCCAACGAAGGCTTTCAGTACTTTCGCGACCTCAGAATGCTGTCAGTGCTCAAGCTGAATTTTTGTGATTACTTTGGCGATGAAGCTTTGAGAGAGCTAGCATTAGGGCGACCGGCTCAAACACTTTCCGACATTGTAGTTTTGTTGCAAACATGCTTTTCGTATCGTAGTATTTGAAGGAAATTGTCCTGAACCCCAGTATAACAGATGGTTCTGTCTATTGGATCAGTCGGCTGAAAGCTCTGCGGAGAGCACATTTCTATTTCTTGCCCTACATATCAAACCGACAGGCATTCGTGCGGCAATTAAAAACTTCTGTTCCGAAATGCAAGGTCTGACAAAGAGCTAGTTTGGAGTTCGTAACTGCTTTAATCTTCCAGGTTACATTCCCTGAAATTGGAAGTATAGGATACGGTTATTCGGACAAGAAATGAGTTTGTATATATCTAGGCTTTCTTCATCTCGTATGTAGAAAAAAATAAAAAATTTAATTTTTCTCTGAAGTTGTTGTCTGAAGCTATTTGATAGTTGTGCTCCTTCGCAGTGGCGGGCTGGGATACTCACAGATTCCTAATTAGGAAACATTATGGAAACGGCTAAAGATAAAGGCGGGATATAAGTCTCTTTTTCTCTGGCTTCTTGACAAGCTTACTTGAAAGCCCGTTTAGAATTAATGGTTTTGTTCTTTGACAAAGTCTTTCTTTATAAATTTTCAACAGATTGTCAAACTGGCTGGAATTGTATTTGTGCCGAAAAAATGCTTGAGCTTTAATGTCGGCGTTGAATTGAACTTTCTTTTGCAACACAAGCGAGGAAGGAAAAATCAAGTTGAATGAGGCTGCTCATTTCTTTTCCGAGCTATCCACACTTAACCCCCCATTTTTGTTTATATTTTTAGACTTTCTGCTGCTTTCTTCATCTAATCACAGACGTTTGTCCATATTATGCACGAGTATGATAGCATGCCAACCTTCTTCCATATCGTTCCCAGCAGTTTCGTTTGCCCAAATTTGTATTCTCTTCAGTTTTGTTTTTGTCTTCATTGATCTGTTCTCAGCACATTATTGTCAGTCAATCATTTCACAAAATGTTATTTTCACAGAATTTTAATAAAAATTGAGTTATTAGCATTTGACGTTGTTGCTTCGCGATACCTCTCCATCACAAGGCAACTGTTTTTGCATTGACAACAATGAGTACACAGCCCGTTTATGGCATAATTTAAATTCTTCAGCTCTTTTTTGTTTAAAAGGCACCCAGAGGCTTCTTCAGCACTATAGCTTTTCCGGCTAATTTAGAGGGATTTAAACAGTATTTATTTTATGAAAACTAACAAGCGTCAATTCTCCCATAGATAATGGAGACGAGCTTGATGTCAAACATAACTATTCATCTTCGTCTTCTGCGTCTGCTTCTTGAGGTCGCCTTGATCTAGTACAACACTTCTCTTCCCAGTCTTGCTTCATCATCAGCTCGTTTCTTTTTTGTCCTCTGTCAGCATAATATACTCATTGCTGGGCTTCAACGACTTGTTCTAATTAGAAGAGCTCGACATCTTTGTGCAGTACGTCTCGAGCTTGTACCACTTAAACTCATGTAAAAGATCTAAAAATCCTGCAGTTTCAATCAGTAACTAATCAGCCCTGTCTGAGAGAGGGTTTGGAAAATATTCGCACATACACAATCTCAGGCCTTCAAATTCCCGCCTACTTTCTTTCGCTTGCACAAAAATTCCCCTTCATCTTTCTTTCTTGTTATCGAAAAGCATCAACAAAGCTTATCGGCTAGGCTTCATATATACTCTAGCGCAAATCCTTAATGAAGGTCATGAGCTAGATTGCAACCGACTCACAGGCACGTTCAAAAAGAAATAACTTTCCACGTGGCAACCATACGTCACGTGTTAGAGTGCTTGTATGTAAATTACGTGTTGTGGCACTAGCAAGTCATAAATATGATTTCGGCTTTCCGTCATTCTATCTCTCTATCATTCTTTTTCTCTCTCATGCTCATCTCTTTTTATATAATTATTTTATATTTCATATTACGAGTTTGATCGTCCTTAGCTGCTTGTTCATTGTGCATGTTCAAACCTTATTACTTTTTCGTTATTACAAATGAAGTTTTTCATCTGTTTTTGAGCTTTTTACTATAGTTGACCTTTGGACTTGCTAATTTATAGGTTTTTTTTTGCGAATTTTCAAATATACCATTCAGAAAGAAACTTCGAAGCTCGTTCTTTTCCCAACTTCTGATGAATTCCTGTGGATAAGCTACAATTATGATTTCTTCCAGTCTTTTCAAACAAAGTTCCATCTTATTCATTTACTCATCCATTCCAGCGCTCTAGTTCGCTCTGTTCATCATTATGGCTGGACAGTGGAAGGGAGAAGCATGTCTTCTTTTTTTATTTCTCTCACCATTCTTGTCGTCTTTTCCTCTTCTCTCATTTTTCTTTGTCATTTCGCTCGCTTTTCTTTAACTTTTTTTTCTTTCTTCCCTTTGTCTTTCTTTTCTTGTCCTATCCATACATATTAAATGAGCTATGATAGCTTTAAAAAGGCAGTTATAAGTTGCTTACAGGCTATTAGTTAAATGCCCAGTTCAGCTTATTTCCCAGCTAATTTCACGTCGCTCATGCTCCCATAGCCGTGATGGCTGGCTGACAATGCTTTTTTCTCATTTTTATATTTCATCTAATTGTAGCGACTTGCTCATGAGACTAAATGGATATGTTTTAAGAATTGGACGGACAATTCGAGTAATTATGTAAATATTATCTGATTCATGGATATGCAATGAGATATATGGATTCGTGTGACGGATTTATTATAAAATGAAAAGTTTTTATAACACAATGCCAATCTCATTTAAAGGAGAGGCCTTTTTTCCGTCTTCCGACAAGAAAGTCACAGCTGATTGGTCACTTTTATTCTTTCAAGAAACGTTGTTTAGTCCGTTATCAATTTAAGATATGAAGAATGAATGAGAGGGAATGAGTCAGCTCGAATAAACTGGAAGAGGGAGAAAAAGAGAGGGACAACGCGACTGCAATATTCTAAATTAGCGTAAAGCTAATCAACCCACCATTTATGCTAATTTTCCTCATTTCCACTCTATGCAGTAACGTCGACCGGTTGTTTCATTTTTAACATCAATGTTCGAAGAAAACTTCGGTGACTATCGCCAGCGGAGTTGCTCTTTTATTTTTCGGATCTTGTGATACCTTGGTTGTTCAAAAACCGTCAACTCATGTCAGCTCATTTGTATGACGGAGTTTCGTTTTATTTTCTCATAATTATGGAAATTTCTTCTTCAGCTTCTTTTAATGTCGATTAGTATTGGAGTTTTTCGTTGCAGAAGTATTTTCAAACAATTAATTTTTAATTAAGCGCAAGAAGTTCGTTCCATTCTATATTTGATTATATAACTTCAAAAGATGCCAAATTGAAAAGTTATTCATCAGTTATATGCAAGTAGCATGTGAGCCGGACTCCTTCTTTGGAAATTAGTGATTTTTGCGCTTCCAACTCGTACAAACTCCGCTGATTAGGTTCACGTCGACTGAATGAATAGATGACAAAAAATGGTTTTCACTTTAGAGATGAATGGATAAATAAAGAAGAGAGAGAAAGAGGGAGAGAGGGAAATAGAGATAATGCAGTGTTTGCGAGAAATGGAAAATAGGGAGGATGGATTGAAGTTATTGAGGGGGTAGGTAGATGAGATGTGGATCATGGTACGTCAGAAAGAGTGTATTTGAAACCACCAAATGGGGTCTGTATGTTGAGGGAGTGAATGTCAAAAGAGTGATTATCAAAGAACAAATCGAATAAAGATTGAGAAGGAGAGAAAGAGAGAGATGTAAGAAAATGAGAGAGAAGGAGAGAAAAAAGCAAAAAAGCAAGAAAGAGTTATGCTAATAAATAAAATATAATTTTTAAAGTATTTGAGATTGTGGTGGTTTCAGCTTTATTTTCTCGGAATGTTCGCAAACAATTAATGCTTAGTATGAAATAATAAAAAATGTATTTTATTAGGAAACCAAACATAATAATATATGCTCGTTGGATTGTTTTTTGTTTTATAGGATCTTTTCTTCTCATTTTGAATATGAAGCACAGAGTGTGCGTGTACCCCATTAGTTGTTCTTCCACATCATTTCGTTTTTCCACTTGTTAGGTGATTGAATAATTTGTTTTGGAATACTTCATTTTCCACAGTCCCTTCTTCATCGCACCTGTTTATGGATGAAGAGTTGCATGAACTGAGTTCTTCTGATGCTGCACAAGGTGCCCTCATTTCTTAACTTTTCAAATGCTCAGAATACAATAAACAATGAAAGATGAAACAAAAATAAGAATTTCGATGGGATTAAGAAAGATGTGTGTGTGTGCCTGTGTATAAGAATGTATGAATGTGTATGTGTCTGCGTGTGTATGTACGTGTGTACTTTCTGAGGAATTCTCTCAAAATGTGTTCCATCTACAGCGTGACAAGAACGGACAAAGAACGAGAGAGAGACAAGTAGAGATAGAGAGAAAGAGAGGCAAGAGCCAAAGGATTCCTTTAATTAGCTCACCAGATGAGGAAGATCTTCGAAATATTTATGAAATTAGGTTAACGCGTATGGAAAGTGAAAAAATGACATCGTCGGCTATTGCTCATTCTGTTCTGAAGTTTCGTTTGTTGGATGTTTTTCTTATTTCTCCCATCGTAATCTGTCGTCCGCATACTTTTCACAACAAAAGTCTTCCACTTAATTGGAAAATGTGGAGAGGAGGAGAAGACGAAGAAGCACGGGGGGAGAGGATGGATGGCGAGATGTCAGAAACGAAAAAATTAAAATAATTGAAACTATTTCTATGGAATAATGTTTTAATTACTGCTAATCTAAGCATTTATTATATTTTGGCGTCTGACAGACCCTCTTTATTGTGATAATCTTGGATATGAGAAGAAGCCGTGTGTTGTGCAAATATGGAAAACTTAATGACAGGTATGCCCAACTCTGTCGTCAAAAAACTTCTTCTTGCTGGTTCAAATAATATCTTCTTTCTTTTACAACAAAAATATATTTTCTGTCATATCACACATTCAAAATACAAGGTTTGGCGCTTAAACTGCTGCTGCTTGGCTACTTTTCCACGTAACGTGTTCGTGTTGCATACTTCAGTTCCATTCTATGAAACGAACGGTTAGAGACTCGGCTGTGCATGCAACAACGTGTACTAGGACATCGTGAGGTGTTCTTCGTCAAGGGGCTGAGCAAGGTAGACATAAGGAGAGAGGAGAGGGAAGAGATATCCTTTTCTATCTCAAATTTCTTACATTTTTCTCTTTTTTTCTGATTCGTTACTTGGATACTCGTCATTAAAAGGTTTTTATGATTATTATAAAATGAATGAAAAGATAGTAAATAAGGAAATGTGGCAGTTTTGTTTATGTCTTGCCTTCAACGACATGTCTATGAGTTTTCGGAATTTTCGGCGCAGAAATTTCTTTTTTTTATTTCAGCTTCGAATTTTCATTTGAAACTTTCTCATCTAACTCAGTGGCAGTTTTAATTTTCTTGTCTTCATTAATCAATTCATTGAATATGATTCTCTTTCACTTATGCAAACTTGCTTCCAGCTTCTTCTACTTCTTGTCGAACTTAACAGATAATGCTCATCATTTCAGACATGATATCCACACAGCCATCCAGAGATGTAAATTATATTCGAAAAGAGAACTCGGTAGGTTGATTTTCTACTTCTCTTCATTACATAGCGAACTCATTGGCTCTCTCTCTTTACGCATCTTCCGTTTCTATGAGTTTCTGTCTCAACGGCAACTTTTCTCATTTTCTTTCAATTTTCTTTGCTTCTTTGCCTTTCCATTTTCAATTCAAAACGGTCAATGACCTTTTGAGGAGTTAAGAGAAAGCCCACATGAGCCTTCACAAACAGAATTAAGACATCTCCTTACGATCTTTGTCTGTTTCTTCCTATCATATCCTCCCTCCTCTCTTCTAGCCGTTTGGATGTGTACAAATGAGCCCATATCCTATCTATCAAGGATTTATGGTTGTTAACACTTTTTGTGTCGATTCATGTTTTATTCTAATATTTGTAAATGAAAGATGAAAACTTGACGTCAGCTCTATCACCTGACCACATAAATTATTTGGCCACTTATCAAACAACACCTAATCTGGCATAAATGAACTTCGTTTCTGTAGTTCTACTGTGTTTTCCGTACTTGATTATCTGCTTTCTTCCAGAACTGCCCCTAAAAAACATTTCGTCCATATTAATTCCGTTTTGAATATTTCATTTTATTCATTTCTCTCACAATCAATATGCTATTGAAACGTTTTTTTTGTGGCTTTATCGGAGGCTGAACCTCTCTCAGCTTCTTCCTTATAGGGTCAAAACATCGTCTTTGACCCCGACCAATATGCTATAACGTTCGACTAGTTCGTTTTAAGAACGAAAGCGAGAAAAGTTAGGTAACTGTGTGAATCATAGAGGAATTCTTCTTCTTCTCCTCTATCTCAGTTCCGGCTTCTTCTGCTCATTTCCCAATCCATTTCCGTTTTCTCAGAGTTGTATGACTTAATAGTTTGAACAGATATCAAACGAATCGCAGAATTCGCTTCTCATTCTCTCATGTCTTAGCAAAAGAGAATTAAGAAGCTTGTGCTGCACCTGCATCGCTCAACTCTCATATCCAACTTGTAGTTGATTAGCTTTCTAACTATAATTTAAATATACTTTTTAAGACGTATTTAAGTAACAAAATTGTTTTGTAAAATTGAAAGTTTGTCATATTTCAGAGCCATATCCCCTCGATATCCATTGATCCTCCTCGACGGCTTTCCATCTCATCCCCACTTCGGTTTACTCGCACATTCTCAGAAGATTCACTTGATTCCATCGAAAAAACAGGAAGAAAAGAACTACTGAGGAGAAAAATGCTTTCAAGTCAGGTAAGTAGATTCCTTTTTCTTGAGTCTTCAAAAGATTTTGGACCAATTATCAAGAGCAATTAATCTCTTGGTCTTGACTAATTTTGACAAAAAATTAGAAACATTTGATGTATTAGAATTATGATAGTTAATGACTCTTGTCATCTTAAATTTTGACTTATTGGCTCATTAGTATTCAAAGTTTCTTTTTGAGTTAGGTAAATGCCCCCAACGTACGTCGTCGGTTGCATTTTAAACTTTTAGTCTCCACCATCCTCTCTCTGTGTCTTGGTGTCAAAATTAAATTTCTTTCATCTCAGGAAACAGCTATGAATCTTCTGCCATCGCCAAATGGATGTCCATTGCTGCGTGAAATGGGACGATCACGTACTGAGCCAACTGATTCATCAGATAATTTGAGGATTCCAGCTATGGTATACATCTCAATGCTCAACGCGGCAGACATTTTATTTTCCTTTTCTCATTTACAGCTTAAAAGATCAACGGGTGATCTTACCAGAGAACATACTTCAAAACGTACATTGGGAGAAGTAATAGGTTTGCCTTAGCTTCTTTCCACACTCATTTCCGCCTCATTTTTTAAGGTTTAACGCTCTATCAGCACAAGCTTATAACTCAAGCTTGGCCAAATATATATAGCACGGGATGTAATGGCCAATTTGCAAGTAATATTTACGATTTTTTGTGTAGAAAATGTCCAAAAGCTCGAATTTTGTTCAAAAAGGTAAAAACACATGTATTCACTACAGCTTATCATAAATATTATTCTTAGGCTAATACAGTAGCCAGTTTTGCTCAAACTGATGATTGTTATGCCTTACATGCTAAGGTAACTGTAGAATTAATAGATGCAGCAATACGCGGTTTAGATACGGAACATGTCAAATTCACTTCATATGTATATGAGGTATGCTTGCTTCAAGGACAAATTTTTTAAAAAAAGAATTAAATTAAGATAGGAAAATCTCATCGGCATTTGCGTGCTGAGGGTCTAACCACCGGTATGTGGGATGAGTTAGGTATGTTCCAGACGATCTTTAATTTATCTTTGTATATAAGAGCAATGTCTGTGAGCTATTTCTCCGTTTTTGATTTCCACTTGCACTTCCTTCAATCTCAACGGACCTTTCTTTTGAAAAAGTCTTCGAAACGCACCAAATATGATCAGTTTTTAGTTCATTAAAATGTTTTTCAATGAAGAAAGTAGAGAGTATTCTTCGAAAAACAGTTTTCTGAACATTCACAGAACTGAGACAACACAGAAAAAAACTAAAACAGTTTCATGGGTAATCCTATTTCCCACAATTAAAAACTGAAACCGTTCATCAGCGCAAACAAAACATCAAATGACGCACACAAGCTGTTTTGACTCATGTGGAAAACCACGTGAACGTCATTTCCACGTCAAATTAGAATTCGTTAATACACAGCATTGATGACTTATTATCGCTTATTTGATTAAGGTGATGCTATAATTGAAGCTTTAAGACGCTACGAGAGCGTTAGAAAACACAAGGAGTTACGTAGAGCATGGCTTGCACTCATTGCTTACATAACAGATAACATGAAACAGGTAGCTCTCTCTTTCTCTCTCTGCCTCTTCCTCATACAACACATTACAGGGTCAGACTGTTCTACGAGCATCATCGAGCTATGAAATTTGTGATTATGGTAGTCCAAAGAAGGTATAAGAATCTCGTTCAACATACTGAAACTGGACAAGAGGGAAAACGTTTTACTTCTCATTTTCTCTTTTAATTCCATTTTTTATATTTTATTCTACGTACTTCGATTTTACATTTCTCATAAATATTTTTAATCTCTTTGATAAATTTATTGATGAACCAGATGAACTCACAGCTTCTGTACTTTACGCACATATCTGCATGATGATTGATATGAATTGCTAATTCCCCATTTTTCACTCTTCAATAAAGTTAAAGTTTAATAAAGAAGAAGTTCGTTTCGTGCGAGTTTTTGAATGCCGTCTCTCACATAGGAACCCAATTGAGTTCTCCGAATGATAGTTTTTAAGTGAAATTTCTAATTATTGTTGTTTCCCATAGTATAGTACACTTCGATCTGGCTACGACTATCCCAGTAATTCATTTCCTACCACAATGTTTATGGCCGTATCATAGCCGATCTTTATGTGGCGCTGGCTTGATTCCCAGTTCGTAACTTTCATATATCTATCTGTACCTATCTCTATACATGTATACAAGATGAAATATAATTTTTATTATTTGTTTGTTCATGCCTTTTTTCTCAGACAATATAGGATGGACAAGAAAAGACAATTTGACTGAAATTGATATGATCAGCGAGGATTTTTGAGCTGTTTTGAATATATTCGCTAACGCCTATTTAAATTACTAATAGAGAGAAGAAAGAAAACGCTGTAGCACCGTACATGATAAGGGTAAACGGAAGATGTGTACAAACAGAGAGAAAAACTTTTTTTTAAAAAAAAATCAAAAAAAGGTTACGCACCCGATATGAAATTCGTTCCTAGAAGCTTGCATGAGGAGGTCCGTAATCGTTGTCATTGCTTTCGTATTTTTGTGGATTTTTTAATTAAGAAAAGTATGATTATTAGCAATAGTGGTCATTTGAGCAAGTAGCCTTATTCACTGTGAATATGAGAAAGGTTTTTGGCTTTCGTGGGATTTCGTAACGAAGCTGCTTCAGCTTCAATAGGACGGTAGGTATAACTATGGACAACATCTATTCAAAGTACTAAGAACGATTATAAACACGAGGATTTGTGAGATTTCTTTAGGCGATTTAAGCTGCAGACAGCACTGGGATCCCTGGCACAAGGAATTCGTTTTGAGACCAAGTTGGACTTCTTGGTCTTACCGCGAGGAGAGAACAAGATTGTTTTTAATTGTGTTGGAGAAGCTTTAAGTGGCTTGACTTAAACAAACTTCAGGCTTCAACTATTTCTAGCGGAAGATGGTCGAATCATTTTGGAATAGTAAATGAGGAGAAGGTAGAGGATTTAACACGAATCTAAGGGCAGACTCAGACAATCTCCATTTTTCGCGGTTCTGGGTCTGAGCTTGCTGGTATCAGCTGAAATCGAAATGATTTGTTATGTATTAGGGCACATGAGTTCTCACCTGATGTCGATGTGCACGAGGTCTGACATAAATGGCATAGGCAAGTGGAATCAGGGCGAAAGAGCACAGTTTGAGCATAGTCGATGTGCTGCAAAGTCAATAATTAATGAAATTAATTAATTAATTGAAAAATACCTGAATATATCGTCCCAAGACCGAAGATCTGATAGGATGTATCCAGCTTGAACACAAATAAAATTATATGGCGCCAGACCTTAAAAGAAAGAACATTCGGCACATTCATGTAAATGAGGAAACGAAACAAGTTTTTATCAAATTTGCTGAGAAAAGTGTGAGGAAGAACAACCTTAGGGGAAGACAGACAGATTGCCTTTTTTATGAGATGAACAAAAAGATTTGTCAAAAGCGAAAGAGACTTTCTACCTCATTGATTTGTTTCTGAAAGGCACAAACCGGGTCATCATTGAGGAGGACAATTCATAAGATTAAAATACATCGAAGAGAAGTACGAAATAAGGCTCTTCACTATTCTCAGCATGGAGACGCTTCGACGAACCTATTAGTGCAGATCCAGCAAAGATGGGCAGCGGTATGTTCAAGAATGGAGCCACAATATTCAGAAGCCAAGACGGCGATATCGGAAACATACGTGCAAATAAGAGAAATGGCAATAATCGATTGCTATTATCGTCAATCTGAAATAAAAAAATGAAAAATGGAGAATAATGAGACAAAACGGACCTTTTGTTGTAAGTAAGTGAGCTTTTGACCGAAATAGTAAAGAACATATTCTCTTCCAAACATTTCAGAGAAAAGATAACAAAGAGTTGAACCAACTGAAAGAAATATATTTGAACTCTCAGAAAGGGAGGAAATGAGAGAGAGAGGGGGGGGGAGAGAAGAGAGAGAGAGAGACGGGGGAATAAGATACAGACGGAAACTAACGTGTTGTCAGACAACAGCAAAGGATGAAACCCGTCCACAAATCATAGACAGCTCCAGCAATCACATTCTAAATGATAAGAGATTACGCAAATCGAAAATGATACAGAAGGAGAAGTTCGTAAGTGAGGAAGATAGAAATCTTACCAGCAGAAATGATCCTGGAATGGCAAATGTCTGCTTGTAAAGATATGCACAAATAAATACAGTCGTTATATACCCAAAGTGATTTTCTTTGTAAACACGAAATTTCTCAGCTAAAGCCGTAAAATTGTCGAATTGTCGAGGTAATTCGAAAAGACTATCTGAAACATGGGATAGATGAGAAAGATGATTTGATAAACACTTTAAAAATACCGTCTGTTTCCCATTCGGGGGCTGAACATATCATGTACCAAAGGGATAAAGATGAAACCGCAAAAATACATGGTAGAATGAGCAGACGAACCATCTAAGAAGATTCGTGTGGAATTGTTGAGATTTACCCTATCGGGAGTTTGATAGATATAATATAAAAAGGAATCGAATAGTCGAAGGAGATTGAGCAAATCTGAAAGAGATAAACGTAAGGAAACATAAAAGGGGAGAGAGAGACGGGATTTAATGAAATGTAAACGAAATAAGAAAAATTAAAAAAGAGCTAAGGTAAAACAATTGAGATGTATACACAAAGAGATATAGATGAAGAGATACAGGAAAAGAGTCAGACATAGAGAGAGACAGAAGAAGAAGAAAAACTTTTTCAAAAAGAACCTCGTCCGATTGGAAGTTTTTGAATTAAAAAAAAAACGAGAAAACGATATGGTTGGACAAACTGTGTCATGTGTCAGGCCATTACTTCTAATAGTGAAATTCAATTATTATAACTTCTTAACATTCGAAATATTATTGAGAGCAGCTTGTAACACAACGGTCAACATGGCAGACACAACGATGAAGATGAAAATGCATTTTGTTCTTTCCTTCTATATCTCCTCTCCCTGTCTGTCTTTCTCTTCTTCTCACAAAGTCATTTAGGAAGAACATACTGTGTGTTAGATCATTGCGGTAGGTGAAGCAAGACGATGTCAAATGGCTATGAGAGAGAGACACAAAAATTTGAATGAAAAGTCAAGAAAAAGGACAATGAAAGTGATAATTGAAGGAATTCTGTCCGTTCTCTGACCGGATATGTGAAAGCTATCGTTTCTCACTTAGGTCACACAAAAACTCGATTGAAAATTATTCGATTTCCACAGAGATCTTGATCATTCGAAGCTTCAAACAAGGATGAAGATAGGAAGCCGAATGAATAAGAAAGTTAACGAGAGAATGAGAGACTGAGAGAGAAAGCGATCAAGAGAGACAAGCTACGAGGGACATAGAAGGAGAGAAGTAAAGTGTATGTTATCAGCCAACTAATTTGTTTTTGCCAATCAATTAGAAATAAAAATGAATTTTTGGAGAAAAAAAGAAAAGAAGACGAAGTAGTAGTTCTATTGCATGCAGATGAATAGATGTTATTGTTTTTGATTTAACAGAATAATGTTCTTACTAACGAGAGGATGAAAAATTTCTTTTTTTTCCTTCGTCTTTTCACTCATCGCGCATAAGACTAAAAATGATTTTTTTTTGTTTTCAATCGAGGAGACTGATAACAGCGACATCATCAGCATCATCATCAGCAGCCGCACTGTCATCTTCTACATGCAAAAGATTAATCTTTTACTATAAAATGAGCGGAAAACAGTTGTGAACGAACAAGTTTTCCATAATAAAACTTGGTTGATCATATCATATATTCAAAAGCCAAAGCTTCATACATATGCTAATTTGGAGAATAAATATTGTTTTCCGCTTCTAATTTGCCAGAAAAAATTGGATGCGTGGAATGGTAATATGGGTGATGATGATTAAACATACAAACTAATACAATAATGGACATGGTAACGGAGTGGGAGAGGACAAAAAGCAACAACCGCTCTGTAAATGCTTGCAAATGGAAATAACTGCTGGAACAAGGGAGGGATAACCCACGTGCTTGTTGACGTGAATAAGCTGATGATTAGAATAAAATGAAAACGGTTTGGGTTGTAAGAAAACGAAAGGAAAACTTTGAAGGTGAGATTGAAGATAAACTCTCTATTCACTATAAAGAGAGAGATTTTCGAGAGAAAAAATGTAGAAGGTGACGGATAAAAAAGGAGAATTTTCAACATCAAGCAGAATGTTACAGTGGAATCTGTAGAAAAACTGTTTGGCAACAGCACCGAATATGATTACAGACATAAATTGGAAAGTTTTAGATGGGATTCTATAAGATATGACAAATTCCAATTAAATGGAGGAGTGAAGTGACAAAAGCTGAAACCAGCAGGAAATGAATGAAGACTCTGGCCTGATATAGACGTGATAAGCTTGATCGATGAATAATTGTGGGCAGTTGTTGGTGAAGACCAGTTTCTGGTAGCATTTCTTATTGATGACGCTAACTAGCCATGAACAATCTTGTAGCCGATGGATATCGCATGTGGGAAAGGAAGATTTGAGAAGGAAAGAGTAGAGAGGGAGAAAGAAAGAGAGAAAAGGGAGGGGTTGACTGTGAAGAGTGTGGATGTATAGTATGAGCGATAGAGATGAACAGAGAACTGTATGGTATTAAGGGTAAATAGCTTGTTGAAGATGAAAGTCATAATCAAATTAAAAAGAAAAAAATAAAAAAAAATGGAGAAGAGATAGTCAAGTTGCTATGTCTAAGATTCAATTAGATCTAAGGAAAACAAAGAAAAAAGAAAGATAATTGTTGTCAGATGAGCTGACAGAAGAAGGAGTGCGTAAGAGAGCGAACGAAAGGTGAAAAGGGGGAGGGGGTTGTAGGTAGCTATCTGGTTGATCAAAATGATAATTTCTGAGATTTGATACTGAATTATGCAAAAAGACATTAAAAAGCAGAAAAAGCAAAAACACAAAAAACCAGAGCTAACAATCAGCATTAATGATAAAGAAGACCAAATATGATGAGAATAACACAAAACTTAATGAAAAATCAATCAACTGAATCATGTAAAAGCTTGCGAAATGGATAATATGCTTGGGGTTTTGCTATGGAAAAGCCTAACACAAAAATTGTCGACCACATTCGGCTGTTTTGGTAAAAATCAAAGCTCCATTGATTCAAAAATCAGAAAAGAGAGAAAATCTTTCAAAGTTCATTGAGCTGCTATAAAAGAAAAGCAAAGATAGAGTGCTGGCCGGAGAGAGGCAAAAACAGAGTTATCAGCTCTGCCTGAGCCGCAAAAAAGAAAACAAGGAAAACAGTATTAAAGATGGAAGGAAGCATTGCTCGTTCATGACCGCTTCATAATCTCATCTAAGCATGTCAATGATGGTATGCATGTCATGTTGATACTTTGGAGGAGGAAAAGCTAATAAGCAGCGCATGTTTTGCCTCAAATCCTCAGGTTCACATGTATCTCCGTATTAGGCGAAGAGAACGAGAGAGAGAGGGAGAGAGGGGAGGGGGGAAACACCATCAGAGAGTTGGAAACATTTTGAATCTATTCGAATAGCCCTTGCATCATGATCACAATACGAGCATACATGCAAGACAGGCCATTTCAGCTTTGAAAAATGAAAAATACCAGAAATTGAAAAGCTGAGAAAGAGAGAGAGAAAACAGAACTCAGAAATGAGTTCTTTCATGTCAATGTTATCACTTTTAAAGGCATAAATGGTTGATGAAGTGAGTCATGTGAATGTTAAAAAGCATATGATTCATATCAAGGAATAAGCGGCTAATTCTGTGATTGTAAACATAATGACTCAAATAAACTTTAAGAAAAATTAAAATACAAATGAGTAACAACAACTGGCAGACGGCACAAGAAAATGAGCAGAAGAATAGGCCATCGCAAAACTATTTGAAATATCTTTGTATTATATCAGAATGCTTTTCAATAATGTAAAGACCAAACGATAAAACTATCGATAAGATCAATGGCCTGGTCCTCTGTCTCTCTTTATTTGTACGTTATTTTCTGAAATTAGTTTTTAAAATCTAAAACAACCGTTCATTGCTCATGGCAGGAGGAGAATGAATTAATTCTACGCAATTACGTAGAGCTGTCAGACGCGGGAATGCCTGTCAGGTACTACGTCGAATACGTGTAATACGTGAGATTAGCATAATTTACAATCTTCAGTGGTTCTTGAGAGAACGATAAAGCAAAAAACGGAACGAAAATGTGTTTTAGCTAACTAGACGAACACGCGTTAATAGCTTAAGCTTTTCGACAACTTGAACAATTCTTTGAAGATTAAACAAGAAAGAAAGATGAAAAAGGTTTCACGCTGATACTCTGGAGTAAAACAGATCAATGCATGGTTTCGATGTGTTATGATGAGACTAGTTGAAAAAGAGCAGACTGCTCGCGCAGCACAGTCAGAACACACGCCGAGAGTGAATGAATGGCCTGAAAGAGCATAGAGGAATTCTTTTGATTTCCAGAAACGGTGTATAGGAGAGTTTGAGCGATAAAAACAGAATATTCTAATTATTATATGATGGCAAAGTGTGTTCCGTAATGAGGCTTTAATGTAGTTTTTATGATTGACACACATCAAACAGCACCTGAACATCACAAAGTTTGATGAATCCTTTGTGGTTAAATGAATCAAAATGATAAAAGGAATGTGCTGGTGGGAGGGCGAGAAACTCATCTTCTTTGACGTTTGTTTATTCCAGTTTTATCACGAGATCATCGGAATCATGAGTTTTATACTATTTTTTATGCAGTCAGCTCATGCCTTTCCTTCATCATAAACTACCTCAAACCCTCTTGTGTTGCGAAAAGTAAATAATATCTCGGACGACGTGACAAAGACTTCATTTTTGCCACAAAAACGAGATTCTTAACGGAAAAAAGAGAACAGAACGGCACTGTGCGAGAGATGTATGGTTCGAAGGAATATGTAAAGAGAGAACGAGCAAGAGGGAGTTAACCTGCTGTCATCCAACCTTTAACCCTTCAATTCTACAATTTTCAAAACTATTTTTTGTATTTATCAATAGCTTCCGCTTTCCACTTGAACACACAAAGACAATGTGACACACCTAGAAAGTTCAAAAAATGCCTAAAGTTTAAAAACATCCAAGTTCCTTGGGAGGGGCGAATTGATAAGCTTCAAAAGGTGATGACTATGTGCTGAAAGGCGAACAGCTTACGAAAACATTCATTTTCCGAAAAACTGTGTCATTCATTTAAAGCTAATTTTTGTTTTATTTCAATATATTGTTGTTTTTGCTTTCTTAATTAATGTTTCGGCTGAATGGGAACAAATGGGAGGGACCTGGGAGATGTGATAGACAAAGATGAAAAGCTGATGCTGAAGAAACCACAAAACGGAGGAATAGCAGTCAAATGAGAGGAAATAGAGTGAAATGTTGTGAGATAAAAACGGTACTAAAAGGTACAATTGAACCACGTGGAGGTAAAACTGAGGAAACACAAGGTGCAAAGAAGAAACTAAAAAGCAGCTAAAGATCGTGAAAATGTTGGTGATGATCATTGGTTGATTATAGGAGTTGCAAGATGATATTGAAAAAGGAATGTTTTCGTGTAGAATGGTGTGAGAAGGAGTAGTAGCAGATAAGAAAGTGTGCTTCTTGTGTTTAAGAAAAGTTAAAGAGAGTGATTTATCTGAGAAATGAAGAAGAAAATGAAGACGAACAACCAATAAAAGTTGGTTTTGAAACTACTGTGAGCTTTATCAATGTGATGAGAGACGATTAAAAAGACGTTAAACATAGAAAGAATGCAATTCTTCCCATGTATATCATTCACAAATTATATTAAATATGTGTAAAGGATATGAGCAGAGGTGTCTGCTCATTGTGGAGGAACGAGAGGAAATAAGGAAAAGCATTGAAAGAAATAAAGATAAATGAAAAGGAAACCATTCAAATAAATGACGACTGGCACTGAAAGTTTGGTGCCGATCTACCTCTCCTCTATCTCTCTCTCTGTCCCCCTCTCCATCTCTCATAACCCCGGAATGAAACGATTGCTTCCTAGCTCACATTTCTTACCATCTATCTCTCGTTTATTCCTAATGTCTACATATGATCCTGTTCTCGAACAAAATGTGGTTTTTTCGGCCCACTGATAGGTAAACTAACTTTAGAGAACATTGAAGATTATAAGAAAAAAGGTTTTCTCTCCTCCTCTAAAAACCAAGTGAAAAGAAAACAATTGGAAACATTCGAATTGAAAGATCAGAATTACATTATGCCTCTTGCTCTTCAAAAGTAATTCAAACAGATGAAGGTTTCTTATCTTTTTCTTTTTTTTTCGACGTCTCAAATAAATTTAGAATTGATTAACTTAAACACAAAGAATCACAACGACGCTTCACTCTGAAACGTATGAAATATCAGGAATTCTTTCTCAACAACACACATCTTTGACTCAAAATGATAATGGAGATTACGCGGGTGGGTTGAATTAGCTGTGAAGCGATTGTGCTCCATCTAACTTAGTAGTAATCTTACGCCAAACACATCGGAAGGGAAAAAGACAAAGAGACAGAAAGAGTTTTTATTTTATTTTTAAGTATAAAACAAGTCAGAGAAGGAAAATTGACGTTTTTGAATAGAAAATAGCCCTTGGATGGTTGTTATGGAAGATGAGAATACATTACATATCGAGAGAGGGAGGGAAAGAAAGATGTTCGCTCAAGTTGAAAGAAGTCATGAAAGACCAGTTAAAATACTAAATCTTCTTCATCTATTGCAATGAGGAAATCTTTTAAAATTTCTATCGTTTCTCCTCCTTCCACATCTCTGACTCTCCTCTCGCTTTGCTTCTCTCCTTATTTACAAATGTTTCATGGTACTAAACCTGTTAGACGCATGCGAAGTTCATGTTTCCTTTGCCAATCTCTACAGCTCACATGCTCATTCTCAACGAGTTCAAATCTTCACGGTAAAGTTTAATTAAAGAAGATTACATGGAATGAACAAATAGTTGCAAACAAAAAAGAAATCTCTTCTTATCTTCATCCATTTGCTCTCTCATTACATGTTTAAGATGAAAAAAGAAGCGAAATTGAAGAGCAATCAAGAATGGCTAGAAGACTGACACATTTGACCCTCTAAGTCGGTCAACTCTTGTGCTCCTCCTTCTGTCTGTAGAGGCAGAAGAAATACAAAAGAATAACATTTGCATAATTAGCATCAACAAGCCCAATCAACAGCCTTTTTGATGTTTTTATGTCAAAAACTCATTTTGAAGATGTTTCGGAGAGTGAACGGTTGCTTCTCCTCTCCTCCACCTCCTCGCTTTTTTAAATTCATAAGAACGTTTCCATTTCGGAACTATATAAAGAGAACAAGAACAGGAGAAGAGAGAGGTGGGTGAATGGAGAGTGTGAGATATCAGGAACGGAGAAGGATTAAATGAACTTTTCAAAAGAAGCAGACAGATTTCATAAATCTTTCTTTTTTTGTTAATGGACAGTAGTAGCCTCATACCTGCTGTTCATCTATTCAATCGCACTCTGTAGGGTTCTGATTCGGGCAGATGACCCGTTAATAATTTTTTTGATTATTTCTATTAACTACATATGCCTTCCAGAAATGGAAAAATGTGGAAATCACAGCATGAACACTCAATACTCAATTAGTGATGGAAAGGCTCCAAAAGTGGTTGATAATATAGAATCTAATTATGTCTATATATAGATATAATAGAATTGCATAATGAGACAGACGTGAAGAAGAGGTGAGAGTCCAGGTGAGAGCACAGAAGACAAGACAGCGACACAAAGAGTAGTCGAGTCTTTGTAATTTTGTCACAAGCATCGAATAAAACAGAATGATATCCTGTTAATGTAATAGGCATTGATCGGATATGGAGTTGAAGAATGAAAAATGAAATTTCTATGTTCAAACGTGACATTACAAGTTCCGGAATGGTGTGTGTTTGGAACACGTTAAGTTCATCATTCTCATTGTCATCCATATTCGTCCGTCATAAAATTTCATCGTCGAATAGAAAAGACCGTTTAATCCTTTTTCTGTCGTTTTCATCTATTTTCTTGGATGTCATCATCTTCTTCTGTAAATCTCGCTTTTAGAAGTAAGAATGGAATAAAGAAAGGAGGAGGAGGAGGAGTAGGAGGAAGAAGGGAAGGATGGATAAAGATAGAAGATGAGTATATAGATGAATATGGTTAGACAATCGGCTTCTGAATGTCCTTGACTGTCGACGTTTGTCCTCAATATCTCTCAAGTACGTTTTCCTAAGAAGGATCGTTTTTGTTAACTTTCATCGAGTTCACATATTCAAACTATATGCATATAATCTATATAATCAATCGATTAGGAGCTCTCGCACTCTTTGAGTCACAAACGCACTTCTCAAACAAAGTGATGATAGAAAAGACAAAAAAGTGGGAATAAGAGCACAAGCCCATAGATGGAATGTAATGATTGATGGATTAGAGCTTACATAACATGTTATTGATTACTTTATTGCAATATAAAATATATATTTATATGAAATGAAATATATTTCCTAACACATTGGAATGCTTGCAAACGTATAGCGGCAAATCTTCAGAACAAACTGTTGGCTGATGGACTTTGAGCTTAACACGACTTTCCATATGACAAAAATAGTTTTTTCCGTCCAAACTCATGCAATATTCTGATTCCTATCATATCATTATAGGAACGAAAAACAAATCCATGAGAAGAGACAGGAAATTTTTTTTTTGCCGCCGAGTTCTTTCGCTTTCGTTCAAGAAGCTATGGACTCAACCAAGTTCCTATGTCTGGCTACGCATAAACGAAAAGTCTCATTCTCACTCCACGAAATTTACATTTTCATCTGTTTTTATCAGAATTTTTTGTACAAAAATGTAGTGAGCAAATGAGAGAATCAGGTTTTCAGAGTTGAAACCGTCCAAGCGTCTATTTGTATTTGATGAAGACGGCACAAAATCTATATAGTTCACGCAAAACTCCATATAGATGGATATACGAAGAAGAGATGAATTAGAGCTAATGAAGAATAAAATTTATTTTTCGAAATATTAAAATGAAGTCTGACTGAGCTCCATTGAGAGCTCATCTGAGCTCTCAGACAATGTCTAACGGAGTGTGTGATAACAGAGAGAAAATGAGAGAAATAAGAGGAAGGGGGATAGACACACTCTTTCCCTTAGACCATATGTACCAGAAATCGAAAATTTCACTGAAAGGCTGTTCCGTACAAAACCGGAATTTCGTTTCTCCCCGGAAGCTCCTTGTCTGTACTGAGAGAGAGAAAGAAGAGCTTCATGAAACTGAGTGGAGAGTTAGGTGAAGTGCATAAACTTATACAATTAGTTTGTAAAAGATTTTGCAGGCTGGAGAGATAATTGGAGAAAAAGAGAACCGAGGTAGACGGTTGAGGAAGGGGAAGTGAGAGACGAGCATAGCCTAAAGAGAGCAGGAGAGAGAAAATGTAAGATGAGAGGTGAGGAAATAAGGGATTTAAAAGTGAGAGAAAAGAGAAGAACAACCGATCAGCGCATGAACTTCACATACAAATGTATTTGAAGCTTAACCTCACGTGAAGTTCACCTAAACAACAATTGAGTACGAAGAACAAGTCAAAGTATTTGCATATTGAGTACGAGCTTGTTAATCTTGAGAAAAGAAATTGTTTGACATCTCCCTCTCTCTCTCTCTCTCTCTATCTCGTTGGCACATCTCCAACACAAAATACGAGAAATGAATGAAATGTATTTTTTATAAAAGGCATGGAATAATTAGCATAATAGTTAATCTAATCGTTTGCTGACGTCAGCTCATATAATCTGTACGTATTCAGCAGAAGAGTTGTATGTTAATAGAACTGATCTTTGAAGGTTAACAATACCATATGATTAAGAGAAAATATGAAAAAAAATGAAACTTCAAACTTCACGTTGGCTAGAAAGTGTTTGCTGTCCCATCGACGACGTCAAAAGACATCGATAGCATCGACTTTTGATTTTGTGATGATTCTGACGTTGAATGTTGTGAGATTTCTTCTCTTCTTTTATTTTTTTAATGTTCAATTCATACTCAGAGGAGGGGAAGACGTGTGGGGAGGAGAGAAGTAAGTTCTCTTTCATATTAAAGAACAAGCTTAGAACTAGATGAATACGGAGATATAAGCTTTGAACGCCTATGCTTAACTAACCAATGAAACATGGATTGGTCTTATTTGTTTCTTTTCTTGTTTTCCCTTTTATTTCGCTCAACTAACATGAAGCATTCAAATATAAAATTGACCTTAAAAGAGAAAGGAATTATTTGCAAAAAAATCTCTTTTTCTCAATGCGACGATGAAGATATGATAGGAAGCTCTCGATGTATCTCAATAGCTCCTGGAACCGGCTTGAAGCTTCTGTCTCCACCCAACAAAATCTTTTTCTTCTATCCAACTAATCAAGTTTATAAGTATGAAGATACATTCGAAGAATACAAAACACGATAACTATCAAACGAAATATATGAAATTGCGAATGAAACAAAGGAACTGAGAGAATTCGAAGATAAATATTTACAAACCAAAAAACAGATTGGTGTGAATGTACATGTGGATTGTCGAGATTGAACATTGCCTTTCACATGTAATATAATTTGAGCTTGAAGTGCATACATGAAGGTTCGCTTTGAGTGAACTCAACGTTTCCATGGAAATGAGTAAAAACTCCTAGACGAAACATGAGAAGTCTTCCTTATTTTTATGATTTTCTTTTTTCTTATTTCCACAAACGTGTGTTCGATACATATTGGTATAAGCTGGATAGAAAGCACAAATGTACAACCGTTCAACGACAACTCTCCAATAGAAATGAAAAAATAAAGCCACGTGAGTTCACGTGAGTAAAACGTCAGATGAATGCGTAAAACGAGTGATAGTTGAGACTTTATAGGAATACATAGAGTTTATGTACATTTAAGGAGTCTGATCTGAGTCATGATGAACTGGTCTCGTATGACTATCATGGCACGGCTTGGAAGAAACACAAAAGGGAAGAAATGATCAGAAAATTGTTATGAAAAGCAGATTTCAAATTTCTTTATCACAAAGATTATTGTTTTATCGTTCAGCCATTTCCCTGTAAAATACGAAACAAAGATCAATACTAAAAAGGAAACTATCGATTACGTTATCAGCTTTTGATAAACCTCTTAATACATATAGATGGTGTATATATGGCGAATTCGCTTAAAACATTTTTCCGGATATCTGCAAGGAGGTTCATCGATTGATTACTAATCATGCCCAATGACCAACCTTCTGGCCCATTTTCATTCGAAGAAAAACTTTCAAACAAACAATTTTCTTTTTCTGTTTATTTGTAGTTTGTTTACTCAACCACTCAAACTTTGTCTTTTTCTGAACCTTTAATGCCTACTTACCTACAGATGCCACTCCATCATGTTTTTCAAAATTCATCACAACTTTACAACTTGATCACTGAGTGGTTTATCTCACTAAAGCTCATTGAGTTTTAAGTCTGATCTTCTATTACGGATCTGTTGCTTATCCAAACCCATATATATGTATCATGTATCAATACTGCAAGCTGATGGGATGCTCTTTCCGAACACTGTCTCGATGACAGTTTGTCTGCACAACCTCAAAGTACTTCATTGTCTCTTTCTCGACGTTCAACATGTTAATACTAGTTTGTAACATTTCGACTCATGCACTTTTAGTGTATTTAAGCGTCTGGATTGTCGCTACCATTGCTGTTGTTGTATGCCTTAGACTTCAATTCATGAAGCTTTTAACCTCTGAGTACAGGTTGACCGCAGAGATAGTGAGTGTCCTATCTACCATTGTACCACCTTCAAGCTCTGTTATGGTTCATCTCGCTCTCTTATCTGGGTTTCAGAACCGAGCTTCATTAGCTCTTCATGACCTGAATCATCTTTGCAACTGCTTCCGCTACCTAAGCAGTTTAGATATGCTATCAGCATGCAGTCTGAATCACACACCACAAGGAAAAATGCGTTCTTTTCAGCAATGTTCGAAACATCAACAGAGCTTCAAGAAGATTTGTCATTGTCCATTCGTATGACCTGACTTTAGCGGAAACTGAGTAGAATGGATGGATTTTCTTCATGAAAGACGGAATATCAAAGTTGACTCAGCCGCTACCCTATATTATATCAGAAGCTTGACTGACCTTCTCCTGAAAAAATATGGAGAGGTGTCAACGCGTTCGACATGCTTCAGACTCTCATTCATCAGAAATTTGAAAATGGGAATATGTGCTCAGAAGTAATTGTATAGAAGTGGTTCTGGAATTGATTGATGCATATGATACGGTCCGAAATTTATGAACACACATGTAACGAAAGAGTTATCGTATTAACTAAACTTTGTATTTGTACGACGGAGACCATCTCATTAGTTTTAGCAACTATAAATCTGTTTGATCGTCTGGTTACTGTTAAATCAGTTGTTTACAATCCCAGAATCGTAACTCTCGCTATTTTGGTTGAGAGGAGTACAGTTGTATATCAACAACTCTCATCTGAGATTTCTTGCTCGTCTCGAGCTAATTGTTAGATCAAGCTAATTCCTTCATAATTCTCTTAAATATAATTCTCTTGAAGAATCTCTTCTTTTTCTTTCTGCAGAATTGGACAATCTTCATCTGCGAGAGTGAACCTGCAAATCTCGTTCTGCGACTAACATATCAGAATTGGAACAGGAAAAGGTATGAGAGGAGGGAGAGCCGTCACTGGCAATCTATTGAGTTGCCAGCCAAGTTCTTCTCCCATTACTTCTTGAAGTCAGCTGTTTTCTAGAACGAGTTCAAAAAAACTGATTGCTAAGATTACTAGTGTACCGTGCTCAACGAATTTGAACTTTGATACGATTTCTTCCATTTTCGAATAATTTGCAGAAAAAATCCGATTCAAGCTTAAATTAGGTTCGTTCCCCTCAAGAATTTGTTCCAATTACAATTTCTTATAATACATCTTTTCGAGAAAAAAAATAGTTAGTTGTTAATGGGGACAGTGTGTGTGTGTGTGTGTGTGTGTGTGTGTGCAGATTCTTTAATATGGTTCTGGAAACTAGGATTGCCGAAAGCCTGTGTTACGTCCATTTCTAGAATTGCATTTTTACATTAACAACGAAGAGGAAGTACGATTGCAGAAGGACTCTTGGGGTTTGGCTTAATCTCCTTTTGAGAACAAGTTATAACGAACGAATATATTTTTGTTCGAATTGTTTTTCTTAATCGCAACTAATCCCTTTGAAAACAAACAAAAATATGTATTGTCTGTCAGTGATATATCTCATTCTTACTGTAACTGATATGCTATATATAGACTGTAGCTGATATGCTATATGAAGTCATAACTTCATCATTGGCGAAGAGCATATCTGCCAAACTCATATCTTTCTCGTCATGTCTCAAAGTATAACATACAACGTGCGTAATGAGCGTCAACTACGAAAGCGTCAACATTGCGTCAACACCACATGCGTGTGAGCAAAGAGCGATAGAGTAAACTACAGGTTAGGCTCGGCTACAACCATCAAAGTGAGATAAAGCCTCGTTAACACTTTATTCCTCAGTACACACAGACATAAACGAAATGATGAAACCGAAAGCGAAAGGAAAGTTCGAAGCATGGAATAGGTGCATTGCTGCTCTCAAGGATGAACTTCACGTAAACTCAATGCCGATTAATCGAAAAGATTATTTAGCTCCTAATTGTGAAATACGAACGACGTCTAAGACCTGTTTGATTTCTCAAGATGGGAAGAATCACTTCAGTTCTTTCCGGTGGCAACGATATCAAACATAAAACTGTTATGTGCGAACTTCTAGTCGCTGTAATTTATGGAAATGTCTCTCTTGTTCTTGTTTCTCATGTGTTTTCCTAATAAAACTCTTCGGTATTCTTTTGATCCATGCAGTTCATAGAGCTTGACGATGAGAATCAAAGATAAACATGAGTTACATGTGTATATTTTTAATTTTTTATCATTTATGTAATATTTTATAGTCAAGAAATCGGGCTTTCGAAAGAAGTTATCGCTTTCGTTATCAGCTTTTGATAAGCTAACGATACATATAATCAGAATTCTTATAAAACAGTTTGTTTTAAATATATGTGCTAATGAGGTCTATTGATTGACCTCTCCCACCGTCCCAAGTACTTATCCTGTTGGCCCATTTTTCGTTTGAAAAAATTTTCTGACAAACATTTCTCGTTTCAATTCGAGTTCACGTTTCACACATTGTTTACTCACCCACTTCACTATCTCTCCTCTTCTCTATGAACTCTCTGATTTCTTGTTATTTACAGATGTCACTTGTACAATACTCCTTCTATGTCGTGTTCTATGGCATATACAGTGTTTTAATAGAAGTTTACAATAAGTTTGTACCCAAAAGGACATTCACTCTTCCCCTGAAAGATTTCCGTGTAGCTTGTAATGCCACAGAAGAAGAACAAAGTCTCGAAGCAATTCATGATAAAGTGATTTTATTGTTATCTTTGCTTGTCCTGAAACGTACCCTTTCAAGGAGAAGTTGTTTTTCGAAGTTTCCAATGTCGAAGGGACTGTACTTCAACTTGACATCTCCTGTCAAGATAAATATCAAACTGTTACCATTCATTTAATTTATAAAGGCGAAACATATACCGGACAGTACAGGTATTTCTTTCTTCTCCACCTATATATCTCATAATTCTTTGAATTGAAGCGGAAGTTATGTAAATGCAACTACAATCTCTTTTGGTCCTTTAATTATTGAAGTGCGTGAAGCCTTCCGTCGTTGGCGTCTGAATTATAAGGGGAACTTGAAGTAATTAAGTCTGTTATAATCTTGCTCATTATGATTCAAGGAATATTTCGAATGGGGAAGAGAAGTTCATTTCTTTCTCGGGATGGTGGAAGCCAAACTCCGACGCTCGTTTCTTCTACAAGAACGCTTCGTTGTCTTCATTCATGCCATATGTAATGAGAAACCCCATCAATCTGTTCCACAACATAGGAACCGTTGGGAAGTAAGAACAAAACGAGATGTTTCAACTGAAGCATGTAATACAGAGTTCAGAGATTCCCTGTTCTTCATCAGGATGGACAATATCGTACGGAGATTGTTATCGATAATGAGACCCAAGTGCTTACACTAAGAGGTCTTAGAACTCGTGTCTCTAATAACTTCAGCTCGGCTTTGGATCAGTTCTATGTTTACATGGAGGTTTCCTAACTCGAATGTCATGTTAAACTTCAATTTTCATTAACAGGATGGAAACAGATTGAATTATTGCACGTCTACGTTGAGAGAAAATTTTAAATTAACGCACGGGTTCATCACCCGAGGAGATCGGGTTGTTAGAAGAATTGAACTCGTTGATCCGGAATCATTAGACGTTTCCAATCATCGATTGATTGAGTTCAAAGTTGTAGGATGTACTTTTCATACACGCAGACCGAGGGTGTAAATTTCTATTGCAGATCCCAACTTCGTAATTAGGAAAGATGATTTGATATCGGAGTTTCAATATGTCAATGGAAGCAATGAAATTGTCACAATCAAAAGGATAAAAGTATATAAATCTCTTAATCCGCTCCTAAAATCCTGATCCTTCGAGGTTATAAGTGGTTTGAGCAGAGGAGTTGCTTTGTTCCGCTCCATCCGCGAAGCTCTGAAACCTCTTCCAGCACCTGAATTCATTCATTTTGAAGGTGTCTTAAAGAAGTAATCGAACGTTTCTCATATCTTTTTTAGACGTTTGTGCTTCATCAGAGGAAAGATCGCACAAAGTTCTTTCATTCCACGACAAAGCGTGTCAAGATAAAACTCTCACGGGTGGAAAGGGAGCCAATTTGGCAAAACTCTCAACTATTGAAAACAAGGTTTATTACTGCTGACTTCTCGAAAACATCATTTGGTTTTCAGTACGCTGTACCTTCTGGTGCTGTTATAACAACTACAGCATTTGAAGACCATTTGAAGAGTCATCCTGAAATTCTCAAACTTGTTTCATCTCTTTCTGCCAAAAGCAAAACACTTCAAGAGCAAATTGAAATTGGAGCGAAGTTTGTTTTCTTTTTTTTCCAAATAGTTTTCTTTTCTTTTCCAGAGTTCAGGAAGCCTTGAAATCTTCCAAAGTTTCCCATTCTTTATTGGAAGATTTGAACAAAGTAGGATTACAGCTTGAGGAAAGCAAGCGATATGCCGTTCGGTTTGTTGAAGTTCAAATGTCTCTATCATTGGATATGTTCTTACAGAAGTTCTGCTGTAGGTGAAGATGGTGCTGATCTTTCCAGTGCTGGACAATTGGAAAGCTGTTTGAACGTGTCCGTTAAAGATTTCAATAGTACCATTATTGAATGCTGGTGTTCAAACTTCCGTACTGAAGTTATCACATACAGAAGGTTCGGCTTTGCTTCAACAGTTTTGGTAATTGAGTTTCCGTAGAAACTATGGTCAACTTGTCAATCCATCGATGGCCGTTGTTATTCAAGAAATGTGTGTCGGAGGAAAAGCTGGTAACTACTTCAAATGCATGCAGTTGTCGAATTATAACTTAAGGTGTTATGTTCACTTGTGATCCTGTTATGAATGACGACTCTTCTATCGTCATCAATGTGATCGATGGCATTGGTGAGGATATCGTCAGTGGTAAAGTGACTCCCGACGAAGTTAAGATCTTGAAGAAGAAATTCGAAATCAGAAAGGTGTTTAAACCTTATTCAAACCTATATTGAACTTATTGGTTTAGCCTGAACAATGTTGTCTAACTGATGAGCAGTTGCAAGATCTTGGTAATGTTGGATTGTTCTTGGAAAAATCCTTCGGTTGTTGCCAGGTAATTTAACAGATGAGCACATAATTTTCACTGCGAGTTTCTTTGTAGGATATTGAATTCGTTGTCAAAGGATCTGATGTTTTCATCGTACAATCTAGAGATGTCACAGGTGATACAATCAGAATTCATATTTATGTGATGAGTTGTTTAGGTAGAGATGCTGAAACTCAGTTCGAGACTATCACTGAACTTGACAGTGCTGTTATCACTGACAAAGAAGTCATTACTACAGCCAACGTCGGGTATATTTGTTCCTGCTTTCAATAACTGTATTCATCCGCTCTAGAGAAGTGTTACCTTTCGCCTTGAAACCTCTTGAAGTTACAGTGGGTACGGAGTTCGACAAAACCATGACAGTAATTCTAGCACTGACGTGTTGCCAATGAAGAAATCAAACTTCCAGATGTTCGGTATGGAACCTTTCAGAGCAACAATGGGACGTCACCCAACATGCATTTTGCTAACTGTTGGTGGAACTCGCTTCTTCAACATTGGGGAGGTTTGCACCGTCTCATCAGTATTGTCTGGATCTGTAAATGCTTTTTAGCTGTTTCTCCGGAACTGGAAGACTTATGAAACTGATCGTTTGGCTGAGTTGTGCATCGGTGGTACTAATTTGTTCTCTCCAGAAGATTTCGAATTCGTATGTTTTTTCAAACTGAATACAATCGTGAAAAGACAGTTTTTCTGATGTACAAGTTCAAATATCAATCTCAAAGTTTGCATTTACCCCATTAAAACTAGATGGAGCGGTTGAAATCAGAATCAGTATGGGAGACCTAAACCACTATTTCCAGGCAAAACAAAGATACCCGGCTCCTCCTGCTCATTTCAATATTGTAAACTTAATCTCCATGATTTATGTAAGTGAGATAATATTACTCTGTAGATAGACTGGTTTAGTGTCTTTTATTCAAAAGTAAGAAGCAGTTAGAGAAGGTTCATGCTGATGATCAGATAAATCGCAAGCTTGCTCCAACCAAAGATGAGTCGGAATACACTTACGAAGAGCTCAAGAAGCTATGGTTTGAACAAGGTCAATACACTAACACGGTACGACTTACATAGAAGCTGTGCTATTGGGTTTTTTTGAAGGTACTCGAGTCTCATACTAACTTATCTGCCTATTCAAGTTTTACATATATCATTGTTGGAATGTTAGTAAGAGGATCTGACTGTAAGTCGTTACAGTCTTTCTTAAGCGTCTTAAATGTGTTCAGCTGGAGAAATGTCACCAGATATGCTCTCTGATTTTGCGGAAATCTTTTCTAACTGCTCTAATGTTATCAGTGCTGATATACCTCTCTCGTTGAAAGTATTACTACAGAGTTCATGCTTGTTTTTCATTTTGATTATTAGAAAATCGCCGTAGGAATAAAGGAGGACGGTCTTATTGATGAGTTCCTTGCATTGGAAGATGATGAAGCTATTAATCTTATCAAAACGAAAGGAGTAAGAGCAAAAGCTCAGCTTGAGGACTTCGTGGAGCTTCATGGTCATAGGTATCTATCAAGATCCATACATCAGCACGTACTAAATCATTCAGAGGTGTTGGAGAGTTATACCTGTCAATGAAAAGTTGGGGAGATCAACTACATACTATAGTTCCAAATCTTAAGGTTCGCCATATTCTTATAATCAGGTGTAGTTTATCTTTCCAGTCTATTATTAGCACCAATGACTTTAATATCGAGGCTAAAGTCAGCAAGCCAGTTGATGAACTAATCGATGGTCTCAAATGCAAACCACAGGGTCTGCGAAGGTAATTTATGTTTTCACTACTGACTGCTGACTTGTTCTTTACTCAGAACCTTAATGAAGTATATGGTGAAACAAACTCACAAAGGTGTCATCAATCGAGAAGCAGCCAAGACATGCTTAGTTCGTGGGGTCTACTTCATAAGAAAAACAATTCGATTGATAGCAAAAAAACTAACCAAGGAGGTTTAGATTGTTGAAATCAAATTTTTATGAAATGATGATCATTTTAGGGCTATTTACCTGATGAGGAACTGCTTTATTACCTTCATTTTGACGAAATCGATGAATTGGTGAGAACGAGGAGCGCCAAGATTATTTCTAGGTGAAGAAAAACAAGTTCAAGAGATCAAGAATCATTTCTCTGTTTTAGGGCTCATCGAAGAAGAAAAATCTACCCCATATTGAAGGATTATAAATTCGAACACGTATCGCATGGTCTCCCCCAACCGGTAACCTCGAAGTTATGACGTATTGATCACGTTCAAAGTTTACAGATTGAGAAGAGTGATAAACGTCGGTTTGAAACTTTGAAATCGCTTAATGGCACTGTTGTTTGCCGCGGAAGAGTGATAGGAAAAGCTCGTGTAGCCCATACATTAGAAGAAGCTAGAGAAACACAGGTGACTTCCCACAGAGTTTTCTATAAATACACCAGAAAGCAAAAGATAAAACTAGTATACAACCGTTCATTTTACATTATCATGGGAAAAATAAAAACCACGAGCTTTATGGACTCACGTGGTTTACGTGGATCAAAAATTAGCATTTTGTAGCCTGGCGAAATTCTGATAACTCATTGTACTGACGTGTGCTGGTCTCCATTCTTCCCTATAATCAAAGGAATCGTAACAGAAATTGGTGGATTATTAAGTCATGGTAAGCGTTGGTCAGCTGATCTGGCTAAGCTGGATATACTTGAAGGTGCCGTCGTTGCTCGTGAATATGGGTTGCCCTGTCTGATTGCAGTAGAGCACGCTGTTTCAGTTTTCGAAACAGGTTTGTTAGCTTTGAACTATCAAACAGTGATGTTGTTTTTTACTCGTTTCAGGTGAAACGGTTGAATTGAACACTGACACTGGCACCATTTCTAAGGTTAAACAATTGGATTAAAAAAAAGTTTTTTCTCCTTCACCACGCCCAACACTGTGCAAATGACGTCAAGTTGAAATCATATTTAATGATAAAATATGATTTTTGAATAGAAAGAGATTGAAAAAATATTTTGTTTTAGCCTTTTCCAAGATTTTCTTTTTTAAACTTTCCAAATCATTTCCTCAACCAGTCCACTTATACATTTGACTTCGATTTTGTACATTTTTTAGCACTGTCTCCAGGTGAAATAATATGATTCATTGTGAAAAAAGATTGGTGCAAAGTATAAAATGATAAGAAACGTTGCGAAAAAATAAAAGAAACATCTCACTATACGTCTGAATTTGCATCGGAAAACATTGTTTTCCACTCTTTAAAAATGATTCTTCTTTTTGTTTTCATTAGTGAAAGAGGGCTATATTCATGCAGGGTTTCTATGATTAACACAACTTGTTACTGTGTGAGTCACATGTGCTTCGATTGCAAACTTCGATTCAATCGTTCCTGGTAATAAGTCATATGGTGCTGATCTACAACAGACTTCTTTTCTACTTCCTCACTCAGTCTTTCGTCTCCTATATCAGTATACCCATATGCCAATGAGAGTTTGTTTGCGATTATGTAAAACCAAAATCTTTCCCTGTCTACGACAAGTGTGGAAGTCTATGGACTTTTAAGCTTATCAGCAAGTTCGTTTGGCTGAAACAATTCAGATAATGTTATCATCCCTATGTTGCCGTTGGCGACTTTCTTCAGAAAACACATCTGTTTTCGTACTCCTACACTTTGCCTTTTACAAGCCCATGCTCTTAACCTTAGCTATATGGCATCCGCAGTTATGAAGCAAAAGCTTTTCACAACTTTTCTCATGAAAAGTGGAAAACAGAAGTCGGAGGGTGCCGGTGGAAGCTACCGACTTCTATTTCCAAATATTGCCTAACATATTATTAATCATCAGAATCTTATCTGACCATTTCAGTATTTCACAAACATTTTTGATTTCAGTGTTTTGGTAACCAATTACGATAGTATCAAACACAATCTATTATTTGTCAACAGAAAAAATCACATTTTACAAAATCTTACAGCCGCTCCTCCTTTGGACGGTTATTGTCTTTGCTTACCTGAGTTTGTCCTGGAGACATTAATCCTTCTCTCTTCCTTTCTTCTTTCTTTTTTTTTTTGCAAAGAAGGCCTTATCACTGTAAGAGTTTTGTTAAGAAAAAACTGTTCCACACGGCACATTCCTGACCAGTACGGTTTCGGAGCAAAGCCATATCAATCTGTGGAACAGAAGTGCTCATAGCTCATTATCACCTACTGGAATATATAATTTAGTATATTCAGTAGCCTGTATTGTCCATAAAATTCACAGAAATTACAATTTTTCAATCATTTTCTTACTATTTTATGGTTTTATAACATCTCATTTGTTGATAAGAGGCGCGTTCCGAAAAGCTCATAAACGTCTGAAGTTCCAAACAGAAACAGTACTTTCATCAAACGTCGCCGTTAGTACATTTCATCTTCACATTTAATAATCTCTTTTCCTTAATTGGTCTCCGTTTTGGAAGATTTACTGCTTCTTGCTCATCTTTTATCTCTCAAATCTTTGGAATCAACGGATGCCTTTCTGCATTTTCGATTTTCAAACTGCTATCAACTTCCTTTTTGTACTTAATGCACACATCAATGTATATAAGGACATTTCATTAGCGTAGGCTTCTCTTTTTCGTCAGAATACTTGAAAGAAACTTCCTGTTCAATCTGTTTCAATCTCTGCCACTCCTTGTGATAACAATTGCCCTCTCAATGTCTTCAACTCTCTATTCTCCTTCCCTCAATCTCTACAATTAATGTGTTTGGTTTGAACTCTTATTTGACTTCCCGCTAAAATACAATTTCTCAAATTAAGAAAACAGTCTGATTCTTGTTTTTTTGTCGTTAAATTTCTTATCAGAACTGTGACAAACATATGAGTTTTCAACTAAAATCTAATTAATATTGAACAAACAGTCCTTGTTTACCGGATTGGATCCTTTCAATATGCTTCTGATAAGTCTTTTACATCATTAGACTTTGAAGCATCGAATGAACTATTCTCAAACAGGCTCAAAGCACTAAGCTATTCTGAATGTTTCCGTTCTTATTAGAAACGAATCGAAAATATTTTGAAAACACGAGAGTTTGAACGCTGAAATGTCAAGGCACTCACTGATCCGGTCAGAAAACGTTTCTAACAGGTTCCTACTCAATGTCGTTCTCTTTCTCTATTCATAACTCTCTGTACCTCTCTACCTTTATAATGCACTCTCTCCATCCCTCACTTTATTCAAAAAATAAATAAAAATTATTTTTAATCTGAATGTAAATGAATTCCGGCACAAACGACCACCACGAGGTTATGGAGAACAACCGCTACTTCTGTTTTTTTTTCCAAAAATGAAATGTTAATTCCCTTATCGTTCTGTCATTGCCGGACCACCCAGCTAGAATTAAGTCGTTTTGGTTTAAATTTTAATTTTAATCTTTGAAAAGCCGATTTCGTTTTATGAGCCGTTTCTTCTATAAAATGAGAACTCTCGACAAGCTCAGCAGTAAGTTTCCCATGAGCTGTTCTTGAATCGTCCACTTCGAACTTGTTCCAAAGTGTCATTCTGAATGATATTACTGTTATGCCTATTGTCTCGTAACGAACTTTAGTACGAATAATAATTAAATAGATAAAAACATTTTCAGCTTTAATCTCATCATCATGAGCTCATTACCACCCCGAATGCTGTTTGTCACTATCGTACATGCCATATTCTCCCAATATGGTGATATCATGGGAGCTTGTTTCAATTTGATGAATGTTCCCATCAGAAGGTTTTCCATTGTTTTCTTTTCCAATGGCATGTTTTTCTTTCAGAATGTTTAATGAGAGCATGCAAGAACAGTATGGACCTCTCACCGATTCTTCGTTCGTGTCGTCCTTATTCATTCAGTCTCATCTCATTCTTTCAGATTTGAACTATTATTCTCTGCTTGCGCTTCAACTATGTATCTTGGTCTAATGATTGGATTTGGTTTGATGGGCTATATGATGGACAAAATTGGAAGAAAGGAAACTGCTGTAACGATAAGGTTCGACCTGATAACATGATTCAAGTTGATACTTTTGGCTTCCAGAGGGCTTCTTGGAATAACAGGATCCATCTGTATGATCCTTTCCATGTTATTTGGAAGACATGAACTGTTCGTCGTCGGACACATCATTGCAGGAATCTGTACGGGGTTAAAGGTTGTTCTCATCATCTATGTAGCTGAATGCAGTCCAGATAGCAAAAGAGGTAGCAACAGATGAAAAGTTGCAATGGAATCATATTATTTGTTTGTAGGTTTAACAAGTATGGCTATTAACTCTGGAGGTGTCTTGACTGTTATGGTTATTACTCCCCTTTGTTTGCCAGCTATTTTTGGTAATGAACATGCCTGGTAAGTTATCTTTATTGTTTTATGAGTTTCAAATTGTTTTAGGGCTGCTTTACCATTTATCTCCGTTATCATGGCTATCATTCATCTGTGTGTAGCTGGAAAATTCCCCCAGAGTCCCAAACAGCTTTATATGAAGGTTAGACAAAAGCTGTAAGCAGAAATTTAATCTTTGATGTCTAGAAGAATGATGAGGTAGCAGCACGGGCAGCCATTCTATTCTATTCTGGAGCTAATGCTGACATAGGTATGAATTAGTTTTTTTTAAAAGATGGTATATAAGAAAAGCTTATCTTCTAATATTGAAGTAAAGAAGAGCTTCAGCTAATTACTATCATCACATTTCAATATGCCGGGGAATAGTTATCATCATACGCTCTTTAGCGGAACTGAACGTTCAACTATTACTCATGGCCAGCCGCCATCCTATTACACTAATACCACACATTTGCAGATAGCAGCATACTGTTGATGGACGAAGAGAAGGACAAAGAACCGGAACAAGCTGCTTCTATCGTTGATATTTTACAAAATAGGAAATACAGGTATGAAAGGAGTTACATATTTCCATTAATCATAGTTTATTTTTGCAGATTCGCTTTCTTCCTCGTCCTCCTAGTCGCCTTCATACCTGTTTTCTCAGCTTTGAATGTCAAAAGTCAATTCTTAATCAGTATGTTGATGACATATGGACTGACCCAGAGTGAAGTGAATATATTTATTTAATTATGTCTCTTATGACGTTCTTCTTTAGGCTACAACAGCTATGCTTGTGATCAGTGCTGTATCCCTCCCTATATGTTTCATTTCTCCATTCTTGATTCACAAGTTTGGAAGGCAAGTTTTTCTTGATAACTTCTTTTAGTTAATGGAAACTAATTTTTTACAGAAGACCCATTTTTGCTACTGTCACAATTCTATGTGCCTTGGAATGGGTCGGTTTTGGGTTCGCACAAATCTTCGTTGACCTTCATGCTGCCGTAAGTTTTTGATTCCTTGTTCTTCCTCAACCTGAGCGTATGAGAAAGATTGAAAAGGTGATTCGAGTTGTAGGTGTCCGAGTGTTATCGTGATGTATTATTAAAAAGAAAAAGTTAGTACTAACAGCATTTACTTTGAGTTTTCACGTTATGCTGTATGCATTGCCAGTCGAGAACAAGAGAACGCTAAAAAAATTTCCCGAACATATACATGAGAACAGCATTATCATTATATTTTAAGGATTTGACAGTTTCATGGATTAGCGCATGCATCGCCTCCATATTGGGTCAATCAGCTATCAATATGGGCTTGCTCATTATGTCGCCCATTCTTATATCAGAGATCTGTCCTCACCACACACGAGCAGCAATATCTCAGGTATAACAACTAACCATACGAAAATACAGATAATTTGTTTCTAGCTGACTCAAGTCTTCCCAATAGGATTCGCTATCGGAGAAGTCACATTATTCCCAGAAGTACGAGAGATGTTTGGATCTTGTGTATTCTTCTTCCTTGGTGCTACATGTGCCGCTTTGGCATTTTTACTATTTATTCTCGTAAGTCAATTGTCATTCAACGCCAGCCTACTTTCCTGATTTAAGATGGGAGAACCATCAGCTCATGGACACAGCGAAAGAAAGAAGCATAAAAGGTTTGTTATCTTTAAGAAGAAGCAAAAATAGTTTCTGACTGTTTAGACATCATCATCATCACAACATCACAGATCATTCTTCACTTAAAAGAGATGACACATGGACGAGAACATATGGAACTCTTCTGGATACTCCAGAAGACACTGAATCTTCAGGAGAATCTATCAATGCTTCTGATTTAGTATATAAGCAACAAGAAAAGTTTTTCTAATGTGAGCTAAGGAAGAGACAAAAAACTGTTGCACTTAGACGAAAACAGTAGGAAATCATTTTCTGCAACGTTTTGTTTGGATTTTGTTTTGTCTTTCATTGCAATTCATAATCTTCTTGTTTAATGATTAATTCATATTGTACGGGTACTAATATTTTATAAATATAGAACTTCTCACTTCAGCTTACTTGTTTCCCTTGCAGCTTCTACGCATCCAAAAGAGACACACATATTTACAAGCTAGTCGATTTAAACGGAAAACTGACCGCTCAACCAGATTCGCTTTAAACCAAAATGATAGCGGACAAAATGATTTCATTTGAGAAGATTCATAACTGGGGAGCGGTTGCATTCTCATCTAGAACATTCCGTAGGCTTTGCGATTGCATCAAAAACAACAAGAAAATAATAAGTTTGATAACAAAATGAAAAGGAAGTGAAGTAGAGAGTATTCAATATTTAGAGAACATAATAACCTTACTTTTAAAGAAAAATACTTATTTTTGTGTGAGCGCATAACCGAACAACAATAGGAGAATGTGCGATTGAGATCCTAGAATTGAAAAAAAGAAATGCGTTTGTTCCTCATATCCTTCACTTCTATATCTTTCGTTTTATCCCCGAACCATATGAGACGCAGTTGAGTTCTTTTGCAAATTTTTAAATGGCCAAATAAAGAAATGAGCGTTATAAACAATCTTGGCGGATTAACAAAAATGTGACTGAACTTTGCACCGAAGTCAACTACGTATATAAACGTCCCGTTTATTTAGAATGCAGTAGTTAGAGTAATGTAAGAGAGAAGAACAGAGAGAGAGAGAGAGAAAGAGAGATTTGTACAGAGAGAGAGAATCATGAGTAAGCCGTGTTCAGTCTTAGAACTACACTTTGCTACACCCTCTTATCCCTCAGTCTCAATGTTTTCATTTTTTGTCACTTAGAAATCAAATAATTCAACCCATTTTTTTGATCTCAAATCCTCCTGTGAGGAAGATGAATGAATAGATTGAAAAATCGTTCTTCGTTCTCAATTTCAGTGCTCACGTTTCTTTCTTTCCCATTCTGTTCTCAAAAATTGTTTGATTTACGCGATCTTCAGATTTTTCATAACTTTTCTCTAATTTCGTTATCGAAAAATGTTTAAACCACGATACTATATATCTGCTTTTCTATTTATCTCTTCTTCTCCGTATTCCTAGTTCATTTGCTCTAAAACAAATGAGAGTATGTCGTCCTAAGCACATATCCATTCCTCCTTATATCAGCTAGCATAGTTTTCAAGAAGTCGTCAAAGATGAAGAAGATAATACCTAAGTCTCAAAACTTAAGTCTCAAGCATAGCTCACATACTCTCTCATATCTTTATGTTATCACATAAGTAACTGAATTGTTTTTATTCCAATTTAGACAATGTCAGCATTACCTACTTCTGATCCATCTATGGGATGTCATTGTCAATATCCTATAGGATTGGTCATCTTTCTTGTGTTCACCATCATATCTCTACTTCTCTGCATTTGTGTATGCTGCTTCGATGTTACTAAAGTAAGCCATTTAGTAAGATTAAAGAATAGTTCTGGTGTTTATAACCAAAATTCCTTCCTGAAGAAGGAACAAGGAAGTTACGTGATACTTTTTCGTTCTTTAAACCTCACCTTGGGCTTCAATCGTACTGAAACTTAAAACATCCCAAAATACCAAAGAAGTTCTCTAACAAGAGATCGTACTTCAAATTTGAATAATTAACTTTGTTTGGTTTTATGCCTTATTGAAACAGCAAATATGGTGGTTAATCGTCAGTCTTCAAGTAATTCTCGATGTTTAAGTGTCCCATATTCAAAAGGAAGGAAACACAGTGTGTCAGCCGAAAGTGTTCTTCATTCGATCCACGTCTCTTCGATACTTCCAAGTTCATTGTAGATCGAAAAGTGAGTTTCATCATATTTGAACTTCTGAACAGATTCCAAAAAACTCTTTTTTTTTATTAATCGACCTTTGCAATTACATGTTTGTTTTCAACTCTTGAACTGTTGGCTAACATCGGGTTTTACAGAGATTAGAGCTATCTTCATACAACAGTATGAATTACCCGATATAAAACAAAAGATAAATAGATATGTAATCATATATCAAACAAATCTTCGCTATTTCTCTCAAAGCACCAGTACATTCGTTCTAATTAGCATACGTCAGTTGGCGTCCTCACGTGAGACTATCTTACGTGGCAACTTTGACATACACATTTCTGACATTGTCAACATCTTGATTCATTTAAAATAAACAACTTTCAGATTTCCTTGGATCCCAGATTATTGGAGTATAGCCAACTCGTAAACAGCAGTACGTCATCATCAACGCAATCGCGATCAGTTGATATTCCTTACTATGGAATGGATAGCGCTTACGTGACAACTGTATAAAGAGGAAAGAAACCGTTCTCAAATTACTTCATCTCATCAAGTTCGTTAGTTCACCAATATGTCTATCTTGCCTCAAACCGCAACCTCATTGATATCTGGATTTACGTAGTCCGATCTCGCTCTGAGTGAACTACTCAACCTAATATGTAGAAAAGTTTAATTTCATCTTCTCATGTACGATTATATAACTATAATAAAGAAAGAAAATCATTCGACCCGTAAACGTAGATAGATATAAACAAGAAAGAGAGGAAACACATGAAGTATGAAGAGCAAAGATGATCTCCACGCTATGAGGATAGTCTGACTACAATCATGATAAGAATAAGATGTTATGGAGTAACAAAAGCAAAACAGGTCAAAGGGGATTTCCGCAGTTCGCAATAAATAGGAGAAGTCACGACTATGTAAGAAAAGGAATGACAAGAGCATATAACGTTCAGTGTCTGATTCGGGAATAAACGAGTTCCAGCTCCAAATATAGCTTGTTTCGAAATAGAAGCCGATCTTGACATTTTCTGGAAAGAGGTTATAGATATGGCTAGCAATCCCAGTTAGTTTACCCTAGTCATAACCTCTTTGAGTTTATCATTATTACATTTTCCTAATGTTCCAGCTTGGTTGGCTTCATGCTTTGTTGTGAAAGTGCTCTTAAAAACGAATAATGTTAGTTTGTAACACATTAGTGAGTAAATACCAGATCTCTAGCTTTTTTAAAAAGGAAAGATACTCCTGTAGTTGTGATAGCCTCCGTAGTTGTAGTAGTTGTCGTTGTAGTTGTAGTAGACGGTGTTGTTGTGGGCTCTGTGGTGATAGGAGGAGATGGAGTTTCCGGTGTTAAATCTTCAAAGAGCTCTTCTTCTTCCTCAGCATTAACTCCTAGCGATTGAATCTGAAAATAAAAGACTTCATTGATCTACAGTCTACTTATTACTTCAGTCTCGTCGACGTTTCTGCCTTTCTTATTTTCATAATTACTGTCTGATTCGAAGTATTCTACGTTCTTATGTTCCGATCCTTTTTCTATAAATTATTTTAGTAGAGGTGTTTATTAGATTGAACTCACGGCTCTCCTGTTGAATATTATCAACCGTATCGTAATCATCATTTCCATAATCGGTGCCCTGCTCTTCTTTCAGATTAGCTGGAAGCATAAGCGAAGCATTAAAACTTAATTTCAAATCTCACTCGGTTGTGTTTGTTTCTCGTATGAAAATACAGGAGACTCGGTGTTAGAACTTGTATAGACGGCTGCAACAGTACTGGGAGTGCTGAGAACACAAAGAAAGGTTATGAACTAATACTAAATAGTTACTACAAATCCGCTCTGGTAGTTGGCAGAGCATATTCAAATGTTTTCCCAGCATGAAGGGTATCAGCGGAATCGAAACTTGAAAAACCTGCATTGGATGCTTCAAAGGTTGGTACGGGTGCTTCCTGGAAGATGAAAAAAATTCAAAAAATAACAACCGCTCTGTGAGTCTAGTTTGGCACTATGTCATCTAAAGATGAACAAAACTCAATCTTACAGTTGAGAGCGGTGTACGACTATCAGAAAATTCTGCAACTTGACCGCTTGTTTGCCAGCTTTGACTGTTATCTTGCCATTCTTCAGAGCCTGAGGATGCTACTGGTTGTACCTAATGCAGGACGGTGAATGAACGTTAGTTTCGACATCATACATTTAAAGAAGTAGTTTTCACTTCTGCAACAGAAGTTATGGGATACTCCCCAAGGTCGGCGTCATGTACTACGTTTGCCTATATGTGATCCGTATGCGTGAACTTACTAGACTCACTCACCTCTCTGTTGTTAGAATTGCTTGTAGCATAAGAATTCGATTTCACTGACTGTATGACTTGAGGGTTTTCATCAAATGTTTCAAACGGTCTACGGTTTTCTCGGCCTCCGAGGGACGGTTCAACTCTTTGTGGTATCTTGTGAGGATTCTAAGACGGAGTAAAAAGTTGAACGACAACGAGGCCAATTATGACAGTTTGGTAATTGACAGAACGTTTTGCGTATCAAAAAAATGATCTGGATCATAAATGAAAAGCCCATTTTCGTTAACCAAATACTCTCGATTAAAATAATATATGAGATTGAGACCGTTCGTAACTTCGAAGGCTGGTTTTAGAAAAGGTTAATGAGTTTTTGGCCTCTCAATTAAATGAACGAAGAGGTACAAAGAAAAGAAATGAATGTGAGTAACTAGACGGAAAAGAAAGTGTTCGAGACATTCGCTTATTGAGTGAATGGTTAATGTGGACGAGAAAAAGTAAAGTTTTTCCATTTGTATCGAAGCCTTTGAAGCATTACCTGATATATCTGTCCCTGTCCCACAGTATTGGAATTGTCGTTTCCATCGATTTGGAAAGAATTTGGAGGTTGTAAACTGGACAAATGTTTCGTTGGATATGAACCTAATTAATTAGAACCTTAAGTGCTGGGTTTGAGAAGTTGTGTATTGGTCCTTATTCTCGTAAGAGAAACCATTACTGCTACTGCTTTTTCCGTAGCTTTGCTGCAATTAAAATTCTTTGTTTCAACTCATACTATGTTATTTTACGTATTGGTCATATGAGCCGTGTTCCGATTCATGAGAACCTTGATTTCCGTACGAAATTGATGGACTAAAAAACGAAGAATAATTCGATTTCTTCCGATTTCTTACGATATTTCATAAGCGTTAGAAGGTATTTGAGGTGCTGGTTGTACAGCCTGATAATCTGACACTGATGGAAGTGATACGCGTTGAGGCATTGGTGGAGGTGGTGGAGGAGGAGGTGGAGGAGGAGGTGGAGCAGGTTGGACTTGTTGTGCTTGTTGAGCTTGAGGGAACAATGAAGGATTGTAGGATAAGTTAGGTGGTTGGTATGTTGATGGTACTGCGTATTGATTGTACATTTGAGGATAGCCTGAAAGTATGGAAAGCATTTGATTAACCTCTATCCACAACGAAAACCATAAGATTGTGGGGCAGGTTGCTGATTGTTCTGATTGCATCCAGACTGACTGGCCGCAGGAGGACAAAGTAATTGGCATCCCATCATAGGAGCAGAATTGCATGACTGGCGACAAGAGCAACCTTAACAGAAAGAACAAACTAAGACAAAAATCTTGTTCCTTACCTCCGAGTGCTCCTAAATCAAAGAAGAACGAGGTAGTACCAGAGAATGTTGCGAAAAGAAAGAGAAGAAGTTTTCCGATTTTCATCCTAAGCAGACTTATTAAGACAGACAGAATAAAGCTAGCATTACTTTTAGGAGGAAGGCGTAAGATAGAAACACTATTACTTTATGGGCCTGGAACTGGACGTACAGACGATCCCACGTTGGCTGTTTTCTTTAAAGCTTGAGTAGTACAATAAGAGGAAAGAAAACTAAAAGAGGACTGATAGCAAAATGAAATCATTTTAAGAGCGATTGCAAAAAGGGGCTTTACCCGGACAGCTATTGTTTCATAAAATTTGAATCACAAGCTTATCACGGATATGCAACTGGTAGATAATCACAGTGGGAAATCATGAGAATGTTAATCGAAACAGATGACAATCCACAGTGTCTCAAAACCTTATTGAACTGAGCGAAAATGAATCAGCAAAAGCCACAATGGCCAAGAGCATTTTCTTGACCAACCAGTTATAGACATCCGGATTATAGCGCTGACGCCATGTATAGGGAGATTGTTTCCACTACTGGTCCGCAATAATTACTCAGATCTCGACACATCCCGTAATTAATCCAAGTACGAGAAGAGGACAAAACCTTCTAACGATTGTCAATTCAATTACAAACTGGTGTTTGTACCTTCTTCCTGTAGTAGAGGACTTGTACAGATGAGTTTACAAAAAGTATCCTATGTTTCCCTCTTTGACCTATGAATCTTGAAGATTAATGAATGCCAGAGCTCTGCGCTTGAACACAACCGGTTTCTTGTAAAGGAGGAAATGAAATGAAATAGAACCATCCACAGGAAAGAGAAGTAAAAACAAAAATTTATTCTAAACAAGATTCAACATCATCAACGTTTCTATATTTACAAAACAATGTAATGGCTTCATTTAGTTGTCAGCAACTCCCTAAAACAAAGTTAGCTTGCGAATCTCTAATTGTTACTCACCATAGATTTACAACGGTAGCCGCAGATTGTCTGATCAAACGTTTTTTGTGTCCAAGTGCTTGAGATGTGGATTCGACTACAAGCGTTATGAAAGGATACAATGTTCGAGATTTCGCTCGCTTAGCTAACAACTCTAAGCATTTCAAAGCATCTAAGCATGACACCTGAATAACATTGTTTCAATAACAGAAAATGAGTGAATGGTTTACCATTGGACTGTTCTGAACTTCATCACACAACTTCTTTATGATCTTATGGGCTGAAGATTGATCCAACAACTCTGGAGGACAGCCAGACAAGAAAGATACTAATGACTTAAGAACAGGCGAAGCAAGCTTCTCGTCTGACTCTGCGGCTGCCAAGAAAACAGGCAGGAACTAAGGAAAAGAATTTTCACATTAAGTTAAGGGTAGACAAACCTGTTGGATCTGTGAATTGAAAGATTGTCCTAATTCGGCAACGCTTTCCAAAACAGACGGTAGTTGATTCAACAAAGCTGTTTCTAAAAAGACATAATGGTTAACTATGTGAGATATAATCTACTCACTATCTAAAGCATTCACCACGGCATTGATATAGAAAGGAACAGATTGACAAACGATGCTGAAAAATTATGAATAAATGAGCTGATTAATGAAATCAGGGAACCGTTGTTTCCAAAGCACAGTTCGCACTGTGTTAGATCGTTCTGGATTAAACCAATTAGACTTGAAATCGAAGAGGTCAATATTGCTAGGTATCTCTAAATCCTTCTGAACAGACATGTCGCTGAAAATCTGTAAAACACTACTAGTGTCGCGAGCTGTTAATCAAATCTCACTTTTTTCAAGCTGGTCAATCCATCTGGAATGCCACTCACTAATAAAGCTTTAGTTTGAACATAGTTGAACCTATAAACTGTTGGTGAGAAAACATGAATCCCTTTCTTTTCACCATTTTTGGCTTTTCAGTTCGTTTGATAATTCAGAAACGCTTCCTGTTCGATTGATATAAGCATAGACTAGTGGAATGACAGAGTCATCAACCCTTCCTCCAATAGCTTCTAATATGATTAAAGGATCCTTGGGAAAAAAGATAAAGAAAAGATAAATTGATAATCATACTGTTGATTGAGCCAAAAACAATCGAAAGTTTTCGCTTTTCACATATTTCTTTGAAACTTGCAGATGAGTGTCTTCACTAAGTAGCAATCCTATGCTCTGCAGGGTTTCTTCCACAAGAAGGTTTTGGGTTGAGATCTCGAAGCACCTAACTATTTTCCATAATTCTTATCAATTACCTTGTCAACATTATTGATAAACTCTAAAGCTACAATCTCCATGACATCACGTTCCCGAAGCCTTTCCAGAGTTGAAACAAAGTACCGCAAACAAACTTCATCATTGATGACTGAACAGAATTCGTTAAACTCAAAAAAAGAGAGAATGAAACCAAACCGTCAGAGAGTGTTGCTGGGAACTTCTCGGTCAAACTCTCCCAAGAAGATTTGTTGGATATAGAAGCGCAGAAAACTTGGAAATACTTCTGTTCAGATTCGTGAACAACAACTTTGAGGAACTCAGTAACTTCAGTGCTGAGATATTCTGCATAAACAGAGATGAACCTCAGTAAATAAGCTCTATAAAGAAATCAACAGTGAAAGAGCCATGTGTTCGTCTAACCTCTCTTCGATGCTTTCCGTAGTTTTCAAGCAATTTTCTAAGACTGCTTTCCCCTTGCTTCGAACAATGTCGTTCTTACAATCAGCTCGGACATACTCCTAAAGGCCAAGAATTATTCTCTTCTAAATAAGTGTATCTCTACCATAAGACAATGATAAAGACATTGAATAGAAAGAGAAGGTAAATACTCTCTTGCTTTATCAATTGATGCAAATATGGTATCACAGTAAACATCTAGCGCTTTGTCTGAAAGGCAGTTTGGATTGGGTAAGTTATTGAGCAGTTCACAACCTTCCTTTAGCTCTCTGGCCAATGAGACCCACTCTTTCAGGAATTGTAAGCCTTCTTTGCATATATCAATACGATTACCAGCAGCATTCACAGTTGTTCCTGAAAGGAGACGATGAGCATAGTGCCATTTACTCTTCAAACACTACATTCAAACAGACAGTTTGGAACAAAAACATAAATGAGAAACTATGTATTTGTTTCCCAAAACACCTCGACACTAACCTTGAACTAATGAAGCTATCCATGGGATTACTTGGTCGAACACGACAGATTTCTGACTAGGTGCTGATTCAGTAATAACACGAAGCAAGAGTAGGGCTTTTTCTGACAAGCCCATCTCAGCTTGTAAAACGAACATTTCAGAGTCTAGAAAAAAAAGGATTAATCATGCTACATGGTAGGAACTAACTTTCCAAAGATCCGCTAACAGCCTGTACCAACTTATCATTCTTGTTCTTCTCCAGTGAGCTAAATATGGATTTCATGGCTGCCAGTACAGGAGATTCGATAGGGCCTTTCAAAAACATCTTGGTCCTGTTAACATTTTCCTTAAGAAATACCTTTGTTTCTAGGGTCCATACCCACAGATCTAATACAGCCAAGTAACTTAGGTACAAACGGTAACAACGAGGATACAGAAAATGAATTGACAGCAAGTTCCTGGAAAACACGAGCTGTTCCGATTTCCAAATAGCATACTTACAATCAAATTGCATAGCTCAACTTTTTGATCGTATGTTGTCTCATCTTCTTCAAATTTCTCTTCAATCAATAAGAAACAGTAAGGAGCGAAAGAGTTATGAGCTACAAGTGTGGCTCTACATGCATGTGCCAGCATTTCTTTTGTTATAGAATCTTGTCCTGGGAGCTACAAACTAATTATTTGTGTACGTGACAGTAAACGTACAGGTTTGAACTCCACTGGATAGTAGCAAGCCATTACTTCGAACAAATCTTCCGAGAACGGCTCAACAACAAAATTTTTGGTGACTGAAGAGGCATGTACTTTAATAATAATATTGAATAAGTTACCAAGTAATTGTAACTTGAAAACAATAAGAAGGCATCTGGGATCTCTTTCTCCACCAACCGTCTTGATGAAGGAAAGCATGACATCAGCTCCCAGTAGCTTCAACTCTGTATATGGGTTGAAGCCGAATGTTAAGGACTAGTTTTTTTAATTTACTTGTTTGTTTATTGCTCAGTAACCATTCCAATATGATATAATGTTTCATTCTTTCTTTCTGAGGCCATGCTTGCACATTACCATCTCTTGAATAGATAAAAAATTGAAACAAAAGAATATACAGTCATATGACTAACCGAAAGAGGGCGAGAAACAAGGGAATTTCAAAGCCGTCAGGAAGATTCCTGTTAGTCAATACCTTCAAACATGTTTAATGATTACACCCGAAAGGCATGAAAAACCAAATGTTTGATCCCCTCGATTACTGAACCGCCAGCGAGAGCAGAGTCCTCTAATCGTCCTATCAGAAAATCGAGCAAAAGCCCAGCTACAAGTCATTTAAAAAAGGGGAAAATGGAAAAATGATACCTTGGGTTTCATTTAAGAAGCTGACTGGTAGTTTAGAAATAACGCTTACAATATTAGAAAGAGACTCTTCTCGCTGATCGGGTTCATCCGATAGGAGTTGCGACCTGAATCAAGTAGCTTCAATATGATTCTCCCTACGTAAACTGGTATGCTCTAGAGAAAAAGGCTAACCGTAGCTCATTCAAATAATCAGACATTGTGAACGCTTCATCTTCAACCAATCGCTTGACTATAGAATCCACATTGTTAGTATTCGTACTCATTGTTTCTTTTGAATCTGCAAACATATTCACATAAAACAAACAAACTTTCTTGTTCTCCAGATCATAAAGCTTAATTACTGTTTTTGTTTGTGACTATGGTAGTGATACAGTAGGCCATAAAGAAAGGAAATGAATCAGAAATATCTACGGCTTTTACGCTAAACCCAATTCAGTTATCTCATAAAATCAATAAAATACAAATCATCTATGATAAACCAAAAACCAATCCATTGTCTCAAGTATAAATTTTGTTTCGAACTTCCTTTTTCTGATTAAACAAGCTAAAACTGCTCACAAATGCAGCCAGGAAGCCAAACGTTCCGCCCCGTTTCTTGAGCCTTGTGACCGTTCTCCCGTTTTGGTACAGTTTTATCATCTCGGTCGCACGTGATGTCTTTTTAAGACATGTTATCAGTAGTGTATATAAGGTTCGTTCCGTGCATTTTCCTCACATTTTCACATTTCAACCGAAGTGTTCGTGCGTTACTGAAGGAGCAGAAGGCTCTCAAATCGAAAACAAAGCTGGCCGCTATTTGGAGTCATGATGCGCCAAATACTATTAATCGCTGTCATAGCCTGTGGAATTACTGTCCAGGTAAGTCAAAAAAAAAACTTTTCCTATTAACAACAAGCGTGTAGAAAGAGTCGTCGTCGAAAAAAGAACCGTCTATAGCAGTCATCGGCGCCGGTACCGCAGGTCTATCCGCCGCGCGTCGACTGACTGAGTTAGGATTGACTGACGTTGACATATATGAAGGATCTACACGAATCGGAGGAAGGATTCATCCTATTCCATATTGTAAGTCTCTTTTGGCACTTTTAATCCACTTTAAGAAAATATGTTTAACTAAGCATCAGACATATAGCATAGATCATGTATTATCACAACTGACCTTTGCACACATGATACAACACATTTCTTAATGACGTTTTTTTCAGATAATGGTTATCTCCAAATGGGAGCTCAATTTATAAATGGAAAAGACAACCCAATCTATGACATCGCTAAAGAAGCAGGAGTTGTGGAACAAAACCTACTTCCAGATACGGCTCAGTTCACCAATGCTGAATTTTTGACAGGAAATCAAACAGTCAACAAGTAGTTAAACTAAGAGGAAACTATCTTATGATTCATTACTATAGGGAGGACATCGAGCTATTCAAAGAATTCGTTACACCTTTATACACCAAATACAGGAACTTGGCAAAGAATCATGACTTACTTTCTAGAGTATACACCTTCAAGACTATATTCATGGAAGATTACGAATGGTTCTTGAAAGTGAGTTTCGATTACACTCTATCATAAGATATAGTCATAACGGTATTTTTCTTGAGAACTTAATTTGGTTCATGGATACAACCGCGTCATCTTTTGCATTATTTCAAAATAAAACTTGTTTCCCATATTTTCACGTGGATGTATGACGCCACGTGAAACTGCTAGTCATGAATCGTTGTAATCAATCGATCATTTATAGAAAAACAACATCGATGGCGAAAGAAAGAAGCTCATGGAAGCCCTTATTAGGCCTTACAGAACTTTTTGGGAATTTGAATGGGGAGGAAACTGGGAAGATGTTTGTTTCACAAAATATTCAACAAATAACCAAACTGTATTTAGTTGAGTGCTCGTGTTTTGGCTGAGTTCAATCAAGTCAGTTCGGAAGGAGATTCTTACACGACTGACCATATTGGATTCAAAGCCATTATCGACAAAATCGCAGAGGGGATTCCAGAAAATTTTTTCAAGTTCAATAGAACTGTTACTAACATCAACTATGGACAGGATGGAGTGTACATCACGACGAAAGAGGTTAGATTAGAGAACACAAAGAGAAATAACGGAATACTTCAGCTTGGTGAAATAGAAAAAAGATATGACTATGTGATTGTAACATCATCATTAGGACATCTTAAGAAGTTTCACAAAACTCTTTTCACTCCTACTCTACCAAGACAGAAAGTTGAAGCAATTGAAAAAATTGGTGGGTACATCTTGATTAGCCTTATAATTGATAATGTATTCAGGATTCGGTGGAAATTGCAAAATATTCTTCCGATGGGATAAACCTTTCTGGCAGAATGGTACAAATTACATTTCTCTACTCCCAATCGAGGGAATATCTCGACCCACAGTTGACCCATTCGAGAAAGAGATGAACACTTTAGAAGTGAAATTTTGAGAAGATACTCTTTTATTCAAGAAGTATTTTAGGTCTTGTCATGGCAACCGAATACTCTTATGGCGTTCATAGCTGGAGCTGGACACCCTCTGATGGATTCTATGACAGACGAAGAGATATCCATGAGAATAACTAAATTAGTTCGAGACATGACTTCTGACCAGACAATCGAACCACCCAGCGAGATAATAAGGTGTTTATATGAGAGGAAAACTGATTGTAATTCTCTTTTAAGAACAAAATTGACTAAAAATGATCTGTTGTTGGGATCCTATTCGTACTTCAGCGCTGCCCAAGCGAAAGCAGGAATAAGTCATTCACGACTAGCTATTCCTATCAAAGTCAACAGAAGACCCCGTGTGTTATTCGCCGGTGAAGCAACACATCACAGGTTTCATACAATTAAAACTAAGTCTTATATGTCTCCTTTAAGGCTTTTCCAAACTACCGTTGGGGCATATCTTAGTGGAAGACGGGAGGCTGATCGCATTTCAACTGATATTGAGAAGAAAGATAAAACTACCAAAACAGTGATTGATATGGATAACTGCTTATATTGCAAAAGCTCTATCAGTATAGATAATGTGAACAAGTCGTTCGTAACTCTTACATGAATGAATACAAAATGTTGTAAAATATTTAATATTAAATAAACTTTGTGGAACGAAAACTCTGATATATATATATATATATATATTATAATCTACTCAGTCATCACAACTAAGAATATGCTTCGGAACCCGATCAAGCGAACTGAATGATTCAAAAGAAGATCGATTAACAAGGCAAGGAATACTTAAACATAAAAATTCGATAGAAAAGTCTAATCACAATATGCGAAAGAGGTAGTGAAACATTTTTACATTTGTACAATAGTTACTCTGTGCAATACCCAGTTCCTCCACCGTTCATGGAGGATGCCGTCGATGTTGAGGGACGAATGCCCAGTGCTGTTTCGCGTACCAAAGAATTGATAGAGAAAAGATTCAACATATCAATCATTTGGAGAGACTCGTTCTTTTTAGCAGCGACTTTCTGAACAGCACAATGCTCGTGGCTAGGAAAAACTAAGTGCCTACCCTAACAGATGGAATCCTTAAAAGGATATTCGCAAACCGCTCATCCGCAGACTGAGTGTTATAAGATCGAAGCAAATGACGATGCAGAGCAGTCAGCAAACGCTTCTGCTCAGCAGCTATATTTCTCTGCGAGGCGGCATCTATCCCATTAGTATCTTGATAATTGAAAGTTAGTTGAACAGTGATGAGCTAGCAATTATTCACCTGGATCAAAGAACATAATCGCTTGTAAAGTAGCGAACTCAGTTGTAGAAACATTCAGCTGACGAAAAGGTTTTAAAATATAATCTATCATGGCCGCCATTACTGACGTTAATCTGTTCAAAGAGAAAGGGTAATGAACTATTTACGAGAGGTTAACTTACACTCCAGCGTTTTTATTAGGATTTATACAAGATTTATTAAAAGTTTCACCGTTTCTCTCTTTACAAGAGTTTTTACATGCATCGTACACTGAATGCAATCCAGATGTAACGTTGACATCCAACGGATGTCCGTAATCCTGAAATGACACGATTGAAATAGAAAGAAGGGTGTCTGCTACCGGAGGGATCCAAGAACCATAGTCCGCAGGTAAACATCCATACTCAGTCGGCAAACGTATCATATTGTTGGTAGGCTCTTTCTTGACTTTAGTTTTTCTGAAACATTACAAATATAGAATCTTTGAGTTTGGTACAGCTCTTACAACTCTAAAGTATTGGCAAACGAACGGGCAACAGAATCGTTCAGAACTACACTAAGCAAACCACTAGCACTCATGGGATTAGAACTAGTCAAATTTATACAATTTTCTATTCTTCCCTGCAATAAGATATACATGAAGCGTTTTTTTTTCTCGATGTACTTCATCTATGTGTTCGGGAGTGCGAAAAGCTTCACATAATATCATGTAAGAACTAGCATGATTTGTTATTAACGCCACCTGCAAAACAAAACCAATTTCAATCAATTCATTAGTAGAAGATAGAGAATGTTGAAAATAAAACAGCTACAAGACTTCATCAACAAATGAAAATACCTTATCAGCATATGGTAGATTTCGAAAAGCAGAGAAAGTCTTAGCCCAATCTATATACAGTGCAATAATGCGAGATCTCCAGTACGGTTGTTGGTCGCTATCTATCTTAATCTTTATCTGCTCAACATCACCCTGCAATGATAAGGAAGGATGAGCAGAAGACTGTGAGTGTTGACGAAACCTTTATTTTCAGAGGACCATTCAGCTTGCTAGGTGCTGCTAAAGCCTCATCCAACGAGCTATACGGTTCTACTTCGCCTTTACTCAATAATAGCGTGAAATTGTTTTCTATCATAGTTAATCTTTCTAGCATAGGATCATAGGAAGTCTGTTCATTAGAGCATTTTTTAAAAGTAGATCTTGAATGACTTACGAAATCAAGTTTTAAGTCTTTTATTTCCGGCGGACTATTCCTATCAAATTCGATTCTGGATGGAGAACACGATCCAGAGGCACTACTGCAACAACAGTTTACTTTCCAGCATAAATGCTAATTTTGCATTCAGAGATTATAGAAGATATTTCTGAGCGTTTCGGTTTGTGCGGCAAGAATAAAGCTCAGGAATAATCCCGCACCTTTCTTGAATAGCGGAACAACATTAATCTCGTATGTAATTCCTAGCTTTGCACAAAATATGAAAGAAATTTGCCTATCCTAGATGTTATAAAGAAAAAAAATTCCGATAAACAGGAGACGTACGACTCATTCTGACGAATATCGTCATCGATATGACTTTTTTGATTTTTTCTAGTTCTTTTCGTGTATCCTATTCTATCCCTGCCTCCTTGTATAGCTGAAAGCAGTAGCATAAACCGAATCTGAAGAGCACGAAACGCACAGTTCTTATCCATTCCAACTAATAAACATTTTTGTAGGCGACAATAACGGCAAGCACAGCGGACTCCTGAGACGGAAACGTACTTGGGAAAATAATTAATCAATACCTTTATTAACGGGGCAATTCTTCTTTCCCAAGCATACGAACTCTTTCTTATTCTGTATATCACAAGCATGAGCGAGCTGATTAGCAACAACAGACTCACCACTAAAGCACGCCGAAAAAACGTTTTACAGCCATTACAAGAAGGTACGGAGTAATGATTCCCTGTTGCTAAATCTTCGCAAACAGCACATAATGTACCTGGAAAACAAAAAAAAGTTCAAAAGCCCGAAAAAGCTCCAAATACCTGGTGAAAGTTTTTCACTCATTATATAAAAATCTTTTTCAATATAATTATTCCATCTGAAGAGGAGGTTTGTGAGCAACTGAAAAAGGATAGCAATACAATATCTGTGCAAGCAGAGCCACGAAATGAATGAAAAGCATGAAGCTTAGCCGCAATCAGATATATTCCCTCAAGATACACCGTGTTTGCGCCAGAGTTGAGAATGGCGTATTGTTCGCTCACATCAGTGTGCCCCAATTGGTCCAGAAAGTTCTCGAATGGTTAATCGAAATATTCTGCCTTTTATATTTAGCCCTTTCCTGTTATTGTTGTCGGTTATACATCTTTTTCTTTCATTGAAATTCACTGATAAGCCGTGTAATAATATATTCATATAGATAATGCATTCTATCCTATTTTTTCAGGGATGTTCTTCCAGAGCTTCGGAGGTCCAAGGGGGGGTCGCGATGGTCCAGTTGAAACGAAGCTGTATGACATTCTTGGGGTATCACCAACAGCATCTGATGATGAACTGAAAAAAGTATGCTCCCATATTTTACATTAATTATATGGCTAACTTTTAGAATTATCGTAAATTAGCTAAAGAGTATCATCCTGACAAAAATCCTGATGCAGGAGAGAGGGTAAGTGTTTCCTTTTCTTCCATTTTTTAATTTCCTGATTTAGTTCAAAGAAATCAGTTATGCTTATGAAGTTTTGTCTGATCCCGGTAAGAGACAGTTATACGACATGCGTGGTTTGGACGGTCTTAAGGGAGGAGGAGGTGGCGCAGAAAGTAAATTTTTATTAGTCAGCTGTGTTTAATTTTATATTTTAAGACTTCGAAGATATGTTCCAAATGTTCGATGGAGATATGGGTGGTATTGGAGACCTTTTCGGGAGAGGGTATGAGTAATATCAAATCGATTATATTTGATGGAGCTTATTACAGACGGCGGAGACAACAAAAAGCCAATAGGGATATTGTTCATGCGATGAGCATTTCTTTGGAGGAAGCTTTTTCTGGAAAGACATCCAAGCAGTCTATCGCTCGCAAACTATGTTGCAAACCTTGTGAAGGGTATGACTAAACTTGATCAGTCTATGCGTGATCAATGTATTCAGAACTGGCTCAAAATCAAAAAGCAGTACTACATGTGCGTCTTGCAAAGGAAAGGGTAAAAGAATACAAATGCAGAAAATCGGAGCAAATATGATCTCTCAATCAGTTGTTGAATGCCCTCCATGTTCTGGAACTGGTTTGATTAACTCCTTATACGTTCATACCGTTATCAAACAGGTAAAACCATCAAAGAGGGAGACGTATGTGAAACTTGTGATGGCCGAAAGTACGTCGATCAAACCTCTAAAGTAGATGTTAAAATTCCTGCTGGAGTGGAAGATGAAGAAAAAATTGTTATATCCCAACAAGGAGATCATATTGATGTAAGATTTCTGACGTTGTGAACTTTATTAAAAGTCTCTTTTCAGCTTCGTGCTCCACCTGGTGACATCATTGTTGTTATTCGTATTAATCCTCACAGTGAGTTTAAGAGAGATGGATGCGATTTGTACTTGAAGAAGTAAGTTTTGATGTCTCAAACGTTTTTTAATGTTTAATCTTAAGAGACCTCACATTGAACGAAGCCTTGTGTGGCTTTAACATTGTTTTAACACATCTTGATAAGCGTGTCATCAATCTCAACTACAACAACGATCGTCCAGTGAAACCCGAGATGGTTCTAGGAATTCCAGGACAAGGTATGCCTATTCCCGGTCGACCAGGCATGCGTGGAAACTTGATAATTACTTTTGATGTCAAGTTCCCGAAATCACATTTCCTTCCAAATGAAGAGCTTTATTCGGTAAATACTAATCGGTGTTTCCTTCCGCAGTTCACACATTTTCAGAAAATCGCAGCTTGTTTACCTCCTGGTAAGAACTTCGTTCGCAATCCTAATGCTAAAGAAGCTTCGATCATGGACTTCGAACCTGAAAGATATCAGCGTAATGAAATGCAGGAAGATGATGAAGACGAGTATGAAGCTCACGGTCACGGCCCCAGCGTACAATGTGCCCAAAGTTAAAAATGATTTTTAATAAGATTTTTTCTTTTTTCCTCTGTGATTATCCATTACATAACAAAAACCATTCATTTTCTGATAACAACCTTCTTATTTTATGTTCCATGTGGGATGCAAACAAAGCTGTAGCTAAGATATCAAGACCTCCTGAAGTTGTTCATGGATACTCAGACACCATTGTCGCTGATTGTTTTCTTTTTTCATGTTAAATTTTCTTAGATCAAATGCTTCGTATTGCGGGTGCGAGAATTGAATCAATCGAATGATATACAGAAATATTTGTTGCACTCCATTCAGATGTGGCACTTCAAACTTCGTGTCGCCCAGTTTCGTTTGCCTTCGATGGAAGCATAAAACAGTTTCCGGTTCTCAAATTGCTTACTTTGTAGATCTTCGCTGTTACGCTGTTAAAACATGAACAAGTACAACAATTCCTAGTGAAAGAAGTGTCATCTTCCGTTAACAGTGCCTTTTTCTTTCAGCTGGAACCTACTCCTTCCAGTAATCTGAAGTTGCGGGATTATGTCATGTGAATCAATGAAAAACCATTACTACATGGCATAATTCAACATGAATTGATCGCTTGCTGTTTCAGTTTCTTTCAGTGTCACTTACTCATTATATATGAGTAATGGCTAGAGAAATGGTGGCGTTTAACTTTATTCTAATTTCTGCTCATTAAAAAGTCCCACGTGCCACGTGATGTTACCTTTCGCTGCTTTTTTCATTTTGCGTGCAGAGATTGTTTTGTCACGGTTGTCTCGGTTGTCTAGAAACAATTTCTAATTTCGACAATTTTAGAAAAAAGAAAAACAAGTTCGATTCTCGGCGAAATTTTGGTTAGCAGTATTGCAGTTTATTTATTTGCGGTCACTTCACTTGTTTTGATGAAGTACGAAAACAATCATTTGTGAATGTTCCCCTGTGTGAAACATGTTAGAATCTTCTTTCTCTCAAAAATTCTATACCAAAGGTTTTGTTTCATAGTTCAGCTGTTCTAGGAAGACGTGTCGAGTTCATTCAGTAATGGATAATTTGAAATTACGAATAATTAATATGAAATGAACAAATAATGTCTTTTCCCATTAATCCAAACTGCAGCTCTCTCATTACCCATTGGCTTTAATATGCTACGTAGCTCCAAGTTGGTTTCAACTTTTCCATGATCTACTAACAAATAAAAATTTCGAGAGAAAAATAAGAAAATAACCAATCGTCGCAGTAGTAGTACTCAAGTATCCCTTTTCGTCATAACATTTATCTCTCTTTTCTCGTAATGTTAAGGTCTGACAAGATGCTCGCCTAGTATGCAAAGCTTGTTCTTTCTCACATGTGGGTTCTGAAACCTCATTGTAAAACGATGACACTTGTTTTCTTGAAACGAGGCTCTTCTTAACTCTCAAAAGTCCGAAACAACTGTAATAGAGGCAGGTGCAATGCATCAAGTGAAGGAGGAGGAGTTTCGTTTCAAATTCACAGGTTTCTCTCAGTCGTATATCTTATATCAGATACCCATCCGTATCTTGTTTTCATTTGCAGCTTAATTTTGCTTTATTTTCCTGAAATGTTGCCTAAGTGTCGAAGTTTTCTCTTTTCTATTATAGTCTTTATGGTTTTGCACACTTCTCATAATTAACGTCTGTCTTATGTCTGCTCATCTTCTCATTCGATGATCATCTTGTCTCGCTAATTAAGCTTCATCACTTAGTTACTGAAATAGAATTTAAGCTTAATAGTAACTTTGGAAATGTGATCGCCAACTTGGGCGGCTGCCAGTATTTTACTTTCTTACTCCTTCACTTTATCTCTCCACCCCGTATCCTACGCATTCATGAGACTTGAAACTGAGACGATTTATAAACAAAAAGCAGAGGCTGAAAATGTCTGAACTTTACACAATACCTCAAATTAATTACTACGTTTCATTTACCACGGTATAACTGATTGCCGATGCAAAGTGGAGCATTTGCTCAGTCATACGAACTGTTTGAATGTTTCGTGATTTCTGCAACGAAGAAATTAACCATCAGCAGCCAAACCCGCCTCCCACCCTTTTTTTGCTACCCTCATTTACCAAATAGGACTCGTTCTATATAACCTTTGACACTTTCCATTAACTTAACTCCTCTCTTTCATTTTGAATAATCAAGACAGAGAAACGCAAAAATGTCGAGATAGAAACCTTTTATTGATTACTTCAGTGTTTTTCATAATTTTGGTTGACCCTTTCACGTTTCAGCGATGTTGTATACTTTGTATGTGTTGTCATCAGTTGAAATGAAACACCAATTATGGTGCGCAGACTCGACACTATAAGATGAATGCTACCGAAGTGATACTCGTTCACTTCCACCATAATTGTTGTTCTTTGATTTTTTCTTCTATAAACTCCTTGAAGATACTTTTGACAGCCATTAAAAGAATGAGTCACCTTTATTCTCTCTTTATTTCGCGAATTTATTCTTATTCCTAACATTATTGCATAATTTTTGAAATTTTTTTCTCTCCTTGTAACAGTTTTAGGAACGTACCTCATGGTCTCAGTCCAATAGTATCATTGTTGAGTTTATAAACTATTTGCAAAAAACATAATATTCGAGATATGACTCATATGGATTTGGAGCGTTAAGTGCCTCTTTTATTTCTTGAACTTAGTAACAATTTCTGCAAACGTCGTATATACATATATGTATATACAGCTTTCTATTTCCGTATGTGGTAACGATAAATCATTTGCTGTGAACGCTATAAAGGTGATGTCGTCTGAGACTAGTACTATCGTAGACTAGTTACATTTCATGTTGACATCATAACGCTCATGAAGTTTTCACAATACCAATATAGAGTTAATAATAACCATCTAATCGTTCTATCTGTAAATCTCTCAAAGTGTAGGAGTATAGTGCGCATGAATAACTGCTAATTGTTCCCATGTGCAGTAAAAATTTTCCATCATATCTTTTTTTTCATACTCACAGTCTGTTTTTAAATCTTTTGGAGCAAAATCAAGATTGCCAATCAAAATTAGCATAATGCTATTCATGAGCTAACGTGTTACGTGAATTCGAGAGACGTCATTTTTGATTTCGAAACGCATGAGTCGGTTGCATTGTTCTGATACATGTGATGCTATAACGATATCATTATAGAAAGTTTCGAGCTTCTTTTTTGTTTTTCTCGCAAAGGCATAATGAGTAAGAAAGCATCGATACGATACGTCATCATCAGAATAAAAACAATACGTTCTCTAGTTTTATTATATTATAGTCCTCATAACAAACACCAGGCACATATTAAGTTTAGTTTGTCTCGTTGTTGAACAGTAGATATTGTCTTTGTTTATCCCCTACTTGAAGGATATATCTGACAGACCTGGCACTTTGTTCCAAGTTAGCTTAGGAAAATTGAGTTTTGTTGAGTTTATTCTTGGTTCTTCCAACGTTTCCTTATATGCTTGTTCTTGTTTTCATTCTTCACATAGTTTGTCCATTTGCAGGCTCATGTTCAAAAAAGATATTAGATAGACTGAAGATTCTTTATTTGGAATGATTTTCAAAACAAAATGATAGTCTTAATTCTCGTTGTGCTTTACTCCAATTACGCAGCTGCCAATAATGGCATTACTCGTATAGAGGAGCGTTTAACCACTGACCGTGATTTCTACGACCAATGGATGAAATTAGTTCAAACACAGGTATTTTGATCGTTTCGTTATTTTTCTTTGAATTAAATTCAAGGATTCGCAATACTCAGAGCAAGCGTTGGATTATCCTGTTGGATATGTACTGAGTGACGTTCAGAAATGTCATAAGGCTGCTGGCAACTCCCAGGAAGACGCGAATCGTTTAAGGCCTGCCGACATAGGTGAGAGATATTGAGAATGTTACAAAAGTTCGAATGTTTCAGCCATATACGCGGATATGGGCCATTTATCCACTTATTGCAACTCTAACTTCTCAATGTTACAACATGGTTTGTTCTTTTTTCAATTAGCATAACCTCCTTGCAAACAACTTGTACTTCTGACAGGCCTACTCGATTCGTGCACACACAGATCAAGCAGTACGCATCTTCCTACGTTAGAAAAACTTCTCCGAACCTTCAATCCAAACTTAACTGTTGTTGAAGATAATGAAAGGGATGATCTACTAACAGAGCAGGCTAGGTAATTTCAGTTCTTGAAATTGAAGCTAATTCGAGCTTTCCTGCAGAAACTTGGCTGAAGCAATCCGAAAAATCAAGAACTATAATGATATCTGGAAGATGATAGCCATCATTCCATCGATTCAGGTAATTGAGAAAGTATTGTGAAGCATAAACAAGCAAAAAACGGAATTCGGGTTAAATTGATGTGCATTAGCTATTCTGTAATACATGTCCGAAGATGCTAAAGGTCCATCGAACGCCTAATTGAATTGTCTGTTTCTATGAAAATCCTCCCCAATGAGAAGAACATATATGTATGTTCTGCAGAGGAAGTTAGGGAAACATGGATGTCTTTCACTAAAACTTCAGAATGTGCTCGGAGATGGAAAAAACCTCTAAAACAAAATGAGACACGCTAGAATACAACCGCGTATTTGGCATCGCTTCGGCAAAATGGAATTTGAACTTCGCTTTTCACATCATGCTACATGACATGGTCGTATATGCGCTTTCGGAGTACACGATACAGCTTCAGGCATTTAGACGAGAACAAAATTAACATCAAAACTTTTCTTTTTCTTTATATTTTCCACAATGCCAAGAAAACTGTTGAGATTGTCTGAATTGAAGAAATGACTAAGTTCATTGACTTTTCAGGACGGTGAGGCTTCGGAAACTGGTCAGACCGCTGTTGAAGTTCTAGCTGCTATTGAGGAATTTCATAAACTCCTGCCGGAAAGAACCATGATAGTAGTTTTGAGGTCATCTGGCACTGGCATTTGGAGCGATGCAAGTCATTCTCAACAGGTATCATAAGCGTTTGTTCAGTAAATACGTAGTATTGTTCAGGCTTGTAAAGACATGCTGAGCACTTGGAAAGCGTACAGTCATTTTAACTCCAACTCGGTGTGGACACAAGTATGTAGAAAAAGATGAATATGTTGCATCGTTATGTTCTTTAGGTAGAAGACATTGTTAAAGTGAATTTTCAAAAAGATAACTTCACTGTAGAGTTCTTGCCTCTTCTGAAAAACGCAGCTCTCCAAAATTTACCAGAGGGGTGAGTTATTTGACACATCAATTGGAGTCGCTATCGACTAAGAATCAGTTCACTCTTTGTACTTGAATTATAAAAGAGAATGATTCAATGGCTCTCCCATCTTATCACTAGATATCGCTCAATAAGAATGAGACTCAGTTTAATATTTAAGAACGGCAGTGGGTTATAAATGAAAGTTTAAAGTCGTCATGTGGCTGCAAACAAAAAATGTTGTTATATGAATGTAATAATCTTAAATTTGCAGAGTCGATCTCTCAGTTTTGGGGTATGATTGTGCACATTTTTCTGACCGAGGTCTTTCACTGCTTCATATAAGCATGTGGAACTCACTCATGACAAGAACTCCGGACCGGTATTAAACATATTCGAGAATAGTAACAACGGAAACTAATTCTTATTCAGAACGAGTGAATATCGTCCGATTCCTACTCCTGTTGTTTGTCCAGACCCTAAATGCCCATTTATCCGCACGGGTGCCAACAGTGCTTACTGTATCTGGGTGGAGGATGGTGTACGTTCCAACATTTCTGAATAAAACACATGTGACAGCATTATTTTTCAGCCTGACGAGCAATCACTCGCTCCCCATCTGATTGTTGTTTCGATTCTAGCGTTAGCACTGTTATTGACAATTCTACTTTTGGTGTGTGTTTGTAGACAACCTTCTCGAACACAGGACTATAAAAGTACGGCAAAACCTTTCGGAGCAAACTTCAGCTCTATCAAATTCATTGACGAAGATGTGATCTGAGGGAGCTTTCATTTATTTTTTTACCACACAAAATGTTTTTCTTTGCAATCAACAGAGTGGAATACGGGAATATAACTCATGTATTGAAAATAAATTTATTAAGTTAAATAAGAACAACCACTAACGATCACATGAATGCATCAGAATGATAGTTCGTTTACTGGGCCTTTTCGTAGACGCGGACACACTTGACGTTGTTGCATTCGCATTCCTTCAATATTGAGTTTCAAAAACTGAATTCAAACCACGCAACTTACGACAGTCAGGTTTCCGTTGGAGACGAATCTGACGAACTTGGAGTCTTTTCCACCGTTCTTTCCTTTCTCTATTTGGACGAGCTTGTCATCTTCGATAGTGAAAGTTTGGCTGACCTATGACAAATTTGAGAATCGGGATGATGTTATTTTCACTCTTACATCACGTCCATCACCGGTCTTGTCATCGAAGGATTCTCCGAGTTTCCATTTTTGGAGGATAGTCTTGAAGGTAGAGACAGTGTTCATCGACCACTCCTCTCCGTTGATGGAGAATTCAACAGTTGGCTTCAACTTGGTAACAATGGTACGGGTCATAATTCCAACTCCGATCTTCAAACAAATAAACTGTTTCAGATAATCGATAAAATAAAAACCTCCTTGAGGTAAGCATCGAAGTTTTCAGAGGAAACAAGGTTCCACTTTCCAACAATTTCGTCTTGGATTGGCATGGTTTTCTACAAGGATTATGATTTCAAGAAATATCAAACAAAAACTTGAAAAGTTAGAACAGAAAGAAAAATCGGAACAGCGCTGAAATTCATGCTGGCAATGTGAAGACTCAAGGACAAAAAAGGCGTGGCAATGAGAGAAGAGAGGTTAGCAGAACAAAAAATAGAAAAGACTGTCCATAGCAGACGAAATTCACACTGTGAAAACAGAAAAAAAATAGAAAAAAGAAGATGGATAGTTGGAAAACAATAGCAAATCATGATGATTCGTGTAGACTGAAATAAGCGGATCAACAACTTCTCGTCACTCTTTACAATCCACATGCACATGTCAAAAACGATTGAATATATTATAACACTTATAATTAATTAAGAAAAACTAAAGCTAACGGCAAAAAGAAAAAGAAGAGCGCAGGAGAAGTGCCGACCGGCATATCCATGAAGCACCACGGGTGTGGTACCATTGCCACCCCCGTCACCACAACAAGGGATGTTTACAACAATGATTCATCATGTGTCATGTTGGATGGTACACAAAGTAATTTTCTAGTGAATCGTTCCAAGAATCATTTCCCTCACACGAAATAGTCCTTTAACACTGGAGTTTAAGTACATAATTGAATGAGAAAACTTCATTTAGAGAGCACGAACGATCTATGAGACGAAAATTTAACAATGGATGAACACTTTGATGACATCAGCTTTTAGTGCGCGTTCGAAGGCTTCTACTGTTTGCTCTAAAGAATAGTGAGCTCTAGTTAACCCTGAAAGATCCAGCCGACCAGCGGCGATCAATTCTAGCGCAGTGGGATAGCTTAAAAGAGGAATGAGCCTCGGAAAACAAAAGCCAACCAACCAATTCACATAGCGGAATATACCACGTATATCAACTTCTCTCGTGGCTGACTCTATGATAGGCAGTTCAGCTTTAGGAGCTCCCAAGCCAACTAAGACTATCACTCCTCCTGAGACAGTAGTCTGAAAGTTCTCAAAACATCAGAAGTATCAGTTTCGTTGTTTACAATAATTGCTGTTTCTATGGATGCTTGTGCGCCCGAGCATTCGATAGTAACATCGGGTTCTTCTCCTAACAAGCTTATTATTTCTTCTTTAATTTGTGCAGTTGGTTTCCCACTACAACATAATCGATTTTATGAAAATCGTTGTTGTTTTCACAGCACCAACCGTACATTAATCATATAGTCTGCACCTTGAGTTTTGGCCAATGCTAGCCTGCCATCATCTAGATCGGCAATAATAACTCTTCCAGCCCCCTGTGCCTTGGCGGTAAGTAAGCACAAGAGACCAATTGGTCCTGTTAGATGCGAAAAATATATAAAATGCAGATGTTATGTTACCAGATCCCATAATTAGAACTTTCTGACCCATCTGCAAATTCGCTCTGCGGCATGCGTGGACAGCGACTGATAGTGGTTCGACCAAGGCTCCTTCTTCGAACGATACATTGTCGGGTAGCCTGAAACAATCAAGTATTGGAAATACAAAACACCAGGCTAATATAGAATATTGTAGAAAGCAAGACAATTATACATTTTTAATTATTGAACATTGTTCCAACCGAAAAGTATAAAAATACGAACAGATATTTGGAGTACCATCTGCAAAAGTTCTCTCATCTCTCACTTTTCCAACTCTCTCACAGTCCCCTGATCTCCTATTCAATCTAACGTTTCTCAGGACAAATGCACTGTTCTGAAACAATTGTAAAGAAATAAAACTTTCTTATAACAAAAATCTGCATCGTGCACAACATAGCGAGTCAGTGTTCCATCGACAGGAGGTGTAGCAAAGAATCTCATAGAAGGACATAAGTTATAACGTCCACTCTGAAGATCATTTCTTCGAAAGTTTGGCTAAATAGCTCACTTTGCATTGAAAACATCCTTTACAGGGAAGTCCTGGTTCTAAGGCAACTCGGTCACCGACTTGGAACTTCTCAACACCTTCGCCCACTTGCTCTACTACACCAGAGGTTTCGTGACCTACTATCTATAAAAAAAATGCGTGATGGTAGCTACTTTGATTGGAGAACCATTGGCTTCTTGACTATGAAATTGCCAATAGCTCCATGAGTCCAGTAATGAACATCAGAACCACAAATGCCTACAGTATGCACTCTCAAATTTTGTTTGCTAGTTTTTGCATCAATTTGCCATTTACCTAATCAGGAGTTCTCCCTTAGTCGGTATAGGAACTTCGACTTGTTCAAGTCTCAAATCATTTACACCGTGAAGAACAGCAGATAAGTTATCAACAGACATTCTATAATTATGAAAAATTTGAAATGGAAGTTTATATATAGTTCAGACACGGAAAACAGGGAAACAACGTTTATATACTACTTTCCACTAAATCACTTGTGACCCTGCATTCGGCTGTCATCTGATCAACAGGCTGTAATATTGATAGGCCAAAGAATGTTCAGTTTGCAACTAATTTAAAGTTCTAGATCTTAGATTACAGAAAAAAAAACATCCTATTTCGGAAATTCTGTTTAACAGGTTGCACAAGTGTGGGGTAACAATGAAAACTTAAGCAATCCTATTACCGAGAGTATTTCTTAACTTTATCATTTCCATGAAATACCGGTACCCTTATCCTCTCATAATACAACGTATTCTTAAAAAAGAGAACCTAACAACAATACCCCATAAGGCTATGGTTGTCGTTCTAATCGCCCAACATGAGTGCACTCTGTTTACAGGACTATGCGCGTCATCTGCGCCATGCCTTCGAAAATCATTTTTGAATTTGCATATCAATGAATCGGTTATATTCTTGTTGCTCTTCAAGTGATAAGCGTTCTTTCTTTCGTTTAAAAAAAAGCTGTTGTTGCAGGCAAGCAGTTTGATAAATCATGGGGGAAAACTTCGCATCGGACCCTGCTCCAGGTATTTAGGCGTTCTCAACTGAAATTATTAGATTGTTAGGGACTGCATCACAAGTTCAGACGCAGGTCGCTGGACCTGCTCCACCAGAAGTTTTTGTAGCTATGCCGTTACTTCAACAAGCTGGAGAGGTAGTTTTCCGTTTGAAATGCGAAAATTAGTGTTTTTACCCAGGTTTTTGTCGGACCAGGCGCCAAAAAGGAGGCCGAGCTTCTAGGATTGGGTTTAACCAAGTTGAGCTCCAGAAGAAAGGATGATTTACATCTTGCAAAGCGATATGCCATGGATATTTCAATAAAACAAATTATGCTAAGACAGCAAAAAGCACATCAGGAGAATGTAAGTTCTTTTCTCTCTATTTCTTCATGTAATGTGCAATGGTTTAGCAACAGAAGCAGTCCATGTATGCTCAGGCTTTATCCTTGATGGCTCGAGTTTATATAGGTTCAATTTCGTTCGAAGTCAGAGAAGATAATATCAAAAAGGCTTTTGAAGTCTTCGGTCCTATCAAAACCATAAATATGAGTTTTGATCCTACAACAGGGGTACTTTTTAATCGCGTTGCTCTTGTTACTATCTATTTTAGCATCACAAAGGATTTGCTTTCTTGGAATTCGACGTTCCAGAGGCTGCTTTATTAGCTCAAGATTCAATGAATGGCCAATTGATGGGAGGTAGAAATCTTAAGGTAACTCTTTTTCGCGTTGTCTTAATATTTTGCTGTCATGCAGGTCGGTAGACCGTCTAATATGCCACAGGCTCAACCCATTATTGAAATGGTTCAACAAGATGCTAAAAAATATCACAGGTTTATGTGTTGTTGAATTTTCATTTAACCTTCATTTTGCAGAGTTTATGTAGCTTCTGTACACCCTGATCTCTCTGAATCCGATCTCAAAAGTGTGTTTGAAGCTTTTGGTGAAGTCGTAAAATGTCAGCTAGCAAGACAGAACGCCAGTGGAAGAGGAACACATAGGTAAAAATTTATTCATTACTTTTTGGATTGATGTTTTCAGAGGTTTCGGATATATAGAATTTAATAACGCTGCAGCTATGAACGAAGCTATTGCTGGTATGAATATGTTTGATCTCGGAGGACAGTATTTACGAGTTAGTTTGTATTATTATTCGTCCCCCGAGTAGGCAGTATTCAGGTCGGACGATGCATTACCCCTCCAGAAGCGTTGCAATATCTTACACCTTCAACTCAAGTTGCGATTCCCGCAGCAGCCGCAGTTGCTGCCGCTGCCGTCACTGCCAAAGTCATGGCTGCTGAAGCTGCAGGGGTACCTCGATATTAATAAATTTATACATATACGGGTTTTTATTGTAATTCTATATAAAGTTTTACTTTCTAAATCAACATTCACCAATTAACTAATGTTGTGCATTTTTGTGCGAAAAATAAAATATTATGCACGAAAAAATTTAATGGAACGAGCAATAATTGTGCGCATTGCAGTCCTCCAAGTCTGGCAGTCCTGCACACGATTCACGTTCATCCCGGGGAAATAGTCCTGCTCTTGCTCTCCCTCCTGCCCGAAACAGTCCTGCGCATTCTGAAGCATCAACACCTCCCCATTTTTCGCAAAGTTCCAATATTAGAAGTAGCTTGGCATCACAGGTAACTCTACTTCATGAACGATAACAACTCGATTTAGTCTCAGCCAAGAGCTATCGAAGCTCCACCGAGCTCAGACTCAGCCCCAGCTACTCCTCCTATTGTCTCATCGCCCATTGCATTCGATCAGAACGGCTATCAGCCTTCTCCACCTCCACAAGGAAGGGTTTGTTTTGACAAGTAATTATAGTCGTTAATCATTTCATTCAGAATTCTGGTAGAGGATTTGGTGGATTTGCTCAAGATGTTCCACCTATGGCTGGTACTCCTCCTGCGTTCATGCCTCCCCCAGGTGTAATGGGCTTCTCTCCTGGTGCAGTTCCATCTCCTGGATTTGTTCCACCTCCAGGGCTCATGCCTGCACCAGGACTTGTTCCTCCACCTGGTCTAGTTCCACCTCCTGGTCTCGTACCTCCTCCTGGTCTCGTACCCCCTCCTGGTCTCATACCCCCTCCAGGGTTGTTTCCTCCTCCGGGATCTTTTACACCCTCTGGATTCGCTCCTCCGCCACCCCCACAACCTACAGTCGCTGCTCCTCCTCCTCCTCCCACTCAGGCTAGTGCTGCAGATGACAAAAAGAACAAGGGAGATCGCTCATTTACCGAGAAAGTAAGATAGAGTAGAGATCGCATCTTAAAAATTGATTTAATTTTCAGCTTAATCGTCTTCTCGATCGTCAACAAGCTAAGCAAAATGCGAAACTTGCCCAACCTATATCTTTTGGAGAATTGGACCCAATGATTGCACCCAAAGATGGATTGGATCCCAATAATGAAGATGCTCCAGGTGAGAAAAGTTTGGATTTCGTGAAATATTTTTTTCAGCACAACTGGCGATCACTGGAAGTGTTGAAAGTATGGCTCTGGCCATTCTTGGGGACGGACAGTTAGTAGCTGCCGGTAAACTCAAAGAACATGATCCAACTAAGCCTAAAGATGATGGAAAGAAAAAGAAGCAACATTATCGAGGACCTTATGAACCCAAAAAGATTCAGCCTAAAGTATGTGGCGATATATATCTTCAACATAATTTGATTGATGATTCCAGTTGAATTCTGTTCAAGCGTTAGCAGCTGCTGAGAAGGCCGGAGCTTTATCGGATGCCGTAATCGCGGACACAATGAATAGTGAAGATGCCACTTTAGCTAGTCAGGAAGGAGTTTTCAATATTCGGTAAGAGATACACATGGGCTTGTAGTAATATGAGATTTTAAGTGGAAATGACGCTAGGCACTTGTTGATGGCCAAACTGATGAGAACTAACAGATCTTGTGTTTTGGTTTTGAGGAATATGGTGAGAAGCCAACAGAAAGTATTGTTCAACAAAGATAATTGTAGGTAACACCTGAACAGATTGACGAGTACTTAGAAGAAGAAATTAAAGGTGAATGTTCCAAATACGGAACAGTACTTGAGGTATTTGCTAGACCCAGTTCTCTCTCATATTATCCTAATCAAGGTTGTTATCGCTAATGACGAAGCCAACAGTGCTGTGAAGATCTTTGTCCGTTTCTCCGATCCAACAGAGGTGATAAATTGATATTGAGTAGCATATTTGACTTAATCATCTTTAGGTCGACGCCGCTAGAGGGGGTTTGGACAATAGGTTCTTCGACGGACGGACAGTGAAAGCGGAAGTATATGATCAAGCGTTGTTTGATCATAATGATCTCACGGGATGAAAATATGAAATAGAACTGTTATGTATTCTTAATTATACGTGTAAAGTTGGTTTGTTTTATAAATTCTTGATAAATGGTTGAATTTGAAGTTTTTGGTTTACTCATTGGCATTCGCATTGTCTCTCCATTGACATTTGGTATGAAAAGAAAATTTTCCTCTTTTTACTCATTCATAACTTCTTGAGAAAACATCGGAATCGATAGGTTTTCATGTGCTGTAGCAGATTTAGCGAGAGGCGTTGCTTCTTTTTATTACATTCACTCAGAAAGACTACTTGAGGGATGATGAGTCTTCTGGGCTCAGAATTATCGACGATTTGTGTTCACTACAAATCCTGCAATCTCCAAACTTAATCCTCTTTGTTTACCAATATTTTCGTTTCTCTCAACGTAGCAATTATATTCTCGCAAACTTCACTGGTGACGTCCAGTTTTCCAAATGTGCCTTTTCTTCTTTACATCAAAAAGCGATTTCATTGCTACAACGTTGCTGGCCTACAACTTACTTTCAATTTGAGATAGAACAACGACTATGTCACAAAGAATTACATTTTATTTGTTTTGTTTTACCCTACTAATCTCTCTTTTTTGTTTCTCTTTTAACACTTTGACACACTTTGATTGTACTCTAACAGCCGAACGACAAACATCATCCCCTCCTTCTGGTTGTTGTTCTAGTTGTGCTGACCGAACTTTGTCACTCTCTCTTGACATTGTTAAGCATATGTCCCTAAAACCGATATCATATCATTGATTTTTCGCTCGCCCATTACTTGCCGTTTTCATGTTATTTTTATTTTTTTTAATTTCAAGCGGTCGTTTCTTTCTTTGTGAGTTTTTCGTTGTTCATTGAAATATCATGTGACGTTTTTTGAATCAATACCATGCTCTCTCTTTTTCAGATTTCCTAAATATGACTACTGTGCATGGATGCAAGTTTTGTGACATTATCACTGAAAAGAATGAGGTCCACTTAAAAGACACCGAAAGAGTATGTTCAGAAACACCTTTCCCATGTATTTGTACTTCTTATAGGTAATCATCATTAAAGATATTAAGCCTAAGGCTTCTCATCACTTTCTGGCTCTCAGTAAATCGCACATCAGCAAACCCACAGACTTAACGGCTGCTGATATTCCTTTATGTTTATTCAATTTTTTGTTGCCTTATGTTTACTAAAAGATTTATAGTAGAAGAAATGGAGAAGGCAGGAAGAGATTACTTGAGACAAGAGCTGAAGAAGAAGGGAGAAGCAGACACTGTTGAAGACATGCTTCGGTAACAGAATTATTCAATATTTTCATGTTTTCTTTATTATAGAATTGGTTTCCATTGGCCACCATTGATAACTGTCAAACATCTTCATATGCATTTCATATATCCCATCAGAGAGGTATTCATACCTTTTTTGTTTCTCTGCATAGAATGCTTCATTTCAGTTAGGAATTCTTTCGCGTATTTTGACATTCAGACCAGGAAAGGTTTTCAAAGAGCTTTCTGACGTTATTACGGATCTGAGGGAGAAAGCAGGCCAAGCAGAGCCTACAGGTACATTCTGAATCACTTCCTTGGCATATTTCCGTTTTCTCTCAGTCAATGCCGAACCCAATGGACCTGAAGACCTTTCAGCTCATGCAATTTGTAACTGATAGAAGTATAGGAGTCATTCATTACCGGGTGCTATTGAATTCCTTCGTTCTCTGTACATGTAAAATTTAATTTTTATTGGCAGAGTTCATCATAATTCTCATTAGAAGACTTTATTGTACAATATCACAACTTCCTTTTCTTGCACACGGTGAGAGAACGATGCGTAGTTGTTATACACATCGTTCTGGGAATATAGAGCACTGGAATGAGGAGATTACTATGTTTTTGAATACTCTAATACCAAATATCTAACTAGTCTGTTCTCACTATTAATAACCCATAAGCAATTATGCGAATCTATTGAAATAGCCCTGAAAAATTCCATTTGGAACATCACATGTTGCTCTCTCACCTGATATTTGAGCTCACAAGTTTCCATGTATTTCCTGCTGGATTACCAGCTGCTAGTCCTTGTAAACGTAGAAGATTATATCCTTCATCTAAAGCCCACACAACGAAGTCACCTGCGGCTATGCATGAAATCCCTTTTGTATGATGAGTCTGCATAAATATTTATTATTGTTTACTTCTGCTTTGCATACTTGTGACCATCGTTTTCCACTTGGATTCGTGGAATCTACATTTGTTCTAGCCCAAGCAGATATCCCATCACACACCCAAACATAACGTCCGTTGGGAGAACAGGTGATCTGGAAAAAGTTCTTCGAAATCGTAGTTCGGACTTAGTGATCTGTTATGTGACGATCGGGTCACCTGTTCAGAACTTAATTAAAAAAACATGACATAGTGACTCCCTCACAACTGAACCGTGTTTCAGGAATTAGCTTTCCAGTTTTAAATACATACCTGGATGGGTTTCCTCTCGTCTGCCGATACTATGTTAACAGAGTGTGTAGTCCAGAAGCCCTCATCACAGTCGCGATTCTTGATAGACCCGTCACTCGTTATCAACCAAGTTCCCAGAACTGATTTACAGATTGAAAGAACACCACCTACATTATTGAATTAATCTTGGTGTTTTCAAATGGATTTCTTACTGGGAGGTAGATCATCGTGTTCAATCCAATCACCATCAGCTCCTCTAGAGTAAACATTTCCGAGAGAATCCACGATAGTCAGTTGGGCATTATATGATGTTATCGATGTTATCTTAAAAGTCAATAATAGCAGTAATAGCGTGAACATGAAACACCACTTACTGTGGGACACTTCGTTGGCAGAGACAAGTTCGTTAGGACTTTTCGTTTCGGTCGAAACAAGAAAACATCAGAGTTAGGACGACAGACGAAAATAGAATCTGAAACTGAGTCTGAAGGAAAGTTAACTATTCACTGAGTATACCATTTTCTAATGAGGTGCCATCGTATGTAAAACTTATTGCAGACAAAAGAGAGAAGTTGTCTAAACATGCATACTTTTCCGGGATCTCTACCGGAAACCTTAAAAGCGAAAACACAATATCTAGTGAAGAAGATTGAATAAGAGAAATTTCCTTAATCGGTAAAGAGAACTCATACCCATGAGCTGATACTCCTGACAAAGACGAATAAACAGACTTTTGTGTCGCAACGAATATTCCTGAGGAACAAGCCCTAAAATGAAACTTCAGTCCAATATGGTAGAACGCACGTACATGAGCTTGAAATCTGAGTACTTCGTTTTGCTACATCCGGTAACCCATGGCACTTGAATCTGTTACCAGAAACATTTCACATATCATCATCTACCCTTCTCACCTCTAAGAAACGTGAGCAACGACCGAAAGGATGTTGCTGATCCACACCTGTCGCCATCCAAAGCCTTCCTTCATCATCCAAAATGAAACCATAAATATCAAAAAGTGAGGCACATACAATTGAATTGACTCCTTCTGGCCTACAAGAAAGAACATCAATTTACAGAGACGATTGTATAGAAACAATATTTCAACCCAATCACTTCCCATTCTGCACTTCGTCAGCCCAACCCTCGCCATCAACGAGCCCAATCCTTTTCTAAAAACTTCTTCAGGACCGCTAGTACCGCCATAATCTCACCTTACAGCCCAAATGGCATAGTCAGAAACTGTCAGAGAAATGAGAGGCCATTCGCATGTTAATCTCGAGAAAGATCTATGTTCTTCATGCTTCAGCAAAACGCACGGCTTAAGAAATGACAATATAATGCAGAAGATCGCTAACGGGTGTGTACTCCCAACTCCTCAGTATTGTACCAAATATTCTCGTTGTGTAAGATAACATTGGAGACATTCCCTCCAACAATGGGTATTTCATCTGAAGGAATCTTCGCTATGCCGTTTTCCGAAAGATAGCAACATCCATTATGCAGCCGTATTACATCGAGTCCTTGATCTTAATAAACTTTCAATAAACGCTTGTACAACGATTGACAGTTTACATGAGAAAGACAGTTCCGTAGAGCTCCAATCCAACTTGCTCCAGTGAGCATCACTCTTTCCTATCTGAGCAACTTCAATATATCTAGGCTTTTGTCGTCGACCACAGACGAAAAGCTTATTCTCGAAAGATGCAAAAGATGTCACGTTGTAAGGAGCTGCTACCTAGAGTTCAATGCTTCTGCAGAGATTCAGAGTAGGCTTACCTTCTTCCACAAATCACAAGATTCAGGTATGACAAAAGAGTTTTTAATGTGATTTTCACGGGCCATCTCAAAGTTTCTTTCTTCACGGCTTTCTACCTATAAGTTTTCAATAAGAAGTGTCATTCGGCGAGAAGAGAACTGGCAAAGCATCATTTTTCTCCATATTCAAAAGCAAGTCGAAAACAGTAGAGACATTGGTTTTTGGTTCGGGATGATCAATGGAGTCTTCGATGATGGTTGGTTCAACTATTGATGAAGCATCATCTTGTTTAGAACTGTTCACATCTGTGAGACAACTAACAAACTGAAACGATCGAAGCTCAAGAAGATGGAAACGGAGGAGACATACTGATGCGCTGAACTTATCAGAAACGGATGATGGTTCTGATTCAACAGTTTCTTGTAAAATAGACAGAGCGGCAGGAGATTGGAAGCCTGATCCGAATGAATTGTTGAAAACGTCATCTCCTTCGGTTTGGGTGGAAGCCGAGCCTGGTGTTTTCGATACAGGAGACTCAGAAGGATCATGTCCGAGCACTAAAACGCATTTTGTTTTGATATGAGTATGAGTACAACAATATAAAGACCATGTTTCCGCAATCCATGTATAAGCTCATCAATATGCTCCACTGAGTGAACGATATCCGTTTCTTGGGTTTCTAGTTCTGGCGTCTTAACTCTTTCACTTTCTCGGCGCTTGTATCCCCTTGCTTTGAGTTTTCTTTCAACATTAATTGTACAGTCGAAAGCAGCTTCTTCTAAACCTACAGCACACGCTTATTAAACATAAACAGAACGGAAAACGATTACTTCTGCTAGCTTTTGGTCGAGCAGCATGGTAAGGGACCCCTTCAATGATATCGTTGGCGCTCTGGGAGTCAACGAAGTTTTGAACTTTTTCAGCAACCACTGAGGATATGTTTGAAGTTCTAATAGCATTTATTCCACTTTCAATAAACTTCGGAACTGAAACAAAATTTTGAGATTAATAAAAAGGAAAGAAGAGAACCTTCACTGGTTACTTCGATATCACTCGCTGAGGCAACCACATTAAGCATATTGGTAGCAGTTTTAAGTAAACTAGCCCCGATATTCCTGGGGGATCCCAACATGGTAGTCAAATCTACTCTTTCATCTGTAACATAAGATCCATGAAGCCACTCACATTGGCAACAAACCTGCAGTTTCAGAGAGAACATTAGTCAGAGGCAAAAGAGACGCCCTGAACAACCTATTAGAATCAATGATGTACAATAAGCTTCCATCCGAATCCACTCTGCACACCTTTCCCGTCTGAAGTTAAATAACCAACGTTAATCTCAATAATCAAGACTTACAGCCACTTCCTGTGATTCGTATTTGTAAAACAAACTCAGATCATAAAGGGAATGAACTTGAACCTCCTCTGGATACACTAAGCACAGAAAGTCATCGTTCACATCCGCGGAAATCAATTCTTTATTTAAGTTCATCTGAAGGAAGAAGATGTCATTGAATATACTAAGACATAAACATAAACTTACAGCTACTCTAGAAGTCCAACATTGGTAGTGTTCATCACACTCTAAAGTGTAAACGATTTGCTTACATACTATGATGATGGTGTTCCTCACAGAATGGCATGAAAGAACATCTTCAAACCTACAAAACTTTGTTTAGAAAACAAATTATGACAGAATATACTTCTCTATGGAAAGATCTAATGGAATGATCTCCGCTGTTTCAAGTGTTAGGAACTGATAGCACCCGTTTGTTAGAATGAAAAATAGGAATTCTGGTCGAAACACAACTTGCCGAACTGTTTGACCACTCATGGAGTGAAACGAATGATCAAAAACATTCTAAGAAATATTTTTATTGGATGAGGATACTAACAAACTCACATTCTGAAAATCAATGATGGAGGAGACCGTTAAACCACTACTATCAACAGAAAAAAGCTGCAAAATTAAAATATTTGAGCGAAAAGCTATGAGTATGTACCTTCGAGCAATCCTCAGACCAGCAAATGCTAACGATCGCAGAATGTTTATGATAATCTCGTTCTACATGAGTATAAAACTAAAAATGAGGAAGTGATGAAAGATCTTTCATTAGGACAAAAGGACTTACTTTACGAACATCTTTAACTGCTATTGATATGAAACTAACAGCACCAGAATCAAAACCCAATGAAATATACATGTAATCTCCATACTTTCTAACATCTGTACAACATACAGAACCTAACAATCCACAAAACCTGGAAGAGTAGCGTCGCAAACTTATTTGGAATGAGGATGCTTACGGTTCTGTGACGGTGAATGTTTCTCTATCAACTACTATAAGTGTTCCATTTGAGCAAGATAAGAATATGAATTCTGATGTTAAATCTAAACAAGATACTTCTTGTTTTGCTAACTGCAATGAACAAAGTATACTTTGAAATAGAATCACAAACAAACATTTTTGATGAAAGTGCTTATATCGTCATTATAAATGGTGAGAGATGCATCGGTATTCTCCATGTTCACTTAATGACATCTTATGCTGAACTAACTGGATCAGCTATCATAAAGGCCGTTTGCAGAAAGATCCCAATCTCTTCAACCGACCCTATACGTGAAAATTGAAAATGTTGTACGTGATTCATCTATTTCAAAAAAGAATCTTCAACTTCATAAAACACAATAGGTGAATTTGAAAAAAACAAACAGAAAGTGGAATTTGAACGAAGACTGGTCATTCAACGTATTCAACAGATTGGCTATGATACTCTGTTCGACAACTGTGCCATTCTATTCGATTTCCTTATCGTAATTGTAAACAAAAACAAAACAATTCATTTCCTTTTTTGCTTCCTGAACATCAATGGTTCACATGCTCACTGATAGAAGTTCAAAAATGCAACCGCGCCATAGTGATATTGTGCCAAAAATGATTATTTTTTTCTGCCTCCAATAGTCATTCCATAATTTGAGTTTTGTGAGAGCGGTTGTTTTCAAACAGTTTGTCGTAAAATCCAAATCTCTCATATACCTGCTTAGTCTTTCGAATGTTATTGATCATTTAGCTAAATTTATTAAAAGAATAACAATCTGCGGCCATGAGGGCTGTTTTTGAAATGTGTTTTCTTTCACTTTCTTTTCCTCTGTGTCATTTCTGTATTCTGTCTGATAAGTTATTATCGATTGAGCTCATCGATCTTGTGGTCGGAAAGTAAGTGTGGGAGAACGTCAGTTTCGGATAATATTTTTATAAACAAATTACTTAGAACTTGGCGAAATAAAGAGTTTACTTCTGTTTGCCACTGCCGAATCACACGGCTCGATTCGTCAGATGTGTTTATTTGCTCATTTAATCATTCTCTAACTCTTCTCTTGTATTATGTGTTTCATGTCCTTGAAGTAGTATTGTTTTCTTGCCATAGCAAAATGAACTGCTTATCACACTTAGTATTCATATGTATGAAGCATTCAGATGTCTTCACCAGAAACAGTTGATAAAATAATGAATGGGATTGGATGGAAAGTTAGAGGGGACTATATTGCTCCAGAAGCTCATAAAAGGAAATCGTTTATTCCTAACTTTCAACAACTTGTTAAAATGATTCCTTTGTTATTTCGGTAGGAAACGATAAGTTTATCAAATATGAAATATGATTTGTTTTTCGTATGGTGATACATTGTGCGAAAGAATGGTGGCATGGCCGAGGCTGTTTCATAGATATATTCAAGATCTTATTACTTGACCCATGCACAGGTTAGTGTTCGTCTCAATCAAGTTTTCTTCGAATTCCTAATCTGCTCATCATCATGTGCGTGCAAACAGCCCAATAAACGAAAAAATGAAAGTAAGGCCTGGGTATCATCCCAATGTTGCAGGAGTGCCGTTGGGTGGTTTGGGCTCTGGTTCTATCGGAACAGATTTCCGTGGAGCTTTTAATAAGTTCTCCATAATTCCTGGTATAAAGGAACAAAATCAACAGAATATCAAAGCTGATCAAGTAGGAATTACTGCTTTACCGCAGTAAATGTGTGTTTTCAGTTCATTCTAACTGTTCGAAATTCTGTTAACTCCGTTTTATTCCAATCGATACTCTCATGTGCAGATTTTTCGAAGACAACGTTATCCTCTTGGACGTCTTGCTTCACCAAAAATGAGATCAGGTGGGCAGTTTCTGATGTGTGGAGTATACATCGCTTGATTGAAGATACCGCGGTCTGTTTCCTAGAGCATGGAGAGAGTTCAAAGTTCCTGATTTGAAACTTACAATTCTTCAACATCAAATATCTCCCGTCATTCCTCACAACTATGACGTAACACATGAAGTAATGTTGTTTTATAATCTTACATTAAGGACTCGTCACTACCACTTTCCTTATTTGAATTTCTCGTTTTGAACAATTCTGACGAAAGTTATAAAGTCTCTATTACATTCACATTCCGTAACGGCACTGGTAACTCTCAATGGAACGAAGAAGGATGCTGCAGGTACTAATACTGTAATCATTAAACTTACCTAAAATAACTTTTAAAGATCAGAATACTTAGAAAGTACTATTGGAAATGGAATTGCCATTCATCATACTGTTAAGCAAATGCCTGTAACTTATGTGGTTGCTACAGAAAAAGTAACAGTTCATTCTTAATATGGAAACACTTTCTCTCCGTTACAGTCTGAACATCATTCCATATCTCGAACACAGTTCAATGTGAATGGAAACGGAGCTGAGATTTGGGAACATCTTAAAGATTACGGAGCGTTATATGGTTAATCCTAAAAGCGGATCTGTATTCAAAAGAAAAATTACAGAGAACAAACAAACAGTTGAACGTGAACTAGGAGTAGCTATCTCGAACTCATTTGAAGTACAAGCGGGAAGTAGCGGAAACGCAACATTCTCACTTATATGGTATATGCCAGAAGTGACATTTGGATTGAAAGGCCGAACATACCGAAGGCATTGAATTCGTGATTATTTTCGTTCAGAAACCTATTTGTAGGAGATATACCAGCTTTTACAAAGAGCGAAATGTACTATCGGAAATAATGCAGGCAGGCTTTGAGAAGAAGAGTGATTGGATAAAGCAGATTGAAAGTTGGCAGGATCCAGTTGTAAGTGATGAAAAGCTACCTGATTGGTCAGTTCAGCATGTTGAATCACTAGTTAGCAAATCCGTTTTACAGGTACAGAAGTGCTTTATTCAATGAGTTATACTTCGTTGTTGATGGATCTACCGTTTGGTTCGCTTATGACAACAAATGGTCAGAAGGTGAACCCGACATGGGCTTAGCCACGATTGAGCATTTCAAGAAGTACGGTCGTTATGCATACATGGAGTGTGAGTTATTCATGTTTCCTTTCATACTGAAGTTCTAATTATATTTATATATATAGCTTGGGAGTATTTCATGTTTACCACTTACGATGTTCACTTTTATGCTTCTTGGGCTCTGTTGAAGAATTGGCCTGCACTTGAAATGGGAATTCAGCTGGACTATGGTAAAACTTACTTTTTAGTTTCATATTTGAATAAGTTTTGAAACTTAACTCGTTCCAGCTGATCAAATCTACAGATCGAGTGATAAAACGGAAAAATCAATGTGTGAAGGACAGACAATGAAAGCCAAGAAGTATGGAAGAGCCCCACATGACCTCGGACATCCATGTTAGTCAGAATCGCTTCATACCGTTTTGTTCATAGAGCTGATTAAGTGGGAGAGCCTTTCATATCAACCAACGCTTATCTTCTACATGACACAGCCGAGTGGAGAGATTTGAACTTGAAGTTTGTTGCATTATGTTGGAGAGATTGGGAGAGCATTTATGAAAAGATGGGATATCCCAAGGAAAAGGTATATCCCTATTATTTCATTCTTTGCACTCTGTCGTTTTGCAGTCGATTGAAGTTCTTAAATTCTTTTATGAACGTTCCAAGTTCATTGTAGAGTCTGCTCTTGTCGAATGGGATTTAGATAAAGATGGAATGATTGAAAACAGTGGAACTGCTGATCAAACTTATGATGTCTGGACAATGACAGGAACTAGGTTAGTATCAAAATAAAGTTTCCATTGTGATTCTTAGAAACTCTTTGCAATTCTGTGAAGGTGTCAATATTTTCTCTCCTGACCAATGATATGCAATGACATTTAAGAATATGAACACAAAGTTCACGAATATATAACTTTTAGTTCGTATTGTGGTTCTCTCTTCTTATGTTCATTGTGGTGTTTAATCCGAATGGCCGATAAATTGGAACGTAGGGAAGATTTGAGTAAATACATGGATTATTTGGAGAGGGCTAAGGCTGTTTTCGTCAAGAAGTTGTGGAACGGAAGGTAGTATCCCGGATCATATTGTTCTCAATGACTTCGTGTCAGATATTTCAAATTCGACGAGAATCCTCTGAACTCTCGATGTGTCATGGCCGATCAACTTTGTGGCTTTTGGTTCCACCGTATGCTTGCTGTTGATGATTTGGTGGAAGATCAAATGGCAAACAAACTACATAAACAGAGGGCCATAAATAATAATTTTTTAGATTTCTTCAGCCCTCGACACTATTTTTAAGCTGAATGTCATGTCCTTTGATGATGGACGGCTGGGTCCTGTAAATGGCATTAGGTTAGATTAGGTTTTGATGCCAATTGAACTTCATTTTGTTAAGAGACGATGGTGTTGACGATACGTCATCCATCCAATCAGTTGAAGTTTGGACTGGCACAGCTTATGCATTGGCATCTTTCATGATTGCTACGGTAAGAAATGGAGAATAGTTTTCTGAGTCAAATCTATGCACGTGAACAGAACAAGTCAGAACAAGGATTCAAAACAGCCGAAGGTGTGTACCAGTCATGTTGGTATAGATTTGGTTTACAATATCAAACCCCTGAAGCTATATATAGAAACAATTATTACAGGTTCTTTTTTATTCTTCTATCTATTAATAATTGAGAAAATAATTTGCAGAGCAATTGGCTACATGAGGCCATTAAGCATTTGGGCTATGCAAGAGAGTTTGGAAAAAAAGTTGTAAAATTGCTGTCATCAGATGAATCCTATGAAGCTTTGAAGTTTTTTGAAACAATTTTTGTACATGTGCATGTAAATATCTTTAAAGTTATATTGTGAAGGCCTTATAAGGCTCATTTAGAATAAATCTTAACATCGAACTAGTAAATGTGTTGTTCTCTTCGTGAGCTCTGACGACATGAGGAATTGTTTTATACAGAAGCCTTTTCTACAAATAAAAGTACAAATATGGATGCATGTTAGATAAAGGTATGTTTCTGACAATGAGATGTAAAAAGTATGGGCCGTATGGATAGAGATAGAGTAGTTTATGGAACCTTAAACAGGAAATTGTTTTTGTTTGGATGAGATCTCAGTATTGTTTGTATGATTGTTAGTTGTGGTCATTGTTGTGCGAGTAGATGGAATGGGGTTATTGTAAATTCACGACGACGACGGTCCGTTCTGACGTCAGGGGCAGCTTCAACGGAATAGAGTTCCGATTGCTCGCACCTGGCACTGGCAAGAAATCGGAACCTGAAAGATATAGAAATAGCTCATGATAGTGTGCAGAGTAAAAAGAAGAAACATCTGTTCCCGACACTTTCCAAATCTTTTCTTTCAAGATTTTTAAAAGCTGAGTCCCAGATAAGAAACAGTCGACTTACCCTAACAGTAGCTTTAACATATGGAGAGTGGGAGCCAAACAGGCGTACATGAGCAGGACGATAATCGTATACAGTAAAACATTCTGATGTGAATCTGAACAAATATCAGATAAAAATTATTGAATTGGTTTTTCGAAGTTACCGTTTTCTATCAATTCCATAGCAAGGTGGCCGATCTTCACTCAGGCACTCTACATAGGTGGCTTTCAAACTGAACTCTTGATCTTGTTGAATTTCGACCCAGCTTCCATTAGATACTGCAGAGAGAGTTTAGAGAGATGCTAATAAGGATAAACCAACTGTGTCCATGACTCGGCTCATGATTATAGATCATTCTCATCGTACATACGTCTTCTGCAACACTCAATCCCGTAAGCACATTCTTTCCTCTCTTTGACATCTGAAAAAACTCTGAAGGTAAGCTAGTATGAGGTCTTTATCATACTGTAGTTAGCAAGGAAATGTCCAAATCACTGGGGTTCTCAGGATGATATGGATTAATATAAACAACTGAAGAGTGGATTTAAGAAGATAAATATCTTCATATGAAACTCACGGTAGGAACAAGAGCAAGTATAACCAATTAAAAGAAAGATTAAAAGTTGAAAACTGCTGATGCCTGAGTACGCCATGAACGCCAATACTTATCTGAAGGAGGAACACATTAGCAATCCAAGTACAAGCAGAAACGGAGAATGGAAGTTCGGTTGAGAAATAAACAAATCAAAAGTGTAAGTAAGGGTAATTTACCCTTTGAAAGGAAACAAAGTATTTTGATTAAGTAGTTCACTCTATCATAGCCCTTTTCGCTTCGTCTTTAGACTTCAGAAAACCACAAAAATGTTGGTTGAGACGAGATGTAGTTTGAAGCAAGAAAAAAACCACACATTCAAGTGTCTGACATTTTCAAAAAGTTCTAATCACTGGTTTTCTGAATTGTTAACCAGCAGCAGAGATTTCAAGTTAGTGGGCAGATATTTGAAGGAGATACGAGAGCACATGAACAACTAAGACAGAAAGGAGACAGGACCAAGCTCGCATAAGTATTTATATACAAACTTTTTCTATCATATTCTCGGAACTCCCGCCTATTACATCTTTAATAGATGGTAAGCAAGCAGTATATTGAGATGAGGGTGAACCAGGACCTCTAGAATTCTAATTAGTATTCCAGAGTAAAAGATCAGCAGATCGACATAGTTATGTACCAGTGTGTTATGCTTCAGCAGAGTGTTTCAAAGTTCCAGGAAACAAACTTTCTACTTACAGCGATTATAGACAATTATGAAATGATAATGTCTTAGGGCATGCCGATGCAGGCCAGCAGCAGAATGAGTGAAAACATCTCACGCGCTCTCTTACTTAGCAGATGTAAAAAATTATTTTGGTTAATTTGTGACTGATCTTACGTCACTCTCTTTTTTTCAGTGAAACATCAGCACATACACACAAACACATACACAGTCGCCTTAACAGTAAACAAAAACATGTATTGGTATCCACTTTTAGAAATGGCGTACCAATTCATGTAGTTATCAGTTATATCTGAAGTATCGGATTTGATCTTATGATTCTTATTACGAGATGTAATGGAAGACTGACATTATTAATTCACTCAACCGTCTAAGCGTCATCAAATATTTAAAATGACGTGACTCACGTAGTGCCGAACCCACGCGCCAATTCTTATGCGCGCACGTTGAATTTAAGTTTAAGCGCAAGAATTTGAATAAAACCATTAGTAAGTCTAATTAGTGCGAAAGAATACATGAGTATAATTGAATTCAGTAACACATACATATACGAAAAAAAAAAGAATAGAATTCAATGAGGGGTATACTTGATTCCTGACGTGGAATCGAGAGAGCCGATAGCTACACGCATTACTTAAGATTAAATGAAGAAATAAACAATTCAGCTTTTCATCCAGCCTCAATCTACGACAGATATCACCTGCTGTTATGACTGAAAGCATGGAGAAGCACATTTTAAAAGAGAGAGCCGATAGGGTTTGTTGGATGGGCCATAAGCAGACATAGTATCGTATTGTATCCGTGAATCAAACGAAAAATCTGTGAGACAGAATCTCCTTCATTATCAGCTTAAGATAAATTAGTAATAAATAGATTTTGTCATTGTTAGTGAACAATTGATGAGTGGATACAATTTGAGAAATAGCTCAAAAGGCTGAAAATTGTATTTTATTAATCTGAAGTGGAAGTTTCGATTATGAAGTTCTGCTAAAATAAGACTTTCCCAAATATGATGTGGCAAGTGGACAAGTTTCAATTTGTGAATAACAGGGCAGTTTTTGAGATATCCAGAAGTTATTGGAAGTCCGTCGTTTAATATTGTAAAAGTGACGATTTAATTATATAAAATGAATGACGAGATGATGTGTGACAAATGTGAAGAGATCAAAGTAAGCCTAGGAATTCTTAAGAACTCAGAAATGAAATTGGAAAACTGCAAACTTCTTCATCTCATACTTTCGTCATTCATTTTCTCACTCACACTCGAACTCGCACGCGTATGGAAAGAGACGAAAAGTGAAATTTCTTTAACTGTATACTCTGTTTTATCTGACAAAATTCTGTGAAATAATGTATTTAAATGTTGTGCGAGTCGAGAAACATCTGTTTGCCTACGCTCAGTGACATCAGAAATTGTGAAGACATACAATATAAAACGTGAACTGAGGAGAGACATGCGCATAGAAATAAGTGTTGCAGTGGATATCATGCATGATAAGCGAAAAATCGCTTATTTCTGTTTCCCATAATTGGCGGAGGGTGGTGATATTGCCAAAACTTTGAATCCGTAATGGAAGAATACACGTTGTTACTCTTTCGGTTAGTAGTGGTGAACAAGGTATACTACGGTTATAATCGCGGTCGCAATATTCATTTGTTTATTAGAATTCGAGAAATCTCATTCAGTACATAATCATGGAGAAAGTTGGTCATAGCTGTTCTGAAAATATTTTCTTTGCCAATTCATTTACAGAATCTAAGAGCTCTGAAGTTCTATAAAAAGAAGGAAGAAAACAATGCATCTCACAACTTTCAAAAAAGAACATAAAAAACTATTTTTGAGTTATTTTTCTTTACAAGATATCAGTGCCACATATGCTTGTATCCATTCCCAAATTTAGATTTTTAAACAGTGAAAATAGGAGATCGTGAGTTATATGAAGAATCAGAACTAGAAGAGTTCCTATATCTTATCGAAATGCGAAACAAGTCACGTTTCCACTCGTAACTTCACAATACTTCCTTGAATGAATGCTATAGCTGAATTCTCCAGTAGCACAAAAGACGTCAAACCTAAAAGATTACTTATAATTATGCGGGAATAATGTGATCCTACCGAGCTCCATCAAACGCTAACTCGGTGGCTCTCATGACCATTCTCTTGGCTACAGACACATCTTCCACTATGGCCTGTAGGGAGAGGTGATTAATATGTGTAAGAATGGGTTCAAACCTTTGCCATCACATTAGCCAAACTATGAGAATTGCAAGTTGAATTAGTATGAGGGACAGCTGTTTTCGAGTTCTAATTATACAACGTTTATTAATAAACCCCTTAATTATAAAATTTTAGTTTACCCTCATTCTCTTCAACAGCGAATGCCGTTTCTCCAAAGCCTCAAACGGAGCTAAGCCTGAAATATATTTCATTATTTTTCTTTTTCTGCAAAGCCAAACCATCTGGTACAGTCTTTCTAGACATTGGAAGTGTTGGCCATTCCTGTGTAGTTTCTCCCGAATGGAGATAGACAGAAGAATCTGTATCACCTTCTAAAACGTTAGCTACATCTGTAAACATCTAAATTTTCTTTCTCGTGCTCTCTTACTATTATAGAGGGCTGGTGGATTATCGTTCAATGCATCCATATACTGAACAGTGTCTGTTGTTCTGAAATGTGAAGAAACGAGTTAGAACAGATTTCATTAGAAACCTATAAATGTTTGTTGATACTGGCGGAGCAGGTGGAGGCAGAGCGGGAGCTGTATCATCGTAATCGTTTAATGATCTAGCTTTATCAGATGCATCAACATAAGCTTGGTTATCGGTCTATGTTCTGAATTATTGATACATTTCAATCTTTTTTCATACCAGCGGTGGCATCAGAGTCGGCATTATGGTTTCTCTGGGCTTTTGTCTGGAAAAAGAAGATAAGTTCGTTATCAAAGTATCGACTCATCACTCGATTATGTAGTTCTCGGTTGGTATGGTTGTGAATATCGGAGGTTGAACCTCTACTCCTACCCCGACCGATTTGTACTGCGGTTCTACCGTATATTGAGGCTGAAATTTGACGATAAAGCACTTATGAATTAGTTCAAAAGCGACCTGAGGGTTGTATGGCTGCTGCATAGTTTGTACAAAAGTGGGTAAAGGAGAGTAAGGGGGAGCCACAGGGGGAGCCACAGGGGGGGATATAGCAGGAACAGCAGGAATCCAACCAGGCTTAAGTAAAATTTTGATTATGCTTGTAAGAGAACTCAGAATACTTGATAGTGTGTTGTTGGAACTTGGATTGCTGGAGGTACCGGTAAACGCATTTGCTGATTTGGACACGGTAAAGGTATCGCGCACGTAGGAGGTGGAGGGCAGGATGAAGGACAGTTACATGATGAAGTTGAACAACCAAGAGGAGGGAAGAAAAACGTGGAGCAATAAGGGATCATTATAAGGAGAACAAAATAAAATATATGAAGCATATCTGAAAAAATATTAAAAGTTATGAACAAAGTAAAGCTATAAGGTTTTTGAAGCTGCTGAGAAAAGCTGAAGAACAATCCGTTGCTTCAATGACTAATGGTCAGTTGCAAGAATTTATAATGTGAAGGTGAAAGAGTTCTCAGGGTGAAAGTAGGCTGGCCTTAACGAGATTATGGCAAAAAGGACAGAAAAGATCAAGCGATGTTCTAGGTTCCATAAAAGGAGAAAGAGTCAACTCAACGAAAGAAGAGATGAATAGGAGAGATTAACTGACCAGCTACTTCTGAATGAACAATTGGTGGAACGAACAGTTCGATGGGGGCTAAGATGGTATTATACATTCTTTCTACTCTCACTGTCAAAACTATAACATGTGTCCGGGTGAAAAGTGAATCTTGCGACGATCGGTTATTGAATTCAATAAAAAAAACATTCAGTATATCAAAAAAAGTTGTAACGTCTTAAACCTGTTGCTTGTCTTCGCATTCAGTACATATCTCAGGTTTTATGAGGTTAGGCACAACCGCTCATACATCTGCATCAGTTCACAATGAATCCATGGCTTTGAGGGTGTTCACGTAAGATTTGTGCTTTACGTGAACCGGAGTAATCTACATGAAAATCTATTCTTTATATATGTTTTATGAAGAAGAATCATGAGCAATAGCTGCTAGTGTTGAAAAACTCATTTTGAAAGTTAAATGTTGACAGTAATCCCCTGTTGACCTACTTCCACAACCTAACTAAGAAAAATTATGTTCGCAATAATATGATGCACAAATTTGGTTGAATAATCCAAAATGGATTGGTATTCTTCATGAACATCTTCGAATATTGTAGGATGAGAGTTCTTTTTTGAAAACCATCTGCAAAAGCGGTCTCAATGGTTAGGAGATTATTTTTATCAGAAAAGTAGCGAAGAGTTCCTGATTAAAGTAAAGCTTCCAGAGATGACATCAAGTCAAAAATATGCTGTTTAGTTTGAGTTCAGATCATATCAGTTCAAATCAAACAAATCAGACTGTTCTGTTCCGTTTTCTCGACACGTAATGATTGAATCTTGATTTGAATCGGACCTAATGACGCACGGCTGATAAACTTCTAACTAATCAGTTTGAGGAGGGCAACAGTTTTCTTGATTTAGCATCATTTCATATCCGATAACAATCGCGTCTAAAGCTATATAACGCAGCACAGAGTAAATGGTGAGCACAGCTAACATGCTAAACATCTTCCTTCTCGGTAAGTTGTTTGAATTATTTTTCCACTGTACATCAGAACTGTTCAGTTTCCATCGCCGTGTTCACTACAACACCTGCGGCTGCCGTTACCTACTGTAATACTGTCGACGTGAACGTAAGTTCGAGCAACTTTCTCGCGGTTATTTCAATTTACTTCAGCTAGTTCGGAAATGCTACCAAAACTATATGGATAGTTTCTACATAACCATGAATGAAACGCTACCGGAGTATACATACTTCGCAAATATTCGTTCAAACTTGATCAAAACCGGAGGCCTCTATGAACAGAATCTCAATTGCCAGTAAAATGCGAATAAACGTTCTCGTCGTACCGAGCACTTTTTTCAGATATGTACTTGCTCTTCTGAACTGTTTAGATCCCTGTTTTGAATGTATTGGTCAATCAACTTTCTCAGCTCTTGGGGCTTCCAATAACTCAGAGGCTATTGATTATTGGGCAGATTTGTTGACAAATCAGTATCAGTGCACTGTTGGAAGAAAATGTTAGATGAATACTAGAAGAGAAATTCTTACTCGCTAATTTAAGTGAAGACTGATAACTTCTACTGTTATGAAAACTGCCGAGATGCTCACCGCAAGGACATCAATGCTTGTCATACTGCTCTCGGAAGAAACATTGCAAAAGGAATGGAAGTTTGCACGTGAGTTGTGGACATATGATGACATCGAAACTTTTTTTTCAGTGCCTTAGAAGAAAATGCGCTTTGCGAAGCAAACATTCAAAACCAATGCTGCGGACGAAATGCTGCTGTATTAGCCTGTAATAGTGAAGTAGCCGCTGTTCGTGCTTCACAAAATGCCTGTTCAGCCATGGGAAAAATGTTCTGCCCAGAACCTCAATAACAAGATAGATCAAATTCATTTACATAACACTTATTGTAACATGATAAAAGTGAAATATCAGAGATTAAAATATGAATACATACAATGGTGACGCAACCGTTCTGTGCTTCTGGAATTCTTCATGATAAGTTTCTCAAGTTCTGGCAATCATTTCACTGAGCTAAGCGTTTGTTTTTATACAATTATTATAGTAAGTTGACGAGTAAGAAAAATAATATGACTATTTTCGAAATAGTACTTGTCGATTTTTGTGACATGCATTTATCGTATCTCGGGTAATCAGAAAACTCGAGAGCGCATAATTGAGCATACCTACAACAATAACTGAAGCTTGATGTATAGAAAACACTTACAGTAAATCTCCGGTAGGGGTAGTCACATTCCATTGCACAGAGTTGTATTTTAAATATGTCTCTAAGACATTATTGTCTGTCTTTATCCTTTGCACCACACTATCCATCACAGTCGCGTTTATCTCTCCAGAAATATCATATGTGCTTTTGAAAGAGTACTCGAACTGAAAGTTGACGAATCCACTACTATTACTATTCAGCTCTGTCAAATTGACATAATATGTTCTGAAAAAAAAAAACTTTTTTTTACAACAACAAAAAAAGGTTTTGTTCTTGAGAATTTGTTTGATTTCATGTTTTACTGGTAATGTGCCTCGATGGCCTTTCTACATTTACCTGAATCTACACTTACATTATCCGTACATTTTACTTTGACATCAGAGTCTATCTACAATGACCTACATGTTGTCATCTCAAACTACAAATACTTCGCGGTTTAAAAATTCACTAGACATACGTTTACATTACGATTCAAACATTTATTAGTTTTACGTGTATCGTGGGTGGTCTGCACATGTTAGTTTTTCTGGAGGTCTGAAAGACTCCTTCTTCTTGGGTGGTCTATCAAGTTGATTTTCAAATGAACTTAGTTCATATCTTGGTGTTCGGCAAAAACTATTGGTTCGAAGATTGTGAAGCAATGAGTTCGAACATACTCAAGAATACAACTTTTAGTGATGCTTTAGTTTTGTTGAACCAGCAGTGAGTTTTTTTTCACTACTTATTTCAATACCCATCAAACTAGGTATAGAGAAGAATCGTATGTGGAGAAAATTGCTTTCAAAAAAATGAATCGCGGAAAATTCAGCTATTTTTTGAAAATTGAAGATAATTTCGCAGCTCTTGACATCACGAGGGATTGCTTCAGCCCTTGGAGTGGTAAAGGTTCGTTCAATGATTGTCTCAAAAATTCAAATGTGTTTCAGATCGTTACGGCAAGCGTGAAACATCCAATGTAGGTTCTCGGTATGTTAACTTCGACGGATCTTCTTATCGATTGTGTGACGAAGTGTTGGAGTATAAGCTCAAAGTTGTGAGAAACACTCATTCATCTATTGATGGCTTTAAAAGACAAGTCATTCAAAAATTGAGAGTACGTTGATCCTTACTTTCGATATTTTCAGATCTTTTATGTAGAGAAAGAAGGGTTTCCCGTCACAGACGTGCTCTACATTTATTCTTCAGAAGTGTGTTTCGATTCGCTTACAAAAATACAGACATTAATTTCAGAATAACTTTAAAACTCCTCTGCAACGAAACCCCCGAGTTCTTGCTTCTTATTCAAAAAAGTGCAGAGATGCACTGGCTCTCAGAACGTCTCGAAACGCAAAATCATTTTTGGCAGAGAGCGGTGTTAAAGCATCCATGTCCCAAGTACCACATTAGCTTTTTTATCTTTCATTCTTTATATTACAGCTGTCCAGCTTGAGCCGATCTGTGAAAGATCATATCAAAACAAGCTCAGGTAGAAAAGCTCCAACAGACTTGCATAAAGTTATGGATCGGTTTGTGAACAAAACGAATCCTGAAGAGCTTATTTCCCATCCAGTCATTGAGACAAAAGGTGATTGCATATCTCATAAAAAAATTTTCGATGTTTGTCAGAAAACGGAAAAGTACATGTGCGCTTGCTTATTGGTTTTCCGAAAGCTTTCTCCTGTTTTGGTAAAGGCTTACCTACAGTTGAAGATGTTTCACATCACAGAGAGGAAGTTCGTCGTATTTCTTACTTTCCAACAGCAGAAGCTGACCGTTTTTTCAGTATGATTATGATTATCTATATCATATTTGTATCCTTTTAAGATTCGTACCTGGAATCTTGTAACGTGTCAGGTGCGCTTCCTTGTCTCGGTTCATGTGTCATGGTAGACACTACTTTTTCCTTGTGTTCTTCCGAGTATGTCACTGTTGCGATTGGGGTGAACGACGTCTTTAAGTAACTGAACGATAGTTCTGATTAGCTTTCAAGTATCTTCAGATCTAAGAACTCTCAGAAATCAGCTAGCATCCTTCTTGCTTATATGATACACAACAGTAAAGAGTTAGAAGAGCACGAACAGTTCTCACGATTCCTCAACGATCTGTTCGAGAAGTATTGTAAGAATACAACTTTGAATCTTCTAGTACATGATGGTGAAACATCATTCAAAGTCTATAATTCTGTAAGTTTTCATTCCTTACTTTATGTACACGTTTCCAACAGGGTTCATATCTCAAAGATTGTATAAGCGTAAGGTGTGATGTTCACCGTCTCAGTAACCTCAAATACGCACTGAGGAACGATTTCCGTGTTGATTATGACCTGATCAAGGAAGAGCTTTGGGGATGTAAAAGAAGAGTGAGTGAATGAAGTTTATACCAGAAATAGAATTTTTTGAGTTGCCGCAAGGGAATGTGCTCAAAAAAGGAGTGTTGAGTTGTTATTCCCGAGTTGATTATGATTGGAAATTTCAAGTGCTAGTGGATGAATGTGAAAGTGAAGCTGCAAAAAGATGGTTGTTACATTTGTACAAAACAAACTTTTTAAATCACCATTTCAGGTTGATGATCAACAAGGATAGTCTGTACGATCACAATAGCATGTTGACAAAACTACTTGGAGGCTGGCCTGCTCAATATTTATCCACTAACATAATCGAGTCGAAAAACTCTTTTTTAAAAACTTTGATAACCTCCAAGAAGCCAGCTCAGAAAGTATTGGATGACTTTCTGATGTTACACAAAGGTATAATTCGCTATCAACAAACTATATTGATATTTCACAGAAGAGATGGATGAAAGAGTGAAAGCAGTATCTGGCGTGTCAAGCAAATATGTAACTGAGTTTCACATTAATCATGAAACCTGGGAGAAAAAAACTAAAACTGAAAAGCTAGAAGTTCTCTCCACGTTTGGCCTTCAAGATTCGGTTCACTATGACGAGCTCAGTGTTTTCCCAACTTGGTCTCTACCAAGGAAGATTAAGGGAGGAGAGCTTGCAGTGAAGTTGAAAGATTACGATGTTCATACAAGCTCATCAGATACGAAAACTTTTTTCGTCATTAGTAAAGAGAACTACAGAGAGTCAGTTTGTTTTTTCTTCTTCACTTTAGCATGAGCCGAGCTTCAGGTGTGTAAGGGTGTGCTGCGTGGACAAAATTCTGAAGTGTTTTGGCTATGTATGCCGTAACCATTCGAACTCTCACTTTTGTCTTCATTCGTAAGTGAAACATTATCTCTATCATTTCACTTTTTTTCAATTTAGATTGGTTGTTGCTCTGGTGTTAAACTCGGAAATGAAAGAAGAAGTTCTACAAACCATGAATTCGATAAGATCTAAACAAACCTGCACAAGTTTGCTAAGGGAACAGATGAAACCGCATCATGGCACTAAAACCAATAGAATTGGGAAGAACTTTAGCAAAGGAAACTATTCGAGAAACTTCGTTGCAATGGTCGAGTGAGTTGAAAAAAGTAGAATAATTACGAGATTTCAAACAGCTTAACTTCATCATCTTTTGGGGAAGATTCCATGATAGGAGAGCAGGAAAACATTGATATTGAGCTTTAACTTTGGTACGGGAAAATGAATTTGTTAATTTAGTGATTTTTGAAAACTAACATGTGCAGACCACCCACGATACACGTAAAACTAATAAATGTTTGAATCGTAATGTAAACGTATGTCTAGTGAATTTTTAAACCGCGAAGTATTTGTAGTTTGAGATGACAACATGTAGGTCATTGTAGATAGACTCTGATGTCAAAGTAAAATGTACGGATAATGTAAGTGTAGATTCAGGTAATTGTAGAAATACCTGCCTCGATAGCTCAGTTGGGAGAGCGTTAGACTGAAGATCTAAAGGTCACCAGTTCGATCCTGGTTCGGGGCAATGTTTTTGCCTTTCGATTTTGTACAAGAGAAAAACTCACTCTACATCTATCATACTTTTGTAGTCTTCAGAAACTCTATAAATTCTAAATGCTGGATTATTCGCACCAGCTCCACGAAGATCAGAGAACCAAGGTGTAACAGCAGGAGCCATTAAAGACATTTGAACAGGGTTACTGGCTTCATCCTAATAGTAGGAATATCAATTTCGTTTCGGAGTGGATTCATAAATACCCTGATAATATGAAAAGTGTCGGTATGATGATGTCCATAAATCATCCATTTAATGATGTTTGCATACTTGACGGTGATGTTCAAGAACCGTTCATTATATTGTGGACGGAACCAAACATAGTCAGGAGTTCTTTCGAATGCTAGATGAATATTTGAATTTGAAAGTTTTTTGATCATTACCACCAGGGGGAATATGAGCAACGACGTGAACAAAATTGTCACAATCATTGTTATTAATTTGATTGGAGCATTTAGAAGCTTTCTCTAACTCAGACTCCATAAAGGCAAACATCTCTGCTGGATCATCTGGATTGGTGAAATTGACGAAAGCATCATTGGCTCTGTACGTAAGCATAAAGTTCAAATTTCGTAAAGATGAAACAAACTTGTAGTAGAGGTTAGTGTTCAATACGAGATAAGTTACTCCAGATATCCTTCTTTTATAATAACCACCTCTCAAGAAGTTTTCCTGGAACAAAAGATAAAAGTTATACTATTACTAAGAATTAGATAAAGAAGCGATAACAAAAAATGATAATGGGTGGCATCTTCTCCCAACAACGAGCTTCCTGCCGAATCATGAACTAACTTTCTGATCAGCATCGATGTACTCTTTCCATAGCTCATAAGTTCTTGCATACAGGTTACTATAAGTGTCATATCCATTCGCCGGAGCATAGTCATGATTACCGAAAGTTGGAAGCATAGGAACGTTTCTGAACTCATTTCGGATAAGAGTAGTTGTTGTATTGACGCAGTTATAGACATCTGAAAAAACAGGTGTTTCCATTACTCTCATGGGACGTTTACAAACAATCCCATGAATATCCATCTATATGAGGAACATTGTCTCCTGTCCAAAGAATGAGGTCAGGCCAAACTACAAAATCATGAGCTTGCTTCAACGTGTAGGTAACGAGAGCCTGCAAAACAAACCAGCATGGTCAAGTTAGCAGAGCATTCGATAAGCAATTTTTGAGAGTTGTTATCAATGAATTTAATTACCTCAGAAGAATGAATGATTCAGAGGAAAATATATGGAAAACTTATTGATAATTGTTATAATCCGATTTACATTATACAGGAGCTGGAATTATCACAGGAATGGTGATATGATTGTCACTGCTCCTGATCAAATCGAAACAGATGAAAAATGAACTCACTTCTGGGGAATCGCACATATAATCTCCGTAAGATCCAAGTTTCTTGCCTCCAGGCTGATTAGAGACTTTATGACACATCTTAGAAGTATCCCCTGACGTGGAATAATCAGAATCCATATGAAAGTCCGCCAAGTGTAAAATTGATTTGAAGCCTTCTCCTAAGCTCAGCCACGAACATGATAAAAGTAAGAGGAGATTTATTTTCATCCTGAAAGATTTTCGTGAGAACCGAAAGAAAAAAACAAGCAAAGTAGAGAGGAGGAACGCGTTATCACAAACAGAACTCACATACAGTATTGGCTAAAATGGATTATAATAATTCTAATTTGTGTCGAATGAACTCAACTTTTTCTCTTCTTTAAGTCTTTGATTACACAAAGTGATAAAATCATCATGATAAAGGTAATGACTGATAACACGAGAACTCATCGAGGCTTGCCCAAGAGGAAGGATCATAGCTGCAACTTGCTGTAATTTCGTGAAACATCATAGTTCACATGCTGATTGAGTCATCATACTGTACCAGAATCCCAAATCTACCGACAAATCCTCTTGCTTACATATTCTCAGAGTGCTTCAGAACACTGACGACTACCTGAACAATGTCATGTCTTCCCGACCTGTTTGCATTCTGCGTACTGTATGTGTGTGTTTTTCTGCGTACGCTCATTTGAATTTGAATTTCGCGCCGTGGTGCATAGCGCGCTGTTGTTGCCACTTTTAACTTTGAAACTTCGAATTTTAAGATTGTTTAGTGATATATATATAAAAATTTGTGAGGGTTAGAGAAGAAGACCATAATTTTTCAGTAGAAATGTTATCGACTGTACCAGAAGCCTTGAAGCAAAGATTTGAATATCAGCCTGTTTTCAATAGTCAGCTAGAACACCGCACGTATGATGAGGCTTATGAAGTAAAATTTCTCACAAATAATGGTTTGACATCTATTAACCTTTCATCTTATCTCTAGTATCACAGATGAGCTGACCGGATATTTGGCCGTTTTTTTGAAAAACGAGCTTATTGTTTATAAAACCGCTGACTATGGCTTTTTCAGTAAATTTCTTTGCCCGAAAGGGTCGAACATCCAAGATGTAGCTTTTTTACCCGATAAAGGTGTGTGTTTTAGTTACATTTACTTTGTATTTCCTTTTTCTTAGATAATGTATTTGGATTAGCTGTAGCTATTAATAGTGATGAGGATGGCTACAAAGAGAACTATCTAGCTCTCGTTCACCTGTATCGTGGTGATCTAGTAGTTCTTCAGAAAATTGAAATCCCTGACGAAGTGAATTCTAATATTATATATTCAAATCTATTTTTCTCTCCAGATCACATGCATAAAAGTGCTACTAACAGATATAGCCACAGCTAACAGAAAAGACACCCTAAGTGCGAGGATGCAAACTTGGCCGCATGTTTTGGCCGTAGGTTTGTTCTTCTGACGATATTCTTTTCACCAATCTTCTTTACTTTCAAGGAACTAAACGGTGTCATTGTTATTTAACTTTCTTCTCTGTAGAAAAACGTATTCCAAACGAAAAGTCTGATACTATTGTCACTAAGTCACTAACTGACGCCCTCAGTAATCTTCTGTCTTCTCTTCATCCTTTATTCATGTCTTTGCAGAACCCTTTGTGAGCGGAAGTAATTTCAATTATAGGTTTGATCATCCTGGTCATGGTTCTAGAAATCGTGCTTTCGAAAAAGGTTTGTTAATTCTTTTTCTTTTCCTGCTCATTATGTTGCTCAGAAAATGTTTCTGTTACTTCGATTGGGTTCATTGATAGATATAATACTATGGTTATTGGTTTAAGTTTTGGTGGAATAATGACTGTGTCATTTGGTAAAAGCACCGCTATGTAATCTCTTGTCTCTTTCTTACTTTGATTCATCTTCTCCTTCTAGTGTTGGACATATATATGCTAGTTCTTCACCTGTAGTTCAAATTTCTTATATGGAACCTCATGATGACCCACACAACGATGTATGGTTCTGCGTAGGCCATGCGTATGTTATCAATTGTATTTCCCAAATACGAAATCTTTTCAGTAAGAGAAACGATGCTGTTCGTTCAGGACTTCAAATAGCTTTGTATAGTGTTAGTAAATCGAAGACGGAGCCAGATGATGCCGAACTTTTCGTCGCTTTAAAGCTTTCGGTTTGACTTTCCGCTATCTATAATCTAGATGTTTGACGTTTCTAGCATTTGTTCTCTAAAGGTACCCAATGGCTTTCTATGCGAACACTAGTCTGTCACAAGAAAGGAAGAGATTCGATGAACGAGTCCAGCATGCATTCGTCCTCGCAATCGTCGTCTGGTAAGAAGAGAGAGAGTTTTACCAGGTGGATATATATATACTTCAGATTTTGAACGTTCCTTGTTGTTCCTCTCATATTTAACGAAAGAAAACGAACTGATGGTTTGTAGATTCTACCGCACTCTCAATTCACTCTATCTTTGCAGGGAAATTTGTTCGATTTGGACGCTTATTATTACAAACGACTCATTGAGCAAGTTTGTCCTGATAAAACTCTTGCAAGTCAGAATCCATTTTTATCTTTTATATGGCCTTGCGAAGGCTTAACAGCTGATTTCAAGGTTAGTTCCAGTTAGGATTCTCCATTATTCATGACACTTTCAGGATGTCTTGGTGGACGGCGAGAGTGTGTTCCGACTAAGGTCAAATATAAGTGATGCTGATCAGCTATACTATCCGTCAAATTTTGAAGTGATGGTGTTTTTCTTTTTCTGACAACACATGTCTTTGCAGATTCCCCGTGTTCACGCAGCAACATATTCGACCATTCATCATTTTTCAGTTTCTTCTTTAAAAAGACAGGTACTTTTCTAGTTTGACTGTTTATATTTACTTGCTTTTTAGACTATGAGCAAAGTTGTAAAAAGTTTGAAAAAACATTTGAAAGATCCATTGGAGGCTGCAGAATGGCTGCAAGCTCTCGGACTTCCTGGAAATAACGAGGTAATTCAAGCTTTAGTACTATGTGGTTATCATTTTCTTCAAGATGCATCCTCTTCATATGATCTTCTCTTGTTTGATTCAATACCATTATACTAATGCTATTTTGAAAAATATCAAAAGCGGCAACTTGCAAGACGCAGCGATGCTTATGAAGATTCGTTCTTGGATGTGGACCGAAATAGAATTAGCCAAGGAAGGAATGGATGAAGCAGGTTTGTTGTGATAGTTTTTCTGAAAAGTATGGGTTCATTTCAGTCGGGCCCCTATTTCATCGACAATCGAAGCCGCTTGCTCCTGAGGGCCACCGCAGGTTCAACTATGCTGTAAACGTTTTTCATGCTGGAGTTGACATTTTTGAGGAACTTATTCCTATCCTTTCCGAGAAGAAAGATATATGTACTGGTAAGTTGAGTTTCTAGATTCTTATTTAATCTGATCTATCTTACAGAATCCCTTATTCGGGAACTAAAAGCGAAGCGAACTGCTTCATATAATTTATCACAGTATGCTTTATGCATCGAAACATTTGTTTATAAGGAAATGCTGCCATTACCACATAACAGCAAGAACATTTGGAGAAAAATGAATGAACAGACCTTAGAGAGACGAGATGAGTTAAGAAGAGAGAAGTAAGTGGACTTTTAGGGGGAACATTTGAGGTTAATGCATCATCATAGGAAGTATCTCAATATTGATAACTTGGTTTCCAAGATGCGACTAGTAGAACCAACTCTCGGTTTCGGTCTGAGGGAAGAAGATGAATACTATCCTCCTGTCATTCTCGTAAGTGAAATAGTATCAGAAAGCAGATCAAAAGTTTTCAGAATCTTCTTGCTCCAATTCTGGTTATGACGATTTCCAACAAATCCAAAAAGGATCTTCTTATTTATTATTTGATACATTATTTAAGCGTGGAAGACTTTTTCCATGGTATTCCAATTTCTGTAAGTTTCTATTTACAAAATTGAAAAAGTATAATTTCATTTCAGAAAAAACACATTTGCGACAGAGTTGAGGAAACATACAGCAATATTTTTGAAATCGAAATGAAGGAAGTAGAGAACGTCTATGCTCAATGGACAGAAGATTATGGTGTCAGTAACTCGGAGAATATTCCCATGGAGATATCTGAAATTCGAACGGCCAATGAACTGGATTACTTATATGATTTACCAAGAGCTCTGACGGAAACCGAAGAGAAATCTTTGAGAGGTTTGTCTGCTGAAAATCAAAGTTCATCAAAAAAATTTGAAGACAAGTTGAAAGTGGAAGAGTTTGGTTTTTTCCGTTGGCAATGTTACCTCATCAAAAACAGCAGATACAATGAAGTGGAAGTTGTGAGTTTTGGAAAGTCTTTCTCATAAATGTAATAAAAAACAGATCGAAGAGAATACCTCGTCTGATAACGCATACGTGCGAAAATACTTCACTGCCTTACCAGGAGTTCTCAAACTGAGAGGTGTGAACTATGGGAACAACTCTATTGAATATCCTGTGAAATGGCCCGCGAACATAATGGACGCTATCAAAACATTCAGTATGCTCTCGCAATTTTCTTAAACTGAGTTACATTTTCTAGACAAAGATACAGTCCCAGTCGAAAAGCCTGTCTTATTCAAGTCACGAACTCCCCTTCGTTTACGTGGAAGGTTAGTCTTAGTACTATCCTCGTCCTCGAATCTATTCATTCAGAGAAAACATAAGACCGGAAAGCCAAAAGAACTTTTCGGAGAACCTGGAACATCCCTGTGTATTTGATAGCACCGTATGTCTGCTGTACGTCTTCAACTCTTATAATGTATTCCAGATGAAAACTCCCCCACCCAAGGTATTCCGTAACGATGAAACTCCTACCAGCCAGTACGTTTCTCAATCTGTTTCTAAACTAGCTGTTTTTTAAGTAACATTCCTGAGGAGGCGTGGAAAAAAATCAACGATGTTTTGAAGACTCCAACCTCAAGAGCCCGAACCGCCGCTTTAGCTCACATTTCTATGGATGCTACGCCTGAGGAAGTGAAACAACTCAAGCCACCAACTAGTATTCTCAAGTCCGCTGTGAAAGGAAGACGTAACTTCAGTTGAAATTTGCCTATTCACCAAATTCCTTTTCAGTTCCACCCAGTCCTGCTAGGAACAGAATCAGATTTGACTTACCGGGCGATGTATCTCTCGATTCTACTAATCGCTCTATCCAGCAAATCTATCAGGTAGCCTTTATTATAAGTGTTTTCCAATTCATATTGCTTTTAGGATAATATGGATAATCAAGACGATGATGCGACAGATGAAGAGTCTGTAGATCTCAGAAAGCAAGAAGTGATTTGTGAAGAATCTAAGGATGAACCATCAGTCCAAAGTTCTTCCGATGACATTTCTTCTGGACAAGTTGATGATTGCAATGAGATCATGGTTTACGAAGATTCGAGTGCACAGTGAGTATTTTTTCCTTATTCTTTCATCTTAAATTCTTCGATAGATCACAGTCACCTGTGAAAACTGCGGAAGCTGCTGATGTCGAAAACTCGGAGATTGTTGAGGCTATTGAGGAAACTGAAAATGTCGGAAATTTGGAGAGTATTGAGAATGTTGAGACGGCTGAAAATACCGGGGACTGTAATAACAGCTCAGTCCTGATTAGATCAATGGTTTGATATATAATAAGCTACTTGAATTATTTGGATAATTTCAGGAAGAACAACCAGAAGATGATGATCTAGATGAGCCTATCGTTGATCCATTCATGACCCATAATTTGCTCAATGTAAGATTCGATTAGAATACTTTTCGAATTTTTTTTTTCAGAGAAGTGATGTTCTCCATGTGGACATTCCCGCTCTCACTCTACCTATAACTAAGATCAGTTCACCGGTTCGTAAAGAACCCGAAGCTCCTCGAGTATCTGAACCAGAAGAGCCCATTATCAAGCCTACCAGACCTATAATTAGAGTAAGTCTGAATATAATGTTTTTAACAACTCTAAAATTGTTCAGCCTGAGATATCTTCAACCGAAACGCATATCAAAATCGCTGATGTCATTAAATCTGATGTTGCCTCCACTAAATCGAGCATCTTCGATACATTCAAAACTACTAAATTTGATGTTGCTGTGAAAAACGACCTCAAAGCTCAGCCTGAGAAGGTTACAACGATTGAAGTTCACTCCAAGGTTGTGGTTACCGAAGAGAAGTCTGAAGATCAAAAAGTGGAAACCAAAGCTCGATCTGAAGATATTCCTCCTGCCAAAGTTGTCGAGCAAAAGGCTGAGAAAGTGGTGCCAACACCAACACGTACATCTAGTCGCCTGCAAGAGGTTTAATTAAGCAAAAGAACTTTCACCAAATTTCTATTATTGCAGAAGAAAGCTGAAAAAGCAAGTAGTGCTTCCCGACGCTTGTTTACAAACAACGAAGATTTGATGAATCTCATGGAAGTAAGTTAACTTCTCTCACTGTTGGATTTCAGCTATGTCTTTAGGAACAAGTGAAGAAGAGCAGAATAGGATACGTAAGAAAGAGAGCTTCTTCAGAAACATTGCCTGTTAATTCATTTATGAAGAAGCCTGATATTGTTGACACTATCCTTGAGGAGATCGAAGGTAATTTCAGTTTTTTGTAGTTGTGTGTAAGTTGTCGGTTCAGAGCCGAAACGTAGAAGACGCAGTCGTAGTATGACTAGAATTATGGAGAAACCTTCCTCTAAGAAAGAACTAGAAATTGAAACTCCTGTTCCTGCTCCAGTTTTAGGACTACCTCCTAAGCCTCCAAGACCTTCTCAAGATTCTCAAGTGAGTTGAGATTAAACTATCTAGTTGTTGTTTTTTAAGGCTAGTGCTCGAAAAGGAAGAAGCACGACCAAGGCTAAGTTAACTAAATCTGATGAATCGCCTCTTAAATCCATTGAAGAAGCAGAGGTTCGTCAGGCATATAGTTCTATCATGATGCGCTACTGTTTTCAGCCCTCCACAGCTAAAAGAAGTAGAAGTGCTACTAGATCAAAAACTGCTAAGTCTTCCGTAGAACCTGAATCCGTACCAGTGCTCAAAAAACAAGCGAGTGAACCACCAGCACCAGCAAAACGTGCAGCTTCAGTGAGACGAAGCCCATCCCCGGTAATTATTCAGTACCTTTTGAATCACATTTATAAGTAAGATCATCTTCATGCGAATGTTTATAGAGCGCTGTGAAAGAAAAGGCACCGACGAGCTCGAGAAAACGAGCTTCTTCAGGTAAGATGGATAAAAGGATCTATTCAATTGAATGTTTTACTTCAGAAACTTATGTTGCTAACACGGCAATAAAGAAATTCGATACAGTCGAAACCATCCCTGAAGAAGTCCAAGGTAGTTTGCTGCTCCCACCATCAGCTAATTTTTTCTATAGAGCCCAAAACGAAGAGAAGAAGTCGTAGCGTTACAAGAACAACAGAGAAACCTACGAGCAAGAAAGAACTTGTTATAGCTCCAGCCGCTGAGGATGAAAGTAAAGGTTAGATTTATTAATCAGTTGTTCTGGACTCGATGTTTCTCTTTAGGAACAGGAAGGAGAAGAAGTGTTAGTCGCGCTACGACTCGAACCACTGATAAGGCTTCTTCAAGTAAGGAAGAACTAGTAATTGCTCCTGCTGTTCAAGACAGTAAAGGTAATTACTTTTTTGTTTGAAGCTCATATGCTACATTCACTATGAATCATTGTTCTTAAACTATCTAGTGTTTTCAATTCCTTTTCGTTCTTCTATAAATTCTCCAAAGCTTATCGTTGAGGGTGTACCGCTCAAATTTTGATTAGCTTGAATGTTTGGCAACAGTTCACAATGATAATTGCAGAAGCAGTGAAGAAAAGAAGAAGTCGTAGTAGCAGTAGAGCTAGTGAGAAACCTTCTTCTAGCAAAGAAGAACTTGTGATTGCTCCCCCTGCTACTATAGAAGAAAGTGAAGGTAGGAGGACCACTTCCTTATTCTCATGTTCTGATCTTTTGTAGAAGAACCAGTCAAAAAAAGAAGAAGTCGTAGTGTTTTAAAGACAGCTCCAGAAAAGCCAAATAGTAACAAAGAAGAGCTTGTAATAGAAACACCAAGTCGCCGAGGAACAAGAGTTTCCAAACGTATTGAGAGCAGCAGAAACTGCTGATTTTGAATTTTGACATAATTTAGTGAATTATTTTGTGTATGTAAATATATTTGGATATTAATAATGAACGTATCTTCATTCAACTGTTGATTGTGAAAACTGTTTAATACGGATAATTATTTGTGAAAATATTTGAATGTTCGTTTAAGTGATGGCCTTCGTGCTCCACGGTTAGAAACACTACGGTACGTAGCAGACACAGCTGTCTATTTATTCATGGCCGGCGCGAGCAGACTAACATACTTTTCCGTTGCTTATTTTGACAGAGCTTCGAGTATTGTCTCCAAACACATTAACTTATTATATTTTCTCTTTTATCTCTTCATCTTCCCGTAGCATATTCTCTTCGCTCGACTGATGTTATGCGTCTAATGATTTTCCTACATTGCGAAATATCATCTTTGATCACCGTTTTCTAGGTAATTTCTTCTGTAGGAATGACGATGGAGCCTACAAGGAATGCTCCTCGATTAACAGAACTTGAGTTAAAGAAACAGGTAGGGCATGAATCACGTAAAATGGAAAAATTCGTTTCCTGCCACTCAGAAATTAGCCGAGCTTAGAGCCAACAGACAAAGGCAAGATGAAGAGCGAAGGGAAAAAATTTTAGCCGCTGCTAATCTACCAGCAAATGGTACGAAATCTTTATTTTGCTGAAATTCTTTGTTTTACATTTTCCTTTTTCGTCTTAAGGTCGTGTAACAGCTTCCGCTGCTGAGTTACAAGAGATATTAGCAAGTGTTGGAGTTGATCCCGCTCCACGACTCGAAAGAACTCCAGAGAAGGCTAATGGCGCTACCCAATCTGTTAGTCGTCGTTTTTTTTATGTATTGTTCGCTTATTACTTCAGACAAATGTTTCTCCTGCTGGAGGAAACCAAATTGTTAGTGCCTCACGCATTCAGAGTCTAGACTTCACTAATGTCCAAACTGTAGCTATCGCTTTAAAAGAATCGGTAAGAACAGGTTAAGGTTGGCTCCAGAATTAGCTTCCTTTGCAGACTAATTACTCGAAAACTACACAAACCGATGATGAACGTGTTAGTGTTGGAGAATTTAGTTTAGGAAGTCAAGAATTCGATTATGACGATGACATGATGCATATGGATGGCGGATTCCGTGGTTCGTACATGTTTTGTTTATTTGTGATTCTTTTCATTATTTCAGCAAGAACTCATTCTCATGACTTAGAATCACCCATGACTGAAGACCTTGCCAGTATTCTACAGTTCCAATTTGCTAACAAGCAGAGAGAAGAGGTTTGACTTCTGATAAGCTTGTTACTTAACGAGGTTTTGTAGGCTGAACAAGCCAAAGAAAATCAGGAACCTGCGCGACCTCGTGATCTAAGTGATGAGGAGAAGAAGCAAATTATGGCTACACTCTCTTTCCAAGTATATAATCATATCGTACATCTTATTATCATTTTGTTTTGCAGAAATTTTTTAATTATTCTGTAAAAATTGTTGAGAGGGCTCTTGCTGAGGATGTGAGTATTGATTGTCAAGGCCTTTGAGATTTATTTGTTCAGGATGGAATTTTCATTGATTATGAAAAAGACAGTGCTGGAGAAGTTGTTGCTAGCAGTGATCGTCTTGTTTTATCCCGTCAGTTTTATGATAAGAAATGGACGACTAATAGGTGATTAGAGGGATAGAAGCTTCTTGACAGTGAATCGTTGTTCAGAGAAGTTACCGGGATCGCCTTTGCTGATCAGCATCCGGAGTTACTAGCAGTTTCCTACGATCAAAATATGGATTCCCCCACTGAACCAACTGGAGTTGTTGTTATTTGGAACACTAAGTTTAAATCCCAAACACCTGAGTGAGTTATTTGAAGTTTGCAAGTAGTAATTGACTGTTCCAGATACGTTTTCCACTGTCAATCCAGACTTTTATCTGTGACATTCGCCCGTTTTCATCAAAATTTAATTATGGCCGGTTGCTATTCCGGTCAAATTTGCATGTGGGATAATCGCGTCGCCAATAAAAAGACTCCCATTAACAAGGTTCGTGTTCCTCTACTCAACTAACCTGATCTGTATGGTTTGAAGAGTCCTCTAAATGCCACTGCCCATACTCACCCTGTATGCGCTTTAACTGTTATTGGATCAAACAATGCTCATAACTTGGTAAGCGTTAATTATTCAAAAAACAACTCTTTGTTTGATCGACAGGTGTCCCTGGGCTCAGATGGCCGTGTATGTACCTGGAATGTAGATAACCTCACTCAACCTGTGGATGGAAAAGAGATAATGAACAAACAGGGAAAACAAGTAACAAACAATCATTTTACATGGCTCATCTGTCTTTATAGTTCCCTGTAACTTGCATGTCATTCCCCGTTGCTGAGATGAACAATTTTGTTGTTGGATGTGAAGATGGTAGAGTATATGCTGTTAGCAGGCATGGAGGAGCAAGCTCCTCAGCAATGGAATACATGGATTTCCCTGGTTATTACTTGAACTCTTTCGTAATTGTAATATATGTTTGTAGGTCATTTCGCCGTTGTTACAAGTGTTGCTTTCCACAGAGCGTTAGGTGCCATAGATTTTTCTCATCTTTTCTTAACGTCAAGTTGTGATTTCACTGTAAAGTTATGGAGTACTAAGGTAGTGAAATAGCTTCAATCGCTTCAAATTGTATGCTCTTCAGGATCCTCAGCTCAAGTTTTCTTTCGAGGCTCATACTGACTATGTTTTCGACGTAGCATGGTCGCCAGTTCATCCTGCTGTGTTTACAACTGTCGATGCTGAAGGAAATGTAGCGATCATCTTGTTTTTGTGATTATACGCAGTGCATTTAGCTCTTCTTATGGAACTTGAATGAAGACACCGAAGGACCAGTATCAAAGATCAAAGTAGTAGAAGATGATAAAGTGCGACGCGTACAATGGGCTGAAAATGGTTTGTGATGTTGTTTTCAATAGTTACTCATCCTCTGTATATCAGGTGAGCAACTCTGCGTAGGCGACTCTAAAGGCCATGTACACATTTATGATGTTCATGAGAGTATGTACGTGCTGAGAAGTGAAGAATGGACTCGATTTGCTAGGTAAGTATAAGATGAGCATGGGAAGGTATGATTGTAAATGAATGTACAGAGTCTTGGGAGATATAAAGCAATCCGCTGAAGTTGATGAAGGATCTGAGGTGATGGATCGCTTGTCTGCTGGAAGCAGTGTGAGTGCTGTTGCAGCTTTAGCGGGAGTTAATGTATCGCCAAGACAGGCTGGAAGACCATGAACTCACAAACAATTGTGATTGCATCCTATCACTTTACTAAGTTTTATAATTTATTGGCTTTTCAGCATATTAAAATACGTGTTCCGGATGTTTTGTTAATATATACCAAATAAAATTTTAGCGCTAATCTTTGTGAGACGCTTGGCGTTTGAAAGTTTATGGTTTCTTTTACTGTTTGTCGTTAACTATCCATCTTTATATGAAATGAGTTTCACAGCCACATTCACTCATCCGTCGCACCTCTCTAACCTTTATCGAGTAGTTTTAGTATTGCGATTTTTACATCAGAAATAATAAATATATATATTTGAATAGTTTTATGACAAAGAGTGAAAGACTAAGATCTAAGCATTAACTGCAGCTCCAAACAGTCTTTTATGTACAATTCCTGAACAAGCTCCCCTTCCCTCATGTCTCCGACTATCTATTCTGCGTTTATGAGTTTGTGCAAGAAAGCCATGAAACAGCCCAAGTTGGGGATGAACAGCATGACCTTTAAAAGTAAAAAAATAAAAATCCAGTTAACCCTTATTGTTCTCACTCTTTTCACTAGATTGTCGGTAACTACGAATGTGGCTGCCCTCATTGGTGTGCATTTGGCACATCGTTCTGAGAACATTCGGAATGAATGAATTATCTGTAAATGGTTTTTTAATCGAGCGATTAGTTCCGTCAACAATGTACCCTTTCATCGGTTGCCAATATGATAGTGTCATCATCCAGTAATATACACATCGTACGTCCGATCTGAAGACAACAATGTACTATAGGACTTGAGAGATAGAAGAACGTACGGCATCTTGTACTTTTCCGGGTGCTCCCAACAATTGGGTCATCAAGATCATTCCAAAAATGTTGAAACAGAGGAGTTCAACAGTGAAACCGGGTGAGATTTGTTTCAAATAACTGCAAACAAACATAATCTTTGATAGATGTTAGAGTACGCTTTTGTTTTCTTTCATATTATGTTACATGAACTTGCAACAGATGAAGGAAAATCCAACCGGTGCTCACGTAAACATGTTCAGAAATGATAAATGAAAGCTCGTCATATGCGGATATCAAAAGATGTTGTGTAAAGTACACAACAGATTATTGGATTTTTGATTTTGTGATGATTCTGTACCTTATTGTGATGAAGATTGAGTTAGCGATTGGCAAACAAAGTAATAAAGCCGCGACCCCGGTGAGTTTTCCTGAAAAAAAAGAAGATCGAGTTGCTTGTTCTCATTTTCAGTTTCCTCACCCAAATGCATGTTTGTGTGTTTAACCAGTAGTGTTATATTCAAGTGGCGCTTGCTGAAGGAAGTGAAAACTTCTGGCATCTAAGCGAGCATGGTAAAGTACACGAAGTTCTAGAGAACTACTAACCATCAATTGTTGAGCCCTCGATGCTTTTTGCAACTCTTCATTAAAGTAAGTGATCTCTCTCAACAAATGTAAATGCACTAAATAGTATATAGATAGTGCCACGAGACACGCTATTCCCATGTAAATAGTCACAATCGGCTCAATTCCAAACATGGTGTAAAGATTCACTTGGTATCTAATTTTAGATAAAAAATAAACTTTCAATGGGTTTGATGATGTTACCCTCGTGTTTCAGTGTCTGATAACGAAATCTCGAAAAAAACGCGCTTGAAAGCAGCGACCAGAAATCCAACCATGAATAACACACCGAATACTACCATTCTGATGTAATCTCCGCGGTAAGTATCAATGGAATCATCGCGAGAGAGCTGAAAGGGAACAACTGACTGTTTCATTCGATTCTTTGTAAACTGACTCTTAGTGCTTTCAAACGTCCAAGTTGTTCCTCAAATGACTGTATGAAGCCGGTCTTCGTCCATAATAAAACGCATATTGCTGAACACAATGCAAAACCAAACATGCCAACTTCCATGTTTGCTGCGGCCCATTTGATCGTTAGTGGCTGTAGAATCCCACGTTTTCTTTCACTTCAAAAGAGGAACTAACTGGATGATCTTCAGTGATTGCGACAATGACTTTGATGATGAACAGTATAATCATGAGAACAGCAAAAAGAACTTGAACGACGGAAAGAGGCCAACTGCGAGATTTCCGTATTTGGCAATTACTCAAGTCAAAGCCAGAATACTTGCAAAAGACTCCGAACGGTCCCATTACGAGCGGATTGACCGCTACATAACCCTGCAATAAAGAATAGATTACAGGCACAAGTTCATAATTGAACCATACCTGGGACGAAGGTGATAGTTTCTCGTCAAAATCCATTTCAGCTTTTGTGAAGGTCTTAAGGAAGCGCGATGTGATGTGTGCGAGAGCTGAAATATACGAGAAACATTATGTTTTTACTAATTAAACAAAGAATAGAATGAAAAGGCGAGTTCTGCCGAACGGAACATCTTAAAATCGATGAACCGTAGCGATTCACAAGGAAGAGAGCAATGAGTATTTCAGAATCATGATTTTTCCATGGTGACATCCTTATCGCTCATGTCACACAGAAAAAATGAGGATTCTATGTTTCGGGCAACATTCAGAGAATACTTCCCGCCCCCTGCGTTCAATATGATGACTAACACAGGGCTAATGCCAAGCAGGTGTTATAACTACCTCAACCTTAAAGAGCTTGTATACACATTGACAGCCGTTACATGAAGTAAATGAATGAATTCATAAATGTGTCTCCAGCTGAGAGAAGGTTAAATCTCAATAAAAAGTTGAAATAATAGAGATATTACAATCTCGAGATAGGAAAGGCCCGAAAAGGAAGCTGAGGTGATTTGACACTTAGGAAAGACATACGTCTTCTCTGACACGCTCATCACATATCCTTCGGTGCACAAATAGACAAATTCGCACAATTTGAATTTTTGGTAAACAAACCAGGAAGAGAATAAGAAAAACTGTCCTAAATTTCAAAGCTTTATAGACGTTTTCGCATATATGCAAGGAAGTACGAGCTATAAACTGACCGCGGTGACTAATTTGTGCAAAAGTGTGGTTTTAACTTTTCAAAAGTACTCGCCGTTGATATAAGTCGAACAGAGTTGTGAGTTCTACAAATAATGATTAAAAACCACAAGTGAGTCACGGCTCAGATAAAAATTGCATTTCCTGTCGATCATCTCTCTCTCTCCGGTAAAGCTCTGGTCAAGACACAAAATGAACGAATGAGCAAGCTGCTGCGAATGATAATCAATAGGAGACGGTCGTAGCAGCCAGGCATGCAATTTTTGATGTTGACAGCTTCAAAAGCATTGGAGTTTGAGCTCGTTCAAAAATTTAAATGATAGTCTACGACCAAATGGTTGGCAACCCGAAACAGCACGTGAGATTCTCATGAACACTCTGATTTATGAATTGATATGTGGTGATTAAAAGGAGCTTATCGTAGACAGAACATTAACATAACGAATAAGTTCCAGATAAGAAAGAAATACCAGATTTTCGCTAAGTATTAATAACCGTGTGTGAAATACACTTCAAAACCTGATGTTCAAAATGTAAAAAGCTTTGCAGCATCAAAAGAGACAGACCAGAAACATCGGACATAATCTTGGAGAAAGGTTTATAATACTCAACTGACTTTCAAATGTTCCACAGAACGAGAACCAAACATAGTGAAAGCGAAGGGATTTGGATGATCTGTGTGTGTGTGGTAAAGTCCCAATAACAGCAACAAGTTCGTCAGCAAAATAACAATTAAGAGCGAGTGAACTACCTAAGCCGAATATGTCTATGTCCAAGGTCATAATCTGCCTTAAACAGTGTCCAATTCAGTGAACTGATTGAAAAACGTCTTAATGTTTTGTAGTCACTACAAAATAGACGATTGTTGCTGAACGAGAACTCGTACCCAATGTCGGAAGCGATTGTAGCCGATTTGTGGCGAACTGACGATTGAAGATTGCAAAAACTCAATAATTCATGAATGTGGGTAAACTATTGTTGTTTGTGAAAGAGTCTTGTTGCGCAGAGAAAGTTCAAAAGAGCACAGAACTGACTCGTCACGACTATATGACCATAGAAGGTGGATTTGAGGATTCAATATTCAAAACTGTCTGAAATGTAGCAGTATGATCTACTCACCGTTACGGGAAGTGGGCTGTTCCAGGGATTGCTGGGATTGTTTCGTCTCATCGACGGATGTGATTGTAGTTGTCGAGGCCATCTCCATTGAACTGGGATATGATGGCAACTACCAAACTAGCGAACTGAAGAGGAGGAGCCTCTTTATACCGTACAGAGGATGTATGACTAATGACACAGCTCTCATACCTATCTACGTCGGGTTAAATTCAAGGAACAAACAATGATTCAGATACAGCGACGAGATTCAGCAATTAGATGCTTTTACTAAGGATACCCGGTAAAATCAAACAACTCGCAATTTGTACAGTTTATTAAAAAAAACTTCTCGTTCCTGCAAAAAAAACTCAGACAGTAATCACCAAATGAGAAGAAAAGGAAATATTTGAGTATTCAATAACCATTTGTATATTTATATGCAACTATGTATACTTCGAACAGATCATGCAAGCCAGCTCACACAGTTTCCGGCATTAAAAATATCAGAAAAAGTGAAACGTTTGAACATCCGCGTAAACCAGAGCAGCCATTTGATGGCATTTTGTTAGACAAATTAAGATCTTTCTATTATTACACAACTTGAATGTTCTCCTGTAACACAGAGATAGCTATGTGTATAGAACGCCAACACTTACTTGGAAAGAGTTATAAAAACCTGGTAACGCTGTTAGTCCTATGATAGTTTCTCCAATACCGAAGTTGGACCCGGTGAAAAGATGCCATTCAGGAATTTCTGATATGTCCAACTCTGAACATGCCAACCCTTACTTTCAAGCATTCAAAACTCCATTCACATACCTTCTCTTAGAGTAAAGTAATGGGTTAGTTCTTCCGACAGGGCCATATGGGGAACCAACACTGAAATGATAGATTGCTATCCAGTAAAAACTAGAGACACACGTTCAGAGAATAGTTTTGAGCTCTGCTTAGGGAACAGAGGTGTTGAAGTCGTTGATACACCAATCTCGAAATCCAGGAATGAGTTCAGTTCTGAATCGAGAACTATTTTGGGGATTCATCTGTCATATTCACCTTGAGATGACTTCTTTTTCTTGGTCTCATTGAACTTTTTGCTACTTTTCGGTGTCTCGGGAATAAAATCAGGAGATAGAGGAAGTTCCTAAGATAATCCTATGAATGCAAACTCATTGTGATGACTGATACCTTGGACGAGTCTTCCGAGCAATTAGATACAGTCATCGATGAACTAATCGGAACGTCATCGGAGCATTCCGAGACTGTTGTAGCTGAGCTCTTCATTTCGACTCCACTGTCGACAGATATCTAAGTTTAACATTGACAAATTTACTTCTGTGTAATGATACCGCTTCAACGTGTTCTTCAGAAACAACTGGGGTTGTCTTAATAGCTGATGCATACGATTTCGTGAGTTTAGAAGAAGACGAGGACTTCTGAGGTGATTCCTGTAAAGCCTCCAGAGTGATTGGAAGTGAGTTTTCTTCAGGAACCTGAGAATCATAAAAGACTTCGTTTCGTGAGCAATCAGACATGTTGTCTTCGATGTCGTTTGGATTGAAAGACAAAACTGAACGGAAGGTGATGTATGAAGAACTGTGTGTTTGAGCTTACCAGAGATAGCAGTCGAGTCTGTGTGATAAGTTATTGAATCACGGGTATACTGAACTCATTATTATGCATGTGTCGTAAACGCTTTATATCTACCTCATATTCATGATTGTAAAGATGGCTTACAGACGAGACGGTTGATGATGAAACCTCACGTCTTCTGCTAGTTCTTCTCCTGTAAAGGTCACATCCTTTCTGCTCCGTCAAAGCACAAACATACGTTCTCGCTTTTTCTTCCAAATTCCCAGTTGTTTTCATGACCCCAAAGTTAAGCTTTGGAAGTTCTTTCGTTTTCTTTTTTTTCTGATTGGTAACAGGTGTCACATTGGCGGGTGGAGCGACGGTTTTTTTCTAGAAATAGCCTGACTGTTGGTAAGATTTTCTAAGTATACTTGATAGAGAACAAATTCATCTCGTCGGGTTGTTCCTAAACCACACCGGCATCGGCAGACCTTTAAACCTCAAACGTGACTGATAAACTATGATTACAGAACCTTAGCAACAAGAGATTGTCCTTTTTTCTCCCAAAGATTAGATCTTCGTTGCGCGTCGGTCCAGCCACGAGCAGAGCCTGTATCCCTCTTTGTTACTCAGTTTAAGATATGTGAAGTAAAACCTATGTTACTCATCAGCTTGACGAGATGATCTTCAAAAGCCCGAAAACACTGTATGTGTATCTTAGTTTCAACGTAAGGACAGCGAACATTCGAACATTCCATCACAACACCCTCATCGCTATCCTCTGCATTCTTGCCTTAAACATTTCAATGTGAACTGTTGTAATACTAATGTTGTGTCTTTTTCAATGTGAGAGCACTTCCTATACATACAGACGTGTGTAACTGATTTCTCAACACCAACCTATAGCACATTCGATGGGTTCCGGCACTGGACAGCCACATAAGACGGGAGCATTTTCACGAGTAACTCTTGGCTCCGAGGTCTCATGCTTCTCCTTGCCTCGTGATTTTTCACGCTTTTCATACTTTCTCCCCATTGTTAGTTCTATAAGCATGGACACAATATAGTTTATAAACGATCAGTAGAAACAAATAGAAATCAATCAGGAAATGGGAAAGAGAAACTACTACAAGTGTCAGTCAGACAGCAAGAAAACGGAAATGTAAGAGACAGAGTTACATGAGAATTGAGTAACATTCATATAATGAAAAAGAGTTAATTAAAAAGATATCTCAAATAGTAATTCTCGAAAGCAGTAATAACGGGACGATTGAGGATATAAGAGAGATTACGGCGCATTTGGTTTATGTGTAAGCCCATCGTTTGATGACCCGAACAATGCCGTTCTACAGACGGACTGACTGTCTGATTGTTTAAAAGAAGAAAAGAATTTATCTCACATAGAGGATCTGGAGATTCATTCTCAATGTACAAACAAGGAACTCGGTTGTTCTTTATGTGGAAATGAGTTGTGAAAATGAAAACATGGGATCCATTGCACGCAACTATGTAAGAACGCTTGGGAAAACATGAAGAGAGCACATAGAAGTGTCTGGGTATTGTTCATTCATAATCGAGACCTTTACAGTTTACAATTAAACAATTACGAGTTAATAAAACCTAATTAGGATAGGAGGGGATAGACTGTAAAAAGTAATAACTGGACATTATTAAGACATTACGAAATACAACAGGCGTCTTATCTAGCTGTCCGACTGTTACTAATACATGGAGTTGGAATTAGAAACTAAAACTTCCAGATCCTTTTTGAAATGTGGTGAAATGGATGAGAAGTTTAAAATTCAAATTAGCAATAGAGCCAGATATCACATGAGGGCGCATATTCATTAAATTTGAGGAAGTTTCATACTGTAGAAATGGGATCCATGACGATCAATCGATTTTGAATGGCAAATGAGTGACTTGACGATGTCAGTATGGTACTAACTTTCTTGTTCGATAATCGAAGACCCCCATACCCTCTATATCATTGCCTTTCTATATGTTGATGATACATATCATTTCTAAATCTTCAATGTTCTCTGACCATTCAGTTGGAATTCCGTCGTAACGTCAGAGTTTTGGAGTTCTCTATCGGAGCGATGTTTTCCATTGTTTTAACATTTGCACTAGACCTTCTTGCGCAAATACCGCTTTCGGCTTCACGGCTCTATTTCGTTCCCTTCCCTCTCCTCGTCCACGGTCGATGGCTACTAGTCTTCAATTCTTAAAACATTCTTTACTTTACTGTATTTTTTATTTTCCTCAACAAAGCTTTTCTAATCTGCGCAATCCGCGTGTGAGAGAGATAGGAAGAATGAGATGGCGTAGTTGCATGAAAAGACTTCGGCTGTTTTCAATCGTGTTTGTGAGGTGGAAAGAAGGCAAAGAGCGTATTTTATTAATTTGACAGGAAAGGATTATGCAAATTCGAGTATTTCTATGACAACGTATTAGGCCATTTCAATGAAACTGTTGGTCAGGATTTTCGTATCTGATGTCTCCTCTCTCTCTCTCTCCAATTTCTTTCATATCAGATGGCTAAATCCGAGGTCATCAGCTCTTCCACTATCTGTGCGGTGTCCAACTAACTAATAACTATTGTTTATTTGACTATCGACCGTTCCTTCAATCTTTCTTCCCCTCTTTATGATCTTTTTTTTGTCTTCAATAGCTTTTGCGTATGAAAGCGATTGCAGCTAAATCATTGAGACGCGTCAAGACCTTCAGGTTGTGATTTGCGGAAATCTAGTATGTAAGTAAACAAAGTGTACTCTCATTGCTTTTTTCTCGATTTTAACTTTACTTTGTAAAAAAAAGAAGTTGAAAGTTGTTCCGTTAACCTCTTTAGTTCACATGATGCGAAAGAATGAGAAATTCAAATATTTGAGTTAATCTCATCTCAATACAGTCAAAATCTTGCTGACTAGTGGCGATTTTTTTGGGAATGTATGTGTGTGTGTGTGTCTGTATAGAAAGTGTCTTTGAAACCTGTGAGATTGAAGATAATCGAAGCGACTTTTTTGAAAGTTCCTGCATTTGTATTCGAACGAAAGAAATATGTGAAGTCAGCTTTTTCTTCTCCTCTAACGATGAATTGCCTTTCTCTTAATATTTCTATCAAAACTGAATTCCATTTGTTGCTTCTTGAACACTTTAAAAGGTGATTCAGTTTTCTTCATATTTATTTTGCATCTATCTATGAACCGGAAGATTAATATAAGTTTTTCTTCTGCGCTCTCGCGTGCATATTTATTGAAAAACATTTTCATATTATTTTCGTGATATATTGTTTAGAAAATCAATTTCAATTTACATAAACCACTTATTTGCATATCTACCTCATTGATTGATTTTTTAATTCACGCGTGACATTCTCATTGTTCACGTAAATGATGATATGTTCATTTCTATTGTCTACAGATGAGCCGAACGGTTGTGTATTAATCTTCCTCACGTTTCATTATCATATACTCATTAAGTCCGTTTTGCCGCCGTTTTTATATTATTTAAGTGATAGTTAAGAAGTAGCATTGACATCAAAACATTCTAGCCAGTCAGCCAGCACCTCGCCCACTTACCTACTCACCCACTTCCCTTGTTCCGTCCCTCTTCTACTTTCTCTCGCAGTTTTCCCTTATTTTATTATATCTATGTTCTCTTCTCTGTGTTGTATTCATTTGTATAAATTTATTTTGTTATTTCCAACAAAACCATATGTTCTGGTACGCGACTCAGTCAAACAGCATTTAACGAGCTGCGAATGTTCAGAAATTAGATATTTTTATCTTAAAACTTCTTTTTATGAGTCAGTTGTATGTAGTATTGGTGGGTGTATGTATATGTGTAAGTTGTGCTCCTGATGAAGCTCAAATATGAATTGACAAACATATCTCATTGGATGTAGAACCAGCACACACTCTTTTTAATATTTTTAGTGATTTTTATGTTATTAATAGCTTTTTTACACCCAGATTTCGTTCTTCAAATCAGAATGTGTTCGAACAGCTCCTCTCATTTGTTTTTGTTTGTACATTTCGTTACCTCTCTTCTCACAATCTCATGTTCTACAAAATTAGAAAATCGATAGCTTTAAATCAATATTGGTCAAAGAATATCGACGAACCATAATTAGTTGAAAGTTTGTTTGATCGAAGTTCCTTCAATCTTCTCGCAAAATGCGAAGAAAACGACGAGCGGTTCACGTTGTAAAATTTTCATACTGAAGCGAGAGTACAGATGATAGATTAAAGAGATCAGTAAGACGAGTATGAGATAGGCTGGATATGTTATAAAACATCCATGAACAATGGAAATATTTTCTTTTTCGACTGTAATCTTGGTCTTTAAGGATTTATCTCCACCGAGCTCTCATGTATTGATGATGCACAGTGCGTAAATGATTGTAAAGCACCTAGAGTACTGAGCACATCGATAACTGAAAAACCGAACGATACTCATATTGCTGAAGCGAAAGACTTTTCCAGATTGACCACAAAAAAAACTTTGTCTTATCTTTACCTGAAATCCATATACGGAGAGAGTTTGACAATTGGAGAAGTTTTCTATCGTGTCATTAATTGATAGAGAGAAATCGTGAGAGAGCTGCTGATGACAATCGATTTCGCAACTGTGACAAAGCCTTTTTTCATTCTTTTGTGTTCAAAACTTTTCCTCTTTCAAGTGTAATTAAGCATTTCAAATGTTTTATTGAATTTTCCTACCAAAAATCGATGTGGGCAACTGGTCCTTTTATGTTTTTCAATCGAATCTTTCTCCTGATTTTTATTAATGTTAATTGGATTAGAACTATGTTCGTGTCTTTGCAGCCATGGAACGCGAAAAGAAAAGGACCAAAGAAGAAGAAGAAGAACTGGATCGCAAAATTGCTCAAATAAGGGAAAAAAACCAAAAAATCGTAGAAAGAACAAGGGTATTCCCATTCTTCTATCATGCGCATCTCTTAACAACCTATTCTAGGAAGTAGAAGAGGACAAAGCCAAGTATGCCGTTGACGAGCAGAAAGGTGTATCCAAGGTATTCCATACAAGGTTGATTAGTTTGTTTAGTGATATCATATGTTTAGCCAATTGTTGAGTCACCTACTACATGTCCGAAAAAGGGAGAATGGAGTAGAGAATGGGATCAGGGCAAAACTTCGTATGCTATATTGTGCCAGCTTATGAGAGATATTTGATGTTTAGAGCAGACACATGGCGTGAAAATGTTCCATCTATTGAGTTAAGTAGCCGACTGGCTGGTCGCGGTGGAAGTCGTGGAAAATCAGGTGGTGCAGGCCGAGGCAATTCCCACAATAACAGAACACGAAATCAACCTGATATTGTATTTTGATAGTCTCTTAGAATGCAATGATTTTTTGGTTTCAGCCGAGAGGAAGCCGATTAGAAGGCCGCTTAACTATTCCAACGGAGGGTAAAGAGAAGGTAGATAACTCTGGAAGTCGGAATGGTGGACGCGGAGGTAACAGACCCCGTCCAACTAACAACGATTCGAGAGAAGTCATAAAAAGAGGAAAAGACTTAAAAGTCAAAATCACTAACGATAAGGTGACAGTTCTTGTTCACAATTGATAATGAGAGGAATTTCCAGAACTCATCTCAAGCTAATCAGCAACAGACCTCAAAGCAACAGAAGCCACAGAAGAGAGATAACAATCAGAAAGTAGATAGAAAGGACAAGCCTGCTGCTGAGCAATTCAATAAGGTTATCCCCTTTGAATGTCTATGGTTAAATCTGGTAGTTTCAATTCAGGAACGAAGACCACAAAACGATGATCGTCACGTTATAAAACTTATAATTAAAAAAGCCATCGATAAGATCGAATACTTGGAGAGATGCGAAAAAAGGCGTCTGAAACAAGAAGCTGAGAACTCGATAGAAATTTTCGAGACTTCCAAGGAAGAATATAAATCAGAAGGTATTCTAATTGTCAAAATGATTATGATTGAAATGGTTTGTAGAAGAAGATTCTGAACTACCTTCCGAGGATGCTCAGCTACAGATTGCGAAGGAAATTGGAAATGTGCCTGAAGACTCGGTAGAAGTGTGTAAAGAGAGCCAAGCAGAAGAAGAAGAGAAAGAAATTAAAAAAGTTGAAAGCGAAGGTCAAGATGCCAACCAGAACGTCATCAAATTGGTTACAGAGAAGGTTCTTACTCTAGAAGTTTCCTCATAAATTGAGACAAAAAATTATTTATTTGACTATACGACTCGGTTTGCATAACTCAGTTTTCATTTTCCGTTCTCCTTACGTACTTCAGCTGTGATTTTGCTTATACTTATCAAGAGTGCCTTGTAAAAATTGAAACTATAGCTTAATAAGTTGAATAATTTATTCATTTATATGTATAAAAGAAGTTTTAATAAATTTTTATTTTCGAAATCGTGCACATCTCCTTGTTTGAGCCATCCATATCCACGTTCACTGGGTGTCGTCATTGCTTTTTGTTTTCTAGCGAGAAGAGCGGAAGCTTAGTTCATGAGAACCATAAACAACTTTACATGCTTATTGCCAGCATTCCTTTTCATCGCACTCGACTATCAACAACAAAATTTGAATTTCTTCCACGTTTCCACGTCACACCACTACTAGAACGCTCAGTCATTTTCATTTAGAACAGACTTCTTAAGCGGTTGTGTCCTTGGGAACAAAAACAAACTAAATGAGGATCAAAAATAAAACACAGAAAGACTTAAAGTTTTTGTTTTCTGTGTGGAAGCAATTTTTAAATGAAAGGCTGGGAAATGGTTCGTATGTGTGTGTATGTGCAATGAAACTACAGCCATGACCGAGGAGACGGAGGGAGAAGCATATGAACGAAAGGGAATATTAATAACAGCCATTCGATTAAAAAACTTCAATCCATCCATATATGTTGATAGCAGAAAACAAACAAGTCGGTTTTGAACAAAAAATTCCAATTAATTTGAAAATTTTCGAAAATCAATAGTGTCTTTGTCATTTTCAGTACTTTGCTTATTGATTTATTGATTATTTAAATCATTTCCAGAGTTTAATTTGGAGGAAGCGGCTGTATTCGACAAAGTCATCAGAACTCTTAACTCCTATAAGCCTTTCCCGGTTATTAATGGCACATTTCCTCAATCCAATCTCAGCAATTTAAGTGATTTTTTCTCGAATTAAGAATGTTAGAGATTGATCTACACGATGTATCAATATCCTCGTGCTCTGGCGAACAACTAGAGGAGGAGTGGTCTTGTACTATGAACCAGTTAAGGTATGCACTCGTCTGCCATGTAGAGCAAATGACAATAAAATCGTTTTAGGATAGAAGACAATGATTTCAATGCGATTTTTCGAAATATTCAGGAAGCCATTGATGCAAATGTGTATCCCGAGCTTACTCCATTAGGCAGTTCTGGTCAGATTTGAACTTTTCTTCATTTCGTTTATGTGATTCTTGCCTTCAGGAACATATTTTGCTAAAGACATAAGTGGAACGAATGTTGCTGTTTTCAAGCCCAAAGATGAAGAACCATTTGCTGAGCTGAATCCAAAGTGGCCGAAGTTTTTTCAAAAGTGCTTAGCTATTCAAATAGTAAACTAATTGACATGATATTGTCCATTACATTCTAGAATGCTATGCTTCTGCTGCTTCGGACGAGCTTGTCTCATCGCCAACAGCGGCTATCTGTCAGAGGCTGGAGCCAGTTACGTTGATTCCATGTTGCAAGTGAGAGATTTCCTTATTATTTCCTACTCAACGCTATGAATTTCTTTTCATCTGCAGTTGGAAATTGTACCGAAAACTCGAGTGGTTAAATTGGCGTCACCCTCTTTCTACTATTCACGATGGTACGGAAGAAACATTGTGAAGCCAAAGGAAGGAAGTCTCCAGGTTTCCATTGTTTTTTCCTTTCAAATTATTTTCAAATTGCAGCTCTTCGTTCATGGTTACGAGCGCGCTGAAACTGTATTCGGGCGATGGGATTATAACAAAGAACTCTTAAGTTCAGAGGAAGAAACACGGTTTGGATTATCCTCAGAAGCTGAATCTATATAGCTGCCCACTGCAGATTCACAGAACTTTTCCAAAGAATGTGCGTCTTGGATTACATTATAAGAAATACTGATAGACATCTCGATAATCTGCTTATCAGGTTTCAATTGGCAAACCCCCCCTCATTTGTTTTTTTTATAATTCAGACATGTGCCTGGAAAAGAGTTAGAAATAGCGGCGATTGATAATGGTTTGGCTTTTCCAGTGCGACATCCGGAATCAGCGAGTCGTTTTCGAACTTTTCCATTCCGTTGGGCGAATCTTAAGTGGGCTCAGAAGGTATGATCTTTGAATAAATGAAAGAAATTGGCTGATTTTTAGGATTGGGATGAAAGCTTGAGAGAACATCTTCTCAAAGTTATAACTCCACATTTCACTCATGAATTATGTAAAGTATTACAAGTGAGGCTATTTATATGGAAGTCAGATGATATTTTAATACATCATTTTTATTATTCAGGAGCTATTTTCTAATAATTCTATAAATAATCGAGTTCTAATTGAAAAACAGCTCAGAATCGTTCGCGGCCAGGTAATCGAGCACAGCTTTTGCTCGCTTGTCAATAAAACCTTTTGTTGAAGTTATGGAATCTGAGAAAAGCCTTGATCAGCAACGATCCGCCTGCTGTGATGTCCAAGATGGAACCTGTAACTCTAATCCGACGGTTTGTCATTTTTAAATTAGTTCGGCTCACATCATTCAATCTGTCTGAGAGATATTTTTGTTTGGAAATACCAGAGAGAAGCTAAAGATTACTTTAACAGACACGGACAAAAGCATCAGACTTCTGATGATTGGTTGGAGTGGTTTCGTTTAAAATCCGTTGATTATGGAGACCGTAGTTGTTGCTGAGAAATGCAAAAACGATATCTTCTCACTTTCATCGGCACTATGGATGGACAGGAAGACGTTTGTAATAAATCGCTTGTAATAATATCTTTTCACATGTAAGATACTACATGAACACGTAAATATATTTTTAAATTGCAATTTCATTCATTCTACCCCCTCATCAAAGATTTTGGAGAAAGATGCAAAAAGCTGTGAACGAGCATATCCTACAAGCATTCCAGCGAACGAAAGTTTCAAGAGGGATTTTCTTGAATCTTTCAAAAGTAGACGTTGAAAACAGCTTTTTCTACTTATGAATTAGCTATTAGACCTCTAGCAGCATAAAGCCTGGCTCTGGGAAACGTAAAGGCAAATCTGTTTTTCGTATCCATTGCTGGTAATACCTGATTGAAAAAAGTGAAGTTATCAAACCTCCAAATATGGTAGTTTACGTAGCGTTTCGAGAGATCGTATGAGACAGAGAGAGAGGCACAAAGAATGATTTTGAAGCTCACAAAGCTTGCTCAGCTAGTTTTTAGTCACAGAAAAAACGAAATGTAATTTAATTGTTTACAGATCTTCGTCATTATCCCTTATGCCGCCTACATGAAAGATTCCTTCTCAGAACAAAGAACAGATTATTTTAATAAAATAAACAAGCATTCGAGTTAGCTTTTTCCTCCTCCCCCCCCCCATGTTGAGGCTCCAGCTGGATGCGTTCATGTTGACCCTCCTGCTAATTAACCACTAAATATTCGTATTTCCTGCTATTTCATAACTTCTGAAGATAAGATGGATCTCTCTGACGAATAGGCTACCATGTGATGATGTTTCCCTCATATAGACTCCTCCCTCTTCAACTCTCAAATTTCCATTCAGCCACCTCCTGCTGCTCCTTCAATTGCGGCAGTTTTCCCTCTCAATACAACACACACACACACATAGACACACACACTCACACTCGCACACATGTACCACACACACACACACACAAGTAAGATTTTCTCATTTTGTTTATTAACAACGTTATTTCAGCCTATGCCCTACAACTCAAGGCACATGAGATCCATCTCATGACCGCACTTTCTGACACAAACGAACTTCATTGGATTTCGAAACAAACGTTAAATTAATAATACGTACATGTGATGCAAAATCACTCAAAGCAATCTTCTTTTTTTCCTCGTTTAGTCTTATTCATCGACAACATATCAATGCCCAAAGATTGCTCAAAAACAATTCTTCTGATAATGAAGAAGAACATCCTCGTCACCTGACGTCCAAACTGTTTATACTTTCGAAAGATATGATGTGAAGTACATGATCAACTATACTTTTCTCTTTATAGCATGGTTCATCAGAAATACATCCAAGCATATCCTCTTTCTCGTTTTCTTTCTCTCTCTCCCTTTTGCTTATTCCTGTCTCAGTCTGATACTCTCTGTCTCTCTCTGCTCATCTCATCGGATGATTATCCCTATCCACATATCTAACTCTATATGTGCTTCATGTGACATATAGTGAGAGTTCAATCTCCATAAAAATATACCAAAGAAGACTATAATCCACTTTTCATTATTTTTTAAATAATAATGTAATTTGGATCGAAAGTTTTCTAACATTTCCTTTCACAACATATGATTCGAAGGAATATTCCCATTGAATTCCTGTGAATTCGATAATAAACATCGTCGTAGAAGCAAATAAAGTGCACGTGGATGTATCTTCATGCATCAGAACTCTTTTATGCTAATGAGGAATATTCAAATGATCGCAACACGTGAAACATGTGGGCGGTTACGGATTCATTGTTTTCCGATATCCACAGACAGAACGGTTGCTGAAACATTAAAACTTTATATCTTCAAGTCTGTCATCTTGGAGACTAGATGAAACAAACTTACGTTTGTTTCCGTTCGTTTTCCGGCAACAATTACATCGGTACTTCGACTACATGTTTCTATTCTAATCCACCCACTCCTGTATTTTATTATAGAAAATTGATATAAAAAAATAACTCGAAAGGTCATTAACATAATCAGATAAATGGCACGTAAACTCCACATCTTCATTCAATCTGCTTATCATGCTATCCAATCATCATTGACGGCAGTCGTGCCATAAAGAGCAATGCAACAATCTGCTATTGTCAATGTCTTTTTGAATAATCTGAATTATTTCAATTTTCACAACAATTATATTTCTTTTCAAGCATGCTGTTGTTCTTTCTCTGTACTCAATTCAGAGCCCATATCTTGTTCACACCTTGTTCAGTTTCAGTCTATCAAGAGGCCTCTATCAGTTTCCTTTTTTTTCTGCTGTACGCATACGTTTCCTGTTCAAAAAATATGGAAGCACATCTGCTTTTTAGCGGCTTGTTTTCCGCTCCACCATAAGGTGTAAAAACGGAAATTAAGCTCATGTTGGAGCTTGAAGTTCAATCTGTTTTTCATCAGCTTTTTGTTGATTTATACGTTCAAACAGTTCAGTGTTATTAGTCATTCTTACTTCTTCCGTCCAAAGAGCAGTTTCCTATCTCCAAAGAGTTCTTGTCTCGAATTTCTTTTGAAAAGCCATGATGCATTACCATAGAAGAACTGAGAGTAAGTGAGAAACCTGTAGAGGCACACCCAGTGACGAAAGACAATAGATTGATTTGAGAGGGAAATAGAAGTATGTGGGAAAATAGTAGAACCTACTTGAACTTTGTATCTTCTGGAGAGTTGATAATCAATATTTTCTTATTGCAACCTGTGTGTCCTTTAAATGACTTCCTCATACCTCAGGTATTTGCAATTCACTCCTTTTTCCATTCTTTTTCTCATTGACGTCATTATACTATCTCTGAGTTCTCTAGTTAAACTCCTTTTCATCCATGTTAATGGGTGGAGCTTATTCGACACCATTTTTATACGCAGGATTGTCAAGGTGAGCCATATAATCTCGAGCATCAAGACGATTTTGTGTTTGCCGAGGTTTTCCGAATAATAATTGGCCGAATCAGCTACTATTCCTCCGTCCTTAGTCGAAGATCCTCTCTATCACATTCTATTCCATCTTATCTGTCTTATTCTCACCTTTCTCTCTCAGTACAAAAACAGCACAAAAAGAGAGGGAGGAAAAGAAACATCAACCCTCATCTCATTCATGGATGTACGTGACACTCACGTGATTTCAACGACCCTTCGTAGGAGGTTCTGCTAACCATATACATTCATATATAATAAGTATCTTTGCTCTCATACTCTCCTTTGGAGACTGTTTTTTTAATTTTTAAAACTTCATTTTTTATTATCTGCCTGTCCCAATACACATGAATTATTTGCCTTTGAGCATCATTTTTGATTAAAAATTTAAGGAATTTTGATGTGATCTCTTCAATGTTTCAATTGTCTGCTCAATTGACCACAAAAGTCCATACAAACATCCATCTTTTTCTCATTCTCTCTCTCTAACACCCTCTATTTCTCACATATGAGACAGGCGATCAAAAATTTTCAAATCTCAAAAAATCTTTCTACATTCTTGTCTTCATATCATCTATATACCATAATAACAGTGTTGATGTCCTTTCAGCCATATCTACTGCTACCGGATATGATGTCTCGTGTCTACTTTGTAGACAAAACTACAAATAGATACAACATACTTTATAAACTTGAAAATTATGTTTTTAATGCAGACTGTTCTGATTTATCATTAGACGTTCCCATTAATTAACATATTTTCGACGTCGTTTACGTGAACTTCACGTCAATTGACGTTCATCAGTATTTTGTGAACAGACAAGAGCAGAAGCGGTTGTGAAATATTAATTGCGAAATACATTTTTTTGTTGTTTTTTTTTCAAATAAGTAATCTAAATCAAGAGGTTAAAAACAACTTTCTGTCTTCCCCTCTTTCTCTGGTTGGTTTCTTGTCTTGTTATCTTCTACCATCCTTCCTTTATCTCTTATTCTCGCTTTATCTCTCGTCACATTCTTTAGTTTTATAAAATAATAATAATAAGATGTAATGATCAATTTTACTTTCTTTTTGTAATCTTCTTATCCATTTTTGGATGAAAAATAATCTTTTTCCGTCTTCATCATCTTGTTTTCCTCTAAGACACAGAATGTTCAATGTCAATCTGCTCAGCTCATTCTTCGCTCTCGATCAGCCTGTTACTCATGTGAAATCATAAGATTGGTGAAATTACTGCTCTTGATTGACGTATTCATAAGGATCAAAGAGATGAAGAGGCACAATTTTAGAAATCTCTCCTTTCACATCTCACATCTCATTCATTTTTCTCAGTGTACTTCCTTTTTAATTACTTCGTTTGGAAGAAATCTCGTCTTCTTTATTCCGCATTCTCTCAGCAGCCGGCAGCTTCAATTCACTCGTTGCAGACGTGTAGGATGAAACTTCAAGTTACAATTCTTCTGTGCTTATGCCTTGCCAGTTCGTCTTCGCTCCGCCAATGGCCACGATTTTGTGGATCTCGTCTGACGAAATTTCTCGCTGAACAATGCCCGTAAGCAATTTGTATCTCAAAAACAGAATTTCATAATTCTGATGATTGTAGACAAGCTACTATGGAATGCCCTGAAACAGATGATGAAGAACTTAGTCTAGTCTCACGTAAGTCCCTTTATATTCATTTGGCTTTCGCGTCAATTCCTAACTCCATATAACGTATTTTTTGTTGTTTTTGTTTCGCTACTCAAACACAAAAACAATCGTCTATCGTTTCAGAAGTCGTTGATTGTTGTCTGAAGCCATGCAGTATCGAAGCAGTTCGTCAACTCTGTTGCACCTACGCCAAGGAGCAGATGGGAGCTGCAAAGCCCGTAAGTATTTTAAAATGATTTGTGATTATTTAAACTCTTTGTTTTGAAAGTTGAACAGACAGACAGAAAAGAGAATTGAAAGTTAAATATAAAATTGGCTCAAAGCAAAAAAGTTATTTTGAAGGAAATGAGAGAGGAAGACGAATCAAATTTGCTGACGTCTGACTGTTTTTTTCATTTTTTCAGGTAAAATTCACTGCAAGTGACATCTACATGCTGAAAGAAGGAACCAATTCTTGAATGATTTCACGTTTTCCAATGTCAAACGTTTATAGATGACCTCTAATCTTACATGAAAGAGTTTTCTTCACCTCTTGTTCTCCCCTTGCCCCTACCAGCCTCTCGTCGTCGTTTTTGATTTCTTATAATAATATCATTGATAAAATTGTGTTTAACAAAGTTATTTGACAATGAAATCAATCAATCAGCATAGTTTATTGTTACTTCGATCTCATATTCTTATTTATTTATAATATTAATTTAAATAAAGAACATATGATAAGTGTTGAAACGGATAGCAAACTGTTTGAATTCGCTTTCTCCTTTGAGTGATACTCTTGCTTCACATCATAGCCTGGTTGGAAGTACGGATCGAAGCCAAACTTATTTTCATCCTCATGATCAACAGGGTCTATGTCTAAGCCCTTCTCGATCAAATCCTCGTGGTCATCATCGAACAGAACAGAATTGACTAATCGCTGGGCTAAATAAAGAAATGTATCTCATGCAGAACTATAAAGTAGTTATGAGCTTACCACGACTCAAAGTATCCTCTATGAAACCAAGATGTAGTTCTTCCGGTGGTTCAGCTACGTAGTCTTCATTAGGTGTAAAGTAATCCGGTGTCGTCTCCTCTTCGGGAAATGTAGTTGTTGCTTGTGCAATCTTGAAAGAACGACGAAAGGTATTTTTAGACAATTGAGCTTTGGTACATACCCCAATAAGGAAAAACAGAGGAAGAACATGCTTGATTGAGATCATTATCAAGTTTTTGGTATTACGTTGAACGCCTTTTTATACCATATTAATAATAATAAACAATCAAAAATAAACGTTTTTATTTACTTTCTCTCTCAGCTGAACACGTCTTCAATTAAAATAGTAATAAAATACATTATAAAGCTTTTTGTTTTTCATAAAGTAGTTGCTTCTAACGATGAATAGCATAATCCCGTGTAATTACAGATCGGCTTCAAGTAGTGATCCACTCGTGTAAATCTGAGATTTTCAGTTATTTTTGTATATAACAACCTCCATATGGAATACCTCCCTAGCATATTTGCTGGACATCCAGTTGTTCCAAATGATGTCATCGCTATGAGGGTAGCTCTGCCTTTCGAATCTCGTTGTTCCATTCCTGATCCGCTATCTCCCTAAAAACATCTTTGACTAAAAGAGGAACTGAATATTAAATTGCAATACATGACATATTCTGGGAGTATTGTAGTCCGTTGGGTTCATTGAGGTTGCACACAACAAATCAGCTGCTTCATGCGGCAACTGGAACTTCCATAATTAGACATCTACGTTTATCAGCTTAAAAACCTTATCGCTCCATGGTCTGCGACAGTACTTATCAATCATCATTGGCACTTCATGAATCTTGGGACCGCTTTCTTTAAAAACTTAAAAACAAAGATTGTGCAAAATCCTCATTTGAAAATCAGTTTCTTACTATCACTTCTTCCCCAGCCTGAAACCATCAGAACCTTTTGAATAGATGGACGGATAGATGGAAGACATATTGGAGAAACGCGTTCATTGAATTTAATACTGAAAAACAAATATTCTGCTTTCAATTCTCTGAGTATACCTATGCTCCAATTCAATAATCGCCATGTCGTTACCGTTCTGACACTGTTGAGCTGCAAAATCTCCGTTTATCAGCACACTTCGAATCTGTGAATTCAATCATGAGAGAAAGATCTTTTCCATTTCAAATGATTCAAACTTTGTTTTTGTAAACATCAGCTCTGTAGCAATCTGGATGATTGGGATGGTCTTCGCTCTCTCCTCGGATACATTGACCTCCATAAACTACTACTCGTTCATTCAATTCATCGATTGTACGATAAGCTGCAGCTCTATAACGACTTCACTTATGAAAAGCACATAACTATACGTTTGCATTATAATAATCATGATTAGGACATTCTTATGAACGACCAACGTCACGTGGATTGTTCACGTGACGTTGATGCGTGAGAAAAGGAAGTGCATACTCTGACATCATTTTTCATTTATACTATCTTTGAATCGGTTGCATTCAATTAAAATCGATGTCTTATCAAAAGCAACAGAAACTGGGAGGTTACGTCACGAAGAATGTGTTCGTAACTTACAGACAACTTGATCCTGAACCCATTTGGAACTTCATAAAGCCATGGGCTACCGTAAGTATATGATAAGGTGATATTATAGTTCCACCTAGACGATGCTGATTCTTAACTATGCATGTTATATAGATAGAATTTGTAGATATCTTTACATGTAACAGTAGAGAAACAGCCCATGGATAGTGCGAAGAATTAGCTTTACTAGAATATCCACATCTGTTTGAGATTTCTTCGCTTTCCTCATATGAAAGAATGGAGGATTCCCGAACTAAAAGACACAGTTGTAGTATATCAGAATACGCTGGGAGAAACAGTGGGAGAAAGCTCAAAGATGGAAATAAACTCACATGGCTTACCGATCCATATAGGACTGAAAGCAGCGTTAACATAGAAGATTGTTGATAATATAATATATTTATACATAATACTAAATTAGAAAGAGAAGATATATGATATATATAGCTTTAAGTGAAAACAACTACGGGATTTGATATGCAATCTTGTTGGCAGGTTAAATAACAAGTAAAAACCTGTTAAAGTCAGACAATCAACACATAATATAATGGAAGGGAATAAGAAACTGACAGTTTTCGTTGGGTACAGAGGGCGGATTCCTCTTGGCATATTTGCAAATCTGTTTAACCCAAATATCAGTTGACAAGGTCATGCGAATGATAGAACATGTTACAACAGCTGATTCAATTATATGTTTTCATTAAAATAATTCAAAATTACATGCCAAGTCACTAGGAAAGTACTTATTCTTCAGATATAGTATAACAAGCCAAAACGGTAACGAACCCATCCAGATTACGGTATAGATGCATATCAACGATACATCGCAGAAGTAATGACTGACGAATTCTCGTATCTGTCAAAAGGAAAAAGGTTTCTAATCACTTAGACTAGTGATATCTGTATGTACCCTGGATGTCTGAGGTTCAGCTTCTTCTGACATTCCATTTAGAGAGACGTTCTTAAACAATGTCGTTATACTACTATTCAAACTCTCCCAGATTTCTAGATTCACCTCTAATCGTTCCTCGTCCGGCACAACTAAGTATTCCGTCTGAAAATGATATTTTAATCTAAAATGCATTTCCAAACCTCCGCTTGCGGGACATAATATCGGGCATTTTCCATTACTACTATAACACGATATCATAAGAAAATGATGGAGTTAAAGAGTCTGCCATCTAACGACGAACACACACACTCACACCAAGACATCTAAATGTAAAACGAAGGTGTAAATGGAAAAAATGCTTCAAATTTCCATTCAGTTGATCGGAAGAAACATAAGAAACACACAGGCGGGTGGTTTATCAGTTTCTTCTCTGTCCCAGTCGCTTGGATAGCTTTTATGATTTTATTTACTTTGGATGAAAATAATGAAGTGGAAAGATTTTTTTCGTCCTTCTTCATTGTCTTGTGGAAGACGCATAGATCAGCAGTTTCTTTCCTTTTGAGGAAATATTTTGATTTTCTTCGACGTTAGATTCTATTGAAGGAAGAATGGCGCTTGTGATGAATGCAACCGCTCACACTGTTTGTTGAGGTTGAAAATGAACTTCCCGCTTGCCGATACACACATCTCTTCTTCCACGTGCGCCTTTCCGCGTAAACTAACGGAATATGTTAATGAAGAGCTGTAACAGTGTAGATGTGCAAGGGCAGAGCTGAGTTAAGGAATATATTTATACATCTGAATACAATTTTGAAAACACTTCCTCAGATAACAAGCTTGTACTAGATTAGATAAAATCAATGTTTTCCGTCATTGCACTATCTGTTCTAATAAAATATTCTTTTTTTTGTGAGTGTTTAAACAACTCATCTGAATTCCAATATGTAATGCTATTAGAAAAGATCAAAATTTGAATAAACACCAACTAATCATCTCCACCCTCGTAACGGCTCATCCCCGACTTCATCCACCCTCTCACCTTCCAACTGCCAGAGCACATCCGCTCATTGAAATGTTAATCGGTTTACATTAAAAATACATTGTGTACCACGGTTGTAACAACAATGATCAACACCTTGCTCGTAATAACTAATTGTTCGAAGGAATACTTAGCTTCTGAACTTCTGTATGTGGTTTCGTTGTTGACTTATCAAATAAGACATTGGTTTTGTTTTCTTCGACCCCCGTACCCCCCTCGCATTCCATCAAAGCAGCATCACCTCGCAACGCTTGTTGTGTGGATTACTCTTACTTACTTTTCTCAAACATTCAAAGCCTTTTTAGTGTCTTCATTCGCAACAACAACCATTTGCTACAAATCATATTTGAATGTTTGTCTTTGACCGTTTGGCCTCTCTCTCTTTCTTTCTCTCTCCTAACCTAAGCTTCTTCATCAACGAGTTTGTATCAATTTTCATATTTTAGGTGAATAATCGTCAACACAAATCATAACTGTTTGAGATCAAATATACAAAGAGAGATTGTGGAAGAGAGAAATGGAGAAATACCATGTGAGGTAAAGAGAACAGGGACAGTGAGTGAAAAAAATAAAAGAAGAGAATGAGGAAATGATGAAGTTCACTCGAGGTCCACGAGGAGGGAGGGGCTCAGCAGCCAAGAAGGAACGGTGGGCGGCCCATTTCCAGCACAAACGCAGATGTCGTCCTCATCGTTGTTGGTTAGTTGTGATTTTTCTCAAAATTCAGAAAGTTTATGAAAGATAAGCCTCCATTTGTATTAAGAATTTATAATTGAAACTGTCTCCCGCCGTCTGTTTTTTATTCATCGAGAGATTTTTGTTGTTGTCTTCGAGAAGCCGAATGAGTTCGAAAGAGAGACGGAAGAACAGAGAGAGAGAGAGAGAGAGAAAGAGTGTAAGGAGTGAGAGAAATTAAAAGAGAAAGAGTCTAAAGGTTCGGTCATTCATCGCTTGATTATCAGCCAGAAACAGTTTAGAACTTCATTTTCCTAAACAACTTCTAATGTAAAATTTTTTTTTGTAGACTTCCTTCTGAAGTCAATTGTTTTTCTTCCAAAATTCATATCTGCTAAGATCATCTGAATAATATTGATCAAACATCTGGTTATAAGACTGTTCATATTTGCTTAAAATTTATTTTAAACAAGTCTTAATTGATGTGAATAAGGAATGAAACATCAGATCCTCATATCCACCCATCATACATGAGCCAAATCTCGTATTATCGACTTCGATGAGCCATGATGTTAACCTTGAAGGCATGTAATCTTTCAAAAAATTTTAATCTCCTTGTTTATTTATTCAATAAAACATATATAGAAAATGATTATTTGTTTCACTCTCACTCGCTTTCTTCTCAACAACTACCAGAAAGAAAAGAGAAACAGTTCACAAAGGACTTCCCTCGTTTTCCAACTTCACTCCTTATCCTCGTTTTCGTCTCTCCCTGACATCATTGAACTCTGTAAGAAAGTAAGATAGATTGATATTAATAGAAGAGAAAGGCTTCCACTTCTCTTAAAACAAGCCAGTCATGAGGTTTTCCCAACATACTCTCTCAAATCATAACTCTCTTTTAACTTCACATAATTAATTGTTTTAAGATTTTATCGCCTAGGAAAACTTTTGAAAGACGAGACCTACGATTCCTTTCTTCCAACTTCTTTCATCCTTTTTTTTAATTTTTCGTGTTCCCTCAGACAATTCATCATTTCCCAATAAAACACTCTCCACCCCCCGTGCTTGATTTGCAGAAATCATCTGAGAAAGTAAGCCGTTTATCCGGAAATAGAGAAGAATCTGCATGCAGGAAGTCTTGTTTCTCTCTATCGCACCCCTTCATACCTTAGATATCTATCATAGCCCTGCAAAACCATACATTCTGTACTTTCGTTCTAAATCTGAGAAAAAATTCTTTTTCTTCCTCCTCCTCCCCCTAGCCCCATGATCATCCAATCTTGAACTTTTAAACCAAAAACAAATAAAATGAAGAAGAGTGACCAAGAAGGAAAGATGTGAAAAAAAAGTTTCGATCATCAGCTCTGATTTGTGCGAACTCGATGGTCTACCGCTTTCGGTATTTTCTTGTACAAAGGGAAAAGATAGGCATCTTTCATGAATTTTCTAACCTTCACACCTTTCTGAAAAGTTGGTTATGAACGGAATTTATTTGATTTCAGAATGCAAGTGACGTCATTCACAATGTTCTCCGAGAAGCTTTTATTGCAGCACGGATAGACAACCTTACGGAAGCAATCGTTGAAATGGAAAAACCTCCTAGATGGCAAAGTAAGCATTTTGTTTCACCCATCGAGGTAGTGAGCTATAAAAACTGAGAGAGAAACAGACTAGAAAGTTATGTAGTGAGGGTGGAGCTCGCAACACTTGTTTATGAGCAGCACATGTCAAAAATCTGTATCTCATTATGCTTTTTCTGTGGTCGGTCTTCCATCATGAAATAGAAGAGCTATCAAGAAGTTGGAATGACGGATGAATCAACAGACGATACGAAAACAGAAAACTGAAAACAGTCCTGAGTATCACTCAGTTCACCCAAATATATCAATAAAATTGAATTTTTATAGTTTAAATCTTCTGCATTATGCGGTTCGTTACTGCTTGGAATATTTGAAAAAAAATGAAAGATCAAGGGAGATAGGATGACTGAGTGTTAGTCACAGATTGAATAGAAGGAAATAGAGATTAAGAGGGAGACTCACACTGTCAAAAACTAAGAAGACTATACAACAGGGTAAAGAGAGAGAGAGAGAGTGAGAGAAAGAAGAGACCGGATAGAAAAAGAGGTAGCTGGAGACAGAGATTAAGAAATTCTGAATAATGATAAGTGTATCATGTTTTGCCCCGTTAATCTCTTGTCCACATAATCCATAAAAGAACAAAGCCTTTCCTGTCTCCTCTTCGCACGAAACGATTCTTGGCACTAGAAGTAAGAAAACGATGTTCTGAGAAGACGAGTTTATTTATTTTTTGTTTTCCTTCCTTTCGTCATGTCTATTTGTTTTTAAATACAAAAAACATTTTCCAGCATGGGGAATTGGACTATCAATTGTTTCTGTTTGTTCATATGCAGCTCCATTAGGGATTCTCGTGTTACCATGTCTATCAGCCTCATTATACGAAAGAATTATGACGTTTCTGATAGCGTTAGGTATAGGAGCCCTTAGTGGAAGTACAATGTTCATAATGTTGCCTCAGGTAATTCAGTTTCATTCATGTTAAAAAGAAATTATCAATGTGTTAGAAAGAGAAATTTCGCTTTCGCGTGCTTTATCTCACCATCGCTCATTTCTGATTATTTCGTTTTTCATCCTTTTTTAGCCGCGAATGAATGATTTGAGAAGACACTCTAAAGAAATGCTCATTAACAACGTGTCAACTATCTTAAGATTTCGTATGAAGGAGATGGACGCGGGTCGTCCTCTAACTTCAAGAGCTTTTAACTTCACTCTAATTTGTTTATATACAAACATGACATACATAAAATCTTCTAAAACAAAAGCAAAGAGGGTTTTACAAAGCATAAAAATGAAATTTTGTTCAAAATCAGTTAAAATCTGAATAACACATTAGAATATCCACGTGGGACACACGTGGAATTTACGACGTGGTTTCATAGCTTCGTTTCTTCTAATAGAAGCTGAGGAATCGGTTGTATTGCTGTGAACATTCTTCAACAGAACAAAACTGATAACTTTAAGATATTTATATTTCAGGCTTTCAACCTTCAATCCTTAGATGATTTCCAGTATCATGATAAGGCCGGAATTATACTAGCAGCAGTGTATCTCTTCTTCTCTGTTGATAGAATCCTCCAATATATTCTGGAGATACGTCGGGTACGTTTCAATTTTTTCTCAACTTCGAAGTTCTCCTCATAGATATACTATATCGTATGAATTATAGAGAAAGCAAGCCAAACGCAAAGTACATCAATCTACATTAGCTTCAATAATGAATGAAAACCCAGCTGTTAAGGTTGAACATCTTTTCGAATTGAAAGAAAGGGAATGTTTTTGAAGATCCGAAGCCCCACAGAAGAAACTACCATCAGTCATAATGAATCAGAAATATCAAAACAATATGTGGACCACCATATCCCAAATGATCAACCAAACTCATATTTCAAGGAGAAGAAGCTTGATAAGCAATTAGAAAACATGGAAAAAGCTCAACTGGCTGTTAGTTTCCAAACAGTCCAACCTTCAATAAATGTTTTTGTTTTTTCAGGAAGATCTGGAAGTTGCAATGGTGAACAATGCTCTTGTTAGAACGGTAAATCGAAAAAAATAACTTTCAACTCAATTTTTTTAATTCCAGTTTTCTCAACGTCGTCAAGTGGCTGTCATAACTACTGTAGATGATATTGAGTATGAGAATCGAGAGGAAAAAGTTGAAAAGAAGGTAACAAAATGAAAAAACTCTGCAGAGTAAATATTATTATTTTTAAAACAACAGAATGGGCAATTTCTTGAAGTTGTTAATAATGGCTTACAAAGAACACTATCGCTAAGAAAATCCAACTCATCTATTGACTCAAAGACATCAAATAAGCAACTACCGGTTAAATCTTCCACTGATTTCCTTATTTTTAATGTTTTTTCTTTTCTAGAAAGATGATGATGAAATTTCTGTTTCGGTTAAGATAGTTGAGAAGAAAACAATCGTCCCGGCAAACATCGAAGTAGCTTCCGTAGCTTATATGATCATTTTCGGCAGTAGTGCGAATAACTTTGTTGATGGAATGAGTATGGGTAAGTGATTCGTTCGTTTCGAAACAGTTTCATGATTTTCACAGGAGCTGCTTTCTCTGATAACCTTATGAGAGGTTTATCTATTGGTATAGCTGTTATCTCTCAACAGTTCCCTCAAGAGCTCGGTATTTAGTTTTAACCATAATGAGCTAATCATAACTCATTCTAGGTACATTAGCTATACTGGTGAAATCGGGATTAGGGTTACGTCGCACGTTGTTATTCAATCTGATTCCAATTGTTTTGTCATATTTGGGTTTCGTGATTGGAGTTCTGTTGGATAACGTCGACAGTGGATATGATGATTACATATTCGCCATCTCATCAGGAATGTACATGTATATCTTTCTGGGAACATTGGTTGGAGAAAAGTCTTGTCGTTACATTTATGATTGGTTTTTCAGATACCGGAGATACGTGATTCTACAAATGAAATGATTAAGCAAAATCTGAGAGAAAGCATATTGGTAACAGCACTTCAAGTACTTGGAATTGGCTCGGGCATTACATTGATGTATGTCATGAGCACAGTAGATGTTACTGTCGTTTGAAAATATTCCTTCTTATTCTAATTATATATGCATAGATTGTAAATAATTTTAATTTTATTTTTAAGCTTTCGTACTTTTTGTATTTCTTGTAACAAATGTGTATGCCCCCTGGGCATTAAGACTTTCCATTTTGAAGCTTAAACTCATTGTTTCCCAGTGACGTCAACGCTTGACGCTTTTACAGTCAGTCTTTATCACTTAACTACGGGTAATGCTTGTTTAAAGGCCAAATAAAGTAATAAAGATTCTAGAACTTTTTCATTTACATAATTCGAAAGAGGTATACGTGGCAGAACCACGGAAAACTGAAATGACGTGCATCGAAATCATTTTATTTCATCAACGTGGTAGAGCGGTTGCATCTTCTGTCAGAAACAACAATATTTATTTTAGAAAACTTGGAGAGAAGAAAAAAGAGGAAAAACTGGCTCATTTTAGAACTTTAGTCTTTTGACTTCCTGGACGACCGGCGAATGGGAAAGATGCTTTAGTTGAACCTACGTGCGATTGTTTGGAACTGATTTTATCATCTGTCAGAACTAAATCTTCTTCAGTTCTTCTAAGATATATTGTGAATGATTGGGGGGAGTAAACAATTTTTTGATAAACAGGTGATCCTCCTGTTGCAGGCCGACCAAAAGAGAGTCAGAAATCTTCGCTATCCACATTCACACGAGCTGGTTGCCAACTGAAAGTTTGACGACGGATTTGTCCCAGTTTACCAGTGAAGTCAGATATAGTCTGAGGAAGGAATGCTGATCCATCTCGAACCTGAATAAGATAGTCAGTGACTGCTATAAGTATAAGGTTCTCCTACAATCGCAGACTTCGTCCCGAATAGGTTGGCATATCGAGGAGGTAAGTATGCTCTAGACTGAATACGTAGCATCTGAATATGAGAATAGCGAAATAAATATTGAATGAATACCTTTGGCATTTCTTCTGATTGAATGACTTCAACAGGCTTTGAATGTCGTTCCCAACTCTGCAAGTTGTGGAGATGTAAATGTATCTTGTTGGAACAAAAAAACATACAACAGCAACAGCGAAGGATGCGATGGCGGCCAGTAGGAAGTAAAGGATGGTCAGCTTCATCGGCATATCTTTAGAGTAACAAAACGTTAATCACTGTGGTATAACTAAAGAAACACGATTGAAGTTTAAAGCAGAAGCTCTGTATGCCGTCGAGCTGCATATAAAACAAAAGAATCCGATGAGTCTTTAAATGGAGGAAAATAAAGAAAGAGACAGCAAAATGCCAGCGATTGGTTTTGAGAAAAAAACAAAATTTGAGAATAGCTTATGATGCTGGGTTCGAGATTGTTTTGAAAATAATACTCTCTCTATTGAGATCTACGGATAATTATGAAATAACTTTTCTCCGCTTCGTTATTTCTTCATGCAGACCGAAAATAAAGTAGGGCAAACAGAGTTCCAGATAGGAATAGAGGCTCGGAATAGGGTTTGTTAGAATCCGTCAGATGGTGGATGTCTGATCTCTTCACTTAGAAAGCGGCATAGAACCATCTTCGTTAGCAATTTCTGTTCGATAAGGATGCGATTTATTTCACTTTATACAACAAAAAAAAAGTTTCTTTTGCTAACGAAGTCTGAATCGTCAATGGCAGCTTCTAGCATAAGCTGTTATGGAGTGGTATTTGATACATTCCAAATAAGCATATCGTAAGGATACTTAATCGAATCGGTAGCTCAGAAGATGGTCCTCGTGAAAGAAAAAAAATATTTTCGTTAGCCGTGCGAGAAAATTAAAAGAAATGGAATTAGCTAGAAGCTACAAAAGAAAAAAAGATTTACTCTTTATAAACTCTATACAAGTTATATACTTTGAGCTTTGGAACATAGAAACAACAAGGAAAAAAAACAAACGATTTAGAGCAAAAAAATTATTAGACGAGGGTGAAAACAAAAAAATTGATGAAGACAACCTCTTGATACCCTTTGATTCTTGCTTGCAACTCTCAAGAAGTGCTGCTAACCGTTCAGAAAAAGAAGAACTATGTACAATAATGCAATAACTTATTTGGTAATATTACACTTAGACTCACATAGAAATGGTAAAACGAAAAAAAGGAAGTGAAATATGAAAGATGAGATGTTTTCCCGTTATCTACGAAGCTCTTTACGAATAATAGGACTGAAGGCTTCCGTAGGAATCAAAGAAATGATTAATGTACACGTATTGCACAACTCTAAATGAGGTATTCAGGTGTGAGATCAGATGATTCAGCGGGTGAAGTTGGAGGCTTTTCCGTTTCTTCAGGAGACTCCTGAAAAGAATAATCATTACGTATTCATTTTAGCAAAATAAACAAAGAGTGACTTAAGCTCGTGTTTTTGAAATGTATTTTTCGAAAACTTTCAGACTGACCTTCTCTCTAGGAATAAGAGGTAGGGAACCCAGACTGAAGTTGAACTGCTTGTCATGTTGGCTAATTGAAGGAGTGCTCGTTTTAGGATTTTCTATTCCGGTTGCTGAAAGATCAGTTCCTTATATGATGTAAAAAAGTACTAGTACCTGAGTTTGTAACTTCTGGAGGATTGGAATTTACAACACTAGCAGGTGTAGGAGCTTGAGTATGCGGAAGTTGATTAGATACGTTTCCGTTTCTAAATCTTTGGTCTCTCGGTTCGCTTGGATTCCTAGGAACTTCCTAAAAAGAATAAGGTAAAGAAACATGAACACTAAACAGTTAGAACCTCTGTGTTGGATGTTGAAGATGCAGATGAAGGAGTTGATGCACTACTCATCTTTGAGCGCTTAAAATACTCTTCTCTTTCAGAACGATCCATATACCAAACAGTTATAGCATATCTGGAATTAGTACCATCACTTGAATATACATGAACAAGCACTTACCTATCCTTATAAACAGGCATTACTTCATGGGGAATTCTATTATCAGACCAGAAAAACAATAAACGATCTGCTCTAGGTTCAATATCAAAGGGTGTACTCGATGAATCAGGATACAGCCTGAGCACACCACCATCCTTCAAAGACTTTTATCAGACACTATCAATTAATGAAAACGCACCTTTGAGTCCCAGCCAGGGTTACAATAATATATAACAGTTATTCTCCTACCATCCTTTGCCGGGTTATCAACATGCTTAACATAACGAGAACCATAACCAGGATATATGGCTAACATAGCCTAAAATACATAATGAATAACACTTCATTATGCTCTTCTGTACTACCTTAGATCTTCCAAATATAGTCTGACCGAGTAAACGATCGGAAAACTTGTTAACAAGACTATCTAAGTAATTTATTAACATTCTAACAGTACTGGCATCTGCTGAACGTTGATCGGAACCGGAAAACCAATAGGTCTAGAAATAGTTTAATAAGCAGGTGATATGAAAAAGGAACGAACTTTATCGGATCTTATATCTTTAACATGTTGTTCATCCATACTTTTAGCTTCAACTAGCTGACCAGCAGAGAACAACCCTCGTGATTCAAGTACTTGAATTTCACTGGAAAAAGAAACAATGTTGTAAAAGCAAGCTTGAGAGCTTAGCTCACTTGTTAACATTGCGACAATGATCAGATCCAAGAAAATTATCAACCACAGACCATCCATACTCGCTAAGCGATTTCAAAACATGTTCGGCTATATACTGCAAAGAGAGGTTGAATAGTAAAACTACAACAAGGAAAACTCACGGAAAACCTTAATTCCGCAGCTTGCGTACGATTTAAAGCTTTCTTCAGACGTGCCACATGTTGCCGATGTTTCTCTGGGCTCACCTATAAAATGAAAACCTAATTAACACGATGAAAATGATTGTTTACATCATATGGGACATTTAAACTATGATTTTTGTAAAGTCTAACAGCTTCGTGCGGAGAAGTCGACGTAGGCCTTTTCCTTGATCGACCTTTTGTACAATTATTGTCATTCGCCAACTGAAAACCGAAGAAATTAGTTAGGTTCCTTTCAATACTGTCTAATCAGAAATCACAGCGAAAAATCGATAACCGTTCCTACTCAAACATGAGAAATATCACGTAGAAGCGACGGCCACGTAGTCACGTGAAAGTAGCATAACGTATGTTAATGAGTCAACTCAGCTTTTAAAAGTTAGAAGAGTCGATGATACGTTTTATAAAGAGAAGAAGAGATTAAGATAGTATTGGAAAGGCATATTATAAAGGTTATTCGTTTTTAGGAATGATTACAAACATACCTTAGGATCCATATCTTCCTTTCCAGTCTTATTCTCAATAGTAATATCTTTTGAGGATGATTCCCGAGACATACATAATGTAGGAAACTTTTCCACTAAAAATCAAACGAAATAAAAAATCATAAAAAAGGAAAAAGAACTGCGTACTTGTTCGCATCACATCCATACGTCGGTTAATACAATTGGTCGTAGATGGAGCAGGACATACAGAAAGAAAACGTTTGTTGGCCAAATCACTGAAGTCTAAGAAAAATCAATAAGTAAACAGGTATTCGACTTCATTATAATATGAAGATAGAAATTAATGAAAAGCTTACTGAGTGAAAAAGTATTGTTTGATTTAGAAGGGCGTGAACATTGTGTTCGGAATGAGGGTTTAGTAAATGCAGCAGATTCACATAAGTTTTTCAATCTTTGTAGGCTATCAGTTGAAAGATCAACAGGTACGCTACGAAGAGAAATTATTAGAAGGTATGAATGAGTGAAGAATAAACCTTTGGGCTGACTCAGAAAGAGTCTCTGGCATTCTTCCACTACTACTACGTACACTCATAAGCTTATTCTGATGACGTTTCCAGACGAGCTTCTATAAAATGGATGAGAAAAGTCACGAGAAGTTTGAGGAAGAAAGATAATAAGAAGAAGGAAAGAATGAATAGAAGAAAAGCGTTGTGAATTTCTACTTCGAACACGAAGTCCAAAGATTTACCTGCGAACAAAACAAAATTTGCATGACTCAAGGTGTTTAGTTGAAGTTTCGAAGTATATAAAAGGAAAGATTTAAATTATAGGGTACCATGGTGTTGATGAAGGCAGAAAGCGAAAGAGGAATAGCTTATCATATGAAAACGTGATAAACGGACAGTTTGGTCCTGTTTTTCTTATTGTCGACTCAGCCTACGTGCGTTTCGTCAAAAATCAAAAATGACACACAATAGCATTGAAACAAACGCTCCCAGATGATAAACACAAGTTCTATAGTCCTTAAATCTTGATTAACAAAGTTCCTTTTTCGTAACTATCACAGATGCAGTCCATATGCGGTAAATCGCAATCGTTCTTTCTTATTTCTCAGTCTTCGAACATTTGGAAATGATTCAAGTGTGTAGAAGCTTAGCGACTTGTACAATTTGTTTATAGTCGAGAGTGTGTATGTGTGTGTGTGTGTGTGTGTGTGTGCTAGGATTGTGTGAGAGGCAGTTTGGACGTATTTTAAAAAAGAAATGTTTGAAAATAAATTAGAAGACTTGGACGAGAAACAGGGAATTTCAAGCATATGTTTTGAACACAACAGTTAAGACGAAAACGACTAGAAGAAGAAGCTCATTAGACGAAGAAGAACAAACCATAATGAGAATGATTGCGATGGGGGGAGAATAAGTGGAAAGAATGACCGTCAGGCCAACGGAATTCTCTGTTTAGCACGTTATTCCGATAGAAAGTGTTACGTGCCATATTTCAATTTGAAATTTGACAATCAATTTGTCCTTTTCCAAATATGAACAACACTAGAAAGGTTGAATGTTTAATGAACGTAGTCGTATATGAGATTAAATTCATTTTTCTTTGTGTTTTTTTTAAAAATAGTGCGTGACTTCCATGACATTGCCTTTCCATTAATTATAGAATGAGCTATACACTTATGTGACTTTTTAGGTTTTCTATAGGGATCGCTGTTGCAAAAACGAGGAAGGTTATGTGAACTTCATCAACTTGTTCTTTCTCTCTTTGTCATTAAAGAACAAAAACTACAAAAAGAGAGAGAGAGAGAGAGAGAGAGAGAGAGAGAGAGAGAGAGAGAGAGAGAGAGAGAGAGAGAGAGAGGGGGAGAAAGAGAGAGAGGAGGGTGATATAATGACGAGAAACCATGTACAAACTACTTATCGATCTTAATTCTGAAAAACAATGAATGATGTGTCGAACACCTATGTACGAACTCTATCCCTTTACTTTCGTAACATTTAAGTTAATGGACATATCTGTAGTGATATCATACAACGAAGAATTGCTTGAAGAACACGAAGAAAATGAATCCAAATCTGCGAAAGTTGTTTTGCCTGTTCTATAGGAGACAAAGCGACAAATGATGTTCTGGTGTTTCATTCAAGTGATCTCTGTCCTTTGCAAAATTATGTCGTTCAAAATGTTTCTTAATCGATGGGAAGGTGTCAAAGGTATGGCTGAGAGAGAAAGATTTTCAGATGTTCGACGAAATTTGAGGACAGCTTTTTTAAACTTTCAGATCATTTCGTAGTAGATGCGATGAAGCAATGTTAAAACTGCAATATAGAGAAAAATGAGAAATGATAAACAGAGAAAAATAAGAAGAGAAACGAGTAAGAGAAACGAAGAGAGAGAGAGACAGAGAGTCAATTGGCATCTGAAATCAGCACGCATCTTCTTTTTTAACTTGGCAAGCCTGCTTTGGAAGATGCTGTTGTGCACGTAGACTGAACAGCGAGGCCGAAGATGAGGCAAGGCATTGGAGGCTGTTTCTCAACTTTATGTGAAGCCTTAGTCACATTGGTCATTTATTTCATTATTCATTGTCTATCTGTCCGTTCCTAATGCAAAATTTCTCTCATCTCCGAAGATATTTTGGGAAAATTTTTCGGGAACAGCTTTTTTTTGACCATCGTTAAAATGGAGGCGGAAGAAGAGCCTTTTATTAGTTGTTCTGGTCTTGATCAGCAGAATGAGGGGTTGAGCAAAAGAGAGGCAACTCACCCACCAAATGTCGCCAATCTAATTTCATTTGTTGAATGGGGAAATGTCATATATCTCACAAACTCTTCATTTATGCAATCGTCTATGATATGAAAAGTATAATAAATAGGTTGAGGAGATGGTTGGGCAAACATCGAATTTTCTCATCTTAATGATGGAATCGTAGATGATAATTATATTTTTCTTCTCACAAGAATCTTCAATGATGACACAGCACAAGACGTTATACAAAACAAACAATAGTTTCAGTTCGAAATTAAGTTACGACTGGAGTTTAAGACAGCTTAACATTAAGCTTATACACTCTCTTACACCGAGCATCTTTATGACAATACGCCTACAACGAATCATAATTCATGAGTGGAATAGGATTTGTCGTAGAGCAGATGTAGCAGACCTCAAGGATTCATCGAGTGATGCTCAAATCTCTTCTATCCAATTGAGATGGAGCAAGGACAGAACTAGTGTATGGTATGAAGCCAGAACGAGGGTAATGTCAGTCTATGGTATGAACGATCTTCCAATTCTGAAAATAAAGTTTTGAAAAAATGAAAAAGATTTCTGGTAAACTACGATGATGTAATGCAACCGCTCTACGTGTACAGAATCGTGAAAATGGTCTACCTGCTTCAGCATGTGTTCACGTACGAATCACATAATTACGGTTACGAATATTCAAATTATGCAAATTTTGTTTCTCGCGACATCTATTTCAAGTTCATTTAAGCACTGTCTATCCCTTAAGATATTTCTTTCAAGAATCTTTCGTTGTACATTCTGTTGTACTTTGTCTTTTCTCATTTCATCTTCCCTCTCAACCCGCACGCACAAATTTTGTCATCTTTCTCTCTCAGGTTAACTGCTAACTGACTGCACCGGCTTTTGCTAGCGACAGGGCTAAGGGCGGGAGCCAAAGCTCCTTCAAATATTTGCATATGCTATTGGAGGTAGACGAACGTTATGGTCAGAAATCGACTACTACATTGACTTCCCCTGACCATCACTATATTTCTGTTTTCATTTCGGCAAATTTCAAGTTTTTCAACTCCCTTTTGCTGCTCCAAAAACCGTTCTCGACATTGTTTCAATAAAGGCTGTAAGCTGCAACAAATTCTCCTTCTGTTTCTTGCAAATACGGGATTTCAGTTCCTTTTTTGTGAACTGTTCTTGCTTCTCCTCACTCTGTTCCCTTCAAGAGATTTTGCACTAGAATTCAGTGAATATTTTCATTCGTCTAGCTGGTCTATCTGGCCCTCCTATTAAAGGATTATCGCACACTTCCCCTAAATGGGTACATATCTAAACGTAAATATGTAATCAATTCACCTTATTTACTATTCCCTTCAATAGCGAATTTGAATATTCATTTTGTATTTTATGAACAGTTTAATTGAAAACTTTTTTTTTCTCCTCCTCTCTTCGTCAGCACTATATTGACCATATTGAGCATAGGCTGGACAATACGAATGTCATGTCCACTTCGAACAAACTTTTTCAAAAGCGTAGATGAGTATCGGAGTCGTCTACCTAAAGAGGCAAACCGATTGAACATTTCCTTTACAAATAATTCCGCGTTTTCATTACTTTTTCCAAATTCTCATGAGATTCTTGACATGATCGTGATCGTTTCGTTGTGTGTGGGTTGTGTCTCAATTAAAACTTTCTTTACAGGTAAAGCTGCTTCCAAATCGATGTCTCGACAGACTCGATTTCCAGCTTTAGACCATGAGCCAAAAGGCAGCCAAGGTTTGGTTCTTCTTCTTATTTATTTTATTAATTTGTGCCCATCTTCTGTAACCTTAGAAGACCCAATCATCATAGCGCATGCCCTATTGAACTGTGCTAAACTCAAATTTCAATGTAGAAGCCGGTTTTAGTATTTCTTATGAACTTTTGCACTTTCTTAAAATGAACGACCCCCGTTTCATATCTCTAACGGCTGTTCACTATTTTGGCTCCAAAAGGGGTTAAATATTTAGGCGAAAGTGATTGGAAATGTGCCAGATCTATCATTGTTTCCATAGAAACTGACTAATCATCATCGGCCTCTGTCCTTCATGTATGTGTTCGTTTAGGCTTTCATTTAGTGGGAACAGACCCTAGATTCTGACAAATCTGTAGCCACCTATTGGTCAGCTCTGCTAATCCGCATCAGCTCTATCCCTATCTCTCGATTTCTCTATACCTCATCGCTACCATTGCATATATGGAATGATTTTGCCTTGTTTTCTCGTCTTTCACTCTCCCAATATCTGTGAATCTCGTATATTTATCTCAATCTCTTACCAGTTCCTTAATACCTGCTGAATTGGTCAATCGCTAGAGCATTTGCTATACATTTCTGAGAGCTTGACCAACGCTAGCTATATACTTTTTTTTTCTTCTTTTTCGTCATCTTTAGAATGATAGAAAGCAAAAACTATCGAAGATGTACATGATTCCTGTCACACAGCCTCAATCACTTAAGAACTCAGCTTTTGAAGAAAGTAAGACCTTCCACTTCACTTCCTTTTCTCCTATCCGACCATCCTATCTCAAAATCATTTGCTTGAAGTTGACTTATCACTTTCCTTATAGGTCCACCTCCAGCATACCGGAGTGGTAGTGCCACTGTCACTGAATTTGACGTTTGGAGTCAATACTCAGATTCCTCGGGTAAAGATGAAAAACAACATTTATGATAGGAAATGTGTTTGTAGGGTTAGGCCGCCGACGAGCAAGCTGGAGTAATCTGGTTGAATCGGACGAAAACCTAAACAAACATAAAGTCAATTGCTATCCAAAAGTTCATGCTCCTTTTAAAAATCAAGTAGGAAAATATAATGTTTGATATTTTCGTATCTTCAATTCGTTTAGGCATTAGCTGGATCAACATCAATGATCTCAACTGTTCAGCCTCACCCATCGAGCAGGACATCGTCTCAGATGGGTGTAGGGATGGAAGGATATTACCAGGTAGGGCTTCGTCTCTCTCTCTATTGCCTCTTTCTGCTTACACTCCTACAATCAATTGATACTAATGAAACGAATTTATCGAGGAGAGTAAGAGAAATTGTCCGAACATATGCCTGAGGGGTAGTTCTGCATGAAAGTTCAATTGGAGTGCATATGGCATGTGCATAGAAGAACATGAGATACCACAATTTGAGAGAAGAGAAAGACATAGGGAAGATTTCTGGTAATAGTAATGAGAAGTACCATCGGTTGAGAGAGAGCTTAAGGTTTGCCAACGAGAAAACATACTATGTAATTAGGAGAGCTGAGAGAATAAACGAAATATTAGAAGGGATAGTACGGGTGTTGTGTGGGTTAGTGGTCAATGGTTGTCTTGTTTATTTACCTTGACTTCTATGGACTGTGTGAACTGAGAGGTGAGGGAGGTAATGCTTGAATGTACATATACGGATTAAAAGAAAATACGAAGTAGCTTTACGAGACGAAAAGATAGCAACGACTGAAACTAAGAAGTAGGAGAGGAAGAGATGCCTAAACAAAGGTGAAGATGAAGCATTACAAGAGAAAGGGATTTCCGGTAAAGGTCTAAATGTTTGAAAGGAAATAACTGGTCCGCATCTTAAGAAAAACAGTTTTGCTCCAAACTTTCATTCTACAGCATTCTCAACTTTTCCTTTTTTAAACTCTTTCATTTCTTCAGGGCAAAGGAGCTATGCCTGTATTTGCTGATCCATCAGGTGTCCCACCAGCTGGTAGCATCCAATACTCTCGCCCTCCATCGAAGGTATCAGCTTGCTTTATATACAATGCAACGTTTTTTCAATCTCAGACGCCATCCATGGCTCATATCCTTGAAACTTCATCAGACTTGCCTTCCAAAACAAAAAGAAATCGTTTACAAGAATGTAACGCGTGGTATAATTAGCTCAAGCTTATGTTATAAAGCATTTAATTATAGGTGTAAGAGACCAGTTTGTGCGTTCTGTCTCTTATTAACAATTGTTATTATTATTATTGGAACAGTGTTAGCTATCGTTTTGACACAAGTTTTGATTCCTCCCAAGGTTCATAACAAATAGGAAATAATGTTTCTACGTTTGTTTTTAGAATTTAACCATGTCGTGGTTACCACCTGAGATCTTGAGAACTAGCCAAAGTTCTCCGAGTAAAGTAATAATGACAGCAGAAGGAACACAGGTAATATAATTATAATTTATTTGTTTTATCCACAATGCTTTAGGTACGAATGCAACTACAGGGAGCTCCTCCATTCAAAGGAAACTATGTGAATTATTATGACTTCAAGGCGGTAAGTTCATCAGATGACTGAAACATAACGTACTACTCACTTATAGAATCGTGTTGTTGTCATTGATGAGAGTCTGAAAGATAACGGAAAAACTATTGCTTGTTTTGTTCTACCATTAGATCGTTCTAATTTGCAAAGCGAACTAGATATGAGAAAAGCAGCCAACGCTGGGAAGAAGGTGAGATTTCCTCTTCCTCAATTTTGATAGCTCACGAGGAGTTTTGCAGAGAACAGCTCAAAGCCAAGGGTGGGGAGAGCAGTGGACATGGATTTCCGCACCACTCCTCACTCCTCCAGTTTTGGAACCAGCTATTCCTGAATGTGAAGGTGTTCGTTGGATTCAGTTGGACTACATTTCAAATAACCAACAGAGTATTTAAAAAGTTTTACTGACGTATGTAAACTTCATATTAAGATCGAAAATGTACTGACTGTCATGACTTCTGCTTACCTGATTATGGTATAGAGAAGGACCAAGTGCGTGACGAGAACTATCTGAACATACTTCGCCGTAACTGCTTCTACTTGTTCGTACCTGAATGGCGTTCCTTTGCTCAATCTCATTCTCTGGAACAGGTTCTTACCAATTTCGCAGAATAACAATCTCAATCTCAAAATTTGTAGAATCAAAGAGACTTCGAACAGTATTATCGTAATCGGAATCATATTACAACCTCATATGGTGGGCCGAATTCTGACCCAAAATGGATACCACTGGCTATTCCTCGTATGTTCAATTTCCTTTTAATACAAACCTATCGGTGTGTTTGTAGAGCAAATCGCTAATACCACAAGACAAGTAGCTAACGGAGTTATAAACAGCGTCAGTGGTACTGTTGATCATTTGAAGACAGCAGTCTTTGGGTATGTTAAGCTTGAGTTCCTCAAAAATGTTTACTTATAGACAAAACAATAACAACCAGAACAACCAAGGAGGATATGGTCAACAAGGATACAACCATATGGATGGATCGATGGGAGGAAACGGAAACCTTCCTGGGTACATTACAGGGTTTTCAATTTTTTGTACATCCATGCGTTTAAGAAACAACAACGGAGTTGCTGGAGTAGTGAATCTTCACGGAGTTAATGGAAACAATGGAATGAACACCTACAACATGGCTTCTCAACAAGTACTTTTGATATTAAAAGTCCACAGTACTTTCCTATGTTTCAGAATATGATGAATCAACAACAAAATTCCCAGCTCCCAGAATCATACAGGTGAGAAGACAATATGGTATCGAATATACAATGAACTATTCAGATCATATCCTAATTCCGGATATTCCAACAACAATAATAATAACCACAATGGCGACCAGATGAACCAAAATCAACAACCCACATACCAAATGTCTGGTTTCGGCGCCAATCCGAACTTCGGAGCTCAGAATACTAAAGTGTACTGAACGCTACTTTTGTTATTCATATTATGAACTATCTTTCTAGAGAATCTCGTAGCGGTTATGTACCAGATGTTGCACCAGTAGCAAACCAACCTAGTTATCAACAAACCAACACCGGTTACTCCTCATCAAATGGATACTCACCTAATGTATCCCCTAATAATAATAATAATAACAACAATTTAAATAATAACAATAATGGATATAATAATCCAGCCAACCCTGTCATCTCTAGTTCCTACAGCATTGCTGTCGGTGACAACGGTAGACCTCCATACCCTGACCAAAATGGAATGAATCCCCCCGCTGGATATATTCCACAAGCTGCTCAATCTGGGAATACACCAATGCAACAGGTTTTGCCACAACTCTTTTTCTGATACAACGATTGATTTAGGGAGTTGCTGGAATGGCTTTACCTTCAATCGATGCTTCTGGTCGTCACACTGGATATACTCCTGATATCATGAACCAACAAATGCAACAACAGGCTCCACCAGGTGGAAGATGGATTGCTGCAGGATAAGAGAAGGATATATATATATATATGTATAAACATATAAGTATATATATTTATATATATATAAGTAGAAAAACTCTCTAGAGAATTTAACATATTTATTTGTAATAACATGAGCTTTAATATTGGGAACTTGTCTTGTGCTGTATGTAGACTGTGATTTACTACTTAGTACACATCCTGTATATTTAACTACATTTATATCTGTAAACTCAGGTCTACGCCATTTATACTATTAAACTTTTCAAATAAATCAATAACATTAACCTGAGTAGAAGAAGTCGAAACAGAAATAGTATCAATGAAATGCCTGACATGCTCGCAAGACGAAACCTTCTTGAGCAAGCGGCACAAGAATGCAAACATTGGACATGATATACTCATGAACGACCGATATGTGAGCACAAAGAGTTCCAAATGAAAATTTGGATAACCTACCCGCTGACTAGGGGATGTATGGAATGAAACTCACTTGAACAACCGGTAAGTGCACGCTTAACTTTGAAGAATGAATTAGCCATGAACGACCCGCCTTCTTGGAAAAAAAAAGGGAAATGAAAGCTCTTTGCACGACCGGTAATCACAAAAGAGTAGTTCTAAATGAATTTCACTTCAATGACCGAAAATTGTACGCTCTACTTCAGAATGAATTCGCCATGAACCACCAATCAGAAATAAAAAAAAATGATAAAATGTAACTTCGATGTCTAGACGTGTGCTCTTTCAAGAGTATTGTGTGGAAATGTAGTTTGCTGTTTATGTAAGATTCAAGTTTTTTAAGCAACTAAAATAGCATTAATCTAAGTTCCGGAATGATATTTGTATTATTTCTGGTTAAAAACGTATTTCACGTAAGTTTCTCATCGTTTTCGTAAAGGCTGATTACTTCATCAAGTGTCGCGATTATTTTATTTTCCAGAACCTCCGTTAACTGAAAAACTTCTATGCAGACTAAGCTTAAACAAACTTGCTTACTTTTTCAGAATCGCCATGATTTTTCTCTATTTTTGAGAGATAAACTGATGCAACCATTGTGTAAACGAGCAGAGCCGCCATAGGATATAGTCTGTTATAGCATTCTTCCAACTAAAATAGAATATGAGACGAGAGTGATGAATAATGAAGTCGCTACCTGTTCAATTGTGAAAGGACTTCGCCCATTCATCTCTGTGGTTAAATAACCATGAAAGTCCTGGATGAATTGCTTTGTATTGGCACGTCTCACGTCAGCATTAATGTGACAAACCAAGAACATCGTTACATCCAACATAGAGTTAGTTAAGCATCCTAACTGTAAGCAATCAAAATGAAACGCTCATTACTGTCTTACTCCACCTGATAGTCTACAACAGCCTTCAAAAATAATTCTCCATCATTTTTCCGCCCCCAAAGAATGTTTGGATTCCAAAGATCGGCGTTAGCAAAAACATCCTTCATTTCTGTCATAGTTGGTTGCATGACATTTGTACTGATAACTCTTACTCAATTCTTTACTCAATTCATCGAGTTTCCGAAGATTCTCTTCAGATCCGATAATAGCAGATATCTTTGTTAACTTCTCTAGCTTATCTACAAGATCTGCTCTTCTCAATTTTTCCAGATTTTCGATAGTATGAACGAATGTCTGAATGTATCAGATCATTTCAAGTTAATTTTTTACAGCTTTTACATTTCGTATAACGTCTCCACCAAGAAGTTCAGTGAGCAAGTTGTGCTCAAACGAGTTTTCAAATTCTTCGGAATGTGTCAAACTTACAGCCTGCCACTTGGCAACTACTTTGAGGACCTTAACAATAGAAAAACAGTAAATAAGAACAGAAAATTGACAACTTCGCGACAGTTTTCGACAGAAATGTTTTCTAAGATATGGACTGGAACCACGTTCTCTATGTACTCCATTATCAAGAAGCCTTTCGAGTTGTTAGACTCAGTCAGTGGTCGGTGGCCGAGAACCTAGACACATAATACTTTTTTATGAAACAGTTCTTACCTTTCCCATAAAAAAACTTTCATCCCCATACTTGCTTAATAATCTATACGCTTCGACTTCTACTCTCAAAAGCTGGAAAACTATTTGTGTGGACACCGCTACTACTATACCTCTGGACTCTTCTGCTCTGCAAAATCTGTTACCGAGCTAATACCTGTTTCTTCGATAAGAGGTAGTGGACTCAGAATCTTGGAAACAATGAAGTATGAACGAAAAACAGCTTTTAGTAACCTTCACGATAAACTTCTCGGGGAGATTGGGTGTACCATTCTGCCAGTCAGGATAAATCAAACAGACCCGTGAAAGGAATCCCTGTAAGAGTTCGAAACATGTCAAAATAAGAGGTCGAGAAGCTTACATTCCCGTCTCCTGCATCACGTAACGTTTTGTTAGGACCGAAGGTAGCAGTTGTATTGAGTGATTTTTGAATTTCGAACTGAATATCTTCCCATGCAACATGAGTTCCTAAGAGTCCTTCTCCAACAGTTGAAAGAGGTCCCGGCATAATTTAAAAATGAATGTGAAGAAGAAAATAAATTAGTTTATGTAGAAGTCCTTGTATGACGACGCTATGAATGGTTGTTCAACAACGTGTACCTGTGACTCAGAAAATCAATACATTCTCAACATTGGTTGCTAGTCGACGAATCGGTATGTAAGCATTATCAAGCATGTCAATTCAATTAAAGATCAAGTTGTTGAATTCTAATATTTATTAAACCATAAAGAACATTCAATTCTTTTTCAGATTTCCATTGGCTACAAGAAGTAGTTGTTTAAATGGGGGGAATAAATATAAATCTACGAGTTAAGGGAGTGGATAGGAATACTACCAAAGCCGGGAGAATTTAGTTCTGAGGATGTTCAAGCAGTGCCCAGCACTATTGTTTTTAATACATTTTTTTCCCATTTTTTAATCCTGAAGAATGGGTGAAACAGATGATTGGATGCACATGTTCAACTGTCAACATGATGATAGAGAACAGCGGATTCAATGAGTTGTTGTTTGTATTCTTTCATACTTATCAATCCATAATTGGCTGTAAGAAGGTAAGAAGTAGAAGAAGGGGGAGAGAGTCGGTAGATGGAACTGTAGTAGTTTGAGCTTTGTGATTGATCAATACGATGACTCTCTAGAGATTTCCTGATCAGACTACGTCATCTCAGAAGTTTCTCAAAACCATATTGATCAAATCGCAAAGTCTTCAAGGAAATGCAACTTTCGTATTCCAAAAATGTTTTCTTGTTCAAATTTTTTATGGATTTTCCTTGGCATTAAGAGAGGCACATATGAAATACATGACTAAATGGGAGACTAGCTCTTATTAGAAAAATGTACATATTTGGATAAGACTAAACTCAATCTGTACATATAGGATAGTCTTTGGATATATAAATTAGCCTGTTAATTTTGAAATTCATCCTAATCGCACAGGAAATTTATAAGAAAAAAGAAACGAAAGGTAGTAAAACACGCCTTTTTTTGGTTCAACCTATGTCTCAAAGCTTGGAACAAGGGTATTGTTAAGGATATTTTTAATTTTTTTCTTTTCTTTTTAGAGATAAGTGCAATATATACAAATGACGTTCGTGTTGATCAAATTCATGAACAATACGAAGACAAGGGGTTAAGTGGGAAGTTACAGGCTAGCCCATGTGACTATACAAGAACAACTATATACATGGCTTACTTAACTAAACTTATAATTACATTCCTGCTTTAAGATATCCTGCATCAATTCTAAGTGTAATCTTCTTCTTTTAAAGTATTTCATAAGAGTGATGATGGGGGGAATAAAAAAAAATCTAAACCGGTGCGCGACGAGTGAAGTTGAAAGAAAAAAAGCAAATTGATTACGATCTAGATGTGAGTAAATGCGGCATGTATATACATCTTATATACAGATTTATACAAGATCGATGATCTTGAATTGCTCAATAACCTTGTTAACAGCAGCATCGAGTTGCTTCACGCTATCACCAACGGTTGGTCTGCAAAGAGAGAGATAGTAATGATGGGAACGAACTGTTTCAGAATCTTACTTGAGCTCTTCAACATCAGCAACCAGCTCCTCGAGCATTCTGAGCAATTGAAGTACTGATGTCTTTAATCCCTGAGGTCCTTTTTTGGTCAAATACAATTTGGCCAATCCGTATTCAACGACAAGTAGGATCTACAATTTGAAATTTCAATAATTTTTTGTTTCTCCGAGCAACTTACAGTTCTTCGAAGATCGTAGATTTTACCCATTGGAATGTTTTTGTAGGTGCGTACAGCTTTCATTAACTTGGTTTTAGGCTTTGTGTAGCGTTGTACTCGTGCATCAGCACAAATGTCAGCAATATCCTTTCTGATAAGCTGGATTGGGCGACGAATTATAGGGAGCTCATTGTCAGTAAGACTCCTCTCTCCACGGATCTCGCGTTGTTTCTTCACAGAATACTTGGAGACAGGAGGAATGAACATCATAGTTGCATCCGCAGTCTTGTGGCAATGACAGCAAACCACACTAGTAGTATTGAGATCATCAACGTTGATAATGGCTCGGCAGTCGCATCTGAATTTCCTAGCAAAGCGAGCTTTGTGGTTAATCGGTAATCCATTGGGATCTGTAAGTTTGAGATGAGGATTTTTCAGAAAATTTCAATCTTACATTGCTTCACCCATTTATCAGACCAGTCTGCGTATTCGGAACAGCTTAATGGCCAATGAGGCTCATTTTTACATTCGAGGCACCAAATAGTTGAACACCCAGAACAACAACATGAAGAGTATTCTAGAATTCACAAATCAGTTTTCAGAACTTTGATAACGCTGGAGCTTACCATGAGGTCTTTCAACCTTCACAACATTGCAACATGTTGGACACTCGAACAAGTCATTGATCTCATCTTGCGAGTTTTCAAGAATTTCCAAAGCAGCAACTTTAGTGTAGAAGTTGAACATGGTAAGAGGGAGAATAGCTGGTAAGACATCGTACGGAGTGGCATCAGCATCGGTGACAAACTGAGAACAAAGAAATAAGTAAGCGACACTCGTTCATGAATATATACAACCGCTCAATATCTCACACCTCTTAGAAATGAAACTAATGACATTACTTTCCACAACACTAAAACCATTCGGTCCAATTCATTCAAAGAACATTGAAGATACTCTCGTTGAACAGAAAACTTACAGGAGCATCAATAGGAAGGTATTTTCCTTTGATTTGAGTCATGATGTTTTGACGAGCACAGCTAATGCATTGCCAGCAGTCATCCATTTCGAAAAGATCCTCTGCGTTGGGATGATCACAGATAGCACATTTGATTTTGATTGTGCCGACAATGGTAGTCTCAAACCCTTGAGAATCTTCTTCAGATGAGAATTCATCATCAGAAATTCTCTCGAAAGGTTCATCCTCTGAGTTGTCTGCTTCGCTACGTAGAATTTCAGCCATATCGAATTCCGAAACAACCGAGCCATGCTTGGTTAAGATAGGAGTTTGAGCAGACTTGAAAACAAATTCAGTTTGTCCAGCATCCGTTACAGAACCTGACTTGTGAGCTCTGTAACAAGAATGTTCGGTACTTTATTTCATGGTTAAATTACCTGATCTTCCATTGAAGAAGAAGGTTGACAAGAATTCTGACGATGTCATCAACATTTCCTGACTTCTGATGAACCAAAATGTTCTTTAGGATGTTGGCATTCATGGGCCCAAGAGCATGAACAGTTGTATTCAGAAGAACACTAAATGAATCAAATAATAGAGATAGAACAAGTTGTTAACATACCCTATCGATCCCCTGGTACAACGATCAAGAACAATGATCATTTCTGGTCTCTCGCAGTTATGACCGAGCTTACGGGATACATCAATGGATGCTCTAAGATGACTTGGGTCCAGCCATTTGACAATAATGTTCTCATCAGTGGAGAGAGCATCAACTTGTTGGCAGAAGTTGTATGCTTCCCAATCATTAGTTGGGATAGATGTTTTGGTATAAATGTTTTCGGCTTTGGTTGCAGGGGAGATATCAAGAAGCCCGTATGGTCGAGAATCCTTGGGCAATTCATCCTTATCAATCTCTTCTATGTTCTTGATGCTTTCAATGCTCTGACGACGAATGTTGACAGGAACAGTGTTAGAAGCATCAATGAAATCACCGAGCGAGAACTTAAAGTCACGGCTAGGCTTATAGGTTTCGTTGTCCTCCAAATGAACACTGTTTTCCATTTCAGAGAGCTCGAGCTCGGACATGTCGATCATCTTGTTTCTTCTGGGAATGTTTCTCCAACCAGATTTTCCATTTCTTCTCTCTCAAAATAAATAAACATAAAGCAATACTAATAGCATGATGAACTCACTCTCAGTTCTTCCGAAGAAAACACGATTGTTTCGGTGTTGGGTCTCAATACGATAGATAACATTGGGCTTCAGTTCACCAGAATCAGACTCATTTTCGCTTTCGAAAAATTCTCCAGCTTTAAGCAAAGAGTCTTGGCTGACTCCGATTCCACCAGCTCTTGCGGTCTTGACGACTCCATCTTTATCCATTGCATGGATGGCACTGCACCGGTGACGGAATCCTGCTGGATCTAACTACAGTAAATAGGCACGAAGATATTTTCTTACCCCAATAACGGTTCATGAGAGTGTCAGTGTTGGTCACGATGACTCCAACATCCTTAGAGCTCTCAAGGTTCTCCAAGAGATTAGCGGGTTCAATCTCCCAGCGATTCTTACGATTCAAAGAGTATTGAACACCACAAACCATGTTGTCAGAACAGTTCTTGAGGAGTCGGTTCTTACGTTTCTAAAGTTTCAACTATAGTTTGATTCATATGCTTGACTTCTTACTTGACTCAAGACTCTTTGTGGATCATCGATGACCTTAGTGATGGAGCCATAGTGCCGTCCCATTCCGGCAAGTAATTGTTCCACCCCGCTTCGTCGCCCTTTAACCGTGCGCTTCTCGAGTTTTGCATTCAAATGTGGATAATCAGTCTCACTGAAAGAAACGAAAGATTAGTTCATTTGATAAACTACATGTGTATTGATCGCCCTCCAGCAGATGTATTTACCCCAGAGCTATGAAGCAAAACAAACAGTTTTGAAATAATTTTTTCACATTGCGTAATCGTTTTGAAGAATTGCGAAAACGAGACCAAATGTCTGGTGCGCTCATAAGGGCTCACTCAAGATCTAAGTCAAATAAGGAAATTGATAAGACACAAGGCTCCCAGATTGGGGTTTGTTCAAATAGTTTTCGGCAATGGAAATAGAAAGACCAATGAGATTAAATGATCAAAATCTACAGACTTCTAAATCTATTTCTGCTACAAATGAGAGATCATTCAACATTGAACTTAATCCAGTGTGATCTGGTAGATAATGGGAAAATTAAACTTCCGTTCTTCATTAAACTCTTATCAACTACAACATCACGTGTCGTTCTAGCCAAAATCATCATCACATGAGATGATGACCATAGAGAGGCGAAAAACACGAGACAAAACCGGAAAGATCGTCTTCTACCTCCCAGTTTTCCACAAAAAAGAAAAACTTCTTGATTTGTTTAGGCAACGAATCGTCTTTTGATTGACAAACGCATACTATTCCCAACAAGTTGGCTGCGGCAGATCGCGCTGTTTTCGGAGATGAAAAAAGTGAAAGATGCCACACGTCAAAAATCAAATGTAAAGACAAACGTTGTCAAAACGAAGCAGTTCGTAACTGTCGCTTGAACCGTTCCGAATGAAGGGCATAAGATAACATAACGAGGATCAAAAGCTTACTATTCGGAATAGCTGCAGCTTGGCTGTTGTGAATAATCAGATGCTGGAGACATGTTTGTGAGATTCAAATAAGTTAAATTGGGTAACAGTTTAGGAGTAATAGTGCTTTATCTGCTTGATAGAAGAGTAGAAAGCGAGTTCTGGGCTTATATACATCTTTGATTTCATCAAAGCATCGTGACGTTGGAAAATATTTCACAACAGGCCCCGCCCCCATTCTCTGGTCGATAGCCAGGTACGGCGAATTATGTCATCCGGTCATAAAAATCCCTAAAAGGGGATGATTAATCAGCTTTTATACCATTTATAGAATGACTAATTCAAAGAAATGTTTCCGAGGTTTCAAATAAAAAATGATAAAACAGCTTTCATCAGTGACAGTAGAAGAGGGGGGGGGGAATGTATATCAAAAGTGTTATCAGGTCGAATGCTTGTTCGCCTTTGTTTTGCTTCGAAAAAGGAACAAACTCGTGATTAATTCGGACTTCCATACCGTTATGACGTTTTTTGGTGTCGAGTTGACCTGTGAAACAACTTTTAATTTCCTTGTTTCATTCACTTCACATCATACATCACTCAGTAGCAGTTGGCCGAAAGCGAAATCTTCACATTCGTCTCGGTCTTGTGAGTGAGCAGAAATAGTTTCAACTGTGTCTCGTGCCATTTGATGATCGGGGGAGAGAGAGTTGTGAATACAAAACTATACAATTTCCATCCTAATTAGATATTCTCTCATTATTTTACATTCTTTTTTCACCAATTCTGAACCAGATGTTTCGCATATGTTCTGTATGGGATGAACACAAGCACTTATGGGTGTCATGAGACTTTTCTTGATTTATAACTTTTCTTCCAAAATTTCTTTTTTTAGATTCGTCACCAGGCTTTCTCGACAACAGAAGTAGGTGCAGACAATGCGATAAAACTCACTTGTAATCATTTATAAACTCCTGAGGTTCAGAAGCGGCAACGGACATTGAGGGACGATTGACGGGGGAGGAAAATCGACCAGCGATTCTGAAATTAAAACCTTAACGATTCGAAGGAAATGACAGACAAGACGATGTCAAAGAAAGACGAACATCAATACAATATGAGATAAGTAAAATGATTAGGACGACGAGAAAATTGTTGATAATTGGTGACAATTTTCTCGAATAAAAAAACGAAACGAGTAGATTCCTTTTGTTGAAGGGGAAAATGAAAATTCCAAGAAGTTCATAAAAGTTTTGTTAAACAAACGAATGATGACATCAGAAGATGACAGAACTTTGCAGAAACTTCACGAGAGGCAAAGGGTGATGGTAGTACGGCTCCAGTTGACACAAATATTTCCAATTTCTCCGAAAATGGAGTAAAAAGAAAGGAAAATTGAACCTTTTTTCTATTCGATAATCGCATCGCACTGTATTGGTTCAGAGCTTAGACGACACCAAATCAGAAATTTCCGTTTGTGCTCTTCACGTGAATGCTAATATCGATCAGTTTTGTATCAAAAAAGGCTATTGAGATGAAACGAAAAAAATATTTCTTTATCAAATCCAAGCTAATATTTGTCAAATAAGATCGGGTGAGACAAGTGAAGAGAAAATGTCTATGATTCATCCGTCACATCGAAGAAGTTAAATGAATTGGCTCGACACGATGGCAAGCGATGCAGTTTTTCTGTGATTATAATACAAGAAATATATTTTTTCTTCCTAATATCGATGAGATGCAGCAACAATGGATTATTTAATGGTAAGAACCTTGTATGGAAATGAGGTTGGTGTGGACCGCAGCATTGGTCACGAGGTCAAATGACTGGATTTGGAGAGAGAGAAGAGGTTTGAAAGGCTGAGAGGTTAGGCTGGTTGTCGCTGGTCAGCACACGATGGTCAAGCAAGGCAGCGGGGCAAACGTTAATTTAGAAGAGAGAAAAGCAGTCACAAAAGAGTGAGAAATAAAAGGAGATAAAGAGAAAGAAGAGAACAGAAGGAGGGAGAGAAATTATAAGTAACAGGAGAAAGGGAAGGAAAACAGAGGTTTGTATAAAGAAGGAGGCAAATTGAGAGGTTAGAGTAAGAGCCGTAGAAGATATAGATGTTTCTAGCATGTTTAACAGGCCAGTAGCCAGATGGTGTGAGCTCTCTTTGAAGTAGTCAGAAGCTGTAACGCCGTCATGTGTTTCTTTCCTTTTTCAGTTGCCTAATTCTTTCGTCAATGACCGAACGTATAGTAGTTTACTTCGGCTTTTATAGCAAGCCATTTAGATAGTGAATAGTAGGAATCAAATAAGGACATTAGTTATGAAGGGATGACAAACAACTAAATAAAATCAAAAATCTCATTCAAAAGAGAGATTGTCCATTAACAAACTGAAAACTGTAAAAATGAGATATAGGTTGAAGTAATGACGATGATAAAAGAGAAGGAAATCACGTGCTTTTCGATACTTTCACTCGAACAACCAGCATCATCTTCAGCCGTTTCTCTCATTTACTTTGAAAACTCTTTTGAAAGAAGTCGAGATGATCCGTTGGCCTGTCATCGCGTTTCTTCTTAAAAGACAATTCTCATTTCCCTCAGCTCTTATTCTCTCCTCCTCTTCATCTAGAAGGCCAAAGTATTAAAAATGAAGAATAATCGTCATCAGCTGTTTCTCCACTAAAAAAAAACGAAAAAACTGCTTTTCATTCAAAATCATCAGCTGACTGAACACAAACCGTGATCAATGGCGGCGATTATGAATATCGGACGAATGAGAGGAAGAAAAAAACGAAAAAAAAGACTCCAAAAAAGAACCAATGAAAGAGAGGAAAGCAACCGCTCGTTGTCGTCGTTGAGTCAAAGAATGAAATTGCTAGTCGAAGGCTACGTGACGTGCAAACGTGAAGTATACGTAAGCGACAGAAAGCCGGAGGAATAAACTGAGGAATAGTATCAAACGAACAATCTGTTTGAATAACTCTTTTTATGGGATTGATAAGAGCTGAGCTGTGATCATGCTTCATCTCTCTCACTCTCTTTCTCCCTCTTCATATGGAAAAGAGCGGAAAACGTTATTTGGCCTACTATATGAAAATGTTGTTTCCTATAAAATTTTCATCTTTCGATCATACATATGGAACTTCTGAATTCTGTTTGTTCAGACGGTTTTCATTTTCACAGTTATGCATTCATTCGAAAGACCAGAAGATCAGAGAGAAGTGGATGGAGACTGAGACAGGAGAGGTTGTAGTAATAGAGAAAGACACGGAGAGCACAGACTGAAAAACAGACACTGCGAGTACAAGTGGAGAGGCAGATGCTGAGGTACAGAATGAGGTACAGAAGGTGAAAATATGTATTTCACAGCGCTAGGCAAACGCAAAAGTAAAGAAAAGAAAAACTAAATGGCTCTGCATTTACGGATTAAATCTTTATTTGGATTTGGTTTTATTCCATCAAACATCTTTTTGTGTTCGAGGTTGGTTTCTATCGAGGTTGTAAAATGAAAATGACTGAGTGCTTTGATGAAAAATAACCTGCTTTTGGTGGTATTTGTTTCTAGAATGAGTAGTCAAATAGGATGATTGAACAAGTAAGTGAAATATAAAATATTTGAAAAAGTGTTTGGAACTGAGAGTTAGTCTGGTTGGTACTGAAATTGAATTCAACGATGGTGGTGGGATGAGTATTTGCTTGAAAGAAAAAATGAGAGAAAGGAAAGGTGAGTTCAGTTGACGTCAACCCAATAACTCTTAAAACTTTTACAATTTTGAAAGAAATAGAGGAAAAGCAAAAACGTCTACGAGTTGGGAAGATCTTAGTCTATATGTAAGAATGAGATGAAGATGTTGTTTGATAGAACGAGCTTTGAGCTTCAGACCAACTGGATGCCATTGAAAGCAATTGGCAATTTGCGAATGCCGGAGGTTGGATAGCTGAACACGAAAAGCACAGATATGAGAGGTGCATGTGAGTTATGAAATATATGATTATGGGGTATGGAGAAAGAAAAATTTTCTGAGAATAAGCCAGAGGTATGGAAAGAAAAGCTGACAAAGAGAAGAACAAGAAGAACAAGGACACTCCTCAGTAGAGGCTGGACAAGACTCGTAATCATTGCTTTCTCTTCTCTTTCTGGTATAATCAAAACAATAATAAAAATCACAGCAGAAGAGTGATGTAATATAAACAGAGAGAGAGAGAGAGAAGGAGAGAAAGAAAGAGAAAGGGTGGAAAAAGGGAGCGGAAAGATGCAAATAGTCAAATTAGAAGAAAATTAGAATAGAACGTCTCACTTCCTTATAAGAACAAAGGTAATCTATTCTTAACAAGACGAAGAATCTTTTTGTTTTCATCTAAATCTCTCGCACCTTTGTTTCAGTTTTTTTCCTTCGTGCCCTATAGTTAGTATAGATATGAACGACGCTAAACACACCAAACTATGAAATAAACTAAACTAGAAGAATCAGACGAAATCAGCTGTAGGCGAAACAAATAAGGAAGTTTGTCGTGGGAACGGAGGCAAACTATCAGCTGACGAGAGAAACAAGCTACGGGGCGTCGACGCCATACTGTCTGCCCTCCAAGTCAGGTTCTTCTTCTTCATTCAATCATAAGCTTTTCAACTATTATATGCCAGCCCCTTTTTCCCCCTTCATCACCCCCGGTTACCCATGCCATTTATGCCGTTTGACAAATCATTCCATTTACAAACAAGTTCATCTCCGAGCATACGGATTTAAGGCTGAAGCATTGAGCATATTCTGGTCTGCTTTTTTTTTCTAGAAACCTGCAGTTGAAGTTTGTTTGTTTGCTCACAACTTTGTGAATCAAACGAAAAATTCAGGACTGAAATTCGAACCTGCCGTTGCCAAAACTTGAGTGAGACGATCATCTATCCGGCTTCAACTTGTGTTACAAACATTCAAATGAATATGTATATCTGGATTCTGAAACAAGTAATTGAAAAAATATGAAAGATATATGATATTTCAAATGGATTTATAAGTCAATGACAATGGCGTAACAGCCAGCTGGCCGTCAGTCAGTCAGCTGATCATAGAAAGAAAATAAAAAAAAACTTCTGGATAACATAACAAGTCGATTACACTCGAAGAAATAATCTTAAAGACGACGAGAAATTTACCAAAAAAAGTGATCATGAGGTTTGAGAGAGAAGAAGCAAGAAGAGTGTGTGGTGGCGAAGGAAAAAAATTGAAAGATCAACTTGCCATTGAATTTTAGAGAATGAGACCAAACCCAGAGAGAGAGAGAGAGAATGGAAGCAGATCAAGAGAATTTGGAACAAGAAGGGAAACTGCGCGAACAGCGAGGAACTTATTGAAGGACAAGAATATCATTTTTGTAAAATAAAAAAGTTTTTTATTAATTAAATCATTTATAATTGAATGAACATCATACTACAGGGAAGCGGAGCAGAAAACTCTCTTTTCCACTTCTCAGTCTCTTTTTCTCTCTAATTTACTCTCGTGTGTCTTTCACTTGCTCCAATTATCTTCTTACAAATTGAAAAAGCGTTGAAGAAAATTCAAAAATAAATTTATCTGTCATTTCGCGATACTTCAGTAGAAACGAAGCAGCGTAGAATAGGTACGCACTAGAAGGATTTTGAAATGGAGGGAATGGACTATTCTTACGTCAGACTCTTCGTGTTCAAACACCACGTAGATCGATCCCATCTCACTTCTCTAATTCTCTTTGTACAATATCCTTTTTCCCTCTTAGATTTCCATTTCTCTCTCTCCCTTCTTTTCATCTTATTTTGCTCACATCTCTTAATAATTTCTCATGAATACAAGTGAGCTGATGCCTTCTCTCCGTAAGCAGACATTGATTTACAGAGAAAGGTTTGCAAAGAGAGGAAGAACGAGGGTAAAGGAAAGGAGAGAATTCGTAAAAGAGAAGTGAAAGAGGGTGGCGTGAGCAGGTTACCAAACTACACAAAAACATTTATTCATGGAGAATTTACAGAGACAGAAGGAGGGAATAGAGTATGAAGCGAGTAATAGAGAACATTTCCAAAGAGAAAGAGAGAGAGAGACTAATGGTGAGAGAGAAGTAGTGTATATCCTGCGAATGTACGAAAGATAGACTGCCAAATATGTTCAAGCCAATAATCTCTCATTCTTTCCCATTTCTCTCTCCTTAAAGTCAGCTTTGCAGTCTCTCCAACACAGATTTATGGGTGGTCTTAAAGCTACTTTTCTAGCTTTTATAATCATAATTGTTACTAACCATGCATACATAGTTTACAAGTTCCTTCAAACTAAAATAACAGTCTTTTCATCCATGTATTAAAGAAATTCGAAGTTTTTTCCCAACAAACTTAGGAAAATGAAAAGGAAGAACAGGTTAGTGATTGATTTTCACAGAAACTATTCATATAAACTTTCAAGAAAGACCGTCTAATTCAATAAGATGAACTTTCTGGTCGTGTCTGTGAAATACTCTCCTCGTTACAATGGTTTTCTTACATTCAAATGTAAAAGCTCAAAAGAAATTATCTGACATTCTCATACAAAAGGGGGAAGAAAGGAAAAAAGAAGAATCGAAAGCCAAAGAATGGAACTGAAGGCACATACACAAGCACATAAGCACATGATGATTGCATCATCATCACCAACCGTTCCTTAGAATGCAAATGTTACAAGCTGACACACAACAATCTATGAAAAAGATGCCACGTAGGTAGATAGTTACGTGAGAAAAGCCACGTCATGTATTCATACGTGATGCCACGTGAGAAAACAAGATGCTAATGACTTCTGATGAATTGAAGAAAGAGTTAAAGTGAGGAACTGGAAAACATAGGTGATAGCTTGAGAAAAACAGAGAGAAAAATAAAACTCTTCGTTGAAATTTTTTTTATTTTTTATTATTTACTTCTCCTCATTCAATTAAATTGAGAGAATTTGTAAGTTGGAGAGGTTTGAGATACTTTGTGTCAAAGAAAAGAAAGAGAGCAGAGCAGTTGTGTATGTGTATGTGGTTTTCATAATTAACAGATAAATTGAAAGAGTTTTGTCACTTCGCGTTGTAGGTTGAAGATAGCGATTGATATCTTTCAGATTTAACTCATCGTCAACATCTGCGTAGATTGACGTCATGAACATATTCCTTTGCCAACAAATTAAAAGACAGAATTGCACACACAGGAAAGGATTAGAGGATAAATGAGAAGAAGTAAGAACATGCCTGTCATGTAAGCTGTCTAATGGCTCCATAGATGGAGCTAGAGCATATCATATTTCATATCTCATAATGATAAAGCCTATAATTAGCATAGAATTGTATATGAATAGAATGGCCGAAGACGAATGTGAAGGTGTGTTTCCTATATTTTTTCATAATTACATAGAAATATATATTATATATTATATGAATATGTATAGTATAGAGAAACGAGAGAGTTTAGAAGCCTAGCAGAAGCTTAATTATACCCAATTTTCAATATATACATGTATATATATATATATATATATTTATATACCTTTTATTAGTCAATATATAATCTGAATTGAAGAAGTCTGATCTGTTTGTTGTTAAGCGGTGTAGACGACGTTGCTTAAACAGATTTTGAAATTCTCCTTTTGATCAAAAATGAATTTAATGTTGATTAGCAACTATAGTCCGGAAGCATAGTTACCCCGGACATTACTTTGACAACAGAATTCATGAAATGGCCGAGAGGTAGCTATGGACTGGAATGAATGAGCTAGAGCCGGCATATCTTGGGAAGGTGGAGCTTTATTGAAGCAAAAAAAGTTACAAAAACTTCTGGATAATGCCATGGTATAGTTTCCTTCGTATTCTTTAACGAACATATGCTTTTGCTGACAGAAAAGCTGGAATCATAAACAATGTTGTCAAACTATATGCTAAGAAGATGGAAAAGAAGATGACGATGCGATTGGTGAGAAGCAAGCGAAAGAAGAAGAAGATGCAAAGAAGAATAAGAAGAAGAAAGTACGAATATAAGTCGTCGACTATGCAAAAGAGCTTCAAAAACTCAAATATAGAAGCGTATATTCCTACAGTCAGCCATACTAGACCGCTCAACCGCCTACGATGAGATCAAAAATGAAAAAATCACGTTTCTATAATGAATGTGTACGTTGCACGTGTGGGTTGCAGAGTGATGGCCGTATGTATGCTGCTGCTTCTACTAAACCACAGAAGAGGATATCAAAAGACAATGTAATTGAGAGAATCATGCTGTTAAACATAATGCGTGTGACGATTGAATGAAAATGTTAATTAATTGTTTTACTGAGAACAATGCCATGTAGTTCCATTTATGGCAAAGTGTCATGGGTGTTTTGTAATTCTCAATGGCCATTTTTATAGGTCGTTCTGTCATTTTTCAACTAATAAATCAAATAAAATTAAACGAAAAATCTGATAAATGGCTTTTAGCTGGAGTCATTTCGTCTCTCCTTGCAACCCTCCGATCTCCACTCCTCTCTTCATTCGATCGTTTTCTCTTACTCTCTATCCTCCAATATCTTTGTGATTTCCCTCACTATTCTCACGAGGAATCAAAAAGTCGCAAAGTAATTATCCGGTTATCGAAAAATATCCAAAATTGGATCGATTCCAATTTATGGAAATAAAATCCAGTCATTTATGGTTATTGACAATGGCAAATCGGCGATTAGCTTAGACTAGTTAGATGTAATAAAAATATTTTTTTTTGAATAAATTATTTGAAAAAATGTTTTTGTTCCATGAAATTAGGCGTGGAAAAGGTGAAAAAAAAAGAAATTTTTTTGCAAATGAGAAGACGAGCAGGGAAGAAAGGAAATAAGAGACGTGTTTTTCCTCGAATATTTCTCTTTTGACTGAAGAAAATCAAAAAAAAAAAAAGTTTTCCTCCTACTTCTGCTCTCTTTGCGTGTTCCAAAAGTAGTAGCTTCATGCCATATAGCAGCATCTTACCTGGTTCTATGAAGGTTAGTAATCAGTATGGATTCTGCGGGGGAGAAGAAGAAGCATACAGTGAGACGATGACAAAATGCTATTTGAAAACACAAGTTAACAGCCGAAAGATGTTTAGCAAAGACCGGATTGTTATTAATTATTATTTTTATTTTATTTTTTGAGAATATTCCACTTTGTCCGATGACGTTAATTCGATTCGAAAATTGAAAGGCAAATGATTGTAATGAGCGGAAACGAAAGAAAAAAAAAACAAATTTTTACTTTTTCTTCATCAGAACCATGAGTCTAAGGGGAATATCGGATATTGATGAGCTTCGAAGAAGATGTCGTTAGATGGTTTTTTTCTGCAACGAAGACGCCCTAATACACTGAAAACATTGCGAGTATTCAGAAAAGCTGAAAGAAAGTTTTTGCCTCAATTTTTGCTGAAAAGCATAAAGATCTAGTTTAACAGAATTGGCAATTTCTATTGAAAAAAGGTGGAATCATGGCAGAATAGAAGAATTGGCTATATTGGAAAGGAAAGAGAGAGAGAGAGAGAGAGAGAGATAGAGAATGGGAGATATGTATATACATGTATGTAGAGAGAGGGATCTACGATAAGAGGTAGAAAGAGAAGAAAACTTGTTTTCTTTAGTTGTTTTGAAACTTACAAAGTCCAAAGTTTGTTTATTTCCAGACTGGATAAGTCAAAGTTTCAGAAAGAAAAGCTTATCAACACTGATAAAAGTCAAAAAAGAAATGAGAAGACTAGGAGAAAATCTGAGAGAAGACAAGATGGAGAAGATAGAGAGATGGTGAAGAGGGAAGGCATAGAGAGTAGTAAGGACTTGTGTACAAAAAGAAATGAAAAACAAAAACAACGGAATGATCAAAAAGCTATTTATATAAACGCGAGTATTTAAACTATATATATATAGTATATATATAATGATAGTATACATGTGTGTTTATATATTTGTGAAGATGATGAACGCTTGATTGTGCCTTATTTGGTATTCTGCTGGATGTTGAGAATGAAGAAGAAGAAGAAGAAGGAAAGAGGGTAATGTGGATGGAAACACATGAACTACAGCAGTAATAGACGATTGAAATCAGCATAAGAAGTGTGCGAGAAAATAAGAGAAGAAGTTAAGGAGAGAATTTGTTAGTATAGAAGAGAGATAGAGAGAGCGGACGGCGGCTAAAAGAAGGAGGCTCCAAAGACAGGACGGAACAATGATGAAGCAGATACTGAACGAATCAGTGAGGCAGAAGATGGTTGAAGCCTTCCAATCAATAAAGTTCCATTCAATTATATCTTCTTCAACTTCATCCTTATTAAGCATATCAGCTAACTTGTTCACATTTCATCGAATGATGAATCATTTTTACTAATTTTCTAAGAGATACTACTACGCCACTGAGAGAGAAGCTAGTAGTTCTCTGCTTCAAGACGTACTGCTCCGACTATTCCTTGATGAGTTGTGAGTTGAAGAAAAAAATCAAAAAAATATTACTGAAAACCAAAATAACAAGGGAAGGAGGGAGAGAGAGAGGAGGTTCCGAACAAAAGAAACAAGGAAGACGGCGAGGAAGAAATAGTAGAAATGGAGAGAATTCTATAAATAATCAATATAAATTGACGATTACAGAAAGAGAGGAAAAGAGAGAGGGAGAAGAATAGAGAGGGAGAGGAATAGAGAGAGAGAGAGAGAGAGAAATGGAATATATTCCGGACAGAAATGAAGGAAAAGCAAGATGGACATGTGGCTTTGGAAGTGAAAAAGTAACCAGAAGAATGAAAATATAAATTTGTAACATAAGATAGTTGAAGAAGTTTACTTTGAAGAAAGGAAAAGCTGGGAATAAAAGCTGGTGAACAACGCACAATTTTCTTCTCCTAACCTCTCTCTCACCCTCTCTTTATATGGAAAGATAGCTGAGAAGAAAGAGGAAGCTACATACACATAAAATTGCCATAAAGAGATAGGAGAGAGAGCGCTTGAGGGAAGACAAATGGAGAGAAACCAGAGGTGAAAAGACAAATGCAATGCCACGAAATAGAGAAAAGCCTTCGCTCTTATACGAAAATCGAAGAATGTTGAGACTGGTCGATGTGCCTCAGCCTTCTCCATATATAGACTGTGTCATTTCAGATTGAAGGAACAAACTACAAAAACTACTACTTTCTGCATTCTCTATTCTTTTTTTTTTAAAGTGAAAGGAAAAGTTACATTGTGTTGGGTGATTAGGGCGAAAGCTCTGAGAACTTTTTAAAGAAAAGGAGAGAGCTGAAATGAAGTTGATGAGGTTTTTCTCTTTCTACCTCATTCTATTTCTGTCTCTTCCTGCTACTTCTCTCTGTATCTAACCACCAATATTTCCTTCTAAGGTTGCTGAACGTCTTAGTCGACCATCTGCTTTACTAGTTATACTATTGGCTAACAACAAAAACTAAATAATATATTGAATGAAAAACAAATATAAAATACAAAACAAAAGTCTTTCAACTCGTCGTTCTCCTTCTTTCGACATGGATTTAACGAAACAAAAAAACTAAATAACAATAATGGCAAAACTTCAATAAGATACTTTCAAACTATTCCGAATGTGAAAGAAGGAGCTTTTTAGGAATCTCCTTTGCGTTTTCATTTGTAGTCTGTTCGATGCGAAAACATAAAACATACTTGGATACTTTGCGACAGCTCCTAGCAAATGTCCATAGCCAAAGAGCTTCATGGCTGTACCGATACTCGGAGCTTCATATATGGGGCAGAGGGTAGAGATGAGCTTTCCGTACAGCTGTAAACAAGTCATTTATCTCGAGATAAGGGGCAATAACATGATGAAAATCATGGGGAAAAATGAAAAAATCATGAAAATTCGTGGACAGATGGTTCCACCTCTTTCTCGCACTCTGTTACTCTCTTCTGGCTCCTTCGTGTCTTTCGACAGTCGTTGCTTTTGATAATCATAGAAAACATAGAAAGAGAGAGTGAGGAATGTTTTTTGAAAGAAGGTCTTACCTAACGGTTTTCTCTGCTCCTCCTTTTTCACTTCCTGTCTTCGAAAATATCTTTTTGTTTCCAATCCTCTTTGACTTATCTTTTCTAATCTTATCATTGCATGTGATTAATTTTGAACTTTTTTCGTGTTCTGCCCAACAGCTGCATTCAATAGTTTTTATATTTTTTTCGATTTGCAGATGCTTGCTTATCAGATGATTGGACGACATAGTCAGCTGATTTATCCTACTTTTTCAAGTCCGGGATTGATTTTGTTCTAAAAACGGAAAAGCTGCCGTTAGTGATGCTACAGCTGACGGAGCCCGGCAAGTATACATGCTGTCCACAAGCAAGACTTCAGACCATAGGGACTCATCCACATTGCTTTTCACACTCCAAAGCTCTTTGCTATCAAAATTTCGACATGCGCTTACTTCGCCCAACTTAATGGCAGACTTTATACAAAACACTTCTGCAGAAAAAGAAGAATAAGAAAAAGAAAGATCAGACGAGAGATTGGATCGGATGCAAGTCATCTGTCAAAACTGATTCTCAGACACAACGAATTGGCTTTTAAGAATATTAAGAGAGAATGATTCATCATTATGGCTACATGTTATTCACATACTAATAACTAAACCGATGAACAGAAGCTTTCCGCCAGAACCAATGAGCTTCATCACAACAAACATGCAATGATGTTTCTTCCGTTATTCTTTTAACAAATGCAATATAAGCCAACAATAACATATCCATTTCAGCTTGGCTTATAAATTGTATTTTTTTCCTTCACAGTCGAATGAACCCATTTGACCATTCATGCAATGGACATACGACGCACGTCTCATATTTCCTATTTGATTCCACTAAAATACGTTCCAAACGTTCACAACCATAAAGTATTTGGTGGTCAGCGATCAAACAGCTCACAAGCTTCCTTTCTTCAATATGTTTGAAACAGAATACAGGGAGTAAGCAAAATAGATATGACTTTACAAGATATAATGGAAAATGAAAGAGAGAGTGAGAAAAAGAGAGAAAAAGAGAGAATCGTTCGAAGAGATATGAGAGAAACAGCGAGACATCTATTCCATATATTGTCTGCTTTCTCGCATTTTTTTCATTAAACTCACTCTCTAAGACATAATTATAGCTCTGACTATCTATCTATCTCTTCATTCTGTTTTATAGAGAATACTATTCTCTTACATCAAATGATATGAAAAACAATCTTTATGTGAAGCTGAAGAAGAAGCATATTAGCCATGAGACAATTTCGACATGACCTCTGTTTCAACTGCAAAGTCAATTATTTATAAGCTGGGGAAACGTCATGAGCCATATTGTATTTATTCAGATTGAATAGCCATGAATACAGTGCAATACATTTTCACGTGAACAGTACACGTGGCAACAGCAGTCACTGACTCATACAAGCAACTTATAACGCAGAGAGCGGTAGCATTCCATTCTATTACTTATCGAAACAGTTCTATACGGGGATGGGTCACACAAATTTTTTTTTCTGTTTCAAGATAAAATGGTTCAAATTGGGACTTCATTTAATATGTCATGAGTTAAGAAGATAAAAGATTGTACAAGGAGGGATGACAACGAAATGACAGAGCAGATAAATCAAACACACAGGCACACACACACACACACACACACATTGTATTATTTGTATTAAATAACTGAAATTTATAGGAAAAAAATGAAGTGGAAAACGAATTTGCACCAACGCTCATTCCCAGAAAGTTAAAGCTTCAATCATTTCCTTTCTTGTCTTTCGAAGATACATCTACATCATAGAAAACAAACCTTTTCATTGGAATATACATTTTATTTTGAAACCACATAAAAATGGACAAAGAGTTCAAAAGGAGGGAGAGAGGGAGAATGAGAGAGAGAGATGCAAAAAACTATGATTAAGGACATTACATTAACTTTCTAGTCATATGAATTAATCTTTGGAATCCTTGTTTAAGCTTTGAAGTTTGCGGTCGTTTTCCGAACGTCTTCTGCTCTTCTAAGCCAGCCAGTATAACCGAATCGAACATCTTGAAACAAATTTGAATTGAATTTTATCTGTCTACTATAGGACAACCTGCTTAAGATTTTCTTGAGTCAGTGCTGAGCATTCATAGAAATCAACAGCTCTTATCTGATTAGCAAGCTGTTTTCCTCGAGAGGTTGAGATACAATCAGAAATATTATAATCCCATCCACGACGATCAGATTGAGTACCAACGAGTATAACTATACGTTACATATAATGTTAGTAATAAAAGAATTAATGGTTTACCTGGAATACTAGGTGATACCTTGGAGATCTCAGGCAACCAACGGTTCAAAACATCATCAAAGGATCTTTTATTAATTACAGAATACACTACGATGAACACATTACAATCTGGATAGGATAATGGTCGGATTCCATCGAACTTATGCTGAAATGGAATAATTTCAAATAGTTTTTTCTCCTTTTTGAGATTCTTCTCTCTCCTCGTTGCTCTCACTCTGTTCCTCTCTGAAGCAACACAGTCTTTTCTTCTAATTATAGAAAATGATTAAACAAATTGAAATTGTTGACCTTCTTTGTCTTCACTTTTTCCTTTGTTTTGTCTTTAAGAAAATCTGTCATCATGAGCGTTTTCACTCCTCCCTCACACCTCCAAGACACATTTAATCTTAAGCTTCATCATTCAAGCCCTAATTGACTCTAATATGATTTCGATTAAAGATATTCTGATCTTCTACACTTTATTAATTCTAGTGCAATCTCAATATCCTCGTGGAAGGTTTCTCTATCAATCATCATTCCTTTATATTAAAAAATTATTGTTTTCAGTCTTATGTATCGGCGATTCGTAAGCCGTAACCCTATCACACGAGTAAACGGATCTTTAGTACAAAAGGTTCCAATGTCTTATTTGCCTTCTGCTTCAACTCCTAATGCTGGACCATTAGCTCGTGTAATTAACAATTACAGTAAGTGTTTTTCTGTTTTTGCAAAAATTTGCATAAAGTTGATGGTAGTGAGGGGGAGTGAGATCATTGAAACACGTGGGAGATGCGTGGAACGCGTGGAACGTCACGTAAAGCTGAAGTTTCATTTCATGATTACGCTAGCTTGTGAACGGTTGTCTCTCAGTTTAGAGAGATGAAAAAGAAAAAAAAACAAAAATCAACCTGTCCCGCAGTGTCGCATAATTGAATCCTAATCGGCTTCTTATCCACATTTACCACCACTAATAAAGATATAAATCTACATTATATACATATAGTTAGTGATAGAACCTGAATAGTTATCGAAGGTAGTTGGAACGTATTTAGTTGGATATCCCTGTGTTGTATAAGATACAATCAAAGATGTTTTACCAACTTCTTCAGATCCAATAAATACGCATTTTAATACTCGAATAATATCAGAATCAGTCTCATACATTGTCTGAAATGCAAATATTCAGAAGCTGGTTCTGATCGTCGAATTAGAAAAACTGATTGACGGTACGAGGATCGATCAACGTGTGAGTGATAGAAGCTGAACTAAAGTGTGATGCGAGAATATAATTAACAAAACAATAACTGTGTGACTCAGAGTAAGGTCGAACACTCTTTTTTTACTTTTGAAATAATTATGGAACATCTGGTAGTAAGATTGATCGGATAACAGCAAGATCAGGGAGCGAGGTCACTTATTTATGCATTTTGGATTGAATTTTGAGTTTTTTAACGAAAATTTTTGATGAACAGTGACGGAAAGTAACATGGACTTGAATGTTCCATTTAGGAAATCGAATAAAACGAAAGATTTATTTGTTTTATTCCTGATTGTTTTCTGAGAAACGCTCATTTGTCTGTTAAATCAATTGAAAATCCACAAATGGACGTTTGACAGGAAAAAAAGAAAGCGACGGCTTGTAAATCACGGTTATGAGTGTAGAAAAAGGTAACAGCTGAAAATGGGAGAGCGTAGCGGAAAAAATTATAAAAAAATGAGATGAAGTGACAGAAAATGGTATGCGAGGCCACAGTCATGTTCATCTAGACCAAGACTGTCTCGGAGAGATGAGATGAAGGGTGTCAGGAGGATAGAATAACAAAGATTTTTCTGAGAGAAGAAGATGACGATGAAGAACGAAACAAAAAAATGAATGAGACATATTAGTTTGTGATGAATAATGGTTTACGAAAAAAGATAGGAAGAAAGAGAATCAGTTTCTTGAAGTTACAAGCAGCTTCACACTTCATGGAATATCTCTTGATAGAGAAGGCTTGATTAGGTGAAAGGAAAGAATTATGGCCTGATAATAATGATGTTGATAGATTAAGAGGGAAATTCGTTCAGAAGAAGAAGAGAGAGAGAGAGCAAGAGATTGATAGAAAGAGAGAGAAATCCACAGGAAGAAGATGCTGCTGATAATGATGATGTTTGTGAAGAAAAAGATGGATTGAATGATAATAGAAATCAGGTTTTAATTCCAAATTGATTGTATTGGACAATGGGGATGGCAAGGTATCCCCTCTGGTCTTTCTCTCTCTCTCTCTCGTTGCCTTCTGAAGGAGGAATTCCATGCATGGATAATATGCTAAGAAAGAGAGAGAGTGATGGACAGAGAGAGAAACAGAAAGAGAGTCTTAGTTGGCCTAATTAATTGATAAGAGCGAACAGTAAGGAAATACAATACAAACTAAAGAAATCGAGAGAAGTGGATATAACGAGATGAGGAAGGAGGAACGAGGTTACAAAAAATGTGAGAAAGAGGGAGAGAGAGAAAGTATGAGAAATGGGTAATTACGCAGATTACTTTATAACTTCTGATAGCAGGGACATGTGGCCTAGTATGTGTACATCCATCCACTGCTTTGATTCAATCAGAAGGAGGAGTTGAAGGGTGAGAAGAGAATAATAATAGATTCAGAGAAGGAGCTGCCTCGAAGAGAAACATTGAAGAGTTAGAAAAGATTAGTGGGTGGTCATCTTCTAATGATAAGACATCATCATTCATCGTTTCTTCAGAATTTTTAAAAATATTTCAATGCAAAGTCCTTGAAATAGACAAATACGTTCAGCTAGTAGTAGTTGCAAGAGAGTTGAACAAAAAAAAAACAAAATTTTCTGAAATTTCCAAAAAAGATTGATGAAGGTCAGTGGATTCAAGCAGTGAAATTAGATTTATATAAAATAATAGTTTATTGATTGAATGATTGGAAGTTCGAAAACTTAAAAAATGCCACTCGAAACCGGAAAAGTTGCTTTAAAAAGAGGGATTAATTGAATTAATTATATTGTTGATTTATGATAAGTTAGAATAGAAGGCTGGAAGAAGTTGACGGTAGCTAATGAGATACAGAGAGAAAGAGAGAAAAACTGGGTACAGGGAAGATGGGAGAGGAAGAGGATTGTCTTCAGGTAGATGACAATTGCATTCTATTACAGATTCAGCAGCTCTTCCATGCTGTCGTGATAGATTTGGAGAACAAGCATGTCAGTCATTACGGAAGACACAAACAGCTGTTTTTGAGAAAAGGTAATTTGCTATAGAAGAATAGATGAATGTAGGAAAAGCTTCATTAAAGATGTTTGAATGATCACGATTTTCATACATTAGACTGTTGTGCTGAATGTCGCTCGTATATTGAAAACCGTAAGTTTTCAAACGATTTTCTTAGAAAGTTTTATGAAATATTCTTCAGATAAAATACATCCAGATAACGCTCGTCAATTATTCAAAGTAATTTATAATTAGAATTAACTATATAACATATAATGTGTCATAATAGGCGCCATCACTATGTAAGGATAAACATTCGCTGACATTTTGTCGTCGATTCAAAGCTTCTGGATTGGGCAAATTCAGGTTTGTTTATATAACTGTTTGTTGTTATCAAATCGAAAACTGTCTGTTAAAACTTAAAGTTGTGCTGATGCTGAATTCGCTGTGAGAGTATGTCGACATAGTTGTGGATACTGTAACGATGGTTTATATGCTGCAACTAAAACCGCTCCGTTATGTAATGCGCCTGTCAAGAGGCTCAACTTGACTGGCATTGCCAAGTGATAATGTGGATGGACTCAGCCAATATCTTAGTCAAAGATGTTTCAAATCATTTTCGTTTTGTCGGAAATTCTAATGTTCACGTGAAATTCACGTCAATTTTTATTTTTGTTCAACACAAACGCGCAGAGCGGTTGTTCATGTAATTCATTTGAGTGACTATGCCATAGATATGTGTACTTCATGAACTATTTAAAACAAACCATATTATGATGTTTGATGTTTTATTATTATTATTATAACTTATAATTCTTAGAATATTGCCTCAAACATATAATTAGATGGAAAGAGGGTTTTTTAGCGAAAAAAAAACATTTTGGTCAATGTAGACATAGAATGAACGAAAGTAAAAGACTCCTGATGTACCCGCTTAACTATATAATATAAATTGTTCCATTTGACTTATATTAGAATATATGCAATGATTAATAAAATGGATGAAAACGAATGCTCATATCCATTGTTGACTAATGCTATCTGTTCTTGTTGTAATACAGATTCACAGTTAATTGAACATAGATTGACAGCATTATAGAAAAGTGAATCTTCACAAGTACAATGAGCTGCGTCAACACAGTTTTCAAGACGAGATCTCAGTACCTGTAACGTAACACGATTATGAAAACGTTTAATCTCTATCATTATTATTTATAAGCTATGCCAAAGCTTTCCGTTTATAAATATTTCGATAATGAAAAGAATAGCTGACCTTAGCCAATGCTCTTCGGAATCGCTGACAAGTGCCTATATTATCCTTTTCCGGTGTTATGTGAGATGATAATGAATTCAATTCCATAACAGCGTTCTATGTATGAATCCTTTATTAGTCAGATATTCAAAGACAGTTTTACCTGTTCCTCCTCTTGTTCATCTTTAGTCATTGAACGACGACATATGAATACCGTGTCTCGTGAGCATGTTTGATCACACACCTATTTCCAATTAATTATTATTTGAACTACATGAAAGTAAACCTGTTTTCCAAATCCTCGATAAGCTAGAAAGACTTGCATGGGCAATTTTTTCCCGAAAACCATGTGATATTGAACAGCAGCCACCTGAAAGTAGAGAAGTACTTCTGATGATTTGGGAAAAATAGAAAGTGACATACCGAAGCTGCCATTTGATCGCTACAACCTGGATAATGAAAGCAGAGAGAGATGCGACGAACGTCATGGCAGAGAAAGAAATTTCTACTTCCTTAACAGAGAAACAGAACAATAGTAATAGGCTTCAGATGACTCATACCTCGTCGTTTCTCTATTGATGTGTTATTAAATTTGAAAAAGCCTAACTCTTTCCGCCGTCGAACAGGAGGATGTAAAGCTGCCTCAAAATATACTTTTGAGCATAAATGGACAAAGGACATATTTCATCTTCATCTTCTTCAACTTTTGAATCAAAAATTTGTTCAAACATACCAAAAAAGCTTCTCTGAAGCAATTTTCAAGGTCTAATTCATAACATTGTGGAGCTTGAGAAGCCGAATTGAATAGGAACGGAGTAACAAAAATTGGAAATGAAAGGAGCAAAACTTGCATCCAGCGTACGATATTTGACATATTTATTCACATTTGTCTGCAATGAAAGAATTATTTTCATTTTGAAAGAAAAATATTTATAAAAGGAAGAAAAAAGGAAAAATTTTAAAGAACGGAGAGACATAATGGCGAAGGACACACAGGAGATGGCGGTGAGCTGCGCCGACCACAAGGGCTTCTCGTAAAAGCTGCCCGTAATTATTAAATTAATATGATGAACATTAGAAAATAATAAGCCAAAAAGAAAAAAGAAAAGAAAATGTTACAAAGGAAAGAAGAGATGGCCATATCGGATAGATCAACCACGAGGGACTCATTGAATGAAGTCAAAAGAGACAATAAAACACATTGAAACTTTGAATTTTACAAATATTCCTTTTGTTATTTGGTAACAAATTTGTGTAGTTCCACTATTTTATTGGAGAAAATTTGTAAAAAAAAAATAAAGGGAAAATGAAGAAGAGAGGCAGAAGCTAGAAAGATGAAGAGAGGAGGGGATGAGAGAAAGTGAGAGAGGAATGCAGATAAGTCGGATGAATCTCGATCTAAAACCAAAACTTAACTTTAAAAAATGAGTTCTTGATGACGAAATGAACGAGAGAGACATAAAGATATGTACAGAGAAAGGGAAGACGTAACAGAAGAGAGGTTCAATCCTTCATAACATACTATTTTATGTAAATTATTAAAAGAAAAAGCCGAAATTTGGAATAAGATTTATACCAGGAATCTTCTATCTAATCCGCTTAAAGTGTCTTGGCAACCACCAAAATATGCTTCTAAGAAGCTCAATGTTCTAACAGATTCCAGTAGAGAAAGAGAACGAAAGATAAAGGTAGAGAGAGAGAGAGAGAATTGAAACTGGAGAAGAAGACAATAGAGAGGTAAAGATTTGATGAAAGGAGGAAGTAGATATGTAGAAACAGAGAGAGACTACGAGAAAGACATATGGTGAAAACCAACAACAGAGAAGGTGTTTCATCAGCTTACTTTTGATATAATTTTGCATATCAGAGAAAAGGATAAGTATGAATTCGTATCCATATCTATACATGGTCATGATCCAGTTCAGGAGAACTGAAGAAGAGATAAGGGTGGTGAACAAGGAGTTGGGGGAGGGAAATCAAAATAATTCTGAAACTTTATTGAATGAAATTAAAGTTTAATTTTGTCTTTTTCAGTATAAGAGAGCAAACTTATGGTGTTGAAATAGATGAAGTAGAAGATGAGTTGAATTGAATATTTAATTAAGTTCATGTGAAGTAGACAGACCACATGTAGATTATTCTTTACGAACACAAAGTTATTTATTAACGAACTGAGGACATGATGATTATTCCAATGACATTTATACCAAAAAAGTCATCAAAATTCCTATTGATTATTGTGATGAGTGAGTGAGCACAAACACAAACAACCGTTCATCACATCTGCCATCATCTGCTTTTGCATTCGTACGTGATGTACGCATGTCTTCACGTGGAGAATCGTTTATGCTAATGAAGCTGTATGGGAATAAGAGCAGTATGTACAACATCTTCCATCTCTCTATCACCCTCGATCTCTCTCATTCTTATCCTTCTTCTCTAATGTGCTATTTTAAAAAAAGTTGTTTCAGCGTTTTTTTCAAAGAGAAATTAGCATAGAATAAGGGTCTGCGAAAGGATAATAAATAGGGTGTGAGGGAAGTTTTCATTAGGATAGAATGATACCGCATTTTCTTGTCCCATTCAAAGACTTTTGTGGAATTGGGGAGATAAGATTAAATTTTTTTAAAGCAAAAAAAAGAAAATTTGTTTTGAAAACAAGGAAAAGAATAATAAATTATAGAGAAGGAGGAGAAAAGAATAAGGTAAATGAAATAAAATGAAGGAAATTTTCTTTTTTATCCCAAAAGATTATGAATCCTCAGTTGAATTTATGTTTTCCATGTAAGAAGAGAAGCTGTTTATGGACAGAGAGAGAGAGAGAGAGAGAGAGAGAGAGAGAGAGAGAAAGGAGAATCAGAAGAGTGGACTACAGAGAGAGAGAGAGAGAAAGTGAAATAATTAAAATTTGCTGAGAAACGATAGCTAATCAAAAGGAAAACTGCACACTCTCATAGAATTCTAGAGTTTTAATATAAATAGTGAAATAAAAAAAAAACAAATTTTCTGAAACAGGGTGGAGCTGGCCAACCTGAATTGTTTCGTTTAAGGATGGAAAAAAGGTGCGAGGGTTGGCTACTTCCGCACAGCAGCTATTATCCTGAATCTTTCGCACTACTACTTTGTAAGAAGATGAAGACGTGGAAGATTGAAAGTTCTCTTGAAAAGTAGAAAAGGCGATGTTGAATTAGGTGCGATCAGATGTAGGAGCAGCTTAGAAGAGAATAAGGATGAAAAAAGTAATAGCAGGGAGTATTAGAAATAGAAAGAAGGGAGGTTATAAAGAGAGAGAGAGAGAGAATGAAAAGGAAGAATAAAAAAGAAATGATCGGTAGGTCCTTCACGCTTCGCTTCACGTTGCAATTGAGCTTTAACAACCTGAACAAGGAAAAAGATGAATGATGGGAACGAACGACGATAAAGCTGAAATAAGTTTCTCTGCCCAACTTTTCATAACTACAAGTGGAAGTGGAGTTATGCAAAATTGAAAATTTAGCTGTTTTTCCTTCATTTATTTCTAAACAACTGGTGGTCAAAACGAGTAACAGCAATAAACATATCGCTGGTGTCATTATGAGATGTATGAGTTGTGCTGGAAATTATAAAACGGGAAGGTTTTTTACTTTCTCTCCGGCTCTTGTGTTCATTTCATTATTCTCCCACCTCTCTTTTCACTCACTGTCTGTCTCTTTTACACACACTTGGCTTTCTCGGTGCTCTTCTGTTCTATGCCCCCCCTAGGCTCCGCCCATTTTTGTGTGCGCACTTAGGATGATCAGACATGATGAATTAAGCTTCATAATACCTTTAGAATGTTTCTAACACCGGGGGCTCTGCCCCCAGACCCCCGGTTTTAGGAATGTATGCGTGAAGTGGTTTAGAAGTTGAAGCTTCTGACATACAGTGAAGTAACATATCATCCTAAGTGCGCACACAAAAATGGGCGGAGCCTAGGGGGGGCATAGAACAGAAGAGAACCGCTTTCTCTTTCTTGCTCTCTCCCTATCTCTTCTCTCTCATTCTAACACGTATCTCCCTCATTCCATATTTGGTAGAGAGAAGTTGACAAAAGTTTTTTTTTCATCTACTCCTCCTCCTGCTTCTTCTTTCTGCTTATCTTTCTTTCCAACAATAACTGAATACGGAGTATAAAAGTTGAAGAAAGAGAGAAATGAAAAAAATAATTAAACCTAAGTTGTTTTCTAGACGTCTTACGTTCTAATGCTTTCTCACCTCCTCCCATCCCCTATATAAGGTTCTTCACTCACTCTTTCATTTCGATTCACTTTAATTTCGAACTAAAAATATTCTCTGAATATATTTCATTTACAGCTCTCCCTCCGTCTCCATTCTTTTCTTCTCGTCCATTCTATCTCTCTTTTGTTCAGTTTCCACTGATCTCTCAAACACTTTGTATATTCAAAAGACACAGGTAGAGTAGCCGATGACTGTCTAACCCGGGCTCGCGAATATCCATCTGCTGTCGAACTTTTTTCGTAAAAACCTTTGTTTTTCTTAAAGAACAGAGAAGAAAGAAAAGCTCATAAACGGTTCATATCTCATCCGAAATCCATAGGGAATAACAAAAAAAAGAGAGATTCAAATTAAAGAAGTAAACAATCACTATAACAACAAACAGGTGGATGATAGATGGCTGTGATCGAATTGGTCAAAAGCCAAAGACTCTGCGAACTTTATGAAAAATGATATTTTAAAACACAAAATGTTTAAGAATGACATTTTACATGGAAATAAATCAAAATATTTTCCGTTGTTTTTGAAAATTAAAACACGAAAAGTCTGTGAGAGACAAGAAACGAACTCAACTGAAATCGTTCATCTGCTGGTTGTGGTTCTATTCCTGTCTCAAGCTGATGATAGTCCAAGCTTCCACTACTACTACAAGCGTGCAAGAAGGCGAAAGAGCATGTTTATTTCAGCTTTTTCCTCTTTTTTTCAGTTAATATGAACTCTTTTTCAAGATTATCCGAGATATTACATAACATTCTCCTAATTATCTTAATGGAACTTTCAATCAGCCATGAGCCGTACGAGTAGAAGCACATCAGACATCGTTATGATTTGGAACTTCAACAATCAAGAGAAGATATGAACACAATGAAGTTTTTTTTTAGCATAAATGACTTATAAGCTTTGAGCTCAAAAAAGCGATGAGCACACACTCGAGACAACATTCCGGAACATTTTGATGGAAAACTTTCAATATATAGGCTGTGTTAGCAAAAAGGCAATAAATTAGGAAGACGAGCCCACTTGGCCGTCCGTCACCAAACTTCTCTCATTTTCAATTTTCTTGGCCAAATTATTTCCTTGAGAAATCTATTTATGCCATTATATACGCTTTTATGAGAATTTGAATGTTTCACGCGAAGTTCCACGTAAAAAAAGTTCATTTGAACAGCATAGCGTCGGATGAACGGTTGTGTATTGTGTTGTGCTTGTTCTTCTTTCGTTTGGTTCCATTTATTTTTTCCCTCTTTCTCTCCCTCTCTTTCTCTTTCTCTTTTCTTTGAAACAAAACAAAAAATGAGGTAAGAAAGTTAGTTTAGAAACTTCCTCACAAACAAAAGCAAATGTTGCAAACTTTCCGAAGCAGCTTTTTTTTCTTCAAAACTTAACAAAAGACAAAAATAACAAAGATAAATAGGAAAAAAATTGAAAAAAATCCATAAGGACATCACTGAAGTGGAAAAAGCTTTTCTGGGGAAAATTTAAAACTCAGAGGGACTGAAGAAGGGATATGCGAATGAAGAGATGGTAAGAGAGAGGAGTATGGTGATGAGGAATCATAGAGAAAATGGTTAGAGGGTGAGATTGATAGCAAGAGATTGATATAGAAGGAAGAACCCCTTCTAGAGCGTAAAGAAATAAAAGATGTGAATCGAAGAAAGAATTGCATGTGCAAGGATCAATCAAGACGAGGTTAAGGTGCAAGAAACGAAGTCGAAACCCCAAAAGACGAATTATCTGTCAATGGAATTAGAATGCGAGATGAGGAGATTGGAAATTACAAAAAAGGCAGAAAAAAAGGCTGCCAAAGAGAAATGGATATGAAACATACATATTTGATTAAGAAAACAATGTGCCGTTGATTAGAATAATCTAATAAGATGTGGCTGAGAAAATATAACAAAAAACGGCTTTTCATCGTGAGGGAACAATCTCTAGTAACTATACATATAGTTAGTTATATTTTACATTTGCTCTACCAGGCCTTCGCCCTCAGCATTTTTTTACCAAAAAAGAAAAAACGATGTAGTAACAAAGACAAATGAGAGAAGAACGGCTAAGACCAGAACAGAGAGAGCAAGTGAGATAAGAAAGCTCAAAATAGAAGAAACAGAAGCTGAAGCTTCTTCGCCGTTTGTGTTCTGCTTCTGACATGAATCTTATGTACATAAAATAAGCTTTCATTCTTACTTCTTCATAATATAGCTCTCTCTCTCTCTCTCAGCATTTTTTTCGTTTCGTGCCGACAAAAACGATAAAAAAGAGAAATTTATGATCTTCACTAGTGACTTGAGAAGTTTTGTGTTTCTTTTAACTTCAGCGTCATCTTCTTTTTTCAGCTTTCTTACACACAGATACACACACACACAGAAATCCATGCGAATTATCCTTTTATACAAAAACAGAATACATTTTTATCACAAAAGAAAAAGGAAAGCAGATTCGTGTGCAAAGAAGGGCTTAATGGTCTCAAGAGAGGAAAAGCAACTAAGCTTCTCTCTTCTCCTCCAGCCTTGCCACATTCTTTCGCTTAGGACATCACACGTTCCTCTGTTAATTCGGATGAAAGTTGCTCTTAATATTGAAAGCATATTATATGAACAAAGTCAAAAAGCAACCGATCCATCTTATTGCGATTCTATAAATGAAATCAACTGTCGATGCAACAGCATCACGTGTACAAAACTTATTAGGATAAGTTGCTTAAAGGATTTTTGGGAAGATATAGGATTTGATTCTGATTACATAGCATAGAACAGAAATATCGAAAAAATAATTTTTTGATTAAGCTTAAGTATTATGTTATGAGGAGGGATTGTACATGAGATTATAATTAAGAAAGCTACCGATAGCATGTAAATAGTAGGACGACGAATCATCAAAGCAGATCGGTTTCGAGCTCATCTTTCACCTCCGTTATACCCAGAGGGAATATGGAGACAAATTATGAATAAATGTCGGACAAAGGGACAGACAATGAATAATATTATAAGTTATATAGTCTTTGATAGTCAATACTATATGTACATGTATGGATGGGATGTCTGAGCAGAGTAGCAAGCCATAAGCCTTAAAAAAATAGGAATTTTTTTTATCTAAAATTATGAGAATTGCTCATCGACAAATCATTGTAGGAGAAGAGAGAGAGCAAGAAGAATGATCTGAAGCCGTAAAAGTTGGATATATTAATGAGACATTGAGAGAATGGGACAAGAACAAGGAAAAAACTAAGTGAGAGACTCATAAAAAAGCTTTGGAATGCTAATCGGAACATCTGGAAAATTTGACAAATTATTCCTGAAGATTAAGCTCTACGATAACATGTACATCACACATTGTCAATCTGACTCAAACTGGGCTGAAGTGAAAAAATACAGAATGTCCATCCCTACTGGCTCTATTGAAATTTTTGTTTCTCAATAGCATACTGAATTGAATTCTATAATACAAGTACTAATTACTTTTAAATGTCTATGATGACACTTGAATTCTTAGAGAAAAGAGTACGAATGTGCTTAAAACTGAAGAAACACGCCAATATATTGAAGGTGCTAAAGAAAATGAATGAGATTGGAACATTTAAGCTTCAGCTTTGCTAAGTGCATGTACGGAAAACTTTCGTTACGAAAATGCTTTCTGATTCAAATTAAAAGAACAAAAATATATTAGAAAATTGATGGGAAAGCAAAAAACGTCTCTATCGTAAGGAGAAGCACACTCTATATCTTACTTGATGAATAATGCAATAGAAAAGCTTCCGAAGTCATTCTGATTTGACGAAGATGAAAAGTCAAGGAACGTTCAGAGTTCTTCTAAAGTTCTATTCTATTGAAGAACGAATATAAGATTGACGATGACCAAATGAGGAACAGGCTAAGGCATGAGATGTTCAAATGAGTAAAGAATGTTTCAAAACGATTATTAGATCTCATCGAAATATCTTTTGAATATAATATAGAGTAACTTTGTTGGAAAACATGCCTTGAACATGCTCAAGTTGCTCTCCTCCATTCTTCTTTCTCACTTGAGTAATATGGACGGTTTAGTGAAAATGCGACTTAACTCGATTTCGAGTTGCTTGCAATAATACTCGGTTAAAAGGAGCTCCAAAAGAAGATGTAAAAACGCGTTAGGAGACATGATGCTTTTTGCATAAATGACAACACCGGCTAGACGGTGAAGAGATGAAGGAAGCGGAACAAAAAAGAGAAAAAAATAAAAAGCAGATTAGAACAGGAACAACCGATTGAGTGCAATGCAGAATATGGAAATGAGTTTGACGTAAAGTGAAGACGACGTGAAAAGTTCACGGGAGCTGGTAGTGCAATAGAAGAGGGAAGGGTGTGAGCGCTGGCAGAATGAAAGTTCATTTGAGCGTCTGCAGACTGTCACATTTTGGAAGTATTAACTATATCGATATAATAAGAAGCCATATCTCATTCTAAATAACGCATACGGACAGTTAAATTGGATGTGCGAAGTTGAAATCGTTGTCAAGCAAACGATGTGACAACATTTCCAATAAACATCAAATGAGCTTGAATAGTAACGTTTATGAAGCTGATTCGTCGTTACATTTGCAAGAAGGACAGTCGAAATTAAGCAAAATAGAAGAAAAAAAATGGCTGAAAAATAAAAAATGTAAACGACACAACGAAAATGAGATGGCAAAAAGATAGAAATTGGGTAATTTGTCTTTTTTTTTTGCCGCTCTTCTAGTCTCCCCTTGTTGCTTAAGAACAAGACACACATCATGTGTATGGGTATACGTATGTAGCTGCTTGCTTGTACGTAAAAAATATAAATTTTATATTTTAAATATATAGGAAACAGTTGCAGTGGGTGACATTCGTCACAAGAAAAATGCATGTCACATTGAATTTTAATCTTCAGAAGTTTTAGAAAAAATCTTTTTTTTACTTCGAGAAATCAAATGTACTTCTGGATGGACGGCGTAAAGCACTCATCTCACTCGCCTCCATCGCTTGACGACCGCAGAGAGAATGTGAAAAGAGGTCTTCTCCTCAACTCAGAACGATCAAAAAGAATTTAAAGTTTATCTCTTCGAAGTCATCTAGCTAACTTATTCATTTGAACCCTCTTTTTTATAATCTTTGCTTACACAAAGAAAAACTTCGATCAACAACTGCTTACTTTATAAAGATCTTTATTTGAAATCTGATTACGCAGATCAGATTTCGCTAAAGCATATGTTAGTTCACGGAAATTGAGAAAGTACATCTTCTTTCCTTAGATAATCTTACTATATAAATAGAATAGCAAATTTAAATACTGCCAGGCTATTTCTCGGAGTTTTGTAGAAAATTGGCTTTGAAGTAGTTATATGGTATAACGATAGAAGCTAGAGCACTTTTGGGTGTGTTTAAGCAGGCAGCATCGAAATGCCACTCGTTATTGTGGAACCTGAATGAATGAAAAGTAAATTAATCCAATTGAGATGTGTTCAACGTTTCAACTGAATTCAGAATCTTCTTATAATAGCCACCGAGAACAACAAGACGTCTTCCTAGTTTAGCGATCGTGAAGTTTGATCTTAAATGAAAGAGTTAGGAACGACGTGTAAACGCTGGCAGCAGAAAACCTTTTGATATTCATCTCGTTCTCGATAACCCAAATATCCTTTTTTGGCTGTAAGGAAAAAACAGTAGAATGTTTTTGATTATACTCTGATCCTCCAATAATCCATATGCGATCATTGAAGCAAACACATGACATTCCTACGATACATATTATGCGAACTCAGAAATCATTTACCTGATCTTGGACTCGGAATCTTGGTGTCTATAACTATCCAGCTATCAAGACTTGGAACATACATTTCAATGCTATCGAGTATCTGAGATGTCAACTATTCTGTCAATTGTATTTCGTAAGCTATTACCCGTGCGCCATCAAATCCTCCGAATACATATATTCGATCGTTAAACACGGTGCACGCTGCATCTGATCTACCAAAGTTCAGATCGCTTTCAAGTAACATATTATTTATATATGAGTTAGAAGCACTAACGATACGATCTTCCATTCATCGGTGTCTACATCGTACTTCTCAACAGATTTCAATCTTGTATTAATGGCCGGCTGTAAAAATGAATTCTGAGTTGAGAAATCATATGATGTTAAATTACAAAAACTTCAGAATTTTCGCGTCGATGTCCATCATGACCTCCGATAATATAAATTTCCCCATCAACAACACAACATGAGTTTGTGATATACGTTCTGAAAATGCAATTCGAAATACAGCTTTCATTGCACTGAACCGTTCTTGATTCATTGGAGCAATTGCTATCCAATCACCATCCACATACTTCCAACAATTTGGGAGAGCAGCAAACTGCAAGTTTGTTCCTCCACATATGTATAAATTCTATAAATATATAATCGTGCCATGTTATATTGAAGAGAAAATAAAACATTCTCATAAAACAATGTCGCATGATAGGAAGTAGCATAAGGTAATGTGTTCTTCAGCTTAATCCATTTGTTAGCCACCTACATTATTATAGATAACTAATATGGAGAATATTCCACAATCTTACCGAATCATAGTACTCCATGGCATCCGTGATGTTGTCCTTCTTGCCATCGAACATGTGACCACCAAGGATCAAGATCTACAAACTACGTTACATTTCTTAGCTTCCGGCTGAAGTTAGACCTTATCCTTACATTCTCTTGAACGTTTTGAACTGAACGTGAGGTCGGCCACGCAAATGTTTTGCTGGCTCGAACTAATTTCTTTCAATGTCTTTTTTAAAATGTAAATTAATATTCATAGATAATGATAGAACCTGTGATAATCCTTCTTTTCGCACGTGACTAAGAAGCTCCTTTAGAAAGATGTTTCTTTTCAGTGGTAATGCTTCTGAATTACGAAACGAACACTCAACTTCATCAAACTACAAACCTATCCAAGTTAGAACGATAAGAATCACGTCATCTTCTATCTGGATATTCAGATTGTCGTCGCTGATGATTTCTATTATATCTTCCTTGTTCAACCTGAGAAGTGCAATTAACAAGGAACCTCACATTGTTTTTCACCGTCCATAAAAGTGGAAATCAACTGTTCCATTCTTGCAATATTCATAAATGTGCTCCAAAATGTGTTGCTTACACTATATATTTCAAGAAAACATTTTAAAAACTTCGATACAGGTGAAAAACCTTCAATCTGTAGAGGTTGTTTCTATATTTCTTAGCCAATATCCAGATTCCCACGCAATTGTAACTTTCAATACTTTTGAAGAAGATGGAAAAAATATAATTCTGAACATGAGAATCGAAGGATATATGCAAGATGTAACAACCTGAAGTGGGAGATGTTCAGCTGGTGGGAATATGAGAATGTACTTCAACAGATATTCGTATTCAACGAATGATAGATCCTCTGTTATCCCATTTGTTTGACAGAATTGTTTAATTATGTCAACCTTGAAGTATAACAAATAAAAAATAAAAAATAATTGGTTATTCACGGTGAGTGAGCTCAATGGTACTTCAAGTAACAGCGTTATTCGCCTTTGGCTCCGTTTCGTTGGAACTGAACTTATCAAAGATGGGAAAAAACGTTGAATTTCGCTCTCTCTCCACTTGATCCTTTCAAATATTTATGAATTATCATGATAAAGTTATATGAATGATTTACAATTTACCGTCAGATGTTGTTATTTCTACATCGTGGTATTCAACCTGATCCATAGGACTAATGGCTTTCTTGCAACTGCAATCTTTTACGAGTGAACCAGAAGAACGTCGAAGAAAGTCTGATTGACTCAAACGTGGCATACATCACGTAAGAGCTCTCACGTAAACCGTGTACCGAATTAGAATAAATTGAAATGATGACAATTAATGACAAAGGTCGTGGGATGAATAAAAAATCTCTTCATTATCATTTGTTAAGCAATATGATGAAATATTTTTGTATTTCAGAAATACAGATGCTTATTTACAAATACTCTTCACCTCCGTTAGAGCGCAGCTTGCTATCTGGTGTTATTCCGAGCAAATCTATAAGGTGGGGCTGCCGAAGAAGCCGTTATACCCGGCCGAGGTGGATCCTTAAACCATCATATCGCATATGAACAGGTCATTGTTAAGATTCTTCTCACCTTCCTTGATACAACTTTCACGCCAATTTTGGGTTTGATAAGCATAAGCCAACGCAGCTGCGATCTTATTTCAGAGCTCGTAATCATGAATAATACGGGTGTTAGAGCACCAGACATAAGGTTAAGCTGAAGACAGACAGATATTAAAATGGTAAAAGATGATTAAGTATACGATCATGTCTACTCTGTTAACTGTAAAAGCTGTTTCCTGATTAATAGCTTTGGCTGGAATCATCAGAGAGTAAAGCGAAGAAACCTGAAATCAGTTGTAACGATATCATTAACTCTTAGGCTTTGATAACCTCAAAGAGTATGAATGTTAAGAAAGCCTGTTTCAATATTTCAATCTCAAATGTCATGCTAGTATCAGAGAATCGGCGTTGTGCATGAATATGAAAGAATATGACAATGTAGCAAATAAGCACAACAATTGGAATTGCAATATTCTGTACTGTGATAAGCTTGAACAGACATATTAATAATGAATCAACGAAAACCAAAAACTTACGACCTCCGCGATGGGAGTTACATTAGAGTGCACATTTGGACTCAGATAACATCCAAACTTGAACATTTTTTTTTCGTGGATCCATGAAGTGATGCATTTATAATAATTTAACGTGAATACAGCAAAAAAGGTGAACAACCAGGCAGTTAAAACAACTATGTAGAATATGAAACTAAAGAAAACAAGTTCAGAATATGCTCAGAATAAATCTAACTCACCCTTCAAACAATAACATTGTCAATCTTTGTGAAAAAAAGACCAAAAGACGCTGTATGGCTATTACTAGGGTGAAAATGAGATTAAGCTCTACAGCAAATGCTCTCATGAACTTGAATACTTCATAAGTGACTGGAAGAGGAAAAATGAACTACGAACAGTTTGAACATTCATACATGACAGCTGGAACGATGCCAACTCATTTTCTGTGAATTCCAGGAATGTTAACGGCACTGTTATCACTATGTTACTCAAACACGTGAGAAAGTTTGCCATAATTACACTCCATAAAAGTCTTACGAATGCTCTCTGGAGAAGTTAATAACAACAGCTTGATGTGTCAACAAACCTCTCGGAACTGTTTGGTACTTAGAAAGAGTAAAATGAAAAACACAAAATTTATGAAAGAACTGAGAAAAAGAATGATGAGATATAACACGGTTATTATATAAAACTGGACATTCTTGACCGTACCAGGAAAGAGCTATAATGAATGCTTGTTCAACAATCTGTAAAAGATCACTTACGTCTGAAAACCCAGAAAGTCCACCTGTAAAGCCTTGCATACTTGGGACATTACGAGTAGGCTCCGTAACAAAGAGCGAATCAGGATCTTGCCATGACATCTTTATATCTATATTCAATAGATTGTGAGATGGTAATAACGAGAAAAGAAGGGAATAATGTAACAACAAGTAATGCATGGTCCGCGAAATAGGCTTGTCGATCGAAACGGTTTCGCAAATTGCATTCAACAGCTGCAAATAAGCGAATAAATTATTTAAGAAAAAAGTAGATTTGCTAAAACAAGAGTAATATTTTATCATTGTGAATACCAATACTGAAAACTGCATAAAGAAAGATTTATAACACGAAAAAGAAAAGAGTAAAATGATGTCTTAAGTATGTTTAACAAGAAGGTAGGCACGGAAATGTTCAATCTGCAATGTCTCTTGTCCGAATAAGAATGCTAATTCTTTTTGTACAGTGAACATATCAACCGCATAAGCTTCCATCTCCTACATAATGATATTCAATCATTTTATTAAAAAATCACTGCGAATCATTAATTACCCGATGTAAGACTTCCATAGCTTCCTGTGATAAACGAAAATAGTTTCGACCCGAAACATCTGTTAGAATTTGTTGTACAAGTCGAGCAAATGCGGACTAAAATGATGAAAAATTGTATAATTTATACTTGGATTTCATGAACTTTCTATAAACCTTCTGAATTTCGAGACGCATGACTGATATTCAACTCAGCAAGAATAGCACAGGATTTGAAAGCAGTTCTGCGGATTCCCCAATTCAGAACCGGTAAATAAGAAGGCAACTGATTCAAACTCAGTTTTACGTCAATAAATGACACACGTGGACTTTCACGTCATTCTCACGCAACCGACTTTGCATGAGCATCATGATGGAGCGTCATGCAGATGATCATATATATCAGTTGTGCTTTTTCAATTCTTAGTTCCTATCAAGTATATTTATATATTCATACACTGAAATGAATAAATCAAAAGAATTCGTCTCGTATGGATGCGAAGCGGAAATCGTCTGAGAATAGGTAGTTTCATGAGATGAATATTCTCGAACACTTCAGGCGAAATTCACCAATCAAAGAAAGTGAGAGAAAGTGTGGTGTCAGTCGCATTCATGGTTTATCTATTCACTTTTCTAACTTTCACTGCAAGGCCCAAACTAGAGCGTGAGTATTTGGTTTATAGTTCATATGCTAATTAAGGAACTGTCTAACAGATGCAAGCTTACGAAAACTGTCTGCTCACCAAAGTCCGTAGAATGTTTTTTTTTGTTGTGAAATGCAGCGAAAATAATCTGTAAACCAAAGTACAACCGATTTGAACGATCCCATTTTAGCGCCATTAAGAGGATGATGTTTTCCGAGAAAATATATCTCCGTATCACTTTATACTAATCACTAACTGTGGCAATGGAATTAACTATATTGGTTTTATTAATACTTGGACATGGTGTCTATGGAAATCCTGTCCAGCAAGTTTCAACAACAAACTTCTTATCTGAACTTATGGGCAAGCGTCTTATCGTATGTTGGTTGAATAATCCTTTTTTTCAGCTTCTTTCAAAGGTCCTATGAATATGACGAAGCTCATGTCTACTTTCCAAATGCCCACTTGCTTTGAGAGTTGTGTTCCACATATGGAGGGCATGTTTAAAGTTATGAAGAAAGGTACAAAGGATCCGGTTGCTGTAAATGGAATGTGTCGGTTGGTAAACCACAATCGTAATTTCAAACAACTTGTATCATTAGGGAGCTCCAAGAGTCAGCACAATGTGCAGTAAATGCTGGTTGTACGACGGTTTTTGTTGAAACAGCAGCTAAGCTTTTTAAATTTGTTTGTTTAGAAAACATAGAGTGTGAGAGGGTTTTTGCTTTTGTTTATTTATATTTTACTTTGTTAAGCTGTTGGAGACTCTTTGGAATGTGTCAAAAATGCTTCGGAAGATTTGCAACAAGAGTGTGAAAATCATTGTAAACTTCAATCCCGTTTGATTGATCAAGCCTCCTCTGCGAATCAAATCGACGAAGTTTTCGACGTTAAGAACATGTGCAAGTAAGACAACAAATAATATATTGTTGTTAGACCAATTGTTTTAGTTCAACTATCTGTTTGATGCATTGTGTCAAAGATCGATTAAGCAAAAAGTGTGTAGGACAGTCGAACTTGGTTGATACACTCATTTCTTCTGTAATGAGAGGAGAAGATCGTGGCTTTGAAGAAATGCTCGATTGGATTGTTCCTCAAGCATGTAAAGATGAGGTGATCAATGGTTTTCTCAAGTTTTGTTAAGATTATAATATCAGAACTTTGTTCTGAGCATCCCACAAGATACTTCCAGTTCAGGGCTGAATACTGTCATGTCGACCAACGGTGATAAAGTCGGTTTCTGTTTGAACTTGATAGAAATCGAATATGTTTTTAGATGCAGTACAATGTCGGAACAGTTGATGCCAGTCGTATCGACGGCTTTTCCATCAATAACGAAATCAGAACTATTCCTCATGAAGATGTAATGACCACCGAACCTATAGAAGCTGCCTTACTTATTGATGGAGAACTTCGTACATTGCAATGTTCTATGTATGATTGGCAACGAAATCCTGTTCCAACGCCAGACTTTGAAAGCTTAGCAAAGATTATGACGGTATCCGTCTGCTATGCATTAGAAACATTTCTCTATTTTCAGGCTCATGTGTTGCCATACAAGCTAGCACATTCCAAAGATCCCAAGGTTAAGATGCCTTCAGATAATGATGAGCTGAATGCTGAAGTTCGCGTAGAAGAAAGAGGTGAAAAGCTAGCTTTAACAGTAAATGTACATACATTTGAAATTCCAGAAAAAATTGCTGAGAAAGAAGCCGAAAAGAAGAATAGTGATGAACAACGTAAAAGAGCAGCTAAGATTCTAGACACACCATTAACCATTCCAAAAAGCAGTAATCCAGCTGTTCTCAGCCTGGTTACTCTTCTCATCCTTTTATCAAACCTTTTCTAGCCAAAACAGTTATTTAGAAATTGATTTTTTTTCCTTTTTTTTCTACTGAGAACTACCTGTGATATGCTTGATCTCAAAGATTTCCCTATCTGTGATATACAATATTGAAGAATATACAAATAAAGTTAATTATAACTTAATCTGGTTTTCTGATGTTGCAAGTTGAGAAACTTTGCTTATATTTTCGTTTCCTTGTTCGTTTCATAATTCCTTAGGTCAGTCGTTTAGGAACAAAAGAAACAAATTGATATTCAGCTGACGATGACATGGGAGTACAAAGATTGGAATGCGAAGGAAAAACTCCTAACCATATTCGCTAGCTTCTTGTTCACTTTCAGTGAATTTTGAGGGAGTTTGTTCGATGTTTCTTGTAAAGGGTTTACAGCCTGTGAGGCAAGTTTGAACGAATGTGAAATCTGGTCCGATTGGAGTGGAGATTTACACAACAGGACAGGCGTCCGTTTGTCCATCCGTTGGTCGGTCGATCCTGTCCGTATAACGACGACGTTGACACCGATGAGCAAGTGGGGGAGATAGAAAACGAATATCTTATGGTGTACGTAGGGAGAGAGTGGAAGAGAAAGAGAGAAAGAAAGAAGAGTCTTGGATAACCAAGATCCGAGAAGCTTGGAAGATGAACCTCTAGCTTTGTGTTTGTAAAGTATAAATTGATGTTTGAAGTTTGTCGATGAGAATTCGAGCTTAGTAGCTTTTGGCACGTTTCTTCGAAAAACTCGTCTCTGATTGATAGTAAATGTGAGGTATGTGAAAGTTGTTTTATGTGATAAATGATTGCTAAGGCGATGTATTTAGTCTTCATTATTCTTTATTATCTGCGATTTTTGTTTCTCGCATCCCCAAATCTTCTCAGAGAAAGCATATAATTCATAAAAGGTTTTTTTCTCGAATCAAGCTTCGACTATAATCCATCTTCCGGCTGGCAAAGCAACTGTAACTTCTAATTGATTAATTACTTCGGCTATCCCAATGATTTACTCTCCTTCCTTCGAAATGTTGTCATTTCTCAATCATATTAGGCTTGATGTCCTTTCACGAACTGATTTGAACTAGAATCGTTTTCTGAGGGTTCAAAGTCATTTATAAAAGTTTCTGCTGAATTTCAATGAAATAACCCATGCCCATTATCGTTCGTGTTGTTTTCAGAGTTTTGTTCTTTCGTTTATGTCTGCTAGCAAGCCAAGGACATTTGTAATCAGTAACCCAGACGAATCAACCTAAACTTTATTACCGTAAGGAGAAATTCACGCAAAAGACAGAAGTATCGAAGAATTTGAAGGTGACTTTAAGTAGGTTTTGAACTAAAAACGGAAGAAGGCAATTTATTTTTCCCAGCTTTCCTGAACAAAAACGAGAGTGTGATAGTGAAGCTCACGCCATCCCCCTTGTCTCCTTTACTCTACCCCCAACTGAAGAGTGAACTCTGAGAAAGTTTTACGCAGGAGAATGCAAGAACAGTGCGAAATTTTGAAAAGTCTGTTCTGACTTAACTGCCTTCCCATAAAATTTCTCAAGTTCTTATGGGTTTCGGCCAAGCGGACAGAAGGTTCACTGAAATTGCTTTAATAATCAAATAGTTTCGTTATTTTTCAATTAATTCGCTAGTAATTAGAGTTTTAATTTGATATATCTCTCTTTCTCACTCACTCTCATTCTGTCTCGCGCGTCTCGCACACACTCCTCTGGTGCCCTCCGAAGCTTTCCTTCAATTGTTCCGACTGTAAACTGACCAATGGAAATATGTTATTCTCTTCATCTTGAAATATAATCGATATGTGACAAGGAATGTTCTGTGTGTTAAACAATAAATTCTTCAAAGATTTCCATCATCATGTATGAAGAAGATAATGGAATTTGATGCCAACATGATCAGATTCCGACTAAATTCTTCACTCAAAAACCACTCTAATCTACCCCTATTACTATACAACTAGATTTATCCATATTTTACCTGTGAAAGATTATTTTTGATGGCTTTTACCCTCTCTCGTATATACCATATGTTTGATTATTTCCCTATATAGCAGATTATGACCAAACAGGACTTGTCGATAAGCCGATCAGTTTGGTACGAACTCAATTCGCCTAGGCATTATAGCTGGGACTAAGAGTACCAATCGATGAATTCTAGTCTATTCAAACAATCAGATGAACAAGATTTTACTTTTTTTTGAGAACTTTGCCGTAAAACAGTTTGAACCGCCGAATTTTATGTACCTTAATCTTATTTCTCTGCACATGTTGTCATTCAAACGGACGTCCTTCTACACTTCCGTTTTGGCGCAATGGAAGAGAAGCATCTTCGTTATCACAAGTCATTTTCTATTCTTCACGTATTTATATATTTTGAGTTCGTACCAAACTGATCTCATATATATATAACAGTAAACCTGAACACAATCCATTCGTATATCTAACTAAACAAACTGTTAACACAAAAAATGAAATCGTCCGTTATGTTCCCGCTGCGTTCTCAGAATACGGACGAAATCAACCTTTTCCCGTTTTTTATCGAATTTCCTTTCACTTCAGACGCCTTTCCATGTCATTTATACTTCATTCTGTCTGTTTAATCACTTTCTTGAAACATTCTTTAATTGGCCTTTTTATCATCTTCCCTTCTATATCATTCACCAACATACAAAAAAAGGACAGATTACTCAACTCTGCATGCACGAAAGAAAACAGAACTATCGAAGATAAAAAAATATTTGCATAATTTGCATTTTCACGTTGACGTCAGAATCCACGTCTTGTTCCCAAAATTGTTTAGTTTGAGCGTATTTGCAATTTCAATTCAGTTGTTGTTTATCATTTAATGACCCAGGTCAGTTTTGTTCTTAAAACTTTGTATTTTGGTCAAAATCATCTTCACCCTCCTCGCCCCTCTCTCTCTCTCTCTCTCTCTCTCTCTTTCTCTCTGGAACTTTCTCTTTTACCTTCTCTTTTTTTTGCTCCATCAATTACTTTCTTTACATTCAACTTTGCTTTCGTTTTCGCGATCTCAAGCCATTCCTGAGCAAGAGCTTTTGAATGGAAGAAAGGCAGCGAAATACTATATTAATTATATGTATATAGAGGTAGTTTGTTATACGCATATAATGTATGAAGTATATGTAAAATAATACCTTTTCCCACTTATACTACTCCTTCATGTGGCATAGATTGAGGAAAGCTTTTACAAGTGGACATAGTTGTAACAATTCTTTCCATTTGATCAGCAGCCAAAAAAAATTTTATTCTGATGATCATATGATGAATGATTCTGTTAAGGCAAAGTCATTGCAGAAGTCAGTTTTGTCCAATAACTTTCAAGTTTTTGTCATTTTAAGAAACGGATGAGGGGGTGATGGTGTGTATGTGTATGTGTGTTTGGGGAGGGGGTTAATGGTTAGTGAGCGATTATGGAAGGGTAAATGAGTTAACAAATGACACGTTGTGTTATTGTTTTGTGGACGTGGAGAACGGTTGTTTTTGTTTCGTTAGTGATTGGGCAAACAAATTAATTAACATATATATCTTCTCTCTATCCAGATACATGTATATATACTAACTAATCACATAATTAACACCTACTTGAGATGAGCTATTGAATTTATGTTTGCTCGAACAGCCCTCCTATAGTTCTATGCAGATTTGTAAGGCTACAAGTTAGGAGAACAAAGTAATACCCGGAATGTTATTAGCGTTCTTCCTGCTTCCTTCTCAGATAATATATGTTTACTAACTTATATGCTAGAAGTTCGGCAGAAACATAGATTGAACGCCACCATCTGTCTTATATTTAACCTTCTGTCCCAATCGTCAGCTCTAACCACAAGGCAGCAATGAAAAATACAAAAAAAAGAAGTTCTCGGGCTTTACTTAGTGATTAAAGCTCTGTTTGTAATTCAGTTGGGGGGAAATTCGATGACATAAATCAGTTTTTCGTATTAGTTTTGTGATTTTTATTGAATTTATTATTCATATAGTTAACGATTAGTTTCTCATTTATTCTCATAGATTGTCGGAGATGATGATGGTCGGGTCTCTTTTACCTGATTAATCTATCTTATCTCTTTCAATTCTTTCGCCTAATTACAGTTATTTATGGAGGAGGCCTGAGGAGGTGAGAGGAATGAAAACCACTTGCTCTCCGTTTCATCTCATTGTTTTCATATATCAACTGAGTGAATAATTTCGAGGAAGACAGAAAAAGCTGTTTACGCTCATCTGAGCTTTTTTTGCGACTTCATCTTCGCCATCGTCGTCGTCGTCTGAATTAGCATTTCATTCCTTTTTGTTTTGAGATTTGTATGTATTTGTTTAAAAACAGTTAGCTGATGAGTATTTTGAAAAAAGATGTGAATCATTTCTTGAACAGTCCATTTCACATGATGAACATCTCTTCTCTCTCTCCCCCTCTCTCTCTCTCTGTCTGGAATAATGTTATTTACCTTACATGGACAACCTTTGTACAATTGAAAATGTGTCACAGGCTAGCAGTGCTAGAGCAGTGAAGTGAAGTGAGAGGGTGGAAAATGCTAATTTCTTTTCAAAATATATCCAAACTATTTTACCCATTTTATCGTCCGAAAGCTGTATGTGGTTGTGTAAAGTAAAAGGGGAGGAAAGGGTCAGAGATGCAGAATCTGCGTGTGTGTAATATGACTATAGTCATTTACTCTTCTATATTCATATACTATTTCGTTTAATATATGGTCCTTGTCTATGACGGGGTCATAGTGTGGAAGTAAGACATCACCCTTTAACCTCTCTCTCTGTGTCTCTCTCTCTTTCTGTCTGTCACTCTCTCCCTTCCCTTCTTGTTTTCATCCACACCTTTAACCGAATCATCATCGCTTTCATTATTATTCAAATATTTCCGATTTACTTGTATCAAGAAATCTTGAAATTTCAACCGTTCCCTTCGTATAGAAGATCTGAGAAACAAAAACATGAAATTTAACCTTTTTTTCGGTTGCTACTTGTCTTTGGCTGGGAAGCAAGTAAAAGAATTTTTTTTTTCCATTCTCAACACTCCCTCCTCCATTCTCGCTTTTGTCCGTAAGGTGATTGAAAAGTGCATTTGAGTTTCTTTGATGATTACCCTGCTTCTAAATACTGTACAAATCTTTTTCTTTAATGAAAAGTTTCTGATTGAGCTCATCAAATAAAAAATGTACACAAATAACCTAAAAGGCATCAGCCCCACCTCGCGTCTCAGTTGGTGTATGGCCTGACCCCTTCCTTGACCTTTCACATTTCCTCATTAGGATTCTATCAATTGAAGTGATTTGCTTTACTCTTAACCATTCTATATCCATCCAATCTATACTACATATTCATTCAAATCCTTCTTTTTTCGTTCACTTTTTTAGTTCATAAATACAGTTTGCGTGTGAAGAGTTGCGTTGCGAACATTTTGCTTTTCCCATTCGAAATTGATCTATTTGAAAGCTTATATCTAATTCAAAGCATATACACACATACACAGAATGAAAATGTATCAGCTGAACAGACCCTTTTGCCAATAGATTGAAACCTAATTTGGTCATGGCATGAGCTTGTTGTGCCTTTTATATATCAATTGATGTCTTTTACAATTGACAAAAGTAATAGTTAGTCTGGCTGTGAGCTTCTGTTGTGTTAACTGCTTGTTCGGAGAGCTTTTCATTCATGAAATAGCTATAGTATTGAAGCGATAACTCCCAACCAAATATGGGAAGCTTTAAATGGAAATAGATAAATGCAAGTACACGTATTTGGAAGTTGGTCGAAAAACGGGCGAGCACAAACTATTTATATGTCTTTTTCATTTTATTTTTGTATTGTTTATAAGCCTTCTGAATCTCATTATGCCTACTGTCCATCATTAGGACCATAGAAGGAACATGTGAAGCTTTTGGAATAAATTTAGTCATCAGTTGGCCATTTGAGCACTTTGCAACAACCGTAATTGCTTATACCACACAAGAGGATAAGGTTCCGATCTGATTCAATTAGCTATGGCCTAGGCCAATTTTGGCACTCTCTTCGTCCACTTTCTTGAAAATGATCGATTCTGATCTGAAAGAACACTGGATATATTCCTGAATTTTGTTTGGATTTCAAGTTAAATCGTCTTTCTTCTCAATCCATCTCTCCTTCATCTCTTTCAGTGATATTGAACCAATTTACAAAAATTATTTTTGTTGATCTTTCAATAAATTTTTTTTCAAGCGAACATTCTGCTGGCACGTCGTTCGCCAGTCTTCTTCTGTGCCAACGTCAATTGGTGGTGCCTCCTCCTCATCCTCCTCCTCCTGCTTGGTCCTAAATTACTTACTATTTTGTGTAAACTTTGTCTGCTTCTCCTATATCTATGTGCTATTTGTGACTGATTCGTTTTGGTACAGACGCCATCCAATTCGTCGTCCGTCTGCTGTTGGAAGACCGAGCAACTAGAGCGATAGAACACAGGAAAGAGGAAAAAGAGGGAGAGAGAAAGAGAAAGAGAGGAATATATTGCGGTAATAAGCAAGAGAGAGGAAGAGAATTATAGAGGGAAATAGTAAGTGAGCTCTTGGAAGAGGAATTATATATGACACTATATCTATTATTCTGTCTTTAGTTAGTTATTAAAACTGTTTCAGTCCCAAATAAGGAACATTGTTGCTTTATTGATTGTTTCAGATTATAGACAGATTCGAATAGGATTTTACCAAACGCTCAAAAAGCGAGATAGCTCACCCCTCAATCAATCAATAACACTTTTTTTATTTACTCTATTTGTTTTATTAAATAATGTAAGTGAGAGTGAAAAATGTTAGTAACAGATCTCATTTGTCTATTAAACCGAACGTCTTTGTTGAGCAATTGCCGATGGTAGTTTGACGTTGAACCTGTCTGTCCTACTCCCCCCTTCACCTCTCCGTCATCATCAGTCGCAACAGCAGCAGCACACTCAACATTTAGCTGATATAGTATGTTCAGCTGTTACCAATGTCTTCCTAATCGACCTTTTGCTTACAATTTCCATCGTTCGATTTCATTTTTTTTGTTCCAAAATTACGTTTTACTTTCCATTGTTTTAATTAATTGTCCGGAATGTTGTGGAAGTAAAACTTCCATTGGTTTGGTTTACGTGAAGTTCTCACGTAATCATTTGTTTCAATTATTCATTTTGAGCAGACAAAGCTTGTCGAGCGGTTGTACGCTAAATATACAAGGAGTCAACGTTCTTTATCTCTCTTTCTTAATTCTCTGTTCTGTCACTTTCATTGAACCTACTGCTATCTACCGATCACATCCGTTCAGATTCAATACATTTTAGGAATTTTTAAAACCATTTTCGAAATTTCAATATAATTTTTGTCAAATAACGTATCACATAGATTCTGAAGAATAGGTTATAGTCATAGTAATATATTTGGGTCGGTGATGTTAGTGTGAGTGACCTCGTGAAGGGTCGATAGTAGGTTGGGTTGTATGTATGTATGTTAGTAGAAAGGAGAAGGGATGGAGATTCATTGGGTTTGGGTAAAGGGGAGAGGGGGTTGTGAGCAGTTTAAGAGGACCACATGGTTGAATGAAGGTTAGCAAGGGGGATTGGGCAGAACTCGAGTAGTGAGAGGGAATCGGCCGAAGGCGAGCGATATCCAAATGTTTCAACGAAATTCTGTTATATTTTATTTTTCGTAAGGAAATTTGCGAGTCGTGTTGCCATCTGACGAGATTCATTTTTTTCGTTCAAATTGAAAGAAAGAGTTTTAGGCTTCATTAGTTTCTTATTGTAACATTGCCTGTCTGTTAAAAGATTTAAACTTCGAAAATCTTTTTGTACAAACTCCTCCTGACCCTCACACACACACACTCACACATATATATACACACTTATATTCTCCAATGTTAAAAATTAACGAAAAATATGAAAGCTGGTTCCGTATATGAGTCAAAATTTATTCTGCTGACTGTCAGACGGAAGCTGTCTTGATTTTGCTGTCTTTAATAGACAGCTACGAACACTCACACCCACACACATCGAAAATACTTTTTTGTTCCATTCTTGCTTCATTCCAACAACTCTTCTGAAGTAATTGACCGTCAGCCTTATACGAATAAGGTATTATTCTTATTTGTATGACGAAAAAAGCTATTCGTTATCGTCAGCTTCTCGACAGCTGCTGATGATCCAGGAGGCTAGAATATTGATTGTTTGAACGCAAATAAACGCTCCAAGAGTGGAACCGTGTTGCCTCTCTTTCTCTAATTTTTCTGCCCTCATCTTACCATACGATCCCCCTCACCCAACCCTTTGCCTCCCCTTCGTTCATTGAGCTCTCTTATCCTAAAGCGACCTACTTCTAACTGTCGGCCTTTCTTTATCTTCTGTAAGGGTTGTAAACCATACGGAGTTGTATAAAGAAAGCTCTCTTTAATCCACTTTTTGTCGTTCATAATTTTATCCTCCCAAGTTCGCTCATTATATATGATAATGTCCGTAATCTATAGCTTTGCACCACCTCTCTTTGTTTTTTGTTCTCTTCTCTTTTTCACTCTTTTGCAAGTGATTCTCGCGCACAAGTTCATTCATTGTGCGAAGATTTCTGAACGCAAAACTTGGCTAAACGGGTCATTAGATGATTGTTGGATCATGCTTAGTCCAGGCCAGGCTAGCGAATTAACCAGCCAGTCAGCCATCCTTGAACCGTCGCAGTCTTCATTAAGTCATTGGAGCCTGATAGATGGATATCCTTATCAAACAAATCAATTGTTAAGATAATCTATACTATTGAGATTATAAATCTTCTTTTGTGAGTTTCAAACCGTCTATACCTTCAACCGCTACTTTCTGTTTTTTTCGGAAAATCCTCTCAACAAAAAATAATAGTTCTATTCTTCGTATTCATAAAAGAACTATTTTTTAACATTTGTCCTCTGAATCAAAGGAATAATATTGTTTATAAAAGAAGAAAGAGATACACATGGCTGAATGATTGTCAACTAATTTCATTTACTTTCCAACTGTCACGTTTAGCGGAATTGTGGTCACTAGTTCAAGTGATTCAATACATGCAAACGAACATACCATTCCGGGACCGGAAGTTTACAGAAGTGCATGAGAATTAGAGAAAGCAATGAGATGTTAGAGATGTAAAGATAACATGTGTATTGTGCAGTGAGTGATAGAGACAGAGGAAGTGAGAGACATAAAAAGAGAAAGAGATATGTACAGAGAGAGAGAGAAAGAGAGAGAAAAAAGATCGAAAAAACAACCGTTCTCGTATGAGTGTCCATTAGCAACTGATTAAATTTGCGCGAAAGGACTCTCTACAGATCGCTCACGTGTATCACGTGTAAATGCCACGTGACGTCAAATAGAGGATATAACGTGTTGCGGAGAGAGTTACGTGACAATTCACGTTTTGTGTAAAGTTTAGAAAGTTTACAAAAGACTTAAGAATTTGGATAAGCGGAGGTGTTTAATTAAAAGAGTTGTGGAAGAGGAGGAAAACGAATAATTCCTTTTATTTTTTTTAACTTGTATAGTTATATTTATATATATATATATATCTCGACTAACTATACAAACTGTACAGTTGATTTATAATAATTGAGACAAGAGTATTATACGTATGGTTGCATATATAAGATGAGAAAAAAAAAGAAAAAGTAAAAGAGAGAGAGAAAAAGAAAGAAAGTAAGGGAGAGAGTAAAGGAATAAGTGGGAGGACGTTGATGGTAACGTGTATACGTTGTCCGATATAATCTCTTCCATCCATCGTTCCGTTGTCGTTCGATGTTGTCCCGTACGTCCTCCGTCCTTATATTCCAACCTTTTTTTTACAATCTATAATACAGTTATAATAACTTATATGGTATAATATATAATATATTTATCTATATATATTCAGAAGATGCAAAAATCATTTTTGCCTCTCTGTACTTATTCATTTTGTATGCTCTTCGTTTCGTATAACCGGAAACTTGCATCTGGTTGAACAGCAAAAAGCTTTCGTCTGTAGAAGAGCAAAAGTCGTTATAATGATGAGCTTCTCTAATCAATATTCGCTTCTTACTTCATTTTCTGTTCAATCAATCCTATTATCGATTGGATTTGGCATTACCCATTCATTCGCCAGATTCGCGCACCCGTACTTCTCAGACCGAATGACAATTATTCGTTCAAATCTATATAATGCAGAGCTTTGAATTGGACTTATCTCGCAAAAAGTTGTATTACATACGATTGTCTTCTGAAAAAAAAAAGTTTGTTTGACCAGATATCGTGCTTAATGAAATTCGAACCAGGTTCAACAACTGGTTGAGTTGAATGGTTACATGAGACAATGCTAGATTGACTCAAACGAACACCTCTTTTGCTTTTCATCTTTTGGCCCATCTTGTCTGTTTTCGTTAAGCTTCATCTATATTTTCTACGGAATGATACTTTTCTTTAACGAACACATAAATCTGGTATAGAAAGTTAAAGTAAATTTGAGAATGAAGGAAACATCGAAGTGTTCCAAGAGAGTTCAGACGTCTAAACGAAAGACACGGAATGAGCGTGAGAGAGACAGAGAGAGCCTCAAATATTTATGGCAAACAGTGCCCTATATGGGCTGAGGACTGTTGTGTACTCCTGACGGAAAGAACTGCAATAAGGTAAAATATAATAAAGAGAATAGTAGAATAAGAGGCTCGCCCTCTTGCGTTCCTGCTCTCTCTCTCTCAATCACTCTTACTCTCTTCACGTGTGTATCTTTGGTTGAGTACTGACTTCTGTTACTTCTAGAACCTTTACCCTCTGCTCGTACTTCACAGAATTTTTGTATTTCATATTTTTCTTGTAGCTCTTCCACACGATTTGCTGAAACGTCAAAAGTTTTTGTCGTTCTGCTCCTGCATACTTCCTTCATTCATCATTCGTTCTCATTCTCATACGTCTTCGAACTTCTCGGATATCTTTTTGCCTTTTTTTCTTTTTTTCGTTTCTTTCATTTTCATCTGCCACGCTCTACATTTTGTTGATTATTTGTGTGAGTTCATGATTTCTACTGTCTGCCAACTTATTGGATATTTCGTTAACAGTTACGTCTCTTTTCTACCTGCTTCCTTCTGCTTCTTTTCTTGAGAGTCTTGGCCCCCCGACCGTCGTTTCATTTGTTTGTCTTCGGTTGCCGGCGGAGTCGACGCGAAGATTAACTCGATCACAGAGCCAAACCTTCTCATTTACCCTTTTCATACACAAGCACAGACACACACAAAAAGAAGTTTGTTGAAGGAGCATGGTTTTAATAAACTTATTGACAATTAACTTTCACAATCAATATGTGTAGAAAGCTTATAGTAAATCGTCGTTCATACTATCCGCATTAACGATTTCTAATTAGATCTTTGATAATCAGGAGTAAGCCATCTGTAGCTCTATTTCCGTTTATATACTCTATGGTAACTGAATCAATTTTCATCATTTCGTAGATTTACATGGAGGGATTAACCTAATGCTCTTCTAAGTGGCCATTACCTTTGTGCACCGTTTGAATTACCGACACGTTTCTCTTTAGAAAGCTTTAATCTCTAAGAGTTCTTAATGGTAAAGAGCCCTCTTATAACATATTGATTGATCATACCTTCTATTGAACTCCATTTTGAATATTCTTTTTCCAACTTTTTTCTTTTTTTTTGTCTGCCATTCCTTATCTTTCTCTCGTTCCTCCTTAACATTTTTGTCTTTTCTCATCAAAATATCTTTGTCTCTGCTTTCTCTAGATATCCTCCCATCCTCTATCTCTATCCTCTATAACCTTAGAATCGCAGTCCAACGACATATGTTCGCCGGCCGAGCAAATGGCCATCAGAATAGCACATTTACACACATTTTACACATTTATCTCTTCTTGATCACAGCCTCCTCTGTGGCTGTTTGGATCTGCTTACCCAAACTTTTGCTCCAATAATCGGACGTCTATTCTGATTTCTGTGTATTATCTGACTGCTCTTATGATCTCCAAAGTGCAGAAAGATGCTTTCTGTTTCATGCATCTTGACTCGATGACTTGTTGAGCATTTCTAGTTTGTATGAATTAACCTGTGCGAACGAATACATTATTCTGCGATTCAGCTCATTTCATTGACAACTTTATTGCTTTGAGTTACCGTTTTTCTTCTATTTCGTCGTTATGTTCAACTCCATCTGGTTTCAATAATTTCGTTTCTCGTCGTCTTTTTTACTTCTTCTGATTCTATTGTATTTCAGCTGTATGCTCAGACAGCTACTGGGTGGTGACAGTGAGATGAATAATAACATCAATGGCGTAGTAAGTTTTTACTTTTTTTCCACTTTCTATTACATTTTTAAAACCTTACAAATCCTTGTTGGTATGTGTATGCATGTGCGTGTATCTTTCGCACCTTTCAACCAATTTTCATCTGTTTTCAACTCATTTCATTCCGAATCAGTCTGTTTTACTTATCCAATCACGTGAAACAATCGTATCATCGCTGTTGTTAACGTCCTGCATCTACCACGATGTTCCCATCGGCGTCCGTACGACGACGTTATTCGTCATCGCCGCAATCAGCGCCACCAAGACTTGGACGGTCGTCGTCGCCTTCGCGTCGACGACTGGACAAATTCAGCCGAAACGCATCACTCGTAGTGTCACGGAAACGAGTTTTGCCCAGCAAACAGTGTTTTATGGGGGAGATTTTCGTATTTGGGTCCGTTATATTAGAGGGGCCTTCACGATTTGCAATGGCATTTCACTTTTTTTATTTCCATATTTATTTATTTTCTCTTATTTTCTATCCTATCACCTTCTGTCTCACAAATCTCCCTCGGTGGTCTCATGGCTTTGAAGCATATTCTCGAACTTTTTTCACGCTTTTTGCTTAAACATCTTCGTTCTCTCTCCATCTCTCTCCTTTCGCTTCTGACCATAAACAGCCAAGTTAATGATGGTTTAAAACTTAAAAAAACTTGACGAAACTCTTGTCGATTATGGAGAGAAGCATAACGAATGAGAAAATCGTAGGTCCAAGAGGCGATTACGTGATTGAATTATGCAAAACAGGGGTTGGTCGACCTCAAGTACAGGCATGAAACAACTTATGCATATGGATCGAAAACTATAGAAACATTCACTTCTAGTTTTTGCATATTCCTCACATACTTCTCCTTTTTCTCTTATTTTTTTTGTTAATAAAACGGTATCGATTGATTGATTATGTCATTTAGCTTTGTTAAGCGTAAGCTATGCAAATGAAGGTTATCGTGACGCTTTACGTGAAAACGTGAGGTTATTTCCATTATATTTGACGCATTGACTGGTTGTTCCTTCTTTATTTCTTAAAGATGTCTGTTGTTTCTTCTTTATCTGGGCTACTTCTTCAATTTCTTTGTGTATATCGTCCTACCCCACTGAGTGAGCTGTACTTTTTGCTGTTTGCCCATCGATTTGCAAATAATATCGAATAAACAGCCACACAGCCCCTTCAGACTGTTCACTTCCATCATATCCACTCGATCCTCAAAAACTTTCTTCTCATATTATTTCATATTTTCATTCTCATATCATATACGGATCAAGTGGCTACTCAATTTTGAACAATTACAAGTTCCGGACTGACTGTTCAGGCTCATTTTTGAATTTGATTAAAAAGGTTTTAACGGATATTGCTATCTTGCTGTGATGCTTAGCTGTATGCACGAAAAGATCGAGCTACAAAACATCATAGCGCTAGAGATGCCCCACCGATGGAGTGTTTTAATAAGGAACAGTTGTATTAATACCGTATAAAGAAAATATTCTTAATTATATAGTTTACAATTAGGAAATTGCAAGTACAACTGTTGCCGACCTTTGATGAAACTTTTATGACAACGTCTGTTGGATTTGTTGCTAATACGACAGTAATTTTCCTTATACAGTCTATTACATCCTCTGTTCTTTCACAGTTCTAGTCCTCCTCTACCCCTATCGACCTCAATTTTGGTCAGCAGATACCATATTTTTACCTATAAAAATCTTTGCTGCAAATGTGATCAAATCAGTTTTTCTCCGCAAATGATTTATGAAGACGAGCTACTGCAGACTGTTGGTATCGACCTGAAAATGATTTGCTCGAACGGTAATTGTATGTCTCATCTACTGTTTATATAAGCTATCATCGTTTAACTTATATGATATGATCAATGAGACATAACACAAGAAGAGAGAAACGCTTTTTTGTCTGTCTGCTAACAAATCGAGAATAATTGGGGAGGGGGTAGACGAGGTGGTGGGATTGATAAACGATTGCTGAAAATGGCAGATCGATTGGATTGCCCTTGAAATGTCACTGATAAGATCTGTTCTTCTTAACAGAATAAATGATGACCAGAGACTGAATAAAGCGAGTACGGCTAGTTAGGGTCTTCAGGTTCCATCTGATGATTAAGGCGTCAAAATGTTCAACGAGATTGTCATTCGGAAATTCGTTATCAGCTTTCAAAGAAAGAGTGAGCTTAGCCATAAACCTAATTAAATAATAGTTTTGATAACTTGTTATCCAAAAAGAACAAAAAAAACGAAAATAAAAAGCAAACGAAGCGACAGGGGGCGAAACGACATGGCTTCCGAGTTCCACTGATTCGAATTTACGAACCTGATGGTTGTAAGGCAATTGATTACAAATTAAAATTATCCGAAGAATTTTTTTTATTCGGAAAATCAAATAAAACTCTCGAAATTTCATCTTTTTTTTTACTTTTTAAATTTCATTTTATTATTATTTTTTGCATTTTTCACTTAAATGCTTTTTCTTCGTTTCAGTCATTAACATCAGCAATGGATCCATTCCACTGGCAGTTTCCAACCAATAGTTCGGTGTCTGGAACATCGGAATTGTTTAGGTTTGAATTGATCCTTCGCAACAATCTTTTCTGATTTCCATAATTTAGTTCAACTTTTGCAATGTTAAGTGGAGGAGATGCTGCAACACCATTTCCCGATCAATGGAATGAACAAAAACCGAACGGTCAGTTTCATTGAAATCTCACAAATCAATTCGTTCAAGTCGGACCGTGCATGTTGTTGCACTGCGATGATTCTTGAAAGTCCTTTTCGTTCAATCGGTTTCTTTTCGTTCCTTATCCGAGAGTGGTAGAGTTAATCACAATCGGCAATAAGACAAAACCGAAAACGTCATTTGTACACTTATCAATCATATCATTTTCAGTAGGATCTGGATTGTTTTTTGACCAAAACTCATCAACTCCAATAGTTCCTGGATTGTATGATCCTGCCATAGATAATGCGTATGTTTTACATTGTTCTAATCACCTTCATTATTCTGTATTTCAGAATGCCACGGTTTGAATCACCGCAGGCGATGCCTTATAGATTGTATCCAAGTCAAAATCCATTTATGTTACCATATCAACAACTTGCTCAACCACTTCCTAATAACAATCAAAATATACCTCTTAATAAAGTGAGTTTGAAGTTCAGATAATTGATTTAAGAATGAACATTGCAGGTTGCTCAATCATTTGGAGCTCCTCCAACTTCAACACAGTCGAATCAGATTCTTCGGCCGAACCCTTCACATCCTGTTCGCAATGAAAATCCAACAACTTCAAACAAGATGAACCAGCGTTGTAGTAACTACAACAGGTATGTCTCATTTTCTTTTTGATAGACTCCTTTCGTGTTGTTCATTTAAATTTTAAAAATTGAAACAGTGTGCATACTTCTGATTCTGGCTATTGCCTGCTTTCAGAAGTGTGCCATCCGTGTCGCCAAATCTTTTCTCATCCTACAATTCTCCTCTTGTTAGCAGCGATTCATCACGCGGTGATACAAGCCCTATGAATGAAGCTCAACCTAATGGATCATCATCTGCCGGCTCCGGAAATACAGATGTCGGAGAGGTTCGTGCGTCTTCTGGAAAGGGCCTTCCTGAAGACAGCCTTCCATTCGGATTTCAGAAACTCCAGGGCTCTGGAGAGGATGTGCGAGTCATGTGTCTGGCGTGTAAAGGCGTTTATCCGTCTAGACGCAGTTTGACAGGTCACATCGGTCGCAACGAGAAGTGCCGAGAAATCATAGGTTCGATTAGAATTTATTTACTTTTCTTCGCTTTCAATCTTGAGTTCAATTTTTTTCTGTTCATTATGATATTTAGGTCGAAATTACCTTGATCAGGTAGCTGCAGGAGCCAATCCCATAGCTCCCGGCACAGAATCAGCTTTAAAAGCTGGCGCTCTAACAAATGGACAAGATGGTTTAAGTCCCGTCTGTCCATATTGTGATCGATTCATTAGTCATTATAAAGTAATAGTTGACCATGCATCTCCGATATCATTATTTATATTCTTCCAGGGAAATATTCGACGACACATTAATCAATGTGGAAAAAACAATACGGGAACACGACGACCACGTCCAGATAAAGAGAAAGATCGGAAACGAGGCAAAAAGCGGGCAGATGACGGTCCTCCAGCCATTCTCCAAGATGGTTTCGAACCAAGTGAGTTTCATATTCAGGTCGACGTCTTTTCAGGTCGCTACAAGGAATTTAAAACGATTTACTAACCTCCAGTCTTAGATTATCCGTTTTCAGTGTCTCCGAACATGAGCATGATGCCCCCTCAAAACGGAGTTAATGGAGTAACAACAACAGCCTTCTTACCAACTATGAATGAGGAGAACTCAGCTGTTCAGCTTCCTACGGATCCATCACCTCCAAATGGCATCCGTAAAGATAGCGAACCACCTGAGGTCAGTTATGAACCTTTTGTCTCCTCATACAATACAAATCCCTACTGCTTATAACCATTCTGACAAGCCATCTATTCATTGACATGTTCAGGATGCTTACATTTGCGGCCAATGTGACTTTGTGACGATATACAAAGGCAATATGAAGAGACATCTGAATACTTGTCATCCTGCTCCTGAATGCAAAGATCTGAAAGGTTAATATTCCGAATTTTTCGTCCATTTAGATCTGCAATGATTCGCAATTGAAATCCTGATATCTTTATCTCCCCTTATTACTTTACTCCCTTCCTCATGACAAAGACAAAACTCATCATGAAACATATCGTCGTGTCCTGTGTCACTAACTGATTAAAACGCTGAATGCAGCTTCATCATCCATCACACAACATATGTTTTATTTCCATTATTATACAACTAAAACCTTTTTATTATTTCATTTCTTCACCAACACCGCCGTCACTCAACAACCACCAACACCACTTTCCAGCTTGTACCGTTTTAGTGATTTAGTTATGTCTTAACTGCGATTAGCTTGTGTAGTGCTTTGTTTTTATTTTAATTTTTTGTTTTCTTTCTTTCCTTCTGACATACTGAATTGAAGTTCCAACTAATGCTTGATAACGCTTTCATTTTAAATCCTTACGCTCCTCATCATCCTCAGGTTTTGTTTCAAGCTTCATCAGTTGCAGCTTCAATTTAGTTGTTTAACACCCGCTTAATTCTATGATTGTGTTGTTTGGGTCCATTTCGGTCTGATACATTCTATACTATACGGTATAGTCCTTACCTTTAATATTCATTTGTGCCTGATATCATCAGCAAATGCTAGTCCTTTTATCATTTCACATCCAATGTGCAGGATTGAAATGAATAAAGTCAGCTGATGTCTCATATTTGCTCATCGCCCCTTATTGTGTCTTGAAATTAGAGATTATTTTTTAAAATCTATTCAAAAATTAGACAAATTAGTTTTGAATTTTAGCCCATAGATCATAATCATTCAGAAGAACATTTACATTACGATCTCTTTCGTTGAATTCAAGTAACTAAGCTTTCCCCAAATCTATATGAGACGGACCTAATGCTAAAAGCCAAAAAATGATTTTCTATGAGCTAGTTTAAATAAGAAATGTTTACGAAAAAGGCCTCCCTTATTCGGTTATATCTGATATATAATATCTCCTTTTGTAATAATAATAATATTATACATATGAAAGGCGTATGTAAATTTATTTTTTGACTTCTTAGGGTTCAACTTTTCCATTTTGAGACATCGCTCATGAGGAAGAGAGTTTGAAAAAGAGAGAGAGATAGCAAGGAATTGTTAGCAAATGTGATAGTTACTTAGAGAGAGAAAATTAATAGTGTACTGTACACAGTAGTAGTTCGAAGAACACTTCCTCGCCCACGTCCTAGTCTCCTTCTCCTCCTCCTCCTCCTCTTCCTCATTCTCGTTCTGTACAACACCCCCAAACATGCACGAATCTAATCTGGAAAAGTGATGTTTCTCCAACTTTTTTTTCGTTTTTTTCAAGATCTTATTTAACATTTTATTTGTGCACAACTTACAACTTATTTTAATATTTTTCTCACCTTGTTGACTGTCACCATACAGTTTTTTTTCGTTTCTGTTTAATAAACATTCACAGGTTTTTTGTTTGTTTGTTTGTATGTTTGTGATTTCATCTTCATTTTGCTAATGCTCTCTCTTTTCAACAACTTTTAACACAAATTCACGCAAATTAATGCTTTATGTGTACAAAATAGGACAGTGGGGATGGAAAAGCTTTGTCTCATGTTGTCAATCCTTATTTAACCAGCTAATTTTGGTTTCACACGGATTTCTATCTATCTATCGAGAGTGCGGAGATGTCTTTCAGTTAAATTACTCATTTCAATCATCATTCCATTTTTCTTATATATCTTATCTTGAAAAGTTTTATTTTATTTTTTATAGAATGGGATCGAAAGCTTGAATCCATGAGAGCATCAGCATTGGGAATCAGTAAAGATGAAATGATGGACAGGCTACAAGCGCATAAAATGAATTCGACCAGAGGAAGGAAGCCAAGACCCAAACCTGATGGCAACATGTCTCAGAATGGTCAGGCTTTAGCTACAAATGCTGCTCCTCCTGTTCAAAATGGTCCAAATTCTAATCCCATGCAACAGCAGCCACAAACCTCTTTACATCAGAGTCAAATGCAGCCTCAACCACATATGGTCAGTTCATATGGAAAAAAAAGAATGAGAATGATAACGTTAGGAGAGTAATGATGTGAAATTCGATTTAAGGGGAGGGGATTAGTGAGGGAAATCAACCGGTCTCTGCATATGTATAGTAGAAAATGAGCCTGAAGTGCGAAAACCATGCGTCAAAAATCACACGTGGGCCGCAGGGGTCACGTGGAATAATGACGCAGTATGAGCTGAAAGAATTAGAATAATGGCGTTCGAATCGAAACTAAATGAGTTCTATTTTCAGCAAATGATGCAGCCACAGTCCTTGCCACCTTCACATCAACAGATGCATTACAACTATGGTAATTATCTGTGACTTCCAGCATCATCTGATTAAAGCGCCAGATTTGCATCTCTTGCTCATAAAGAAACTTGTCAAACTTTAATAATCTCCACGTATAACGAACTTGCTTGTTTTCTTGACCATATCCGGGTGTTCGTGAATCTTGCTTAGCAGTTCTGACGGTTATGAGCCCGTTTGTCTGTTCGGTGTATCGTCCGTCGTCCATCCCTCATTCCTGACCAAAGAAGCTCATTAGCAAATAGTCATTTTGAATAAAAACATTTAAAATACAGAAGTTAACGAGGGTTTTTCTCACAAAATAACCGACAAGATGTCATCATTAATATAATAAGAAAAGAAGCTAGTGAATACAAAATATTTAAACCAAAAAAAGCATATTGAGTGCACCCCGTTGTTCAATCTCCCTCTTTCCTTCAATATACCTGCCCATCATTGAACATCTCGCCCATCCCTAGCCAGATCAGATTATATATCGCCCCCCATGTGCTCCCTTCCCATATTTACCATGTCATCTAAATGCTCGAACACGTTCAGGGAAACTTCTCTCATAATCCATATTAGGCATTCTTTTGTTACGTTTATGTTAATTCGTGTGAACACATTACAGTTTCATCGTCATTTTTTTGTAAAAAGTGTCAGATGTCTTATTGAAAAGCAGATTGAAAATTACCAAAAAAACTTATTTTGAGAAAATATTAGGAGACGCTTAGGTATCAATATGTATTCTATCAAATCATTTGACTACTTCTCGAAATCAATCAATAATTAATTTATAAAGAGATTCTATATTCATTACTTTTTTGTTATACAGCTTGTTTCATTCATCATCATTATCTCTCTCTATCTCTCTCTCTCTCTCTGTACTCCCCCTCTCTCTTTCTCTATCGGAAAATCTTTTACTAAATACCTTATATTAAGATATTTTTATAGAAACCTGTGCCATTCGTTGTGATTTATCATCCAAAATAGTTTTTCATATACATGTCCCCCATGATAATTATTTGCTCGTTTTAATAATTATTATGAGGATCAAGTTCTTCCTGAATATGTCCAGCTTAACCTCTCTTTCTCTCTCCTTCTCTCTCTCTTGTTTTATCCTATTTAATCAAATTTTCTTCATGTTTTCTTGTTTGTTTTCGTTTTTTTTCCTTTTTTACTTGGATGTACAAAGCTTAGTAAACTGTTTTTTAAATAATTACTTTTTTGCTTTTCTTCTTGATACACGATATGAGGGAGGAGGGAAGAGAATTGAAATACAATTTCAATGAACAATGATAATAGAATGATATGAATCTGATAACTTTGCTATACAACTGGGTGAGGGAAAGACTTCTGCAAGCTGCTGCTTTACTTCATTCATAACCTTCCAACATCTCTACAGACTCGGTGTTTGATAACGTGAATATGTGCTCCAATATAGAAAATTGAAACAGACGAAGAGGAACGGAAATAGAACTCCTGCAAAAGCAAATGTACTTCTTTTATTATCAACAACAGTAGATATCACTTACGTGAAATCAAGTCAGCCCGCTTTGCGCTATCAGATGGCGAGAGCTGTTGTTTTACCCAGCGGACAACCCACAAACTTTTCCAAAATCTGTTTAATTGTGTCCGCCTGGAATACAAAGTAATTGTTTTTACATAAATGTCTTCTAATTATTTACCTATTCCTTCTCTTTCCACCTATTACCAGTAATTCTGAGCTTGGCTCTGTGTAATTACAGTTATTTTCTTGCTTGATCCAAACTTCCGTTTCATCTCCGGCAGCTCTCAAGTCGATATGCTTCAAAAAAGATTCGTTATAAGAAGTTTTCGGGTTTTCTTTCGTTCAGCTTATGAGAAGTATACTCTCTCTCTATCTATCTCTTTCTCTCTCTCTCTCTCTCTGATGTCAAGTAAGATCGTATTCATGAAGGAAAAACTTGCATTATTTGTCGATAAAATGACCTGCTTGTTTGCGATAAGAAGAGCATTCATGTTTTCGGATTTGCTGCTTCCAGAAGCTCCTCAAATAACGGGAAGGTTTAATTAAATATTCAAAATGATTGAAAACCTTTATAAAAGGAACGAGAGCTTATGTATGTAACCCAGGCAAACTCTAGTAGTGCTCCAAAGATGAAAGTTAAACATGCTCCTATCCATACATCTATGGCTTTTGTATATGATACCGGAGGTAGCTTAGCATTGATACCAGAAGCCTGATGTTTCATATGTAGTTGCTTAATAATTAATGATTGTTTACTTGAGTAGTCATTGTGAGTAGTGTAGTAACTCCCAATGTTACACGAGCTGGAACTGCTGATCGATCAAGCCAGAATGAGACCCAAGAAACGATTACAAGCATTGTCGAGGGAATATATAATTGAAGTAAATAATAACTGAAATGCTCAATTGAGATGCAAATTCTATACAATCAAACCTGAATTGTCGTTTAAGTTCTAACACAGTTCGAAGACAAGAGTATGTCCCCGTGTTTGTTTTGCTCGTACAGTAAGTGGTTGAAACCTGGACAGGTAACAGATAAGTTGTAATAGAATCGGGGGTTAAGTTAATCCAACCTTGTTGAGCTGAAAGCTGGGTAACGAAGAATTCAAACCTTCTTTCAACTGCACAGGATCTGTAGTCTTCCAACGATATTCTTAAAAAGGGAAATTTAGAAAGTGAAACTCCAGGAAGTCCTACCGATGTCATTATCTGTGTAAGCATAAGATGCTAAATCAATTAAGCATGTTTGAACATCCATCGGATAATACTATAAATGGATAAATGTCAAATATCTTTGTCAAATGAATTATTCTGTTGAACAAATAAGGAAATCTGTTCTTATTCTGCCCTTCTCTTTTCTCATATTTCAACTTCAAATTTTAAATTTTAATCTTTGTTACTCCATAATATGAACGAACGAACGAACCTGCAAATGCATCGGACACGACAGAACCAATGAAATTCTAACAGAATACAAGATTAATCCATTCTTATGGATTCGAATCAGAACATTCGGCTTATCGATCATGTGCTTCTGAGCTTGTTTTTCGTTCTGAAACGAAGATGATAGAAGAGGGAAACAGAGGCAATGCTCACCTGAAAGAAGCTGTCTGGCATCCAAATCTGTTGGCCCGCAGTTAAAATCAAGAAATCTGGACTATTATCATTGGGAGTACTGTAAGCCAAACGTCCATCAACCCAACTTTCGCGGAAAGTCAGTTGAACAGAATACTCCATATTAACATCATCTATCTTGGAAATACTGTAAAGAACTCATTAGACGATTTGATATTTTTTTGAATTTATGATGTTTGATACTCGTCTTGCAAAGAAAAACAAATAAGTTCAGAACTTATTTCCTTTAAAGTTGTTTTTGCCTAATTCAGAAGAGAATTTCAGCTCTTCTTCTCTGATCTGTCCAAATAATCATTTTCTTTCTCGAAATTATACATTATGTTTCATTTCATACTGTATGTTCTAATGAGGTTCCTGCTTAGACTAGGATATTCTAAATAAGAAGCTTTCGGCTCTTCTCTTTCTTGGGTATGGCAAAAAACAACAGATCCCACTGAGCGAAGACTAAGCTTGTTGCTCGATCTATCAGACGGTCACTAAGTTCTTTTGTTTTTTCGCATTGGAAACTCTAACTATAGGGTACTAGTACATTCTGGTTCATACTAGAACAATGTGTTTCTAGTGAAATCGCCCTCATATCCTTCTATTCATCATTAGCGGGGAGAGCTCATCTTGCCTCATATGGCAATGGACGTCATGCACCATTTGAATCCAGCGAATTATATTTTATAAACAGCTGATTGTTTCTTTGGACTGACTCGCATAAACGACATTCTGTTTTGTTTTCTAAGGAAATGTTGAAGAAGAGCGAAACAATAGTTAGAGTATTATTTTCTGAGGAAATGCATAAAGATTCCCAAACACTTCAACTTGGATTCGAGTTTCATCAAGTAAAGTGATCTTCTTTTAAGTTCCCAAACTATTTTTACATTTAGATCTAATTCTTCCTTTTGCGGAGTGAAAAAGAATGTGGTGGAAACAAACCTTCTGATCAGCATATTTACACTAACTACCACGGGTCCATGGCTTCCTGAAAGAAGTTTATGAGAGAATTGCTGCAAAGAAACTGTGTACCTGGAATGGTGAGGTTGATTCCTGGAGGCCGAACTCTCCAATCATATCCTTTGTTTAGGAGACGCTTGATTATCTCAGTATCAGAGTTCGCATCGGCAGTACTGCAAACAATAGTTCAAATGAAACGACCTGATCCAGATGTTTCAGTTGTTTTCTTTCTCAAATTTGCTCGCTTAGTCTCTCACTCTCTCTCTGCCCACTCCTTTCCTCTTTTTCATTCTATTCAGCAGTTTAATAACGATCGAGCTTTTTTATTCCATATTTTATTGAACAAAAAGCTATTTTCATTGATTTTTTGCTTTCATCTGTAATAGTCATAAATACAACATCCGTTCACGGCAGTAATCAAGTTGCCAACATGTCTCCGGTCATCTTGGTCATCAAACCTTATAGCGAGATTGGGGTACAAAAGACAGAAACTTCTTTCCTCAGAAAGAAAACATATCTGGGTACTCATAACTTCTTTTCACACCGGAAAAACATCATTTATCATTCATCTAGAGATCTGAACCGTGGAGCCGGAAACTTGTCGTCAGCCTTTTGTTGTATTCGTAAGCTTCAGCAGAACGTAGTGTAACGAAGACAGAGAGGTTGATATAGAGTGAAGAAGAGGGTGGTAAGGGGTCACTCTCTTTAACTCAAAACTGATCAACAGCTTACTCATTTTTCGAAATTGAGTTTTGTCTGTCAGTTTTCGACCAAAAATAACAAATTTGTCTCGTTTTCGTGGTAACCCTCTTCTGCGTTCTTGGAAATCCGTATTTCATTAGAAGATCAGAACTTGCTAATTGTAGAGGAACAATCAGTCCATCTTCTCACATTTGACATTCCCAGATATCAAAGAAGAAATGAGTTTTATTGAGAGAAAATCTATTTTTATATATTTTATAACAAGTAATGAAGACTTCAAATCGCTTGATGAAGGTAATCAAGGCGAAAGGATCTAGCCTCACGGACACTAAATGAGGAGAAGTAATGTTATTCCTCTCAACTGACATCAAATGATTGTTTTACTCAAAATCTTGTCGAAAAAATCATGAGAAACTGCTATTTTACGAAAAAAAAAGCTTGGCAAAAGCTTAGTTTGATTTGAAAAAAAAAATTTTCTTACAAAATAAAAAGAAGAGAAGTGTAATTATGGGCTTACCTGGTAGAAAAGAATGTAAATAGTAGGAGGATAAAGAGAAAGCTGAATAATTCGTCTATCATACGGAATAAGTTTTCTGATTTTCATACAGCTCGAAGCTCAATATGGACATAACTCTTTGAGTTGCTTCTCTTATTTGTAAAATGAATAAGGATGAAGCGAAAGACGAATCTACCACAGAAATTGAGGTAATCTGAAGAATATTTAAGCTATTATGACAGAATAGGATACGATTCGCAGAGATGTATGAGAAGTAGAGACATTCAGAGAGTAATTCCATAAAAGATGTGAAGACAGAACGAAGATATTGAGACTCAAACCATCATTAGTATCATTGGGGGTCAAATAATGCTCAGAAATGAGGAAAAAAGGATTGATGAAGGATTAATACGAATGCATCTTTCATAAGCTCAAGCGGATGAAGAAGGGAAACAAATGGAACCGAAACACATCTGAAGAAAGAGCAATAAGATTTAAAACGTGAGCTTGCTCCCTATCAAAGTTAGTTTTTTCAAGACTGCAAGTTGCACACACAACTACTCCTCAGATGAGCCAAGTTGACGTCATCTATGAAGATATTATTCGAGAATAGGTTCTCTTGTATTGCAAATCCGGATAGATAGTGAACAGATCAAAAAAAAACTACGAACTGAACGAATGAGATCAACAATCTGCTTATCGAAGGAAATTTGATAGAGCGTCTTCGCCACAGATGAACATTCGTAAATTAAGAAAGAAAAAATATCGAAAGATGAGCGATGAAAAAAATGGAGATGAAATCAACAAAGTAAACGAAGGATATTGAACTATGTGTTAAAGAATGAAACACTCCTACTTCGTTCAGACGGAACGGCGAAGAAGGAGAGACTGCGGATGAGAGAGAGAGAGCTGAAGCTGAATTTAAAAAAAAGTGAAGAAGAAAGGAAAGTTTCTATAACACCAACAACTCATCTTCACGCATACAAATCTATTCTTACTATTATTCTCTTTTCAGGCAAAAAGGTAAAGAATACGATGTGTCTCATTTCACAAGGACAAGAGAGAAAAGACAAAGCTTCTCCTCGACAATTTTCACAACCGACCGCCCATAAGCTGTGGTTCCGCCCATTTGAACGTTAATATGTACTAACATGTTGTATACATGCTCTTAGAATTAAGACTTTTGATTAAAGCGAGCTGTTGATGATTTTGAATGAATTATAGAAAAACTTGTAGCTAAACACAACCGTTCTCCTTGTTTTTTTCGAATTCAAATGAAGTTGTTTGAACATTCAAATATTGACGTGGAATACACGTGAGACGTGCCTCGAACGTGAAAAAAATGAGCAAAAAGCATGTAAATGACAATGGAAATGTTCAAAAAACTTTAAAATGTTTACAATTAACTTGTAAAAACAGAAAAAAGTTTTCGCGATCAAATCCTTAGGGTGCAACGAGAGTTTCAATGCGGTTACTTAGTAGAAAAAGTAAATTAGTTATAAAAGAAGAAAACTCTTTTTAAGAATATAATTGATCAGTTTTGTCGGAAGTAAGATATGTATAACCGGAAATGCATTTGGATAAACCAGGAGTGTCGTGAAGATAACCTTGCCCTTTGATAGAAAATTAAGAAGGAAATATATTTTTTGAAACGCTGCTCTGCTATCACACAGAATGAGTTGCTGTGCGCAATGAGGAGATATAAAAAAAAAGAATTTTGTTGAATAAATCATTAATTATAAGGAAGTGGTTGATGAAATGAAGGAAAGAAGATGGACGGAACCGTGAGAGTTGAGTAACTTCTCCCGGCCAGTCTGATGATGCTATATGCTTATGATTGAGTCTGACCTTATAGGGGAATGTTTTAAATGTCTTTTTATGGGATAATTGCTTGACTTTAATTCAAACATTTAAGAATTTATGACAATCAGATGAATGAAAAATGAATTTCAACTATATTAAATGACGTAAATGAATGTTATTTCGTGTGTTGGGCAGGAACTTTCCGTTTCCTTCTCCTTTTTTTTGCAGGAAAAAAGGTTATGGAAACTGAAGCTTCCAATAAGCGAATCAAAATGCGAGTTGAAGCTGTCCGCGTCATCCAATTCGCTTACGAACTCAAAGTTATTTCTTCACAAAATTCAATATATGAACGTGAGATTATGTAGATGAAGTGCGTGTATGTACGAATATGGAGTTATCATCAAGCACTTTCTTCAATAAAATGTATATTCCAACTTTTCATTGAATATGCGAGATTTCAGTGAATCTCTCACATAATACATTCCTTAGTTCTCATTTGCTAGACGTTTTTCCCGCTTGTTCATCATCATCATCATCATAGTAAGTGAAAATCATGAAATACTTACGATTGCTCAGACGGTAATGTTACAACTTGAGGAGCTGAGGTTGTTGTATGGTTCGCTTGTTGCTGTATGTTCGTCTCTTTTTCAGTTCGTGATTCTGCTTCTAATTCTCCAATGACTTCATCAAAATCATCCTTTGTTGCCTAAAATTTGAACATTCGTTTGAAGTACGATAAACTGAGTAACCGTCGATGCTGCTTGGTCGGATGTCATTGACAACGTTCTTGCTCTAAAGATGATTAAACGTCAAAATATGGTTTGAAGGTGAACAACTACCGGGTTAGGGTTGAACAGAAGATAATGACATTCAGGTACATGATGATCCATACGTGCATGTTAATCATCTGGAATATCTACATTACCAGAGAGAGAACTCAAACACCGACGAGCTTGTGGAACATATTCGTTAAGCTCATTAGCATATTATGTATGAAACAGATATGGAATGAAAACACAGAATGAATTGACGACAGTTGTGAAAACCCGAAAAATAACGAGAAAAAGAAGTGAAAAAGTTATTTTGTTCGAATGAAATTTCAGTTTTAATCGAATATTCTTTAAATTCAAGTGAACTAACTGGCAAGGATGTAACATATGAAAAGAGATTTTGCGAGGAATGAAAAACGCCTCCGTCTAATTGAACTGTTTCATTGAGTTCCTTCAGTGCTATACTGATTGCTCTGAAGCTCATCTCCAGAAACAGATATGCACATATATATATACATACACATGTACACACAACATATACATGTACACAACTATAAGTTAGAGGAGTTCAAAAAGCATTTGAGGCCAAAACATTTTTTGAGCTTAACAGCGTTTCAGCCATGCCTTATATAATGATATTTCCTGCGATTTTCAATTGTTCAAACCATGTTTTCGAACAAGAACTCATGGAGAGATATAATGATACCGCTAGAAGTTCATTATTGAGCTACGAACTTCATCGTCTTCGTTCCTTTTCAACAGACGTTTCATGTCTTCTGCTTTGGGGCTGAGAGTGTGTTCAACAAAAATTAGCGAAAACTGACTTGCCAATTGTCATAAAACTCTCGAAGATATCGAAACAGACGAATAGAACCACTTGAGGTATTATTTGTTTGTTGAAGAAGATCTTCCTCTCTGTCAGTCTATCTCCAATTCAATGTGTAGGTGAGAAAACAGCTTCGGCGCAGGTATTTTTGAGTTCTTGGGATTACGGATTAACATATTATTTTTACTCCTTTCACAATTAAATGCCACAAATTGAACAATTAGAGAAATGAATCAAATCATCTCATCACTTCCAGTCTGTTCTCGCTTATTAATTTTTGTTTCTGTCTTGGATGCTCAAAGAACACTTGCTTGAGGGATGAAATTATAATATTGAGAGAATTCTACATCACAACGACTAAGTGAGAAGAGTTAGTAATTAACATATTTTTTGTAAACAAATATTAAAAAATACTTGAACACACGACTATTCTCAGGTGGTCTCTTTTTAAAAAACATGTAATTCCCTTATACACCTCAGATCTACCGGCTCTCAGCTACGACTTCAGATTCGCTGAAGACGTCGTCGGCATAACGACCGAGGAAGGAGAAAAAAGAAAACTCTCAACAAAAAAACTCAATTGAATTCGAGCTGACGAAGGCTAAACGAGCAACATGTTGTGATAAATAGGATATTTGTTTGGAAATCTTAGCAACAAAAGCATTATGAAACGCATTATTGTCAAGGAATTTCAAAGGGAAGACTGGACGTCAGGGTTTATATGTTGATTTGCGGGAGCAGAGAAGCATCACATACATACAGGCACATTTGAATCTGCTGGAAATGACTGCAAAACAACAAGAGGAAGAGACGTTAAGTTGTCAAAGGCATAGAAATCCTCCTTTTTCTTCTCAAGATGATTATTGTCGGAATCTTTGCTCTGCTACAAGGAATCAGAGAAGAAACAATAATTTGTTGTAACGACAACAAAGAAGCCGAGCGATATGCTGAACTTTATCCAGCTAGAAGTTTGAGAAACTCAAAAATAACTGCGAAAACGATGCTGTTAATGGGAGACGACAGACAAGAAATAGATATTTTGCACACACGAATCCGTCAATGATTTTACTAATCATCTGATTAGAGCAACCTCACTCAATCTATGAAGATTCTTTTTCTTTTTGAAAGAAGAATGATTTCTCATAGTTTATTTACAGAAGACTTGTGTCAAACTCTGCGAAGCAAAATAAAGAAAAACATGAAAAACAGCAGTTCCAATTCGAACCATTCAACCATCTTATCCATCAGCATGATCAAGTCAGTCGTGTCTGACTACTAAAAGCTCATACAGCTCAATATGCAAAACTCTTCTTCGAAATAGAAAAGACGATATTATTGTTAAAGATGTGATGAGTAGCAGAACTTACATGAAAGGTCTTTGTTCCCAAATTATTTTAAGAATTCAAGGCTGTCACAGAATTTTCTTTTATACTTCTTAACTCAATTATCGCGAGGCTATGAAGAGCATTACGAATCAGCTCAGAAAAGAAACTTCAGAAAAAAATACGAAAATATTCTTAGCGCTTGGACTTCCCCACATAATTTATTCCATTTTTCTTGAGTTCTTTCTTTCAGCTCCAAAACTTCAAAAAATAATTCATTCCAAACCAAATATCATAATTACCGGTCGTGCGTACTTGAACAACCGATAATTATTAATTCCTGTCTAAAAATGAATTCAATGACCGATTATTTCATTTGTCGCTTCTAACGAAGCTGTTGGTGGTCGTTTTTGAAATTTCACAAGACTTATCGAAAACAAATAAACTTAGTAATTTGAAGAATCTGCTTCAGCACCTTCACAACATTTCGCAAAATACGTTTAATTCTTCAAGCTTACTCTTCATGTCTCACATTCAGAGATGCCTACAGAACTCTGATTGTAAGAATGACGAGTAAATTGAAAAATCGTTGACCATTTCTACAACTTAACTTTGGTCTCTTCTCATAGGTGGTCTGTCTTTTGATTCTTCTTCATCAATTTGACATCCCACCCCCACACACAGAAACCTTTTGAAAATTAAACTCGAGTACAACAACGGAAAACATTCTGAAATAGAATATTGAGGACTAACGTGATATGGCTCACACGCTTCGAATCTCAGTTGGCCAAATAGTAAGCAATCTCATAGGCATTAATTCGAAGAGACACCTTAAAAAGAACTAATAACAGTCGTACGTCTGATGAAAAAACCAAGGACTACAGAACTCAAAGCAAACTATTGTATGGAGAAGCATACACATGTTTTGTGAAATTACCATACCGGAGGAAGATACAGGGGAACAGAATGTTCTCTAAAAATAGAAAACAATGCTTATAGAGCGTTCCGAGTACTCTGATAAGTTCCGAGATAGGAATGATCGATAAGACGAGTTTCAAACGACAAAATATGACGCATGGTATCTAATGACAATACCAAGAACAAAAGAATAATTTATTTACACTGGATCATATACATTCTAACAGTCGAAAAACTGTCTCACAGAACTATATCTTTTCGTTTAGAAACGAGCGGGATATACGGTTCGACATCAACCTGAACTAGTTTATGAAGTTGAAAAAATAAGAAAAACCTTACCCTGTCTCCATCTATTATATGAGGTCTTAGAGCCATTGCTCTACTTGCCGACTCTTTCGTTTCAAAAGTTACAGAGGCAAAGCCACGATGCAACCCTGTTTCGGCATCCTAAGAGAGTGAAAACATGATTTATAATGATTGATTGTAACTTACGAAGAACATATTCACTGCTTTGACCTGGCCAAACCTACTGAAGTAATTCTCTAACTGATCTGAAATATGAATTCATAGAAGATGTGAAGATATACAACTCATTACTTTTACCCGTTACCCACTTAACATGTGTTAAATAAACTGTTTGACCGACTACCTGATTATTATGTGAAATATGCCTTAAATTTCTAGCTAGAGCAATGTAACAAAGCTTCATTTTGAATATATTACAGCCTAATACAGCAGTCAAACTGCCCCTGAAAATAGAAGTAAGTTCAAAAAGATCACATGATGAGCGTTGAACGATGGCAAAGAGCGGTAATGAAACTTCATTCTCCGCGTAAAAAATAGTTGAAGCGGTTGGTTACTAGTACGAACTTGGGAACTTTCTCATAAAACACATATTTGAACCTTCAAAACTAAGCTTAAATGTCACAGGAAAATTTGGAAAAAGCTGTGGAAACAGAAGATTTGTAATTTTTAATTAATTTTTAAAAGTTACAATTGTAAGCTGTTTACAGATGTTGTAAAGAGCATGCAGTGGATGAAGATGTGAAACCTTCTAGTACTCTGAGTACTTCAAGTCAACGAGAGCATGACAGAAAGGAACATTATTCACTGACAAGAGAGACAAGGTAATACATGAAGGTTGAAATGTGGTCACATGCTGTACTTCGTGATGTGAAAGATTTAATAATCGATCGCCTCAGGGAATTTCCCGTTATCGATCAAACAAGACAGTGATGTTTCATAAAAGGAATGAAAAAAATATAATTTGAGTGCGCCATTTTAAGGGATACAACTGAGGACGACAAAGATGTGTATATCATAAGCAGGGAGGATAGTATCATTAAGGAAGTATTCGAGCCGCTTATTGCTGAACAAGCACACCTCCACGATTACGCTCTTGATGAGTATTGTGAAGTATTGTTCCCCTTCCGCAAATACACAACTTGATATGTTGTTTTCAGTTACATGCACAAGAATTGAACGCTTCGACTCAGGATACCTTTGACATATTAGACGACGGTTTCTCATTCGCAACAGAAATTGTTTCAACCGCTATCGACAAGTTTGTTTTGTTACAGCTTGCGACCATTGTTTGACCATTTCCAGTTTACCTGATTTCAATCTGATACCCTCTATTATAGACATATGTTTGAAAACCATCATATACTTGAAAACTAATCCAGTACAAAAGAATTTTTAATTGTCTTTCATCTCTATGTTTCAGAAATTCACATCAATAATCGTTTCACTACTTGTTGTGTGGTGGGTTTGGTGTCAGATTGACTTTTATTACTCCTTCCTCATCGCATACCTTGTTAACATTCTCAACCCATGTGTTCATTACATAGCTGTGACGCTCGAACAGATATTCCGAAGAGGATTTGAGCTGTCTTCATCATTACAAGAAGTGTGGGAGGTTTGAACAAACAGTATATTGAAAACGACTTATTAATCCCTTTTTTAGTCCTTTCACTGTGACTTCTCAACTAAATGGTGTAAGAACTTCGACTTGATGTGTGAGGTCCAGTGTTCTCATGTGCACAGAACGTTAGAACGAATTAGAAGAACGTTTTAGTGCAGTCAAATTTATGTTTTATTAATGAAACTTATACTTGTAAGCTTCTATGATAAGGTTTTGTGAATCCGTATGGAAGCGGAGCAGCTTGAGCTACGTTCACAGGTTTTGGCGCTTGAGGGGTGAGTTTAACTAGGCGGGCGAGGTTCAACCAAACCGCCGTGACCTTGAAAGAGTTTTTGAATTTGCTAAAGATGAGCTTACACTTATGACAACAAAGAGTTGGGCTATTCCGACAAAAACTAAATCCCGATAGTAGCATTTCTGGGTTTCTGTCAACATCTTTGTTGTTGTACAGCTGAGTTCGCGGGAGTTATAGAACTAAGGCAAAGAAATGAGCAATTATGGAAGAAAAAAAACCTGTTCAGTAACACGAATACAGTTGTTCAAAGCATGGAATGTCGTGAAGATCATTGAGAAACATGTGAAGACAATGAAATGACGTTGATAGGAGAAAACGCCAAAGATAGACACGAAGAACAAAGCAAGTACCAGTTCATCTGTTCGTAGGGTGAAAAAGTTAGTCGAAAAAGTGTTTAACGTACCGAATAAGGTGACAGGCTCTCGATCCCAATATATAGCTTTCACAAGTTTGAATATCCAGGAAATTGAAATAAAAAATGTTGTGAAAAACTCGAGAGAATCGAAGAGCATTTGTAAGTATATTAGCTTTCTGGCAACGGTATGAAGAGTGAATACGAAACCGACCGAGTTCTGAGAAGGTTAGTAAAAAATGAAACTCGGAGCTCGTCTCATTTTGCATGGAAAACGAACAGAATAAGTTTAAAAATTTATTGAAAGAGTACATTGTTAAAATGAAAGCATGATTTTTAGTCAGTGGACTATGTCAAAGAAAGAAGGCTGAGATTTCAATTTTCTTGAGTTTTGAAAGTTAAGCTGTTTGGGAGCTTTTCTTTTTCTCTCGATCACTAGCGGATCTTACTTTAACATTTCTCTTCATGTAAGATGTTCCGACACTGCCGTATCCTGTCTGGGCAAAACCTGAAGCTGGAGGAGGAAGTGGGGATTGAGTCTCTGATTCTGTTCCATAGTCAGAATCAGTTTCATCCTCTTCCTCATATGTTTGAGGAGGTGCGGGCATTCTGGGTCCGTAATGCTCAGGTTGCTCGGGCTGCTCAGGTTGCTCAGGTTGTTCAGGGAACTCAGGATGTTCAGGTTGTTCAGGGAACTCAGGCTGTTCAGGTTGTTCAGGTTGTTCAGGCTGTTCAGGATGTTCAGGATGCTCAGGTAAATCAGTTTGTTCGACATCAACTTCATAGCTTTCAGGAGCTGTTACGTAACCTCCTTGAGCTGGAGGTTGCACGATAGAAGTAGCATATCCTGTCATATACCCGTTAGGTGCACTGTAAGAGTTCTGAATGTGGAATTTATTCAAATGTTCGAGTATGAAGGCTTACAGCTCGAGCAGGAGTGAATTGCGGTCTGGCATGATGGCGGTGAGGAAGTCTGTGCATGGTCATTTCCGTTGGTCCTCTGAAGCTTGCTCTCGGAGCAATAGGCATCACAACAGTCGGATTTCGTTGTCTGAAGTATGGTTGAGAAAATCTGCAAAGTTTTAAGAATAGAAGTTTAGATTTTGAGAACAATACTGGTAGTTATCAGTTTGACGAGCAAATCCTCTGTTTTGATTACGACGGAAAGATTGATCGGTGAAGGAGGAGAAGTCTATCGAAGAAAACGAGCTTGGTCCGACAACGCTTGATACGAACTGGCCATTATTATCACCGTAGTTCCCGGGAAGTACATAACCGCCACCATTACCACTTCAAAGATAAATATAAATAAACATTAAGGAAGGTTGCTTAAACTGACCACGTAACTGCTCCTATGAGAGAAGTCAACGCTAAGACTGTAAAGGAGGACATGCTGTGTTGGATGATCCAATGCCAACCTCACATCTTATATAGTAGATGAGGTCGTACCCATGCTTAACAAGTTCTTAATTGATCAACATCATTCATAATAAATTGAAGGATTATGGACAAAGAATCAAATTGCCAGTGTTATATTAATCGATGTTACAACCAGACAACTTAGAAAACTAAATGGACACTTTCAAGGGTTTTTTTGTTCGAAGCTCGAGAAAAATCGAAAAGCTTAATGAAACAGTTTCATTAGTTTTATCAGATTATGTAACCTCATTACTTAATTCATCCGAAAAGCTTTAATTACAAGGGCACAACCTGTTTACAGCTCTTGTTACCTAATCTCCAATCGATTATACTTCAATACCTCTTTATCCTCGAATCTGAACTCGTCCGTTACATACATATCTACAGAACTGTTTTCAACTTTTAAAAGACGTTTAACACATCAAAGATGAAAAACACCAATAAGTGTCGTAATTAATATGATATCTATACTTCAATCAACATGTTGCAAACTTCCATCGACCTTCAAAAGATATGGTGCTTATACCTCAAAGAACTGTGAAGCACATATTTAAAATCTATAAATAGGAACTAAAATCGAAAATAAACCCGTCAGTGTAACTATGACATTTAGCGATCACCTTTTCACGCTATTAGCTATCATCATTCGGTTTGATGTACCGCGCTGAGAATCGAACCTTTGATGTTCCTCTCTTGACAATCTTCTTTCCCACTATACCACTTTGCTCGATAGTGTCAATGCGGAATGAGAAAAATACTCTCGTTATTCGTTTTCGTTTAGATTTTATACTAAACTACAGTTCTTTTGAAGACATAAATGAATACTATATGAAAGGACATGCTATATTTATTAATATATACAAGTAACAACAATTTGAGGTCTTCAAGCTTTGACTTGCTTGGCGTTTTGTTCATAGAGAGTTGAGATCGATGGGTTCACTTCTTTCTGTGACATATCATCATAGTTGAAACTGGGCATTTGAGTTTCTGATACTGGAGCTGGGGCTGGTGCGGCAGCACCATCATATTTTGGATCAACTGGTGGAAGTGGTGGTGGAGCTGGAGTTGTTGGAGCATTGAAAGAAGTAGGGCTCTGAATAAAAACCGTTTGAGTGACCCATCTAAAGTTAAATATTCCAACCTGATCTTCACTATAAGATGTTTGAACATTGTCCTGTGTAGGAATGCTTGCTACTGGGCTCTATAAGGCAAAACTAGAATTCATGAGTCTTGAAAAATGCTTACATTGTAAGGTGGAATCTGAGGGGCTGGTTGGTTTGGAGAAATTGGTCCAGAGTATGAAGGGTTAGAGTATCCTGGGTTTTGGTAACCAGGCTTCTCATAACTGGGACCTGGGTATTCGGGCTGTGGTTGAATGTAATCAGGTTTTGAGTAAGAGCTTGGTTGTGAGTAGCTTGGCTCAGGGTAACTTGGTTGAGAATAGGTCGGCTCGGGATACTGTAAACAAGGAGATTGTTGAATTGTGAGAAACAAAAGCTACCTCAGGCTTTGAGTATGATGGTTCAGGAACATATGGTACAGGTTCAGGTCTGCTATATGAAGAAGTTGGCATATTATAAGAAGGTTGTGGTGCATTGTATGATGGTTCTGGGTATGGTGCTTCTGGCATATTGTATGAAGGTTCTGGAGATGCATAGCTTGATCGGTAACCAGATGAAGCATAAGATGGACGAGCATATCCAGGTCGTCTATATCCCGACCCGAACAAGTTGGGAGGACGGAATAAGTTTTCTAGAGTTGGATAGAATCCTAATCCACCAAGAAGTGGTGGTATGCCATAGCCGAAGGAATATGAGCCGCTGAATAGTGTACAAACTACCAAGAGTGACTTGATCATTTTGCTAAAGCACCGAATGGTTGTTCGAGTACTCTTCTAACAACTGGTCAAATGGACAAGCCTTATATACAACTGTCATTTAAGAAAATTTCTTTATTACATCTCAAAATATTCGAACAACATCATGTTCGCTGAAAACAATAGATGATGTCCTTTGTAGAGTAGCGCATTTCTCAGCTTCTCCTTTTTCTTCGTGTGTTCGCCACAAAGCGAAAAGTGACCCATTCAAGGTCGGTTAGCACCTACGCATGATCATTTAGCCAAGAAACGATGGAAATTCGAAGATTAGTCATGTTTCTCTTCCTATTATTGTGGCCAGACAGTCGTTTGTGTTAATTAATTGACTAAGTGGTTCATAGTTATTTCTAGAACAAAGGAAACCCTAAGGGTACTCAAACAATCGAATGATGATTCACAAAATTTTGCAAAAACGTCATGTTTCCAGCAACTTTTTCATTTCCGATTGGGTTGCCAAACATTGGGAAGGTTAAAGTTGGCAATCGAAAGAAATCATTGCCGGAATGAACTTCGTTAATCATATTTGCTGATCATTTCTCATTCATAAGTGTTAATAAAGACACCTAGCAGTTCCATAAAACGATTCTCTCTCTCGCAGTTGATCAACATTCTTCGTTAGTGTTCTCAATCAGTGGATCATATTGTTTCCAACAGGCGCTACGCTCCAGGTTCACCAGAGCTCGAGAATGTTTTGAAGGAACTATGACAATATCATTTTGCAACCACTCCGTTTATCTGCAATCAACAGTAATGAATTGTTATCACGCAACTTTCACGTGAATTAGCATAGGGAGTTTCACGTGAAACCCCCACCCCTCACTTCTTACTGAATTCCTTCAACTTTATCGGGAACATGAAAAATAGGGAACGATGAAACAAACATCAGCGTTATCCATTACATGAATACCGTTAACAAAAACATTTGTTTATCAGGCGATGGTGATGATCAGTTGCATCATACTAAGGGTTTGTCGTTTCTTACATATGTTAAATGGATTTCTGCAACTTATTGAACTACATAGACCTCGGTTAATCAATGTTTTCGACCGAAAAATCAATAATTGTGATATTACCTAGTAAATACGGTTATTCTTTGAGTTGTTCAACAGAAAAATTGCGAGAATTATAGCTTTTAATCGTTCTATGCTTTCAGTTTCCTTTTCTAGTTCAATAGTCCGTACTTTGTTCCCAGTAGAGAAGAACTTATCAGGCCATTTCGAACATTTTGAAAAACCTTTCTCGGGAAAAAAAAGGTTACTATATATTCGCAACTGTGAGGCTGTTGCACTTTGCTGATAGTCTCGAAGCACACAAACTTCTATATAAGCTTCCGAAATTCTTATCTGTTCTCCTATGATAACATGACTAATCGTGATTGAAAACAACCTTACCTAATACAGGTAAGAAACAACTGCTGTGTCTATGAACTTTCAGCGGAATTTCTTATGATTTGTTGGGATTATGAGTATCGTGATGGCGTACTACCATTCTCATTCTTGTTTTCAGTAAACCCTCGGATTGAAATGCGTGTTCTGCCTCCTAAAATCAATTCATTGCAAACTATGTAAACGAGAATTCTAAAATATCTCTTCATCTTCGTTTCTTTTTCGGGCGATGTGCTATGAAAAAAATTAAGTTTGCTTGCACTGATGGCCTTCGGTCTACGAAGACCCTAAACGACATTTAATGTACCGCTAGTGTGGCGTGATATTTTCATGGCTAATGATCATCAAGTTATCATTAATATATTTTGATTATTCCGATTTGATTAACACTTGAATCTGCTAGAGAACGTATGTGCATCTGGGTTGCAATCTGTAGTGTACTGCTATTGTACTTGAGGGTCACTTCTGTCACGTATTGCTTGTACTGAACAAACGTGTCTCGTTTTCGAAAATGACTATACTGTTTGAACGAGTAATTGTCAAATTACGTTGCTTCGATGCTCTTCAGCATATATTCCACCTCAAGTTATGTTCTACTTATGCATACAGTTTCTAACTGCACTTTCGTTTAATATGTCTTGTAGCGATCTTTCTGACATTACGGAAGTCTCATCGTCCAAGCGATTATCATTCATTTGTTTTGAAAATTCTGGTCTCTGAAAACGAGGCCAAATTAATATTTCCGAAATGTCTTTGTTTACGTTCTTTCCTATCAGTCGTTTGATCCCGCTAAGATCTCCTCGTTTGTATCTTTCATGTTTCAACTTTTCTTGAAAATAATTGTTGCATTTTGATTGTCGTACTATGCATTGATAACGTTCTTCGATCTTAATTTTCATTTCGATTGAGACAACTCTAAACAGCTAGTTAAATCATTTTGTTTCGTTACAGTTACCATGCCTGAAGATAATTCGACCAATAAAGCTACGAAAGATAAGATAATTTGCGCCAAGCCTTATGTGTAAGTCGTTCTGGAACAGCATGACACTATAATCACCGCCGTTTGTTTGCAGAGGAAGCGATGAACAAAGTGGAAGTGGAAGTAGTGAATACTTATCATTCAAAGTAAGATTAACTTAACTGTTTTCTATTCAGATATCATCTTTTCTAGGTAGACCAAGAGTACATACCTTTGCACGAACGAATTTACAAAAAAATTGCCGATGGAAAACGGTTCTTCTCATTGGAGTTCTTTCCTCCTAAAACTGCCAATGGAGTGGCTAATTTCTTGACAAGGTTTGTCGAAAGAAGGTGGATGTTCAGTTTGATTTTAATTTCAGAATTGATCGTTTCAATGAGGGTAAACCTATGTTCATAGATATCACTTGGCACATGGGTAGTGATCCAGGTAAACAGAGACAGTCATCGTGCATGAATTTAGACGCTTACAGCTAATTTGGAGAAAGAAACTTCATCTACTTCTATCGCTGCTGCTTGTTTAGACTTTTCCAGAGCTGAAACTATGCTTCATATGACTTGCGTACAATATCCCAAAGGTTTGAATCAGTTCATTTCATTGTCAGCGAACTAAACCTGTTTGTTAAAGAGGAAACGATAGCTCATCTCAGACAATGTAAGGAACTCGGCTTGAGAAATATCCTAGCTCTCAGAGGAGATATGCCAACACCGGTATGATAAAAAAGTTCTGCCATACTAAGAAAAACCTTCCAGGCACCTGGAAATGAGGATAAAATTCAAACATACGAATGGTGCGCCTTGGATATGATCAAATGGATTAAAGAGGAGTTCGGTGACTTCTTCACTATTTGTTGTTCTGGTTTGTATATTGATTATACTCTTTGTATCGAGCTTGTTCAGGCTATCCTCTGGGACATCCTGAAGCTCCTAGCTACGAAGCTGACTTGCAGTACTTGAAAGCTAAAGTAGATGCTGGAGCACACTTTGTTATTACTCAACTTTTCTTTGAAGCGGAAGTAAGAAGAAGCAAACGTTCATAACTCATCGTCTTGTTTAAGGTGTTCGAAAAATTCGTTGAAGACTGTAGAGCTATCGGTATAACCGTCCCAATCATCCCAGGAATTATGCCCGTCATGGTAAACATTCAATGAAAGCAACTTTGATAACTCCTCTTAGGGTTATGACTCTATAAGAAGAATTGCTACTCTTTCACAATTGACCATTCCTGATTCTATAATGCAAGATCTCGAGCCTATAAAGCATGACGATGATGCCGTAAGAAACTATGGTACTAAAAGGGTAATCTATTATTGTTTTTGAAGTAGGTTAATTGGTTGTTTCCAGGCTATTGAAATGTGCCGAAGACTGTTAGACAATGGAAGTGCTCCATCCATCCATTTGTATACCATGAACAGAGAAGGAACCTGCAGAGAAATCCTTAAAGCTATTGGACTCTGGAACGAGAAGAAAAACAAAAACCTTCCTTGGGAAGCTCATGGTGGAAACCATCCTTTCAGATGTAAAGAGGATGTGCGGCCAATTTTCTGGAGTGGCAGACCAAAGTCTTACATCTACAGAACCAGAGTAAGCAATCGTGAACAACATAGCAAGTTTTACATTTTGCCTTGTCTAGGATTGGGATGAGTTCCCCAATGGACGATGGGGTAACAGTTCTTCTCCAGCTTTCGGTGATCTCAAAGATTATTATTTATTCCATTTGAAGGTAGAATGAACAAGATCTTCTTCGCAAATGAACATTTTCAGGGACAATTCCCAACAGATGAGCTTCTTAAAATGTATGGACAAGAGTTGAAATCGTTCGAAGATATCAAACAAGTCTTCATAGACTTCATAACTCAACAACCAAACAAAAACGGAGTTACCGTCCGCTGTCTTCCTTGGTCTGAGTTGGATTCTGGAGTTTTGCCTGAGACTCAACTGATTTCTGAGAACTTATTGTGGTGTAATAAGGAGGTAAGAGAACTTTAAGCTTCGGGAAATACTGATGTCTTACAGGGTATTCTCACAATCAACAGTCAACCCTCTGTTAATGGAGCACCATCTTCCGATCCTTTAGTTGGTTGGGGAAAGCCTGGTGGATACTGCTATCAAAAGGTCCTTTTCAAAAGTTCAATTTATCTGAACATCTATTATAGGCATACCTAGAATGTTTCCTTTCCAAAGAGGCTACACAAGCATTCTTGGAGATCATTCCATCTTATACTCCTCGAATCAACTACCATGTCATAAATCATGATGTGAGTGACAAAGAATATGGAAAATATTAATCAGTAAAAACCATTCAGGGTTCTTTCGAACAAACAAACGGAGAAGAGACTACTCCGATCGCTGTCACATGGGGAGTATTCCCAGGTGCTGAAATCGCTCAACCAACAGTTGTAGATCCATTATCATTCCGCGCTTGGAAGGACGAAGCTTATGCTATGTGGATAAAGAACTGGTACGTTGCACGTTTAGTGAATTGATTATATATAATCAAAATGTAGGGCGTCATTATACGGAAAAGACTCTTCATCAAAGGATGTTATCCAATCAGTACATGATAACTTCCACCTCCTCACTCTAGTAGACAATGAGTTTATGAAAGACTCCGTTATTTTTGAAATACTGTCAGCGGTAATAGAAAAAGTTAAGCAATAATGCAAACATAACTTACTAATTTGAAATACAATCGAAACTCATTTTGTCATGTTGTTATTTAATCTTCCCTATTCGTTTTTTTTTCTTTGCAACACTGTTATGATATCATTTTTTAATAAAATCTTGTTCACTGTGAACTCGGATATGGTCTGGAAATGGAAAGAAAAAGAACTGCGGGCATAAACCTGTTGGAGATGTAATAAAGATAATGCAGTTCAAGCACACTGAACTGTTACAACCGGTCAACATTGCCAGGAACAATCAAATGAAATAATACATTACACGTGCGATTTGAGCGTGTATATGCTAATTTCCTAAATCTCCATGCATGAGTGGTATGACAACCTGATATGCGTACAGGTTTTTAGTGTAAACTAGTGATAACGTTGTGTTTTGAAATTTATTCAGAACTCATTAGTTCATTGTTCAAATTGAAGACTTATTACAAGTAAAAATTAACACACATAGTGAACACCCATAAGAGTTAGAGAAAATAAGATTCAGAAGTCTCTTGGAAACAACATTTGAATCATATTATTAAGCTTTGCTTTACAAACTTTAAGAAATGCTATATGCACACGAAAGTCAGAAGTGAATTTGACCGAACACTAAGGACGAATAGAGAATATGGCACTGCCTACACTTTTCGTTGAACAGTCAGTATTGTTATAAAAATGAAAATTTGACAAGCAATAAACACTTTGGTGCATCTTGATGAGGAATTCAACGCTGCTTTTTAAAAACTATTGTACAGGGTTATTCATTTAGCACACATGATTGGTGCTCAGCATCCGTAAGCAAACGATGGCATATACACATGATGTGGATTGCAATGCATGCTGTATGGCCGAGGACGTCGGCGACTATCAACAGTGTTTGAAGGATCAGAAGTGGGTGAGCTTGAAAGAGAGCATTTCTTATCGGAAAGCCGCCATGTGCTCTCACGCGAAAACGTATTAAAACCATAAGGCGAACGGATGGCACTTCTGAAGACAGTTTTTAGAAAAAATAAACTTAATAACTCATACGCCATTGTATCATGTTTACTCATTTCAGCTGGATTGAACCCATAACGCATGTAGTATTGGTCCATGTGCGGACTGGGTGGGAAAGGTAATGTACTACAGTATCCAGGTGGGGCGGGAATACTGAAAATGAATTAGCAAGGTTTTGACTATTTGCGGAAGAACATACTTATATGCTGGTGGTGGATAAGGAATGAAAGGATAATACTGGAACTGTGAAGGATAGGCTGGGCGTATTGTGAGAATCAAGTTAGCTGCATTGGCAGTCATGATATCAGTCACTTGATCCAAAGTTTTGCCTGATATCTGAAAATGAACAAAAGTTACTCACATCATGGCAAGAGTCAAGCTAGAATGCGACCGCTCCCTTTATTATTACGTAGGGAAATGGTCAGATGCGGGAAATGCCGAGTATGAATTTGACTTACATCAATTCCATTAACTTCCAGAATCTCATCGTTAACATTTAATAAATTAGTTGACGCTGCTAACCCATGAGGTAAAAGGCGAGAAATGTATATCGTTGCTACCTGCACAGGTCCCCATGCACACATACGTGTTGTGTATCCTATAGCAAGAGAATGAACTCCAGCAAGTAGAGATCAACTAACCATTACGGATGAAGAATCCAAGAGGCTTATTTGGATATGTTTTACATAACTGAACACGTCGCAGTTCTAATGGTAAAGAATCGGCATCTAATATACTGGAGACCTACAATGTTACAAATGAGATGGGAATAAAGCAAGAATTACATACTCTTCTGAAGTCTTGTGGAGAGGAGATTGAAACTGATTTCTTTCGCTTCTGCATAACCGAGTCAGTGATGCCGTAACCAAAACGTTCTTCCAAAGATTCACCCTGGAATTGTATAACGTAGAGCACAAGTACGAATTAAAGGAAGGAATAGGGCGAATGCCTTCCATCCGGTTGCTTATGATTAATCCAGCTAAATAGAAAGCGAGAACATAATCTGAAGTACCTTGTTCCGGAGCAGAATTCGGAGTGTTGATGGTTTTTCGTCAAGTGCTTTTCGCAGATTCTGAAACAAGCCAAACGTAATGGTTAAATCTGATTGTTTCCTTTTCTTTTTTTGGTGTAAACTATATATTTGTTCTAAGCGATAGGGATACACATTCTCGGACATGCATAGAGACACTTGGTCTTTACTACCATGGTCTCGTTAATCTACAGATCAACACTTGTCCAGATATTGTTTGAAACGCTTTCAACGAAATTTCTTAAAAAAAAATAAAAAGCAGATGAATATTTCCTAACATGTGGCGATTTTTTTACGCTGGACACCTCATATCTTTGTCTATAATCTGAGGCATCTGCAATTACATGTGCAGGTCATAGAGCCATGTCATAACCATTGAAGAACATGGAAATTGTATTGAAACTTACATCATCATTAGATATAGGTAGGGTGGTTCCATCTTTCGATATGTATGATATAGTAGTTGAGTCTTTCTGCTCATCAGTCAGTCTAAATTGACGATGGTATATGTAGTTCAATGAATCAGGTATGTTTTGAGAAAAACAAATCTGGGCTATTGTAGTGCAAATTGTATTTTCAACAATAACTTGACTCTTAACTCACTTATGAATAGAATGAATCATCTCCACGAATTCATCACATGTTGGATGAGGAATGCCCGTTCCGACCGTTATGTTGAACCTACGGAACTCCGCTCCATAACTAGATTTTATTGCAAGCCTCATCGACTCCTATGAGATAAAGATATATAAATGAAACTGAGAGATAGTGAAATGACGAAAAAACGGGGAAGCAAAGCAATATGACTGTTCATTGATTTAGTCAATTTGGATAGAGGATTTGCAAGTCACTCGGAACAAGTGAGGGCATAAGAAGATTGGGAAGCAATGACTTCTGCTGACTACAAAGGCGGAAAACAATACTGCCGATTGTAAATCTGTTCATAATTATGGAGTACAGCGGGGAGAAAAGAGCGAAAAAAAAAGTTTCATGAACAGTGCGGTGTAAATCAGTAAGGCTGAGAAGGGGAGGATGGCATGTTGAAGAAACACAAACTGAACATAGTAGCATCACATGTGTTAACAAAAACATATGATGAACTTTAAATAAAATTTATAAAAAGTGAATAGCAAATTGGGATGGGTGTAGGAAGAAGAATAAACCACAAGGAAACCTAACCAGAATCTGCTGAATCTCCATCTTTGTGATGTTGTTCAACCCATTCAAAGAACGAAAGGAGCGCATTGCAGGCAGCTTCTTCTCTTTCTTTGGCTTACGTTTCAATCTCATGATTGAACTACTATAATAGGTAATATAGGGTAAACACATACATTAGCCCTCCCCAAACACATTTTGTGAAACATTAAACACATAGGTTAGGCACATTACTAGGAACTAACCAAGATTACATTTGAGGTAAGTGAAAACAAACAAGGTTGAGCAGAAAGTGTCAAAAGAGGCAGAAAACAGTGAAGAACAAACGTGGCAGAGGAAATTAAGCAAAATAATGGTATGTTCTAGTACAACAGCCCACAACAAAATCAATAAAGAATATTGTTTAAAGATGTTGACAATAAAAGGTTAGATAGGAAAAAAAGGGGGAAACTGTTTTATTGAGTATCTGAGTGTGAGGATATGATTCAATGGGAGAAACAGAATGGAGACTCTAAATGAGAAGAGATGAGTCGAAAAGGAAAAAAATGGTGAACAGTCTCAGGCACGCTAAGGGTCCTTTTGAGGATGACAGGCAAGAAGTACAGAGCTCTTTCGGGCCGCAGAGGTCATGCTGTCTAGCCTATACAGGTATTTCACCCCTTATCCTCTTGTGGGTCGGTCACATAGAAAATAGAAATGATGACCACCACACGGCTTAGAGGATTTGGAGGCCGCCCAATTTCTAAAAGCAAAATGACCATGAGTCTCTGAACATGACTTGTAGATGGTTGTTAATCCTTATTAATTAATGCTATAAGCATAATGATTCCTAATGAGAACATCTAGAACAATGCTGAACTCAACGAATTTCTTGAACGATGTCTAATATGCGACCTATATGAATGTACTTCAAGGACAAAATAGTTTTGAAGTTAGGATATGGTTTAAACGGTTTCACCTTATGCTCTGATCATTGTCTTATATCTCAATCGGAAAGTAAACCTTTTCTCACGGTTGTCCCTTTGTACTACACATTCCGACTTTTTCGCGCCATATGCGGGAATTTGATCAATGATAACTGAAATGCCTACAGCTATCTCCATATCTTCGAAAATTCAATTTTATTTTAGTTGAATGTTCACTCCATCGAAGAACTCAACTAGGACACAAATTAGCATATGACGGGACATCGCCCTTACGTACTGTATGTATTCACTTCCACGTCGTTTTAGGCGTAAAGTTTATTTTCATTTGAAGTTTCGGGAGGTTCGGTTGTAAAAAGCTGTGATTGCTAATAAAAAAAAGTGTTAAACTCACACATAACATGCTTTAGATGTAAATAAACTGACACACCAGAGATGAGAACTTTATGATGTAAGACACATGGTTATAGATGAAAGCTTGATCAACTCATTTCGAAACTAACCTGAGATTAATAAGGAAATCAATATTTATTCTTTGATTAATATAGTATTCTGATGATTCAATGTTGCGGACACGGAAAGATTAGATATATTGTTGTAACAAAGTGCTGTTTGCTGTCAGCATTCCCGCTCTTGAACAAAATTAATGTTCAGGAGTCGAAGATGTCTTTCAATATGATCTGAGCAAAAACCATGTTGATAGATAATAGGAAGCTCATTTGTTTACAATTCATCTAATAAACAGTTCATATCAATATAATAAACAGTTCAAGACCAAATTTTATTTATAAAGTATAGGTTAAAGGAACCATGAATCAATATACTCGTAAATGGCAATTCTACATAAACGCTAAGATATAAAAGTTCTAAGGTCCGCAATCTGACTATTATTCTTTTTTTAAATACCGAGAAGTTATGAGATGCACGATGAATTTGTAAATAGTAAGCATAAGTGATTTAACATGATCAAACACCAGGTTTAGTTTTCTGAATCTCTAGCATCTTCATTGCTGCCTTCCGAACTGTCAGCCTCTGATGGAGGCAACTGTAGTGATGAATAGAGAAATTGAGGAAGAATATTAGAAAATACCTTCGAAGACCCTGCTTTGAACGCTTTTGTTATTCCAGAAATGTTTATTTTCCCTCGGTTCGCTACCAAAATATCACTTCCTGCAAATGAATTGATTAGATTTTGAGAAAGTAGAACTAAATAAAAACCTTCTTCATTATTAAACCCACCTTTCCTCTTGTTACGAGGTTCGGAGGGATTGAGTTTGGTCTAAAATTGATATGTTTCGAATAATAAAGGAAACTAGGGTTTATACTTGAGCAATAAGAGACCTGAATAGAGTGACTTGTGCTCGCTCGATCATAATTTCACAATTTTCTATGATCCTGAAAGCTCATTTCGATGTAACATGTAATCAGTTCATCTTACTTTCTATAAGTGTCCTGTCGTGGATCGGCTTGGTGCATTCGCACTATACCTCCAACAGAATCAATTTTAGCTTTAAGTTGATCACTGTCAATAAGTCTGACTATTTCACTTTCAATCTTAAAATCCCGATGAACGTTGTTAAAAGTCATGAATATCATACCTCATCTTCAGTAGTTCTGAAAGCAAAAGCGACTTCCTTGATTGAAGCGCAGGAAAAGGGAATAAGGTACTGTACAAGAGCCTGTAAAAGAGAGCCTTGCAGAAGAGAACCGTTTGAAAGGATGCTTACTCTTTCGCGTATTATGGCAATCATTCGCTCAACATGATCGGCGATGTAAGGGTCTAATCGGAGCTGGAACTCACAATATGGACAGCATGATTACATGTTGTAACTCACCTTATCCGTTAAAGCTGTGAGTGTATCAAACACTAAACCAAATCGACTTCCAACAAAGTTTTGCAAAAGCTCGACGATTTGAGGTTCTGATTCCAGGAATTTCCTAAGAAAATAGATAAAATCAACATCGGAACTCGGAAAAAGGAATACCTGCAGGTAGCGTCACTGAGAACTTTTTTCTTGATTTCTATTCTTTCCAAACTAGCTAAAGCAGTAAGAGCAGTGTAGTGAGCAATTTCAGAGGAATGAATAATCCAAGGTAACTCTAGCAAATCAACATCAACCTGAAGAAGCAGAAGCTATGAAGGAATCCGATCTCAGCGAAACAACCTTAATGAACTTCTCTGCAGCTTGTTTATATTTTCCAGCAACAAATTTCGATAACCCACTGATAGCATCAATCTTGGCCTAAATAAATGTAATTGAGAGAGAAAAGAACTAGAGTCCTCACTCTGCCAGAGGTTATGAGTTGTCGATTAGATTTAAATCCTTGTAAGGATGATGAACGATTTGTTTTGTCTCTCTGATATTTGAAAATCATAAAAGAATCATGAGAAGAAGCCTACTGATTCAGCATCATCGGCATCGTGGATGCATCTTTCTGCGTTAGATATTAAGGGATCTACTCTGTTCCATTCGTTTGAGAAAATTATGACTTCAAGCCATTGGAGATACATCTTCAATTTCTATGTAAAACGAAAAACTTTCAAAACACTTACTTGTATCATATGTTTAAATTGACTGCAATACTCTCGCATACCTCGCGCATATAGTCTAAGACAATCCGCGTAGCATCCTGTCACTTTGTAATGTTGGAAAAGCTCGAACATAGCTCGACGAGTTGATTCCTATTCAAGTTAAAGAAAGTAGGACATGAACTAATTGAAAATTACTTTCACTCCTTCGTCTTTCTGTTTTTTGTATTCAGTAAGAAGGTGATCTAGTCTACCACCACAAATAGCCTGCGATTGCTCTACCCAAACGGCATCGAGGATCGGAATATCAAAATTGGTCTGAATCCTCATATAGGTTAAGTCATAAAACAATAATGATATACATGTGTAGCTTCCAAAACTGCGAGTTGGGGGAACAATTGTGAATAACGGATTGTGTTTAAGGAATCCTCAAACAAAGAAGTAAAGAAAAATACGGTGAAAAAGATAAAACTGACTTTGCGAAGAGCATTAATTAAACAAATTATTCCGTCCTTCTCTAAGGGAGGACAATGATCGATGATATATTGCAGCCTGAAACAAATTGACTAATCCTATCACAAACATCAAAAAATACCTTTCAAAAAGAGCAGGTCCTGTGTAGTTCACTGTTAGAATTTCCAAATCTACAGCTGCTGTTTCCACAATGTACTCTTTATCTGGTTTATTTTCTAAAATTCTTAAGTTCACTATCGGAATTTCACACGTCGGAGCACCTTTATAAACACAAACATCAGGTTGACGAGGTGCAGCTTCCTCTGGCACTGGCGTAGATTCTCGTTCGTTGGAATCATAACCAGGATTAGCATTAACTTCCAGATATTCCATGTTCTCTTCAGGCTCCTCATTCTGCACAATTATCGAAACATGTTAAAATGTGTGAAGCAATATACTACCATTTGCTCATCGAGTAGATCTGGCTCCATCGAGAACGGATCAGGAACACTTTCAGCCATTTCTACAACTATTATTTATATTTATATATATAAAACATTATCATAAGATTTTCAGAGTGAGAGCCAACTGAGGTTGGCGATAAAGTGGCGCAGTCATCTCGTAAACAGCATGCAAGTTGTCATTCCATACTCTTATGAAGAACAATCACACGAAGAATATTTCTGCGCCCCCACTATTGATGCGTTTCATATTCGTGGGAGGCCTTTCATTAGGAGCCGTTATTCTTTTTTGAAAACTTAATTGGGTATATGCATAACGAGTTTGATACTATCACGACTTTCGAGGAAGTAGAATTCTAGTGATCCTCGTTGTAATATGAGGATGCTGATCCTTCAATCCAAATGCGGGTATTCGTTTGTTTCCTGTTTGTTCTGATGTTTTTTTCCTTTGCATTTTTCATACGCTTTGTTTTTTGGTATACACCGGATATGGGGAAGAAACATCTTAATGTCAAAGATTAATTGATGTCGGAAGTGTTTTTCATATTCGTGAGTCCAGGCTGCTGCAGATCAGAGCTCATGATCTCAGCAAAACTCACGTCGGTTCATCTTCAGGTCATTGGCAAATCTAGTTTGTTTAATGAAATTATTGAGCAAGTTAGTTGTGATGATCACAATACCACAAAAATTAAACATTTATTAGTTCTCTGTACAACATACATTAAGTTATTCATGAGATAACTACCCGAGGTGACTTTTGTTTTTGATTGGTTGATATACGAGAATTTACATAATCAACACGCAATTTCTAATTCTATCTGATTATAGATCAAACGAATGTTGAAGGCTCACTGTCCGATTTGTTCGAAAGGAAGTGATATGAATCGTTAATCCAGTTGAATATAGACAGCTCGAAGAAGCATTTCCTTACTCGGGCATTTAGTATGAGGAAAAAATACGGGAATGTTAGACAGAATAGATCATTACAGAAAGGAAGTATAAATATAGCAAGAGCTCTCTGCAAAGAATCTTTGGGCGTTATGTAGAGAGCAGCCTGGAAAAGAGTGGTCAGAGTTCAACTGAAATACTTTCAAACCATTGTTATACTAGTCAGCGTTTGGAACGTGAAAGCCAGAAAAGTGACAGATAGAAGATTCAGCTCTCTCTTATAGTTAGAACTCATTGATCTTTGACATAGAATCAGAATGGAAGACAGGTTCAGTATGACGCAAAGGATAGTTATGACACATTGAAATATGGTCAGTCTCAACAGGTCGTCATCCTCTTCCTGAAGCACATATGATTAAAGAATATTAAAATAACAGTCTTACGGCATATGATGAGATAAAGTATCCATCTAATTCGCGATTATATGCATAATAGCTTTTCTTGAAAAGGATTCCATAGCAAAACGGCAAAGGGAAAATAAGAACAAATACAACTGTTATCCAGAAATGAATATCCCAAATCTGTAAATATGATATTGAAAGTAAAAACATTTCTCGTTCCGCGGTTCTCACAGCTTCTCTAGAGAACGGACAGGCAATAGATCTTAATCTATTTAGAATCATTAAAACAATTGTTAGGTTTTTAACATAACAACTGTAATAAGTCAGGAAGTGTGCGACTGCCAGTAGAGTTGGGAAAGGGAATGAGGCGAAAAATTCTGATAAGTCGCTGTTCTGATGAATCTGCTGAGGCAATCGTACGGTGACATATATGGCAATATATGACAAGATGTTCTGAAATGATGAAGTTGAGTTCAGAGCTGATCGAAACTTCTCTGGGGCACAACCGTCTATGATCTACGTGAAACATAAAGTGACGTCGAAAGCTGTTCATGGGGTGATAACACTTGTACAAAAACTTACCACAATACCGAGTGTAACAAAGATTTTAACAAAGGAAGAGTTGAAGTAACGTCGTTCGCGCACAGTGAGGTTGATAACAACAATGTAGAAAACAATGGAGAGTAAGCCATATACATTTTGAATAATGAAGAACCACATCTGAAATTCGATTTTCAATGAAAAGTCAAAACAACGGTTGATTGAATTATTTATGAAACTTGTCGAAGTATTGATTCATTACTTCGTCAAAATATCGTGGGATATGAGCAATCTATGATGATAAAATGTTGTTTATACAGAGGTTATGCTCACACTAGTAAGTTGACGAAGTAACGTTGACCAATCTCTTGGGAAAACGAGAAGAACACACGAAATGAATGAAAATCTTTCTATTAAGGCTTCTATGTAAGCAATGGAAAATAAATTCTGGATGACGAATGTAAGAGACAAATAGTTAGATTTGAGAAACGAAAATGAATGTGAAAGTAGTTTAATACGAGTACATAGAAGTAATAGTTGAAACAAAGCAGATGAATATCTCATTGTATTCGTTGTTATGAGTGAGCGCCACCCATACTTTCAGCCTGAATAGTAGAAGCAAGAGAAGGTTCTATGGTGTTGCACCACCTAAAGCACTATCACGATGTTTGAAACCAAGAATATATTTTACAAACGAAAGTAAGTTCGTCTTAAACGTTTTACTAATGAATGTTATTGTTTTTAAGTTCTTTGCTCACGAATAAGAGTCTTAAAGATGGGCTTGTGAACAGCCCCGGGTAATTGCTGTGCAACCGCATCTGAAGCGTCTTCGTTCAAATGAATGTGCATCTGTTTGGCAAATGAACTCCACGTCCACGTGAACCTACACTTCGTAGATTAGAATATGCGAAGATACAGACACTCGACGTGTATGAACAAAAAACTGATTACAACGTAATAAATAATATCAATGAAGTGAAAAAACGTGTGATTAGGACAGAAAGCACGAAGAAGATAAACTTTTCTTTCATTTACTTCTTCTTTCCTTTATTTCATTTCATTCGCTCTCTCTCATTCTCTTTTTTTTTCAACAAAAAAAAAACATGTTTTCTTGAAGAGTTAACTAGCGTTCTTAGATTTTGTCAAACTCCGTTATAAATATGCAGTAAATAGCTAAACGGATGAGTTCGAACAGAGAGATATAGAGAGAGATAGAAAGAATGCAATAAGTAGTTTCTTTACAACTAACAGCTTGGAGCGATATTTAATATCAGATTACAAAGTAAGCAATATTCTGAATACTGAGAGCATCCGATAAAGAAACGAAAAAGTTAAAGCTATCGCTGAGAATTCCGATAATTACTGATTACTCTACCTCATTCTATTGTGTTCGAGAGCATGATGGATAGCATGCTTTGCCATTGCACATTAACTGTTTCATTCGTATACTTAGAAACTTTGTGCTGCCAGCCAACACATTGAGAAGAACACAGGTGTGCAATTAAAGATTTAGAGTATAACACTTGTTACGGTATTTCGTATGAGGTGTGCAAGAAAAACAGCAAGAAACAGTCATACTTTCTCATAAATGACAAAAACATAAGACTTATGAATGTGCAGGGCAGAAGCACTAAGATTTTCCAATAAAACGCTTGCATGAAGCTTGCAAGGATTTTCCATGGCCTACTATCTCTGCCTTCTTTCTTTCTACATATCATTTTACTTCCGTGATATGAAAGACGCTTTTTTTTAATTGTGACTCAAAGATTGGCTTAAAAATCCCAACAGCCAGTTTGTACGAGTTGCTCGAAACGGAAACGAAACTAATCGAGGTGGAATGAAAGGAAATTATGGAAGGAAACTTTGAAAATGTAATCGTACTGCGGCGACGTGCCAACTACATACTACTCCGTTCACGATGATGAAATCCGAAAAGAGCAGGTGAAATTTATTTTTTGTTGAAAATAAAAGTATTTGAATTGGGTAGGAAGAAGAAAATCCTATACAAATGTTCTCTTGGCAATACAATTAGTGATGTACTAGCTGGACGTGATGGATGGACGGAAACGACGTATGTTTCAAATTAAAACTTTATTGAATGTTTGAAATCAAAACTCCTGGCAGTCAAGTCACGCAGTTCTTCAAAAATTTTCTTATTTCTTAAAGAGGAGATGATTGGAATTTTTTTTGGACCACAAGAGACTGGATGAACACCGCATTCGATCGTTTCAAGTTCAAAGAGCGACAGTTTGTATGTCATTTCAGAAATGATTTTGAACTAACAAGGTACAAATTAAGAAAAATAAACTATTAAATGAGATATTTAGGAAGGATTTTCTAATAAAAAACTTCAAAAAAGCAAAAAAATCGTTGGGAAAACTGGACGTGAAGCAGGATTACTCTTACATTCCGTCCAGCTACCTACTACCTGTTAGTTCGAAGCGTTCCGAGTAGAAATTAAAAAATATAATTTTTTTAGTCTGAGTATCATCTATTCGTTGAAGAGTTTCGAAAATATCCACCTGACACGATATGGATTATGAAGCCCGTAGCTGGATCACAGGGGAGAGGAATATTCTTATTTCGCAAACTAAAGGACATTCAAGAATGGAAAAAGGTTAACATCAAAACTAATATTGCGCTCAGCACTTATAGACGAGAAATGTTAAAATTGGAAAAAGGATTTCAACCGTTCAGTGGGTCCGCCTACAATCTTAATTAATACACGTCAGTATGAAGAGAAATTGAATGAAAAATTAATTTCGTCAACAACAAAACAAGTTATACCGAAAGATCAAGAGAGAGCAGAAGCCACTAACATGTACTCATCTGCAAAATGACTACAATAAGAGGGGATTAAAGAAACAACATGAGTCCTAAGTACCCTCGTCATCTTCAAGACGATGTGGTCAATTCATCATGGAAAAATCTTGAATTTTTTTTCCGAATATTCGACCGAACTTTGCTCAGTCAGGGCTGAAGATAAACTTAAACTTGCTCTCTCTACAACATATGATATCAAACACTACTCACTTGCTTGCAGAAAGACACATATGACAATGATATTGTTCCATACGTTGTTCAATGTTATATTCATAATCCGTATTTAATTGGCGGCAAGAAGTTCGATTTGCGAATTTACGTTCTTGTGACAACTGTAAGAAAGTTCGTATTTGAGCATATGCTCGACACATGTTCTTCCAGTTTCGGCCTCTCACTGTGTGGGTTCATCGCGAAGGGTTTGCGCGTTTCTCTCACTCGCCATACTCTACTGAAGCCGTTGATAATGCTCGTAAGAGATCTTATATGATCTATTCTTTCTAATTGCAGAAAAAAAAGAATTTGTGCTCACAATCGATTCAAATATGCACTGTTATTAGTTCTAGAACGACCTATTTGAAAATTGTAAATCACGTTGCAGTTGTACATCTGACGAATGTGGCAATAGCAAAAACTGCTGTAGACTATGATCCAGAGAGAGGACTAAAATGGAGCTTGGATAAGCTATTTCGCTTTTTAAGAGCTCGCCATGGACATAGCCAGGTAAACGATTATGCAAACTTCTAGAAAATTAGATGTTCGAGATCTTACAAGTTATGGACGATATTGCGAATATAATTCTGGAAAGTTTACGATGCGTGCAAGGATTAATGATACAGGTAAATGGAATAAACAACCGACCTCGACTCGTGAAAAGATCAAAATGAAAACATGAAATGAGAAATACGAATATGCTAATTAGCTGACGTGATCACGATTGTTTTGTGCGAATCTATATTTCACTGCTCTAGTTTCATAAAATAGTAAAAGTGACTGATTTGAGGATTCGCACTGCTTCGAAATGTATGGCTACGATGTTCTTTTGGACGCAAATCTTAAGCCTTGGCTTCTTGAAGTGAGGAAGACTTCAAAATTCTCCATTTGTTTGATGAATTCCTTTGAAGGTTAATGCAAGTCCATCACTGACAGCATCAAGTACAGAAGATTTCCAAATGAAATCACGAGTTTTGAATAATATGTTGGATATAATTGATCTGGAACAAAGGTTTGTTTTTGCTTTTCTCTATTCATCCTGCATTCCTAATCAGATTGAATGGACATGAAGTCCAAGTTGGTGGATTCGATTTACTGGTTCATGAAGGAGACGTTATCAATATGTTTGTGCTGAATCCCAATCAACAAAGTTTTTTCTTCATTCAGACCACGTTCGGGACTCCTCAACCGGCCCTCCACCATGTTCTCTTCCAGGCCTAATTTACGTCTTGGTAACTGTGAATTGTTTTGACATACGTTAACTCCATGTAATTTATAGGGGATTATCTGGAATCTAAGAAAGAATTTCCAAAATCGTAAACTTAAAGCGACTCCTCAGTTCTTCTCACAGACTTGGGTGAAAGTTATGAAAGTTGTTCTCATGCTGAAATATTCAAACAATTGAAACTCCTTACTTTTGAAAGCTTAAAATGTTTATAAAATCTAATTACCTTCGAAATGTTCTTGTCGGTCTAGAAATTAGCTATCAGCAGGTAGACAGCTTTCAATGTTTCTACGGCATAAATAAAGCAATCATGCTTTCGAATCTCAGGGGTTATCCATGTAAGCAGAGCTGATTCGCAAAGAAACCAATAGAATAGTACTGCAGACAAATTGGAAAAACCCCTCTGTTCAATAAAACTGGAAAATGAGATTCAGACGAATGTAAGTGAGTATCTGAAGAATTCTCGCGTCATGGTGGGAAACATGTGCTGGAGCAAAGATGCTTATACATTGGTGAGAGGGGGAAAAACACATTCTCTGTGTCCCTTGTTCCTTGTTTCAGAATTCAAACAGAAAAAAGACAAAAATCCTTTATACAAATAAATATAATAACAACAAAGTTCATCACAACCGTTTCGATTCGATTACTTAATACATGTACTTCTAAGATATTATCAATTGCTTTGAGCTAACAAATAGAAATTGTGCGAGTTTTTTTTTGTTGGAGAATTAAGAATTAGTTTTTAGATGAAGTAGCGTTCTCTACCATGCTCTTCATTTCACGCAAGCTTTCGACAATATGAGTGCGGAAGCGGGCAGTATCCTAAATATATTCTTCAATACTCGACAGCTCTGTTCAGACAACAAACCGTATTTTTGAGAGATTTCCATGAAGCAACGTGGAAGCTCAGACAGTCACCAGTTGATCCAATCGTGTAACAGACACCTGATCAAAGAACCATAAAATCATATTCTTAACGTACTCATACCATAGTTAGATCCCTCTGGGCATGCGAAAGCTCCTGCAGGCCAGAATAAGTCTTTTTCTTTATTCAAAGCTTTGGAATATTCTGTTGTTTGGTGTTGTGGAGTTTGGCTAGTTGACAAGGCATAGTTCATGCTGAAAACGTTGTCCAAGAAAGGCGAAGAAATTTGATAATATTTGGAGACGACATATAAAGCAAACAGATGCCGATCAACTCCATTTCCTAAACATTCTTTGTATCAAAGATTTCTGACAACGATTTTCATACCAGCCATGGCATTCCGATAGTAATCTTGATGTCTTTCACAAGCTTTGTGCAAAAGTTTCAATCTTTCCTCATCGGAAGTTTCCTTATTGAGCATGGCGCGAACAAATTCACAAGACTCCATGCTGCATGAGCGAACAGTTTCGGTTCTTCCATCTTTGAAAAGACGCATTACAGCTGGTTCATAAGTCAATTCGAACTTTTGTTGATCCTAATGACGAGGGAATATAAAGACCGATTGTATAGAAATTCATACTTTGAAATAAGCCATTTGAAGAACCATTTGGATGAAAGCGTCAGGGGAAACTTTAGCTTTCTTCATGAAATCTTTTCCATACTCAGAGAAAACAATAGCAGCGTTTTCCATGTCATCAGCAACACCCTTAGATACTTTGAAGGCTTCATTGATAGCATCATTAGTCTGTAGGAAGATCCGAATTAGTTTGAGATAGGTCATAATGATATACCTCCTCATCAATGCTCCAGGTCAATCTTTCTGTTTTAGGGACATACTCAATTTCTCCTGTACAATGTCCGTCTGGTCCATATGGCCTGAAAATAGAAGTTAGTTTCTGCAAAGACAGGTTCCCTCACTTGTCAAAAGCTTCATGATATTTCAAATATTCACGTACATGGACATAGATCATAGCATCTACAACGGAATGCTCAGCATTTGAAGTGAACTGCAAAGACTACATGTAAAACCAAAAACATCTGGAGCAACTTACTCTTCCATTTTTGCTGATAATATAGACACTTGGCTTGTCACACCACAGAAGATATCCGTCACCACCCAAAGAACGTGAATATTCCCTCTCGTACTTGGAGAGATCGTTCTAATATTCAGAAAATCAAGACTCGTTGATTATGCAAGTAATACCTCATCATAGAATCGTTCTTCTTCATCAAGGAATACGATTTCTAGGGCATTTTCAATAGCTGCCAGAGATTCTTTGTTTACTCCTTAAATTATTCATGAAATGATCTTCCTTTATTTTTTCATTATACCCTCGGTGAACTTGTTTGCTCTAATCTTAGCCCAAATATCTCTTGGTCCAGCTGTAAGAGCTGAAAGATATTTCTCTCCGTATTGGCTAGTTGGTTCATCATCGATAATAGCTTGCATGGCCCTGTGATTGTTAAAATGAGTTTTTTTTACTACAAGGCAAAGTATACTTCTCCAATTCTGCAGCTTTGATAAGACGGCGTCCATTATAGATATTAACTTTATACCAGCATCCTTTGGAGTAAACGGCAATGTGTCTAGCATCAGGTAGGCGAACCATAACATCACTAGTCTCTCTTGGCAAACGAATTGACCGATTATAGTCAATATATTGAGTGGCACAGAGTGGAATTCCTCCCAAAGAAATCTGTATGAATCATTTCAAAACTTTCACACAAATTCGACCATACCGGCTTCATAGTATTCTTGTTGAACATATCCATCAAGAACTGTTGTCTGTTCAAAGTGACCCAGGCAGCGCGAGCAGCTTGATTGTTTGTGGTTGGACGATAAACAATATCTACAATTTTTTAATTAGAATTTAATCTGATTCTCTCAATTACCAGCACAGGCTACGTTTGTATTGATGAGAGAATTACGATAACGCATGTAGACAACTTCTTTCCACCAATCAGAGAGCTTAACAGAGAAGATAAGATTTTTTTTTCTTTTCATAGAAACTCACGTAATTTCTTGAAATCAACCATTTCATCCATAACTTTCTCTGAAGACCTGGAGCTATGGTACTTTTGAATTCTTCAGATTGTTCTTTCATGAGATTATATTTTTCATCATCCAACAATGGTCTAACTGTTTCCAAGTACTGAACGAAAGTGTGTTTGTCGGTGAAACTTGATGCATTCTCTACCTTCTCAATGGTATCATCAACCTTTGGTGGAATCATCCATGGCATTAGATCTTGGAATGAGAAATATCTAGCTCTCTTGCTCAACAAACTAATGACCAGCTATAACAATACGACTTCATTATATCTCCTTCAGATTGTTTGTTCACCATAAAAGCTTTGGTTGGAAGACTGGGTGGTTTCCCGATGCTCTCAAAAAGCCATCCATGATAGTAGAGCATCATGGTGATTGAGAAGCGAACAATCATCACGAATGTCAGAATGGCAGGGACAGCAACAGTCAAAACACATGTTAAGTGCAATAAGAGAGAAGGGCTGCAAATGAATAATAAGAGAAAGAACTGATGAGAGTAAAACTGAACGCAACCGCTTCATATCTCACGATCACTCAAAATGAATCATGTTCGAATGGCGCGGTCAAGCGGTCAGTTCAACAGTCTAGCTAGTGCATGGGGCTGTTTAATCTCTCAGAAAAAAATTGTGATAAAGTGCTTTCGTTATCTCAAAACGACCTTCAGACCTAATAGTGTTCATGATTTCGGGATAAGTGACGAACCTAGTAACAATCTTAGCGACTTCTTCCAAGACTCTGGTAGCTGACGTTAATGGGTTATAGCCAATAGCATCCAAAAGCACCCACAATCCCAAAACATAGAGTAGTTCATTAGGATGGAACGGGAATAGTCTGTCTTGTAATGAAACCTGTAAAAACAATAGTTAACAGCCTTTTCCGGTCACAGTAGATAGAGTAGACGACTTTTGTTCATCAATTTCAATTTGCGGCAGAGTTTCGAATCAAAATTTAAAAAAGAAGCATTCTGTTTTCATCTTTCATTCCTTTATTTGTTTCTCTATTTCGAACTTGCTTTTCTATTTTGGTGATTTCTACGGCCTTTACTAACAATATTTGTTTCTTTTCTTTCACTTCTGTATCCTATCAAATATACTTGAAGCGCAGGTGTACGGTAGCGAGAACATGCTCATAAAGAGAAAAACAGAAAGAAAGTCCCTTACAGTTTTACAGTTTTAAAGAGTAAATAGAAAACTCACAGCTAGACGTTTCGATCTTCTTATGTATTTACGGAGCACATCGTTGGAGCCCTCCGAAGGCGACACTTTCGGCATAGCGAAACTCGGGATTGTTTCTGTAAAAACAATTTGAATGAGAGCTTACATCGTAGAAATAGAGCAAGGAAGAAGAGAACATTTCAAAAAGAGGAGAAGGTTTAGAAGAAGAAAAAACAAGTTGCTACTGAATACTCTTGGACTTATAACATGAAGAACGGAGAAGAATGGGGCTTTTCGGTATTATCCTCATTCTCTTAGGAAGCATACGTCCAATTTCCATGTTTAAAAAGCAGAAAAACAGACTTGTTGTTTTCTAAGTTATCTAGAAGAGCAGGCAAAAATGATCAGATGAAGAAGATTTGGGGTGAAAAGGTTCGAGAAGAGTCTTTCAACGGAGACCAGCATGGTTTTCGAATAGTCCTCCAAGATCACTTCGGTACACGAATTGAGTTCCACAGACGACGGATACAAACTGAAGAGTTATCTCGCTCGTTGGTACGAGAGTTCTGAGATACTACCATTTATCAGTTGATGGTTTCTCAGAAAGTATCAAGTAGAGGTTGGTTATGAAGACTGGATGGGGAGAACAGAGTAGGGGATGTGACTTGACAACGCTTTGTAGGATGAAAGAAGAAGGACTAGCGCTCTCTTAGTCTGTTGGGGCGGAGGGCAAAGTCCACCAGCAGACAATTAGTGTCCGTCAGAGACAGAGGCCAAGCCATCGAGAGAGCAGTACGCAAGGAGAGGCCACGCGAGAAATGCATATAAAGAAATGACTTAATGATAGTTTTCATAGAGACATAGACGTTGAGAGCTAACGAAGAAGAGAGAGAGACTTACTAATATCCGCATAGGTAAGGTATTTCTCAAGATTGCCTCAAATCTAAGATCAAAATGGATATATTTATTTAACTCAAAAGTTTGCAACAACACGTTTGCTCTGGAGATGCTGTGGGAATGGGTAGCTGTTTGCACTTTATTTTTCATTCAAGTTCTTCCGTTTCTTTTATTTTTCTTTCCATCTATATAGTCCAATTTGAATTTGAAGAGGATGGGATGGAGATATAACTGTTGGCAACAGATTTCAAATTTATTCAAACCACTGACAGGAACAATTCACCAAAACAAAGTTTTGCTTTCTCAATAGACCATGTTTTGCATGAAAAGATATGAAACTTCGACATGCATGCTCTCTATCCACCCAACTCGTCCACATTCATTTTAATTATTATTCATGAAATGGAGAATTCTTTTCGGTTTTGTTAAGTTTTGTGTTGATTGTTCAGCCAATTAAAGAATGCACGCTTGTTAAGATGGAATTAGAACAAGTATTCTTCAGTCTATCAATGCTTTTAAGGATTTATCGAACACAGTGTCATCACCTTCAATAATATATATTCTGATATAAAGTAAGGAATAGAATATATATAATGTAAATGTATTTGTATTTGTGTACTGTTTCATACTCAGGAGACGTCCATTGAAAGCGTTGTAAATAGGCAATAGTAATAAAGCTGCTAGTAGGCTATAGTTCATGTTGAGGCCAAATGTTTTTTATTTTGAAATAGTTGTCGGAACACAGCTTATATATGTCTCCAGAAATTTAACAAAATTGTTTGTTTTGAGCAGTACATCCGGCTGTGGTCTGGTCAAAGTCAAACAGTTCTGAAGTAGTCGACCTGGCTAGTCAGCATGTGGAGCCTGATTACATCCAGTTCGTAAAATCAGAATCGGTCTGCTCTTCGTTTTCTGAAGAGTTATGTAGTTGTATGAACATTGTAGTATAGAACCTGAATTAGTGACTTTATTCAAACTTCATTTTGTGAATGCATGATGTTTACTAATTTCAGTTCCGACTATATTTGGAGAAAACTCCGTTTCTAACTATTGAAGTGTTTATGAGAAAGCTGAGCATTTCGAACAATCGAGATGGTTCTACATAAGTAAGATAGACCAAAAACGTGATTTGATAAGAAGTTCAGACTCTCAGAATTTAGGTGTAGAGGGCAGGGAATGTAGTATGATAACGACATATGAAACAATCATTCGTGGAGCTATTTTTCAAAATGTATATACTCCGATCGTAATTAGAACATTGATAAATCGAGAGAGAAACCGATGCAAAGCACAGTGGAAAAACCATGTATTACTATGAATTACTTTCTCCTTTCATATCTACAAAATAAGATAAGAAACTATGGTTGAAACTTTTCTAGCAAGTTCAGTCGTCCTTTCGACGGCATGGATAGCATAGCATAAGCGAGAGAAGGAAGGAAGGAAACAGTGGCAACGTGACATTTTCCCCAAAACATGAAGGTTGTCTCAAATACTTTGTCGAAAGAAAAATATTTTTTCTATTCATCACCAGCAATACGAAAGAAGTTAACTGATGATTGAAGAAGTATCTGATCATATTAGAAGTTTATTAGACGACAAATCCTAGAATCTTTCGGTTTCATTGTAGACTTTCGACTATAATCAGCTACGCCTCGTATTATGTCAGAAAAAAATCTCAAACCTTCACTTATTGATATTACATAGACACAGTAAACACTTTCGGAATTCAACAGTATACCATATGGGGGACAGCTGTCAAGCAGTTTTCCAACAACGATAAGTAGCCAAAGCATCTCTCCAAGCACATGGCTTATCATGCATCACGAAAGTACCTCGTATCAATCTTTTATCGAAAATTGGTCCAAAGGGCGAAAATTCAAAAGCCCTTCGGACTTTCTCTTTTCGACTAATGTTTTTGGGCTATCGTTATGAGCGCAAAACTGAATACAACCGTTCTATGAGTTTTCATACCCCAAAATGAATATGTAAACATACACACGTACACGTACACGTACACGTACACGTACACGTACACGTACACGTACACGTACACGTACACGTACACGTACATGAAAAATTAACATAAAGTCCGCGTAGTGTGAAAATGACGTTGACGCTTCCTACCTGTTTTGCAACAAAGACAATAGTTATAGAAATGGCAATAAATACTTAATTATTGTTACAAAGTTAGTCATAAAATATCTTTTTGATGAGGATTGTTCTTGGTTTCCACACAGAAAACAAATTACAAACACAGGTAATGATGTATATATTGCCGCTTACGCGCACTTCTTCGCCCATCCTTAATTTCCTCATTTTTCGACCATTCCAAAGCTTATTTTCGTTGGTTTTGAGCCTGAACTCATTGAAGATGTGTCATTTCTAACAATTTCGGAAATGATAAGGAGAGGACGAAGGGCGTTCAACAAATTTGTGATAGTAATGGATGATCGAGATGGTTGGGAAGAGTGTGCTAAGCTTCCAAAAACAAAAACAGGACTGAATCAGGAATAATTCAAACAGGAAAACCCTAGTACTATTCCAAAACCCTAGCCAACCTACTCGAATTTAATAGTAAAGTATACCAAATTTGTATTTTAAACTTAAAATTGATAAATTATTTATTTACGAATTTTCTGAGAGCCCTTTCGAGGCGTTCAAAACAACGATCAGATGTCTTCCCATTAGCGTTCTTGTTGTTCTTTACAGCCGGATCGTTCTTCATTGCTTCCGTGCCTTGTAGATATTATTCAGAATATTCCATTTCTTGAAATATGTTTTCAAAAACGGGATATCTGAAGTTGAGTTCTAAATGATTGGTTCGTTGTGGATGCTGTCTTTCTCAACCTGAAATTAACAAATTGTGGGTGCCGACTTTGGTGGGTTGTCGCTCCGCAATACCGTGATTATTCTTATTTCTCTAAAGATCACTTGGACATAGGATAGACGAAAGGATCTTCATCTGTTTCCTTATTTCAGTATCTATTATGATTATTCCTGTTTCCAAATTATAATTCGATTCTATAGTATAATAGTTCAAATCTTACCTTCAGGATGGAAAAATGTGATTTTGGAGTTTCTCAACTCCTTCTGCGTCTTTGCCCACAGACACATCACTCTCATCATCCTTCCGTTCTTGCCCGGTTAGGGAGAGCTTTGCCTGAACATCGAGAAGATACTGGTAAACCAGTATAAAGAGCGTTTTCGCTTTTTTTCTCACAAGAATTTCGGTTTACTATATCAATTCGCCTTTGTTGAAAATTATAAGAACTTGGATTCCAGTTTATTCGTAATGGCAAGGATTAAACAAATCTTCAAAAGAAGAACTTTAAAAGTCAGGAAGTTTGCAGTTTGTAAAAGTCGTTTTCAACAACGAGGAAATACCATAAAGAACAAAAAGGTAAGGTTTTGTAAACTATTATAAAACACGGGCTCACATAGATACACTGATACTTCTGTGGAAAATTTTAAAGAGTCTGCAAGCGTTCACTCCAGTGAAGAAGCGAAAGAACACTTGCCGTTTCAGATATCTAATCATTTCTTCTGATCTAGCCCGAATGAGTCCAAGTAATAAAGTATATCTTTTATATTCAAATAACAAAGCCAATGTGTACCACTACTTGAAATGCTGTCAAGATTCACAATTTCTACTTCCTGGGAATTTATTTCTTGTGAAATCCGTCCCACATGAAAACACCTCGAAAATTCTTGAGTGCTACCTTTCCTACAAGTTCTTCGACGTTTATATTTGTTAGACTCAGCAGGTCTTTTGTTAAATGCTTTTGTTAAGCTTACGTTTTCATTCAAATTTGTTAGCGCACTCCCTCTCGATCATCCATTTCTGTTAACGCCCTTCGTCCTCTCCTTATCATTTCCGAAATTGTTAGAAATGACACATCTTCAATGAGTTCAGGCTCAAAACCAACGAAAATAAGCTTTGGAATGGTCGAAAAATGAGGAAATTAAGGATGGGCGAAGAAGTGCGCGTAAGCGGCAATATATACATCATTACCTGTGTTTGTAATTTGTTTTCTGTGTGGAAACCAAGAACAATCCTCATCAAAAAGATATTTTATGACTAACTTTGTAACAATAATTAAGTATTTATTGCCATTTCTATAATTATTGTCTTTGTTGCAAAACAGGTAGGAAGCGTCAACGTCATTTTCACACTACGCGGACTTTATGTTAATTTTTCATGTACGTGTACGTGTACGTGTACGTGTACGTGTACGTGTGTATGTTTACATATTCATTTTGGGGTATGAAAACTCATAGAACGGTTGTATTCAGTTTTGCGCTCATAACGATAGCCCAAAAACATTAGTCGAAAAGAGAAAGTCCGAAGGGCTTTTGAATTTTCGCCCTTTGGACCAATTTTCGATAAAAGATTGATACGAGGTACTTTCGTGATGCATGATAAGCCATGTGCTTGGAGAGATGCTTTGGCTACTTATCGTTGTTGGAAAACTGCTTGACAGCTGTCCCCCATATGGTATACTGTTGAATTCCGAAAGTGTTTACTGTGTCTATGTAATATCAATAAGTGAAGGTTTGAGATTTTTTTCTGACATAATACGAGGCATAGCTGATTATAGTCGAAAGTCTACAATGAAACCGAAAGATTCTAGGATTTGTCGTCTAATAAACTTCTAATATGATCAGATACTTCTTCAATCATCAGTTAACTTCTTTCGTATTGCTGGTGATGAATAGAAAAAATATTTTTCTTTCGACAAAGTATTTGAGACAACCTTCATGTTTTGGGGAAAATGTCACGTTGCCACTGTTTCCTTCCTTCCTTCTCTCGCTTATGCTATGCTATCCATGCCGTCGAAAGGACGACTGAACTTGCTAGAAAAGTTTCAACCATAGTTTCTTATCTTATTTTGTAGATATGAAAGGAGAAAGTAATTCATAGTAATACATGGTTTTTCCACTGTGCTTTGCATCGGTTTCTCTCTCGATTTATCAATGTTCTAATTACGATCGGAGTATATACATTTTGAAAAATAGCTCCACGAATGATTGTTTCATATGCCGTTATCATACTACATTCCCTGCCCTCTACACCTAAATTCTGAGAGTCTGAACTTCTTATCAAATCACGTTTTTGGTCTATCTTACTTATGTAGAACCATCTCGATTGTTCGAAATGCTCAGCTTTCTCATAAACACTTCAATAGTTAGAAACGGAGTTTTCTCCAAATATAGTCGGAACTGAAATTAGTAAACATCATGCATTCACAAAATGAAGTTTGAATAAAGTCACTAATTCAGGTTCTATACTACAATGTTCATACAACTACATAACTCTTCAGAAAACGAAGAGCAGACCGATTCTGATTTTACGAACTGGATGTAATCAGGCTCCACATGCTGACTAGCCAGGTCGACTACTTCAGAACTGTTTGACTTTGACCAGACCACAGCCGGATGTACTGCTCAAAACAAACAATTTTGTTAAATTTCTGGAGACATATATAAGCTGTGTTCCGACAACTATTTCAAAATAAAAAACATTTGGCCTCAACATGAACTATAGCCTACTAGCAGCTTTATTACTATTGCCTATTTACAACGCTTTCAATGGACGTCTCCTGAGTATGAAACAGTACACAAATACAAATACAGGTTTGTTTTCAATCTTTTCCTTGAGAAATAAAGAAACTAAAAAACAACTGCCTCATGCTGGAATCGAACCAGCGACCTTCTGTTTACTAGACAGACGCTCTGCCCCTGAGCCAATGAGGCACGTGTTGTGTTCAACAAAAGAGAGACTAGTCGTCGCTCTTTCATCACGACAATTTAATATTTGATCAGAAAAAGAGAAATTAGTGTCTTTTCACAAGAGCGGCTCAGAAAAACATCTAAAGATATAATTTGAGACAACATTGATTGGTGTGCGTACTGGACAAAGTTGGGAATAAACCGAAAAGAATGCATGCATTTGCTACAAATGACAACAAAAATTGCTCCAACAACATCAGTCACTGAAGGTATTTTGGAAAACTTCTTTCCCAGAAAATTAGAAAAGAGAGGAGTTGTAATTGATTTTCCAGCTCCCACTCCTCTTTGCGTGAATAAGTTCCGGAAATCGTCTTGTGTACCAGATCTTCGCTGTGAATCAGGCCTTGTAAGTTTGAAGTAAAAAAACTGAAATCGTTGGACATGTAGTAAATGAAAACGTGACGACCGCTGACGTATTCGAAGCGGATTGAAAATGAAATTGAGCGTCCTCTGTTGAAAAGAATGCATATCAGGATATGCAAAGTAATCGTTTGTTTTGTTAGTTGTGTACGGAGATGCATGCGGCTCAATGTTGTCATCCACCACGTGGAGTCTGTCCGACGCCAGCCCAAATCGGTTTTGCTTGTATGGTAAAAACAATAAAAGCGATGTAACATAACATTAATGATAACGAAATTGAAGGTGAGCAAGCCAACAAGCTGGTGTGAGAACGATGAAGGTTGCGGTAACAAGGATCAGAAATGTTGTCCAACAGGTTGCAAATATAATATTTGTATATAATACTGTATTGTTTGAATAAATATGAAACCAAAATATTGGTCGAACAACGTGCCTTCTCTCCATTTTCATGAAAAGAAAGAAAGAGTTTGGAAAGAGCAATGGAAATAAGATGACATAAGTCAATTCATAATTTATATATTTTTAAGGAAAAAACATTGGCACACGAATACTATATCAACGTTCCGTTGTTCGTTTGCTGATTCATTTCTTTCTGTCTACTATGTGACTCTCACTGTTCGACTTGCCAAAAAGAGACAATTTATTTGAACATTTGACTTTCCTTTTCCTTTCTTTTCCTCTTTTTTTCTTTTGCAACAAAATATTTACAGAAATAGTCTTCGTTTCCAGCTCACTCTCTCAGCTTCATCCTACTCCAGTCTAGATTTCTAATTATCGAATCGCTCTTTGTATGATCAAGTAAGTGAGTGGGTTTGAAGCTGTTTGAACTGCTTCTATTACTTGTTCTACAGCTCCTGCTGCTCGGTCAGACATACTTTCCATATTCATATTAGATAGATGTGTTATAGCTATTCATTTCCTCTCTCCATAACTTCTTCTTCCCTCTTTTTAAATGCTAATCTCCTTCCCATCACACACATAAATTACATATAATAATGTAGTTAGTCTCATCAACTTCCCTTTCTGGTAGGTCTCTTTGTGTTGGAACCCTTTTTTTACTTAATTTCCCTTTGTTCGAATGAACAGACGGAAAGAAAATAAAAATATTGTAAAAGTCTTGTAAGAGAGCAGTAAATGTGTGTTTTCAGATGACGAAAAAAAAATTGAATATCTTTGTGTATTGAACAGCTTAATTTTCATGAATAATCTCATAGAAACTGAAAATATAACATTATCTGCTAATGATCATCTCAATTCATCTTTATAATGAGCTATAACAGTATCATGTGTGGAACGGCATTCCATTTGATTTTGACTATTCGAATGTGAGCATGTGTGGAATGTGTTTGCCGTTTTCCTTCTCATCCACAGCCCCAATTCATTCAATATGTTCCGTTCGTTCTTCTTCTCCTTCTCTTCCATTTTTCTCCTTTCGTTTCACAAAGTTACTTCTTAAGATACAAGCAGGCTCATAAGTAGTGTTTATGACAAATGGACTGCTCAATCCGTTTTTTTTCTGTTTTGTATTGCAAAAAAAGAAAAAAAACTTAAAACATTCACGATTTATTTTGTTGTAAGCTGTGCACCTCTATGATTCCGGTAGATACGAGTGAGATTTGACGCCTCTTATGGATAAATTCGAAGAATGTTTTGTTTTTTGTTTTTCTTCTGTTTTCTCACTGTTTTCTTTACATGCGTGAGATTATAAGATGATTAACAGATATTGATAAGTACTGCAAGAAAAGGATATCATCAGACTGATAACCTGCTTAGACGAGTGATTGGGAGCAAACGAATCTCCGAGTTGCATAACCATCGCAACATTTATCTCCATCTATTATTGTAATTTGGCATAAACAGCACAAAAAACCAGAGGAAGGAACATATAAACAAAGAAACGTCGATCAGGGAAACATTTAAAAGAGTCTCTCCTTCTCATACATTATTTGTGAGATATTACTTATTATTGAATATCATTTCCATAAATCACTAACTATACGTATTCAGGTGATGGATGTTTGATTAAAGAATTTAAAGAACAACCGATTCGCGCGTCTGATCTTTCAAAAATGAATTTCAAGAATGTCCAACGTCGTTACTTTCACGTGTTCTCATTGCACGGGAGACGGACGTATGCTAATGAGCTTCGATTGAGCTTTTCAATTATAGAAATCACACTTGTATTATGCATTTCTAATCATCAGAGTTAATTGATTCCGATACGAAAAGTAGAAAAAGTTTTTTTTTGCTCAATACGAACTACTTCTGGAGAATTTGAATTCTTAATGAATGAGTGCTTAGTGCGTCTGGTGATTGCCAGTAGACCTCTTTGAATTGAGATTAGGAATCAAAACACACATACATACCCATTCAAAGATGTAGCTTAACATTCAGAATTCTTTATTCTGATCTGGTTGTGTATAACGACGTTTTATATTTATTTGAAATATGAAAGGAGAATGATATTTAGAAATGGAATGTGTATGAGGACGTCGAATACAACTTTTATAAAATTAAAGATTTTCCAATAAAATTTGCCTTTTTTGGAAATTTAACATAAAGTACAGACAGAGTTTATTGGAAATTTTCATGAAAATAGTCTTTCTTTCTTAAAATACACTTCCATCCGGTTTCATACCATTTAGAGCTTTATTGTGAAATCCTTTTTTCCACTCTTCTTCTTCCCTTTTGAATCAGTTCCCAAGAACGTGGAATGTCGTCGACAGAAAGTGTTTTCGAAATTGACAATGAGAGATTAAGCTGCCTGAATTGTTGCAACAGATTCCTTTCTATGATTAAAAACAATAACTGAAATGATTTTTTTATGACCAAATATAGTTTCGCCCCCTCTCAAGTAACTTTTAGGTTTCTTCAACTTCTTCTTCTTTGAAGAAACACTTGCTTAAACTTTTGATCTGTATTGAGACTTCACTCCGAGAAAGGCAACGTATTCTGGAAAAGGATGCTTTTCCTAACTTCATTATGATTCATGTAAATGACTTGTAACTCATGTCATTTGACTATAGAAAACTCCCATGGGACACTAACTCCGACTACCGTATTAGGAAAGAAGACGACTGACGTCATATTGGTGATGATATTTTGTGAGTATATGGATGGTTATCTACATAGCCGAAAGGGAACCGAGATGGAAGTTGTGTAGGTGGGTCGGAAAAGAAGAAGGTGACCCAACCCCTCCCAGCTCAAAGCTCCAAATCGATTATCTCGAAGACATGCAATTAGGAGAGCTTTCAACCTTCTGAGCTTAAAAAGACCATCTATGGAAACGTATCTATATATTCTATTACTAAGAAAATTCATATCAATTAAGATAATAATTAAAATGTTTTGAAATTGAGTTTTGTGACCACGATGTGTTCTTATATATTGCTGACTGTGTGCTTGGAACGATTCATGAGATACAATCACGAGAGCAACTAATTAGCTATTTGATAGGAGATTTCTCATTCCGAAATACATATGGCTCGTTGAATATGAAATTCCCCTGATTTCCCCGACTATGACGAATTTCTGTGAATAAGTTATGTTTTTGCTAAAATTCATTTGACAAGCTACAATGAGAATTTCATTCTTCCTAACTTAGGATTACACCTGTTGATGTATGTCCAGCTAGCAGCCATCGGCTGTCAGGCTGTGAACTCAAACGATTCGAGAGCATGTAACTCGTGGTTTGGCTCTTTATTCATATGTCTCTTCTTCCGCATTCATCACCTCATTATCATAAAAGTAAGCAAATTCTTAGATCCACTACACTTCCCGAATAATCAGCTTTCTAATTTTCATTCATTTCACAAAAATTAATATTTAGCTTCTCGTCATATAGGATTATCTTCTTATCTGCCATGATATCATTTCTTTGAATATTCATAATATCTCTTTTTTACCATACTAAGCCGTTTTTCATTTTTCCCTTATTCGTCTTGTCTTTGTTCGCTTCACCAAAGGGGCGGATCCACTTTCAGCTTTCGCTCCGCCCTATGTTAGCCTCCTCCTTCTCTCCATTTTACTCTTTCTCTCTCTTTATTTCTCTTATCCTTTCTTTCCTGGCAGCATAAGCTTCTCCATATATGAAACGAGGTTCATTTCACCTCGGCTGAGCTTTGAAGATAGCAGCTCCTTTCCCCTCCTGCGAACGTCCAAATAAGTCTATTCCGAAGAGGCGCTTGTATATAACTATCTGTGAGAGAGCAACGTGAGTTTCCATCTTCAATACTGAACAATAACGTTCCAAAGTCATGGTTTTCATTAATATTTAATTCTATTTTGCGTCCTAACCTGAACAGTCAATCAGATTGAAGTTCAGCTTTCCATCAAACTTTTAACAAATCATTCAGCGATAAGACATTCGAGCCCGCTTAATTCGCTATTCACGGTGCTGCAATTAGATTGCAAAAACTATTTCTATCCTTCTGAGAATGGGGAAGCTTTAAATCGGAAGCTCAGTTTTATCTCTAATCTTTCACCTTATTTGGAACTCACACATTGCCTACCACTCACTCTCTATTTCTCTCTCTCTCAGCTCAAGGCTTCAGTCTTCTCATCCCTCCATCTCTATCTACAAAAAACCAATCTTAATCTTCTCATTCCACACGATATTTCTCAACAACAAATAGCTTCAACTAATCCGGATACATTGTCCTTTTATGTCTCCAATTCTAATATATCTTACATATTTACCGTATTTTAGAAAAAAGCAATTATTTTTTATATTTATACGGACACAAATCGACCGAATTAGTCAGAGAAGCTTCCAGCTAATCGGCAAAGATATATTTCTCAGCTCCATCTCTCCGTTTAAATATTCGTCCAAATATGGTCAAAGGCTTCAATAAGAAATTCCAAAGAAGCAAAGTTTCTTCATAATCAAACACGGAACTGAAACCATATGTCTGTTTCCTTGAACAATATCTCCGTTTCATCCGGCAGTCTTTGAGCGATTAGAAACACATAAATTGTATTGTCAACAGGTTTCGGTTCAGAAATTTTAATTTGTGTGCTCTCTCTCCTCCTTCTTCCTCTCATCTCTTTCAGCAATGTAGACATCGTCTGTAATCCCAAAAAAGCGGAATCAACATGCAAACGCGCATGTTGTTTGTGTTTTTCCTTTGTCTCACGTTCATACAACAAGCAGTGTTTCGGTAGAAGAAAGGAAAGCTGTTGGAAATCAGTTCGCCTTCCTGGTTCGGTCTGCTTCTACTCTCTCTCTCCCTCTCTCTCTTACTTTCCTTTTTGAAAAAAGTTTGTTCATCTAATTGCCACATCTATTTCCTGTTCTTCCTAATACATGCTGCTTGCACGCTCAAGAATGAACTTCAGATCTTTCGGGATAGCTAATAATCTGGTAATCTTTGGCACACCTGCTAATGTCTAGGAAAGGAATAAAATTCAAGATCAGAGGGATTAAACTTAGAATGTGAATGAGATGGCTGGGAAATCACATGAGAGCTGATGAAGAATGTAAAAAAGATGGAGTGAGAGAATAAGAGAGCTTTCATCTGTCAGTCTAATGTATCGCCTGAGCCATTTTCCATTCTCAGCTAGAGGTACTGAGCGCTCGTCTTCATTTCAGGATGTACCATATCCTATTTTCTTCATATTTCGGCAAATCTTCAAGCCTTTTCTACGAAAATTTCCTTCAAGAAAACCTTTGTGTGAAACCGCCCCCAAACAATCGTGCCCAGCAACGAATTTCAACGAATGAACCCACGCTCTCTAACCAAATTCTATTTTGAGAGTGATGAAAACCATAAGTGGTGATTGTTCTTTAATGAGAACAAAGGTTTCCACGTTACTGCAGGAGGAAGGAGACTGAGAAGGAAGAAGGAGCTTCTCTCTCTCTCTCCCTCTCTGTTACCAGACTCCTTCCTTTTATAGTCAAAATCTATTTTTCTTTGGTCCATCATCGAGTTAACTGATGCATACACTTGTTAGTATTTTCAAACACCTGGATAATCCGAGAAGTACCCTTATTACATATTTTATAGTGTTTTTACGTCTGCTTTTCTTTCATTTATTTTTGTCTCCAACTTTCAACATCTCTTACTTTCTTGCTTTTTTCAGACTTGAGGATGAAAACGGCAATTCTTTTGCTCGTGGGATCCGTCGTTGTTGTTTTGGCTACCAATGATCAATTCTCCGGTAAACTTTCTTTATTATAACTGTGAATGAGATTGAAAATTCCAGAAATGGAAAAGCGTAAATCGGCTTATATGAGATTCGGACGCTCTGATCCCGATCTTGTCAATGCTGCTGCTGCTGATGATATGGATGTACAAAAACGGAAAAGTGCTTATATGAGGTAGAAACAGTGTCAAATAGAAGATCAAGTAAAAGAGCTTTCTCAGATTTGGAAAGCGTTCTGATCCTGAACTAATCGATGATGAGAGTATGGACATGGAGAAGAGAAAATCAGCATTCATGCGCTTTGGCAAGAGAAAAAGCGCATACATGAGGTAAGCATGTTACTGGCTCATCGAGCATTCTGCATGAAGAAGGAGGCATTGACCAGAAAAAAACAAATACGGGTACGACAATTCATTATTTTAGATTTGGAAAGCGATCTTTCGATGAAAACGACGAAGAGATGAGCATGGAAAAACGCAAATCAGCTTACATGAGGTGAGTAAATTATTCAAAACTTAGTTGACGAAACATATGAAAAACAGTTTGTTTTGAATCTGACGAACCTTGACATGGGAATTTCAGATTCGGACGTCGTTAAGGCATTGATGCACCCGTAAATACGAGATCATAGGACTTCTATTTCTTTAAAGATCCGCGTAACATCTGTTGCTGACGTTCCTCTGAAAGACATAATAAAATTGAGAGAAGCCAACGATTATTTGCTATAATTCCTTATAAGACATGTTAAGTTCCTTTCCGCACAGTACATAATATCCAATAAATTCATGTTGTTAACTTACTTTTTTTCTTGTATTGTTCAAGGATCGGTTCTGCCGAAGGTTTGTTCTGAAATCCAAAAGTAGATTGTGTTCAATAAAATACTTAGAAAATTCGAAATTTAATCAGCAAGCAACCCCCTATCCGAACAACAGATAACAGGCAAACATTCCTTTCCTATCCGAACTGCCCAAGCATCTCTTTCACACATTTTTCCTCTTCAGATATGCTTCTATACATTACCGTAGGATTAGTTAGGGAAGACGGCTTCTTCTCTTCTTGTCTGTTTACCATGTTTGGCTTTGGACTAGCTGATCTTGACTTCTGAAGGTTCATATAACTGCCACTGCTCCTCTTTTTCGAAACAAACCGGAGATTTCACGTCACAATTCGAACAGATGAATATCCATCCTAAGTCAGTTGCCTGTTTCAAATCTATGTTAGGCTGATGGCATCTGTCAATTCCTTGTTAATAAAACCCAAAAACGGCTATCACATACTTGATGTGGTAGCTTGTCTGACAAGGCTCACAACACACAATCAAATTATTCGGAGAGCTTGTTGATGATTCGCAGATAGAACAAACCTGGAAGGGAAACGATTAAATCTGAATTTTGGCACCTTCAAGGAGATTTTAGCTCTAGCAACCTCTAAGACACCCCCGTGATTTTTACCATCAATTCTCCAACCTTCGCCGAAATATTTGCGTTGCAAAACAGGGGATGGCAAAAAAAATCTCTGACCATTGAAAACAAAGATCAAAGAGAGGGCTTGGGTCGCTTATGTACATTTAATGTCTCTTAGTTCCTGTGAGCACGAGGTGGAATTGTAGAATTCATAAGAGATCAGAAATTACGCGATTGTCATGGCATTTGCAACTTTCATCTAACTACAAACCTTCTCAGTTTCAGAATCGTCATCTTCTCGTTTCTTTTCCTTAAATGCGGAAGTTGAGCAGATGAGGCGAGAGAATGCAGTAGTTAGAACAAACCTTTGATTTCATACCAAAAGATAAGAGCTTTTTCTTCTCCGGATTATCAGATTTTGGTGGCTTAGGCTTCTCTAGTTGTGTTTTTTTGTGCATTAGAGCCTTGAGTGTTGCTTCATTAGTTATTTCGTCACCGCTATCCCAAAACTCATCGGAAGGCTGTTGTTGGGCTGCTTGTATCTGAACACGATTTTCCAAATGTGAAGTGTTATTCCTTGATGTTACCGTTTTGAGCATTTCTTTCATCTGATCAAGAGCTTCAGGTTCGTTGGACAAAAGTAACTTGCTCAACTTTCCGTAATAGTTTTCTCCGAAAGGGCATGTACTCTTTCTTTTCAATCCCCCACCTGTCACTGTCAAAGGACCAGCGACAGATTTCGAGGGTTCCATGTACTAAATAAGGAAATATGAAACCTTACGATAATCTAAATCAAATATTTCAAATGAATAAATAATCAGTATTGTGAACAGAACGTCAGTAATAAATTGTTTATTGATATGCGCAAGACTGAGGCTGGTTGTGAGACCACTGAAGTGAATAAGACAACAGTAGTAGGATGAGATACATCTTTAAAAAAGATATGTTTGAAAATTATAATACATAGGATGGTTCGTATCACTCCACAATATCCAATGAAAAAGATGACTTTGCTTGTCCGGCAGCGTTCTTCTGAAAAACGATACTTCCTGTTTGAACATAAGCCTTAGCACAACGCACCTCTCGAGACACCAAACTTTTGACTTTCTTGAGAGCCGTATTGGGTGTGTTCTCTTGTAATTCTAGTACAAACTTCAGTAGATCAGATGGGACTGGAGAGGAAGGACCAGTCTTACTTCCAGCTAGCAAACAGAATTACCAGACATAACAGGATATTCACTTACTCAAGTATGGATGATTTAACAACTGATCGATAGTTGCTCGCTTCTCTACATCCCTTTCCAGACATAACTTAATCAGATATGACTTGAGCAACAAACTATTTTTCCTGTTCTTACCTTCAACGTATCAAGTAAATCGTTATCCTGACAATCGTCAAATTCAATTTTATACGAAGGATTTGTGATTGCAGCCATCTAATCACACTGGATTATGTTTTCGCTCTTATAAGAAGAAATTTACCTTCATACTTTGGTTTTTTATATGATTAAAAGGAAGAACACCATATACCATGTTATACAAAATACATCCCAGTGACCATACATCTGATTTAAGAGGCAGCTTAAACATTGTTAATATGATATTGATCAGAGTACACCTCAATATACCTTATACTTGGCTCTATCGGAACACGAGTAACTCAAAGATTCGGGAGCCATATAGCTCAGCGTTCCCATTTGAAAATCTTTCAAAACTGATGTCTACAACATCGTCAGTTGTGCTTAGATTATTTCGAATACAAAACCTGATTCTTTGGAATCGACGAAGCTATGCCGAAATCTATGAGTTTGAGATGACCTTTGACCAACAAGAAATTTGCAGGTTTGAGATCAGAATGAACGATTTCTGTAAAACATCTGTTGCTATATAGATCAAAGAGCTTCTATCACTTTTGTCATGAATAGCCTTGACGCATTTGAGCATTTCCTTCCAATAAAACTGAATGAAAGAAGAGTCTATACTCTCCTCTTTAAGACGAGACGAAAGATATGTACAGAAGTCGGTTTCTCCTTTCTCCAAAACAACATAAAGTAGATTTTCAGAATCCCTAACTTCACTAAAAAAAACTCTAAGTTATGAACGAGGCTAACAAGGTTCGAACTTACAAATCATGCATAAAAATAACGTGGTTAGTACCTTGAAGATCTTCCAAAAGCCTGATTTCATTCAAATAGGCTTTTCGAAGCTCTTCCTCCTCACCTAGGTCTACAACCTTGATGGCATATATTTCGTGAGTGTTCTCATCCATCGCTTCATACACCTACAACTCACTATGTAAAAACTGATTTGGAGATCTATCTACATACCTTACAACTTCCTCCTTTTCCTAATAATTTAATTTTTAAAAACATTCTACCCTTCACCGTTAGCGTGTCATGTAGTGATGGTACGGATGTTGCAAGTTTCTGACTGATAGGAGCAACAACGGGTTTGGCCTTCAAAAACGCTGATAAACAATATCTCATTGGTAACGAACTCACACTTTCGTAATGTGCACTCTGACTTCGCTTCCTCAAGCTTGGTCCATTTTCTTTGTCCCCTTGCCTGAATACTAAACTACAAGTAAGAAGCTCGAATTAGATTACCTAGCCTCTCTTAAACGAGCAGCTTCCACATCTGCTTCTTCAAATACCCGACGATTACTCGTGGTAGGTAGTCTTGGAGGAAGAACAGTAGGGTTGGATGTTCTGGGAGGCCTAGCCACTGAGCTAGAAACTGGAGGATTTGATGGGACTATCTATAGAACATCAAATTGAATTAACGCAACTGATCAACTACGCACATTACTAGAATCTAAGAACTTGGTTCCAGCAGGAGCTGTTCTATTCGCGTGAGATGTCATAGAAATAGATGCCAAACTTCGATCACCATTGTTCTCATCTGTGACTTCGTTAGAAACCATTGGCTAGAAAAACGTCTTACTTTGCGAAGCTCTGTGCAGTTCTGATAATTGTTTCCTTTTCTGTTCTTGTATTCGTTTCAGTTTCTCCACAAAGGACTCGACCATGCTAAAGCATAATATATAGCAAAAAAGAAATAACAACTACGATATTAGGAAGATATGAATAACGAATAACGCAATTCCACAAGACTTAAAGCGAGAACATTGAATTTTCGATTTGTTCAGAAGGAATAACAATAACGACAGCATGAAACATTACAAACAATTTTCTAACAGTAACTATGGGAGCCTACAATGACTAAAACAACAATTATACATAAGGAGGCATATATTCATCATCCTCGCCTTCTGCTTCACGAAGAATTCGTTCTTTGTAATCCATATATCTAATTGGATAAATACTTAAACATATAAGTTAACAGCAGCCATACCTGTATTTTTTGTTGAGCGGTTCAACTCTCTGTAAGTGGCTAAGTAGCCTCTTCTCTACTAAATCAAGAGCTTTTCGGGAGAAAACTATAGTTTCATATTTCAGTAAAGAATAACAATTGAGGCCATAAACGGGCATGGCATTGAAAGAAGGCACATTCTCCAAGGCAGGGACTAATCCACCCGATATCTAAACTTATAGACTTTGATCATTGACGTATAAGAGTATCAACTTCATCTGTATCATTCACAAACAGAACTGAATAACCCCAATTACGCTTATCCGCCATGTCATGAAGATATTGGGCATCAGCTTCAGGTAAATCATCAAAACTGCAATATTCGTATGAACTATTGTATAACTTGTTTAGAAACACAACACAGCCGATCTCACAACCGCTGGCATATAGAATGAATGTGTAATGCTAAGTGCTTCCACGTAAGCAAGCATAAGCTTGACTTTTGAGCTTTCACGTACCTGTCCACAATATGAAGATCATCTTGTGCATGCTTGATTGTTAGTGCAGTGCAAAGACCTACAACAAATTCGATAAAAGCTACTTGTATGGTAGGTGAACCTTGAATACGAATAGAATCGGGAAGCATATAGAACCATGTTTTGGGACCGCGAACTCCATGAGCAAAACCACCGTGTATGAAGTTTGGAGCTCGAATAGATCCTACGTGAGCTCTACCCGTTTTCTTTTGAGGCCAAGGCTTTCTTCCTAGAATTCACAATAACGAACAGTTGATAAGTCTTAAAAACCTCCGCCAGGCATTTCAGCCCTTGTTAATTGTTTTGTTAATTGAACATTTCTATAATTTAACTGCCAATTAACATTTCTATGAAGTAAATCGAGCCGTGGTCTAACACGGAATACATCAGGATGTAAATCAACTATTCCAAGTTTTTTCTCCTCCACTCCGTCGAATGAACACACCCAGGCCTGACAATTAAATTAAGATCATTACAACGTAACTAGAATCCTACTTGAGGAACTTCTGTGAAAGGATTTCCTGATTTTCTCCACAACTCTCTCTTTGTGTTATTAATGGAACTCAATCTCTCCTCAGCCGCAGTACTCAGACTACGCAAAGAACTGCGCAGTGCGAAATCCAATAGATTTCGGCTTAACATCTTCACAAAAAACGTATAAGTGACGTAAATCAGAAAATAAGGTATATGAACAGTCTCAGACTGTATATGATAGTATTTCATGAAACGAATTAGAATTTTTATCCTACACTCTACAACAATGAAAAATAACAATAACAGTGAGAATTCATAATATACATCTAATTGGCGTCTGTACGAGCTTGTTGACCTCTCAGAATAGCTTCTTTGAATAGCCTGAAAAGATGTGTTTATGACATCTAGTGTGTCATCACTACCTAAGTAAGAATGCCGCACTTTCAGGGGTGTCGTCATTCGCCGGTACTAAATACGTTAAATATGCTGGATCGGAGTTTGTATCTACCACCCCGACAGTTGGTATACCCATTTTAGCAGCTTCTAAATATACAAAATAAAAATCTTTTCCAGAAATAGATAATGACAAACCTATTATAGCAGGATGTGAAGCACCCATTGAAGTTAATGTTGAAAGGAAAATGATGGTGTCTGGTAAACGGACAGAGGAACCGATTAACTGTTTTGTGTTCGTCAAAGTTCCTTGAAGCCATTTACGAGTGTGAGAGAATTGCCCCACCTGAATTCATGAAAACAGATAAAGGCTCGAACTTCTTCTCAAATACCTCTTCAGCTGCTCGTTCAACATCAAATATCGTAGCTCTATTACTGGTAACGAAAAGTATGATACCACCACGCATAGAGACATGAGCAACAAAGTTCAACGCTCTGCAATTTTTAGTGTTTCTTATGAATAGTTCTCTTTCTTTTCTTTTCTATTATAAAACTTAAAGGCTCAGGATCGCTTTAATCCTCAATATACACATCGAAATCTGTACGTAGGTTCAAAGTGTTTCTCATCACAGCCGATCGGGGAGGATTCGAACCCGAAACATATATCTTGCACTCAAACTGTTACCCATAGACTAAACGACATTTACCTTTCCAAATATTTCTTTGTGATCTCAAGATCAAAGATGCAAACACCGAGTCTTTCTCCATAAAGAGCCCATTTCATATTGTCATTGAGAGTACCAATCGAAAAACAAAAAAGTCATGGCGGAATCGAATGATTCAAATACCTTATGACCATAATGTACACGAGCGTTAAACATATCCTCGACTGTAAACAGCTTTCCTAACCCAAATTTGTCCTCTTCTTGCAAAGCTGGGGAAATGAAATTTCTAGAAAACAGAAAAAATGTATAAAACACGAGGAAGAAAAAGCGTACTTTAAGACGACAGGTTGCACAGATGCCTTAATCAGAATTTCTTTGTCGGGGATTGAATTCTGCTCTTTCTATTGAGTATAAATCAGTTGTTGGAAGTTAGATGGTCTTTACCTCGACGGATAAAGAGGAGCTTTGCCGTAATCCATGTACTCTAGAAGATGTAAAGATCCTCTGTACTGCTGGTGCTAACCGCTTCATCTTAAAAAGGATTTCTGTGGAAGAGGAAGAAATGCAACACAGATACGAACCGACAAACAACGTGTATTTGTGAAATCTAACAATACAAAATGAAAAAATCTTTATAACCGGATGTGAGTGACTAATAAAAACTCTGAAAAATCAACAAGCTATCATATAAGTTTGGGAAAAAGCGGAATAAAACGAATATACTGACTCACGGTTTCTTAATATTAATAATAGATCACATAAATAGCCCATTCATTCTAACACAAACTATGAAAGCCTCAGGATTGGGAAGATCGAATCGTCGGACATGACCCAATCAGCTTTTTTGTTATCAACCTTTCCACTTGAAAGTAATCGCAACACAACTATGTTGTTCTTGCATAACTTCTCCAATGATCTAGGTTTCAAATGATAAGAACGGAAGTTACGATTGGTCGCTTACTCTGCTTCCCGGGAAAGAGGACTGCCTTCAATTAACCTATGAAAATGCGCTTTAGCCATTTCGAACAAGTCAATCGCTTGCTTGAAAAGCTCTCCGTGATCCTTCTCTAACAGTTCATTATATCTGGAAATAAAAATGCATATTTCTTCGAAAAATGTTTACAAACTCACTTGCTGATATTGAGATATTGGTCATAACTCAAATGCAATGGTAATCCGAGCCGAGCGAATGGTGCCATTCGGTGCTCGAAATGGATTCTATCAGTATTTGGTTCCCATCGAGGTACCTATACAATAGCATACATAAACATAGCATATAATGATTAAAATCACCTTTATTTTCCCCCATTTAGTGAGTCCAGCAGTGGCTCTTGAAATTCCATTCGCTAATGCAGCTTCTCCAATGAGTTTTATTTTTTTACAATGCTGTTGCTCCATTCTGAAAAATTAGCATAAATCATCTCTTTCCCGCGTTCAATTGTATATCATGCAGGCGCGCAAATCGGTCGTATTCAACTAACTTTGATTTCAGGTTTTCCTCGAGCTTTGTTTGTCGGGTGCTTCTTCTCTTATTTTTAGCTTGAAATTTCTCGACTTCCATCTTGTAATCGTAATATGTTACTTCCAGAATGCGTTCAATCGAATTTAAATGCCATCTACAGAGGATTTCTCCATAATACCTTTAAAACGAGAAGTAAGCATAAGATTTTGTTTAAACGAGTTACCAGTAAAAGTGGGAGTACTCATAAGGTGCAAATAAGTCAAGTTTGAAACTCAATTCCAAATGGTAGTTTATTATGTTTATTAGATGATTGAACACGAAGCTAAGTAAGGGATTCTGTGGGTGTCCTTCTACAAGATGATGTTTACTTTGTGCAATGATAGAAAGGTTTACCCAAATCCAATCCATTTAGGAGGATGTTACATCTTCTATCCAAATGCTCTGCGGTGCTTTGTGCCACAATGAGCTCATCAATGGATGCTGATAACTTCTCACGTTGTCTTGCAAGATTCATACCTTCAATTTCGATTAAAAAGCGCTTATTAGGTGAAAACTAACCAAAGTTTGCTATCATCGTTAAACTTGCTTTTGCCATATCGTCTAAGAAATCTCCGTACAAAGCCACACACTCTTCATCCTGACTGACTGGATTACTGAACCAATATCGTTCAATATGGTTAAACTGAGATCTGCCCTACCCCTCTTCGAGAACCAAATGGCGAACGATTTTTCGAACTGAATTATCAATAAGAGTTGGGAGAGAGACTGAACCCAATACAAGTTCATCATGAGGAAACATAGTTAGCTGAAAACAGGATTTGCATATGATCTCTTTTCCAACTACCTACTTGCAGCACAGAACGACTAAGAACGCAACTGTTATCCATGCTGAAATCTTTAAGGAATTTCAGCATATCCGAAAAATCAGCAGCAGCTTCCTCTGATTCAGCGGCTATACGATAAAGTCTATGAAAGTATGATGAGAGTCAGTGAACGTTCTCAAATAGTCTACCTGCATGATAAAAGGTATAAGTAGTTCATACTCTCTTCCCGAGAAACGATACGAGTTTTCCTAGGGAATGAGCCAGTCAAGTGTTGCTTATTGTAATCAGGTTGGAACACTCCGAGCCATTCGAACTTGCCTAGAACGGTTCTATGTAAAACATAAGCAGCTGATCAACTAACTATCTCCATTCAGACTCGAAGGCGCTTCCAAACCCAATTTCCATGTTTCTTTGAATGTATTGGAAGTGCTCTTCAGCACTTCAGCTTTCACAATAGCTTCTGGTAGCGTGGGTCTGAAATATCTTGATAAGTTGATAACCAACTCATCGAATACTTGGTGATCTTGGAGTTTAAGCCCTGTTCTTTTGTTCGTACTTGGGGTATGATTTGAAGGAAATATTCCATTAAAGATCGTAACCAAGTGAATCGGAGAACAATAGCTTCCGAAACTGGAGAAGTTTTCTGTTGCGAAAGATTGATTTTGTATAAAGTGAGACAACTTACTTTGGATACTAAGAACTCTTCAAATAACTTCAGTTTCATCAATTGGTCATCAATCAAACTCTCGCAAGGCACAATATATGGAACAGACCCATTGAAATCTTCCTTGATGTAATCAATTTATGAATTTTAGCGACAAAAACCAAATTACTTCTTCAAAAACCATAGCGTCATGTAGTATTATGCGAATCATCGCGATTAAATACGAAAAAGTCTCAGCAAGAAGGGAAAGAACAGGATGATTGAAAGAATAAGGTTCACTCAGAAGGACGTTGGAATAAAGCTTAAGCATAATAAAGAAAAATAAATGAAACTGGGAAAAGAACATACTGTATTAGCAACGTTTCCTCCTTCCAAATAGGAAACTAGGCAAGCCATGGTGGCATCAACTATAGTAAGTACTTCTCTATCATTGACAGTATTGAAATAATCCTGCATTGAAGAATGTTTTCCAAAACTCTAAGCTCACTTACTATTGATTTCAATTGATCAACTCCTGATTTACGGATATACCGCTCCATACCGATATCCATTTTAGGATCCATAAGTTCGACAGCACTCATAGCATCATTCAATCGGAAACCATCCATTAAAGCTACCTCTCCGAGAGCAAGACCTAAATAAGAAGTTCTTACAGGCAACAACATGATCAAGTGAGTACCTTCACAAGCTTTGAAAAAATCATCTTTGATATCTATTTCAGCATATTTATCAGAAATCTGTGAATTAGCCAGTAGCTCCCGCAGTTCGGAGGCCATCTGAAGTTGGTTGGCTTAATGTACAGAAAATCAAGACTGCAAACGATAGAAAAGAGAAAAAACTCTGCACGAAATACAAAACAGCACCGAAGTTATTAATCTTTATATACACATCATAAAACAATACAAACATACAAACTTAATACTTAGCATGTCAATCGGAATGGTTCTATTGGATGTAACATCCTGAGTTTATGAGATCACTTATCTCAACAACATCTCTTAAGGTTATTGCTGCGAAGTTACTTGGCTCACACATGGCCATTACACTGGGAGGACAATTGTGTCGGGCTAGCTGCTCACGAACAGCAGAAAAGTCTATGAGAGATATGTCATGAGGATCGGATTCTTAAAATGAAAATCTAAGGAGAAGTAACAAAAAGGTGAATACCTAAGAATTTTTTCATGGATTCTGCAACTTGTGCTAATGCATCCTCGAATAGTTTCGTATCCAAGTTGTTGTACTTTTTAGCTTGGTCCTGAAGAAATAATTAATACTCACTATAGCTATCGGGTATAATCAAATACCTTTAATCTAGTAACATCCTTTTCTGTAAAATCGGCTATTTCTAACTCTGCTGTACACTTTCTTTCAAGAGATTCAGTACGAAGATCGCGTTCAGCAAGAGACATCTCAAAAACACATCGTTTAACATGGCAAGATTCAAATTACAACCTCTAATTGATTTTTATAATCGCCAAACACAGCACTACAACGCGTTTTCAAATCGAACGACGTACAAGCTTCAACTTCTGCTCGTTTTTTGGCCAACTGTTGAAAAGTAAAAATGATATGAGGAAGTGAAAGAACAACAAAACCTGCTTAATCCTGATAGTTTTCAATGCTGTTTTCGAAGCATTGAAAAGGTTTTCGGTGAGAATCATTCGTCGATGATGGTCTTCACTAATATACGACAAAATGAAAGAGACTAGAATTGAAAACAACATACCACACTTTGTTAAATTTCAATATTTCTTCCGTGGACATCAATGGGGGCTTTGTTTCTTCCACCACGGGTTCCAAGATACTTTTTGAGGTGCAAGGTTGTTCATCATCTGAGATGATTTCAATCTGCAAGTATCTTTCTGAGAGGGTTTATCATTGCCATGAATTAATAAAAAACTCGGTAATTAGGTGATATAACTCTTCATGAAAGCTCAGACTTACAGTTGCAGTGGGTTTGCTCATTTTTTCATGAATAATACACGTTAGTTCACTCCAACAGTATTGAATAATTAGTACAGCAGTCTATTTGAAAAGGAAAGGAAGAGAAAACGGCGCTTTGTGCATTAAACGCAACGCTCCTTGTAAACAGCGTGCAAGACAGAAGATTAAAGCTACAAGCTGATGTTCGTGTACTAGCCAGTGATAATGAGAGTTAAGTTTTCAAAAGAGATGTTCATATGATACTATTTATGAAATGTTTTTATTTTTCGATGTTTCGAGAGTCGTTAACACGCTGTTCAGTTAGTACGCAATTATATATTTAGTTGTCCAAATAGTTTTGAATTACCGGAACGAATTATTCACAGTATTGAAACAAATGCAACCTTGATATTATGGGCCAATTGAACCTTTCTGGGTTTACTCATTTGACATATGATCAAGAAGTATGTTTTTATTAATGAATGCACAGAAGATATATTGGGAATGTATAGTTTACTGCACCTTCCGGTACACATGTAGTGTCTGATGCTCCTTGATCCACCGAATCATTGACTACCGCTCTGTTTCAGTAGTATATTGGGTCTTTGCTTTTGCAAAAAAAGTGCGCCAGTGACAACTTTTTCTAAACTACTACTGTTCTTTAGGGTTACTAATTTTTTATTCTTTTTATTATTTGAAAACCTTGAATGTCGAAAGTGGGGCTACAATGAAAAAGGTTAAAAATTACAAGAAATAATGCATTTATAAAGTGGGAAGTCGAATAAATACAGAAAATTTAAAGAAGTAAAAATGTAACAGCCCTCTGGGTCTCGTTCCCCTGGTGTCTTTCTTGAGATCAGCCCTCTTACAATTCATAAAGTGTTGTTTTTTTTAAATAAATTTTGTATTATTAACAAGAGAACTTGCTTAAATCCTTGATTTTGAAAAAGTAGACGACGCCCTACAGACCCAATATACCACTTGCTTGAACTGAACAAAATGAAAATGAAACGCTGTAGACAACCGCTCTACATGGAATGAATGAAATCAGAATGAAACTCAGAAGACAGCCGCTCTTCCTAAACTATATGAATTGAGAATGAATTTCAAAAGTCAACCGCTTTGCGTAAACAGAACGAAATCAGAATGAAATAGAAAAGTCAACCGCTCTACAAAATTTTGTGACTTATGAATGAAATTTAAGCAAAAACTATTTCACGCTCGTTTCACGTGGTAATTTGCATATTTGCGAAATTGAAGTTATGACGCGTTATCATCTCAATGAACTGTCCGGAAGGAAAGCAATTTGATCGAATTGCTTCTTCACTTCTAATGAAGAGACACGAGAGTTTGTTAAAGCTTATTAATGATTGAGTTCCATTATGCAATGAGTACTTCAAAAGATTTTGAAAGTTCAATTAAATACTCTGAGTTTTCAGGCCCGCTAGTATATGCGTCTCTGTTTTACTAAGATGAAGTAGCAAATATTCTGCCCCGCCTTCTCCAGAGGAGAGCTCTCCCAAGCTCCTAATCGAGACGTGGTTAGTTCTCTATTAGAAATCTTATTGAAAACATTCCGAGATAGTGTTCTTATCTCATTATTAGCTATCTTCGCCTGTTGGACTACCTCCCTCCCCCTCTCAGAAGATATTCTATGTTGTAGCCTTTCTCTTCAAAGCTGCTTGATACTGACAGTCTGTCTGTGTAGCTGGAGCCGTTATTGTCTAAACGGAGCTCTTCCTCTCCTCCGAAAAGTATTCATTGTATCTTTTTTTCCATCGTCTCTTCCATCACCTTTCGCCAATGTGCAGATTTTCTGAAGTGATCCTTTCCCTTCTTCTGTTTGCAATGTAAGTTTGACGATGTATCATAAGCACTCGAGGTTATCAATCTCATGTTCTTTGCCTAATTAACAAGAAATGGACTTATTCATTGTTTTAAAAAAATCAGAATCAACTACTACATAAGCAGGAAAACATTGCGAGCAACGAAATCCGAACAAAGCGTTTCAAATATTAAGTGAATGAAGTATTCTTTGATGTTATTCCTTTGTTCCGTTAATGCAAAACAGATTTTTTTTAGTTCCTTAAGGAAGATTATTCTTTAATTTATTTTTCATAAAAACTACTTGTTTCGTTATGGTAAGCTGACTCGTTCACATGTTCTTTGTTTACCTTCAATTTTTTGATAATTGTTTTGAAGTCGCTAGAATCTATTGTTCGAAGTATGAAACATACATTTTTGAAGTAGAAAGTTCATTCAAGAATATCGTTTTCAACTATATGAGATAACATATTTCAGACTGGTTCATGGCAAGCCACCGAAGAATCTATCTCGCATGCGAAATAAGAATGGATTGAGAAACGACGCTTCTGTAATTAGTAGTTATTCTATGATTAATAATGGACAGCAAATCACGGTGTATGAGGCGAGTTCTTAATTCTCCTAATCAATGAAGTTTTCCTTCTTTTTTCATCAGTTTTCCTCGAATTCTAAGCTTTGCTCATCAATTTGTAGTTGAAATTAGCTGAGTTTTCAAATGTTAACAAGCTCATAGAGCAACTTTGATTTTATCGAATTTCAAGTACCAAATTTCCAAAAGAGTAAAACCTTGTTAAAGCATTATTTGGCAGTAGTCGACAGCGAAGATTAGTCTTAGTTTACATAAATTTGTCAATTAATTTTGATATCTGGTCTTGGCACAGAGTTATTGAATTTTTTGAGACGATAGAGATAGAGAAGATCTTCTGTTTGATTTGTCATTATCCTCTACACCTCATCTCAAGCAGAATGAAACATCGTGGCTGACGACGATTGAAAGAGCATTAAACATAACAGAGAAAATATGTCCAAAGTAGGTGTTTCTCACATCTTTAACTCCCTGAGCTGTGCTCTGCAACTAAGTTGAAGCAGGCAGTTTTTGGATGTTATATGCTCGAGTTTTCTGATTTCTTCTGGAATTTCTGGCTTTGTTATTAAAAATTTCCCAGCAAATCATTTAGTGTGCTTAAGAAATTAGCATTTAGGATGGCTTAGATGATGAGAAAAATGGTACTATGGCTCAAGAAAGAGTCATGGCGTACGAAGAGACAACAGACATTTCAGATCCGGATGATCTTGATGACATTCTGGCTGAAGCTGAATTCGAGTCAATGGAGTAAGTCCTCTAAACGATGAAAGTTTCTCCTTTCTTGAAAAATCCATGCTGAAATGCATTCCGTGGGCAACGAAATATGATTTTTTTTAGGATTCAGTCAACTACTCCTCCCCCAACTTCGACGCATAAAATAACGACAACAGCTGAAATTGCGAGAGTTCGAATGTCGGTATGTATCGGAATTAAGTCTGTAGAAAACGGAGAAGCTTTTTAGGTGAATGCTCCTATCCTCCAACCACAAACATCAGACACAGAAATACTAGAGCACTTGTTGAGCAAAGGATACGATTGGAGAGTGAGACCTCCAGGAGAAGATGGTAAGAATGCCGTTGACTTTTTTCTTCGCGATAGCGCCGACGGAAAGCTTGAGAGAGGAAATGATTTACATGGTTTATGTTAAGGAACTCTGCATGGAGGCCCAGTCGTGGTATCAGTTAATATGCTCATAAGAAGGTTTGTTGAAAATGAGCAAGACGATTACACCTTTCTTACAGTATATCAAAAATAGATAACGTAAATATGGAGTATAGCGTTCAATTGACATTTAGGGAAAGTTGGAGAGACATACGATTACAGTAATGTTACAGTCCAGGGACTTAATATCATTTCACATTAACTTCAGATACGAAAAAAACGAACACGGGAATTTGAAAGATAATGTTCCGGATTTTCTCATTCTAACGGCCGGGCAGCAGATTTGGATGCCTGATTCTTTTTTCCAGGTTTTAAGATCCGGTTGACCAATCTCAACATTTTGCCATTCAGAATGAGAAACAAGCCTATAAGCACATGATTGATAAACCAAATGTTCTTATACGAGTTCATAAAAATGGAGAAATTCTATATTCCGTTAGGATATCTCTCGTTCTTTCCTGTCCTATGCATTTACAAGTTGGGTCAACCAATATTCATAATAATAATTGAGATTTTTAAGTTTTATCCCATGGATGTTCAGAAGTGTCTTATAGACTTAGCATCCTATGCTTATACGACGAAAGACATTGGTACGCTTCCCATAGTTAATACATTCATGGGCATAATTGCAGAATACGTTTGGAAAAGTGAAGAACCCGTGCAGCTTAAGAAAGGCTTGAGCTCTTCTTTGCCTTCCTTCCAATTAAGGAATGTATCCACAGGTTATTGTACAAGTAACACAAACACAGGCGCATATTCTTGTCTGAGAACAACTCTTGAGCTTCGCCGACAGTTCAGGTGACTCGACTCAGCTATCGTTCAACTGATCTCACCCCTTTTTTGCAGTTATTATTTGCTTCAATTATACATCCCATCTTTTATGTTAGTCATCGTTTCATGGGTATCGTTCTGGATTGATAGAAACGCTGTCCCAGCTCGTGTCACTTTAGGAGTTACAACACTTCTCACCATGACAACCCAAGTATTTCCCTCTTCTTCAATCTAAAGCTTATTCCATTTTTAGTCATCAGGTATAAATGCTAAACTACCTCCTGTGGCCTACATAAAAGCTATTGATGTGTGGATTGGAGGTTTTTTTTCCCTTTCTGGTTGAGACCAAAAGTTTTTCTCCTTTTCAGCCTGTATGACATTTATTTTCGGAGCATTGCTGGAATTTGCTTGGGTGACGTACATTGCAAACAGAATAGATGGAGCTAGAAGTAAGAGTTCCACTCAAAAAATTAAAAAAAAATTTTTTCAAGAGAAAGAAGCCGAGAAAATGGCATTACTGGCTAAAAATCAAGCGGTTTGGGTTCCACGTGATGTGGCTGAACAAGAACGAGAAGTGGAAAAAGCATTGCAAACAGCAAACAACCGAAAGTACAGAAGAAACGCGCTGACCAGGTGACAATTGCTCCGATAATGAGCCTAAAATTGATGTTGTTCAGATGGATTGAAAGACACACAGAATGGCATGATCCCCCTAAGCGAGCAGATTTGGTCTCAAGTAGGTTCAAAATGTGAAAAGGTTTTCAAACTATACTTTCAGGAGTTCTCTTTCCTCTGTCATTCCTATCCTTCAATATTGCATACTGGACACATTATGCTCAATATGAACAATACGAATCTCGACATTAAATTATTCAAAGAAATGTTTATTTCTTGAGAACCAACTCATAATAACTTTGAGCTACGAGGAATCAAAGCCCGTTGACATTCGAAAAGTTCTTACTTTGGTTCACGCACTCTTAATTGAACATCCAGTGCATTCTACGACTGTTGAAACATTTTTTTCTTCGAAAGATATATTTTCCTGACAGTTCCTTATCACAGTTATTTGACTGTTTGTGTTAATTTACTATGTGTTCTTTTGTTTAGACGAAAAAAGAAGGCTCTCAACATCTTCAAAGCTCATGCTTTCTTGAGTTTGAGATATTGATGGAATTCCGAGCATTTGGTTTACGGGTAGCTTGATTAGCATTTAATTGATTAAACGTTGTTTTGAAATGAAAGTTGTCGTGTTTCATTATCGGGGCTTCTATTTACTACGAAGAAATGTTTATGGCTTTCAACAATTAGCAACCGTATCTCATTGTGGAATTTAAAGCATTTGATTAGATGTTATAATTAGAAAAGAACAATGAGCATTCAAACCAATGAAACTGTTAATGCCTCCAGTGATAAACGTGATCATCCTCTTCCTCTCGTCTAGCTCGTTCACGTTTCTTTTGTTTCAATACATAAATGGAAATCAAAACTATTACGCAGATTATTAACAATATTCCAGTGACTCCTAGTGATACTGCTAGTGCGATAGTAGTACCATTGTTTTGTCTAGGAGCTGCTGTATGAGATCGTGGTGTACTCGTATAGGGTGTAGTAGAGGCATCCGGCTGGAAGCTAGTCGTTTTATGTGTTGTGATACGAACAGTAGCTTTAGACGATTTAGACGGTTCGGATGTTGTTGTAGACTTTTTGGATGGCTCCGAAGTAGTAGTAGATGACTTAGACGGTTCACGTGTTGTTGTAGATGACTTGGGCGGTTCATGTGTTGTTGTAGACTTTTGAGATGGCTCCGAAGTAGTAGTAGATGACTTAGACGGTTCACGTGTTGTTGTAGATGACTTGGGCGGTTCATGTGTTGTTGTAGACTTTTGAGATGGCTCCGAAGTAGTAGTAGATGACTTAGACGGTTCACGTGTTGTTGTAGATGACTTGGGCGGTTCATGTGTTGTTGTAGACTTTTGAGATGGCTCCGAAGTAGTAGTAGATGACTTAGACGGTTCACGTGTTGTTGTAGATGACTTGGGCGGTTCATGTGTTGTTGTAGACTTTTGAGATGGCTCCGAAGTAATTCCAGTTGTTGTAGAAGTGCTAGATTTGATTGTAGCGGTGGTCGAGCTCATCATTGGTGATGTCGACACTGTTGTGCGATAACTAGTTGTTGATGAGCAATCAGGAGCTATATCCAAGACTTTCGGAGATTCCAATTGACCAACTGAAAACAGTTTCCTTTGTTTCACAACATTGAAGAACCATACCATAGCATTCGTAAACACTGTCTTTAGAAGTTTCTTTTAGAGGATCACCTGCGATCGCCCATCCTTCGTCGAACCACTGTAGAGTTTTTTGACAAGTAGATTTTTCCTGATTATCTGAGTCATACTGAAAAGAAGGGAAATTATGGAGATATTCGGCAGACTCTTTACTCACTATCAGATCTCCATTTTCCTCGAAATTCCCTACTAATGCGCAACTCTGCAATCCAGTGCATTGGAAATGCATATTACAAGTTTCATCATCAGCATTATAAAAGTAGTCGAAGTTGATGTCAACATTTGGTACAAGCTGATCAGCAAGCCAATCAACTTGGATGCACTTGCCAACTAGACCTAACTGCACGTGGGAACAATACTTCTGGAAATCATCTAAAAGTCGTATAATTCAACTTAGAAATCATATGAAATGTACCTGATGTTGATAATTGTACTAAATTCAGGGTAACAAGGCAAAAAAAATGGACAGACAGCTTCATCGGTAGAATGAATCATCTGAAACCGTAGAATTATATAATATCTGCTGGGTTGTCCAGTCATTATATTACCTCTCAATTGGCGCCTCCCCAAAAAGGGCTGAGTGCGAAAAAAATTTTGGTTGATAAACACGAGTAATGTTCAATTTACTGACTCATTGCCTCATTTGTTGAAGCTATGAAACATTCGAAAATGCCCACGTGAATTCCGTGAACCTATGTCATCGTTCTCATTTTCTACAGTTGTTCTTGCTTGAGCGGTTGCATTCATTACACTTCCTTTATCAATTACAGTTTGCACATTAATTAATCCTTCATCACACTTGCAATTCTACCTGTTAAACGTCATATTTAAATCGGATTTTCATGCTCAATCCTGCTTTCAATGCGATAAACAATTGAATCAGTTCAGGGGCGGGTCAATCATTTGATCTCACTTCCTGAACCAATAACTCTTTCTTTTCTCTTCATTTTGGGAAAAACATAATCTAATGATGACTGGTTCTAAGATACAAGTGTGAGCGTATTGATATGCATCTTCTCCCTTATCATATTTCCTACAAAGTTGGAAATCGTCTGGAGTTATTTCATAAATACAGGGTCATGTGTCATACAACCTAAAGAAGGAACACGATTTTGCTTAGCTGCAAAGAATGAACGCATTTTCCATGAGAAACTATTTTCTAATCGCTTCTTCTTATCTTAGCCAACGCCTATTATTATTACTCGTGATGTTCAGTCTCTTTTGACCGAAGTTTCTGGGCTGTTTGTGATGCTCACTCAGCTGTCATTTTCTGTTATACTTCTAATTGCAATACTATAAATTGAACGATAAGCGGAACTGTTTGATTGGAATCAGGAAAGATGTTCAAACTATCCAAACAAAATATTTGCAACAAATGACAGTTATCATAGATGACGAACGTGGTTATTACTTCCACAAATACGATTTCAACTTTATTTCTTCCCATAAAACTTCGAACGGGGGTAGAGGTGAACATAAAAACTGAGAATTAAAAGTCAAATCATACGGCTTTTTAAGTAAGTGTTATCATGTTTGGTGTGGTTAATGTACTTGCGAACATCTTCTTCACACAACGAAAACATATCGGGAACGAATATTCAGTACAACATTGAATCGACTTATCAAAGCTTATTTTCCATTTAATGGTAGCTTGGATCGTTGAAACTCATTTAAGCAGATGAACTGATTTACTTAGATGGCGGCACATAAAACATTTTCTGAATTATTATAAAGTTTCCTTGAGTAGTATAACTAATGTCAATACATTGATGAGAAGGCCAAACACTTGAACGATACTTGGCTATGAATAAGCTGTCGGCTACCTCCCTAATGAACCTCTTATGTCTTCCTGATGAGCATTGAAACAAGGCAGGACAATGGCCGATTAGTAACTAATACGCATTGACAACTTCCATTTTCAGCTACTATTGATATCGGAGCAGTAGATTTGATACGAATGATATTGTTTTTGATTAGAACGAGGAAGTTTCTCAGTTTTTGAACTCTTCACACCAGGTTTTTGAACTCTTCACACCTAACATGCGTAGTTTTTGGAATTTAAATACGGAAGATTCATTGCAATACTTCGGCTGTACGTGGAAAATTTAATTTTTGGAAAATTCTCAGAGCGAATCGGTTGTAGTCGTTTTCACATATCGTATCCATCGCATCCGCTTCACACTTTTTCGTTTTACTTTCATTTTTGAATTTGTTCTCACCTTTTACAATATGAAGTGTGGATAAGTGGATGATAAGTGTCGGTGGATAGCAGATCTTGTGAGAAATGTTAGGAGCTGGAAGTGATAATATTATTTGTAAAGGAGGTAGATCATGTTATCCGACTTTCTATTACGAATCTCAGTCCTTTCTTTTACTTTAAAGCTTAAAACTGTGCCCAATAACAAAACGTTGTCATATATTGATGGATATTTTGATGATATGTGTGGTAAAACAACTTGAAATTGAGTTGGATGAGCTAAAGTATTAATATGGGAATTCGTTATTCTAAGCGTTCGTATTCTCCACATATTGTTATAGCTAGTGTTCCTCTCATAGGCTGAGTTTAAGGTTCAGCGTCATTGGGGGAACACGAACAAAACAAGTAACAAACAATTTCCTGCTTTCATCCTGTTGAGATATTCCTTCCTCCAGACCCGTCGATCATTTGAACTAAACAACAACACCTTGTTGAAAGTTCAATCTTGCACATCTCGTTCTCCAATTAACTTGTTTAGAAGGTCGAACAACTTGTTGAGCTAGAGATAAGCTTGAGCAAGTTTTACATGGAGATTAAACCAGCCATCTGGATATCTGTTTCTCTTTGAAGTGGATCTTATTGTGTCCTTCGTTGATCTCAAAAGCCACTGATTGGCAACTCAAATCTGCCGTCAAGGGTCCTCTGGTTCGCTATGGTATCTTGTCTTCCTCTCTCGCCTTAGTGATACCCTCACTCTGTATCCGGTCTTTTGCTCTCGGATTTGGATAGCAACTTAAGCTTGACCTTAAACACTTGTTGAAAAAGGAACAAAGCTGACACAATGACTCTTCTTATGCATATATTTTTAATCGAATCACTTGTTAGCGAATGATTGTATTTGTTAAACTTTGAAGAATTCGAGCTTTCAAAGTTCGGTCCACATTCGTGGGTAGTTGAAATGATTAAACTCAACCACCTCTTCAAATTAATCGGAAAGTTTAATAACTCGTACATATAACTTTTTATAATTTTTTCCAATCATGTCCAGCCTCCCATGATCATTTTTTCTTTTATTTCCATTATAGCAGCTATGTATTCTCATCCAGTTTTTATTCTTCAATCTTTCCAATCATATTATCCTCTATCATTCAGTGTATTCCCCTCAGGCACGGAAGTGGAATATCACAGGACGCAGATTGTTTGATACATATTAGAACATATGTTTTCATATTTCATTTTTCAAAGTTATGGTCAGGCGAAGCTGACTGAATCATGAAGTAAATCTGTGATTTCTCAGACATAATCAGCTGAAGCCTCAATGTTTATGTCAAGTAGCTTAGCTTAACATTTTCTTTTTTTGTTGATCTCACACACTCTCACTGCGATTTATCTCTCCTTCTCCATGTCATCTTCTATACTCTACAATCATTATTCTTATGTCATTTACAGTTTGGTGGAATTATCTATCTTTAGTCAGCCGAATCTTGATTTTTGCTCACTTGTATTATCCACTTACCAAGAACACAGTTCTAACATCAGTTACGCTGCACCCTCATATCCTTCACAGTTCACGAGTATGCATGACACATACTACAAATTCTCATATTCAAAACTTTTGTTCAGGGTCTATCAATTCAAATGCATTCAATCCCCTTTGCCTTGTTTGCAAGTCTTATAATGACTGCAACTTGTGCCAACGACCCAATATTTGGTTCATCTGAGAGATCTTCGGCTGGACTTATCAAATCATCTACCGTATCCAGGAGCTCTTTCTTCAAACCATTTAGAGCCTAATGGTCCTGACTGAAGCAATTCAACTAGGTGCCTTATTTCGCGCTCCAATCCTAATCAAATCGACCGAGACAATAGGGCTCTAATCATATTGTTTGGCACAATCTAGGATGCTTAGATGGGGCTGTCCTGTGTCTCTTTACTAGGAGATTCATTTCCTTTGTTTCGCTTACACACTGATATCCTGTGACTCGATGAGTTACCGACTGGTCTAAAAGATTAGCTTTGTGAGCGTGATTTGGATGAGCTTCTTCCGTTACCTCTTCCGTTGATTTGGCTGTTCTGAAAACACCACCTACATCTATTTAGCGGAAGGATGAGAAGCCCATTAGAATTGTAGTTTTATCAAAACATGGTAAACTTTTGTTCCTGATAGCTGATAGGGATAATCTTTTCCTTATTTGAAAGTAATTTCAAACCTATCATTTTGAACCTCCGACAACTGCCGAGCTCTGGCCCTCTTTCCTTTTCGAAGATGAATTCTCACTTGGATACTCTCTATTGCTTTTGTGCTCGACTTAATCCATTAAATTGATATGATCAACGATTGATATTGTTCTTCTCAAAATTCTTTATTCTTTAATGTCTTTACATATATGAAATGTCAAGAAGCACACGTGAGTTGCAACGTCACCATTCGATAGATTCTCCAGATTCTTTTTGTCTTCTGCTCATATGGCCAATTTTAAACGCTAATCTGTGTATACTTTGGTCTTCCTACCTGAAAAATGTTATTCTAAAAATTTCGGAATATATGGAAACTTCCAAAACAACATCTGTAAAACTTGCAACCATTCGTCCAAGATCCGTCCAATCCGTCAAATCCGTTTTCCTATGATTTTCATGAAAAATCTGTTAAAAGCATTAACTTATTGCAAAAAACCAGACTTCCATTCAAGCTCTCTCAAATGAGTGGAATACTGTAATTTCACTGGGGAATTCCATATATGATATAGTAGTGACTGAAGCATCCTTCTCCAAATTAGGTCAAACAACTATTTTTCTTCGAATTTCATATTTTCGAGTATGCTCAAGTTTTTTTTTTTTTCTTCACTCAGTAGAAATATGGAATCTCCGTTCATTTTTGATGTTCACATAGAATTCGGGAAACAAGCCAATTAAGGTAATACGAAGATATTGTTTTCAAAAGATTATGACACAACTTCTTGGCTGTATTCAAAAGCGGATTATCTTTTCTCAAGATGTCTTACTAATATCGAATTGAACGATCAAAATGCTAATTTGTGACGTCAAGAACTAAAAAGAGAAAATCAATTTGACCATTTTTAGTATTATCCTGTATTTTTTGAATAATTATGTCGTTCGTTGGAAGTCGTTTCCTCTTCTTCATTTCCTCAATTTCACTTTCAGTTAGACTACAGAAGGACATATAGAGGAGAGATAGTTACAAAAGTATATTTCATATCATCCGCTTGGAACAATGAGTGAAACAGGAAAAGTAAGTTGCATTTCGTTTTTTTTTTCAACGAATGAAGCATTCCTCTAACTCAAAGCACCGTAGCCAGCTCCGCCTTTAAGTAGTTAAGAGAGCCAATCGTAGACCTCACCGAGAGGAAAAGCTCGAGAGTCCTATTTCGAAGAGAAAAAACGTTCTTCTCTCTGATTATAAAGTTTTAAAGAGAAAAATAAGAGTTTTCGCATTCGAATTTGATGTCCTGACCTTGACTCAATCCTAATAGAATTTGAGCTAAAATGGCTTTCTCCGGGGAAAAGATGGCTTTGTTAAAACTTTAAAAAACATGGAGACCAGACAGAGAGAGCTTTTAAAAAGTCTTTCGAAACAATGGAAAAAGAAATTAAAATATTTTATGAAAGAATCGTAAAAAGCTCAATCTTGATTTTCAGAAGTCTCCGGAAAAGCTTGTGATCGTTGACGACAATGATGAGAAGTCAGGAGAAGAAGAAGAAGGGTCGCCTGAATTGACTTCAGACAATGGAAGATCATCTCCGGAAAGAACAGTTTCCGGAATTTTACCACGCTTTTCTGTTAATCACATTCTATCGCCACTGGATAACTTGGGTATGTGTTTGAAAAATAAAATAAAAATCATTAACCCATCGAGAAGGGCTCTTGGAGAGGAAGATTGGAAGTTAAGCTAATATGGAAAACTACTTTTAAATCAAAAATACAAATAATTTTTTTCTTACAAAAATGCTTATATGCTACCGTAGTGGTGATGTTTGCAAATGGAGACTGAGAAGAGTTATTAGGGGAGAAATGAACTGTGAGAGTTTCTTCGCTCTTTCTCTCTCTCTCTCTTCTCCACTGCTGATTCTCTCTCTTCATCTCTTCTCAGGAATTTCTTTCACTTCCTGCTTCACCTCCATGTTAAATATGGTGACAAAGATATTTCTTCCTCTGTCACTCTGTGTCACAATCCCTGTAGAAGTAAAAGCATAGCAGACGAATAGCTGTACCACTTGAGAGCTCAATCTTCTTAAGAAGTGGCTCCGGAGAAGCTTTTCATGAGAACCTTAGCCTTCAGAAGGACCCTTTAGATGCTCGTAGACGAGCTTTTCGTTTTGCTTCACAACCACAATGATGACAACGGCATGCCCAGGGTGAAGAAGTAGTTGGTTTTCTCCTACTCAAACGCTTCACAATCATTATCGATGTAGTCTTGAGCTATTACATGTCCACTCGCTCCTGTGCAGCTTGAAACGGCTCCACGGTTGCCGCTCAGCTACCTCTTCTCAACCACTTTTATCGTCATCTACTCATCTCTTTTCCTTCTACTGGGAAGAGAAGACACGAATAGTTGAGGTCGTCCACAACGTATGTATGCTTTGACGACCCCATGGACCTAAAGAAGAAGCACACTTCTGTAGCACTCTCGTCGTCAACTCAGTGGTCCTTTTCTACTTCTCCAGATTCTGTCTCAGCTTTCTTTTACACGTGAAGTTGCTTCATCAACCAACCTCTAAAGCTCAAAGTACCTATAGAGATCAGGTTGAGAAACAACGAGGATTACTTTAGAGTAGAAATCTTGAATAATCATTGGCTAACAATCTTTTTTCCACTTCTCAACAATCTCATACCGTATTTGTCACCAATCATTTTTAATTTACAGCCAGAGTCCAGCAGCAACTCCTCAAGATGACTTCATCTCCTTTGGGAGAGCATTCTCTTCCTTTTGGATATCGTCCTCCACCAGGAACATTGCCAACTTCCTACTTTGGAACGACTCCTTTCCAAGGGTATCAAAGTGATTTCACGAGGTGTGCAACCGTAGCTTCCGGTGTTTTGAGAGATATTTCAGTTATATGACGAACACTTCCAACTGGTATAACAGCAGTGATCCCAGATTCGCAGCGCGTGAGTTACTTTAAATTTATGAGTTTTTTTTTCGCGAGACATTCTCAAAGCGTTTTCCACGTATGCTAATTGTCACGTAATAGTTTTAAAACTGACAGTTGCTGAAATCAGTTTCAGAATGCACAACGCCAACCGGTTGCTAAAAATATTGTTCCGACTATTCTTTTTTTAAATATTTTTTTGCAGTTCTACCATGTGGAATTGATCCATCTAGAGCAGCTGTACATGGTATTCAGCTACCAATGTCACAAAGAAGAAAACGAAGAGTTCTGTTTAGCCAAGCTCAGGTAATATAGTTTTTTTTTCGAACAGCTCAAGAGTAACATTGGTTATCCGGTTTGAATATCTAAACATTAACTTCTTATAGGTTTATGAACTGGAGAGACGATTTAAGCAGGCTAAGTACTTGACAGCTCCTGAAAGAGAGCAGCTGGCCAACGCTATTCATTTAACTCCAACTCAAGTACGGTTCTTCACTCGCAATCTTCAATTGTTGCCTTGTATTCAGGTTAAGATTTGGTTCCAAAACCATCGCTATAAATGCAAAAGGCAAGAGAAAGAAAAAGCTATGTCTGGAGCAACTGGAACTTCTAACTCCGGCAGAGATGGGAGCACTTCACCAACATCTCAGATTGGCGATGACGAGTTAGACTATCATGGCAACTGTTCACACCGCTATAATTATTCAGACTCTCCACGTCTGGTTTAAAGGCTAAGGATGAGCTTCCCAATTGCTCCGAAACCGAGACAGCTATAGGAGATGTCGCTGCATCGAACAGCTCTGATCAAAAACCGATGATGTTCCCATCGGTGAGCTATCATTTTGTACAAAGTCGTCTAACTATTAACCGTTCTAGGTACCACCCTCAATGTATCCTACTCAAACAACTTTCACATTCCCATTTGGATCTCAGCAGTACTCTGCTGCACAAACTGCTTATTATAATCAGATTCGCGGTGTTGGTTGGTGAATAATCATGTAACATATGGAAAAGATTCTTTGTTTTTGAAAATAATTTGCATTCCAATTGCCTTTGAAGTCCCGTGTCTAAAGGAGACTTTTGTTTTTAAGTTCACAGCTTTAAATTACTTCAAGAGATTCATAAATTCGAAAAGTGTTTGTATCTATTCGCATTGCTTGTTAATCCAACATCGGAATATGGCTCTAGAGCTTTAGTTATGTTATCGATTATTTGAATTTAGAGGAAGAGCTTATCAGAAGACATGAATCTTTCACTCTATCTCATTGTTCCTTTTCTGTATTGAGGAATCTTCAGTTTGAAACTTCCGAAATCGTCAACGATCCTTGTCTAGTTCAGATCCCTAGTCCGTGATCGGGTTACCTTTAAATATGATTAAATATAAAAATAATATTATTATTTCAAATATAACTGTACACGTAAGAGCATTGTTTGAACAAACAAAGTATAAGGATGTTTACAAGCTATTTACAAAGGAATGAGTATTACCTGTCTTCGACGTGATGTCAATGGCTTAAGAATTTTAAACAATATAAGAAAATATGAGTTTAGTTGTTAATAGTGTTCATAGTTATGTACATATAAAACACACCTACCCTCCCTAGGATATAGTACTGCCTGTAGTAGCAGGATGCCTTCGAAGAACATGCACCTTGAGGTTGTATGGATGAGAGAACGCATGAGAACAATGGACACATTTATACTGTTTTTCACCTGAGCTGACGAATCAAAACAAATTTCAAATTCAATTCCCAACCTGTGTGTATCTTCATATGAGCTTTCAGATTACTTTTCAATGCAAACTGCTTTGTGCATCCTGCATGAGTACACTTCAAAATTTTTTTTTGTTTTTCCTTATATTTTGGGAACAAACCACGAAGGACTGAACACGAGTGTGTACGAGCATATGTCTCTTCAATTTCGTCCGTTCGACGAATTCTTTCTCACATTTGGAACAGGAGAATCGCTTTGGTTGATGAATTAAGCGATGTTTACGGAGAGCAGTAGCTGAAGACAGAATAGAGGAACAGCCCTAAAATGCTTACATTCATTTATATATAACCATCAATATTATGCCTCATGAGGACATGGGAATTTCCCGATTGCTGACATAGATGATGGCAGAACCCTGCACTTTCCATTTCTGAAAATACAAATAATGATAAGAAAGACTTTACAATGCTTACGCAGATGGCTTTTCAACATGAACTGGTAAAACTATTTTCACAACGTCCGTAGTCGTATTGGACTCCTAAAACAGAGCAAAGCGTTATCATATTATTGGAGTTCAAAATAAATCAACCTTTTCTGCCTCTGTTTTTCTAGAAGAAGAAGGCAAGTCATTTTCATATCTGAATAGAGCCAAATACTTCATGGCGTACTGCACTGGGAAGAACTAACCTTGGAGCTAGGTTGGGGGTTTCCCATTTTTCGTCTAAATCATCATCATCAATCGATCTGAGCCAATTCCTTCGATCATCCTAGAACTTATCTATACACTCGGTGATATCGAGCTTAACATACCTTACGGCTTGTAGAAGGATCACATCTCTTATAGTAATTGTTGGAGGACGATAAACAGACATCTAAAGATAGTTATGAAGATGATTTCAGAAACATCATTATACCTCTCCCAGCCCAGTTCGAAAGAACTGTGCGAACCTCCTTCTTCATGGTGGGGTTATTCTCTCGTCGAATAATTACATTAATCTTTAAAGGACTAGTTTTATCACACGCTTCCGTCACTTCTCAAACACGCCAATTAACTTTACGTGATATCAACACAACCAGCTCTTCTTATATTCGATTGAAAATGTATTAAGCGGTTGCTTTTATCTATTGTTTTGGAACTCAAAACCGTAAATACTTTGACTTTTCTGTTTTTAGTTTCATAGCTTATCATAACCATCATGATCATACGCTCTCCCCTACACATCTTTTCTACAACCGAAGTATCGTTTCACCTGCAGTTGGGTATTCCCTGGAGTAGCTTTTCTTACTCTCACAATGGGATGCTTCACAACAGGTACTGTCGATAACTCCTCCCCAGTTTTTTCATGAACTAATACTTCACTACTAACAGCCTAAAAAGAATTGAAAAGTATGTTAGATTTTTCCGATTGAGAGTTTCCATGTTTGAATAAGTTTTTCAAGTTTTCAGAATTTTCTATGCCGGTATAGCTGGTTGAACACTCCTCATGAGGATTTGACGAAAAGAGTTTATTTCTGTTTCTATTTGAAATGAAAGACGAAACAATTACCAAATCATGAACATCATAAACGGGCATCATCACTTGCTGAGAATAATCTGTCGAGGCATCCAGAGGTAACATTCTGAATTAATTAATGGATCAAGCCGAAATCTGCTCTTTACATGACGCATAGTAGCAAGTGGTAGCAAGAGTCAATCAATACAACCTTCCAATTATAAAACCATTTCAACGCTTCATTAAAAAAAAAAGATGTGAAAGTGAGCAAGACTGACAGACTGAACGAGATACGCTAGTCTAGCGCTAACAGTTCAACAAGTTGTAAAAGATACGTTGAACGTCTTAGTTGCTATGGTTCAACTGACGGTACTACGAAATTAAAAAGTTAAACGACGTTTTAAGAGAAAAAAAACTTGAAGATGATCAAAAGATGCTTTCGTAGTTTTGATCTCTCAGTATTAGTTTTATTTACAAAAATTCAACAACGAAGGGTCAACAATTATTTCCGAACTCAAAGAAATCAATTCGAAAGCGAGAGTCTCTCAGCAAACCAGATTTTCCGAAAAATACGCATTTTATCGTAACTGTTGTTTCTTACTTTTTACGTGAGGTAAACTTCACAATAGTTGTGCTGAGTCCTTGGAAAATACGTAATTACGTACATTAAGGTGGGCGGAGACTTGAGGGAGCTTTCTCCATAAGCACCAAGAACTGAATATGAACGGGTGCGTCTATTTACATATACAGTTTACACTCCGATCGATTCATTTTTTCAGTCTGTTGATAGACTCTGATGACGAACACATGGAAGTCTGCACAGATGACGTTAGTGATGCTGTCGTACCTTGGGTTAAGCAGTTCCAGGTAATTTATTATAATGTTCATGATACTAAGTACATCATATCAGATGATGGGACGAAGTTGTCAGAAGACAGCTTTGAAAACTTTAGTAGAAACCCTAGGTTTTCAACATATACGGCAGCTCAGGCGAATTATCGAACCGCAACTTCAAAAGGATTTTTTAGCGGTTCTCCCTCGCGAGGTATCAGGATTCTTATCTTTTGTTTTATGACTGTTCTTGTAGATTGCCTTATTGATACTGTCAAATCTTACACCGGAAGATATTTGTAGAGCTTCCTTAGTATCCACAACTTGGTACTCCTTATGCAATGATGATTGGTTATGGCGCATGAAATGCGACGAAAATGGGCTATGTAGAAGCCTAGTGAACACAACTCCCAGGTAATTCTATTTATTCATCATGCTCAAACATGAGTTTTCCAGTGTTAGAGTAGAAGGGGGATGGTCTTCCTCTGCTTTTGGAAAAGTAACTTTAGAAATGGAACATTTATCAGGACCAGCTTTAGAGTATCACCGTAAAGAAAGGGAAAGACCGTTTGGACCGTAAGTCTCGCTAACTTTGACTATCCTAACGTATCTATCTTAGTATATACAACCTTTCTAAATACAAATCACTCTTCTTGAGACAGTGTAGAATCAATGCAAATTGGAGAAAAAATGCGATCGGTGGAAGTTGTTTGCTCCGAGGTCACGAGGAGCATGTTATTACATGTCTTCAAGTTTGTTCTAGTGGAAAGCCGCCAAGCTCAATAATAAGTTTAGATTAATGGGGATAGAATAGTTTCTGGTTCTGATGATAATTCTTTGAAAGTTTGGAGTATAACCAAAGGAAAGGTAATCATTCTCTTCTATTACTCTTGCTCATATCATAATCAGTTGTTATTCACATTGGTTGGACACACTGGTGGCGTTTGGACGTCACAAATTTCTAAGGATGGGCGATACATAATGAGTGGTTCAACAGATCGAACTGTCAAAGTTTGGAGTGGTATTGATGGTTCACTTCTTTATACTCTCAATGGGCATACAAGTACTGTCCGTTGTATGAGTTTACATGGAACCATGTAAGATCATTTAACTTTATTCGATTAGCAAGTCGTTCATTATTTAGCCTTGTCTCTGGCTCACGTGATGCGACTCTGCGTGTTTGGTGTGTGGTTACGGGTACTTGCTTGCAACATTTGGCAGGCCATCAAGCTGCTGTTAGGTGCGTTCAGTTTGACGGACGACGTGCGATTTCTGGTGCTTATGATTTCAATGTGAAGGTAAGAGTATGTGTGTGTGTGCTTACTATAACATCTACTTATATAGGTCTGGGATATTATTACTGGAAAATGCATTCATACACTACAAGGTCATACCAATCGTGTTTATTCACTTCTAGTAAGTCTTGCTGATTCAATATTTCTATAATTGTTTTTTTCAGTTTGATAGCGAAAGAGAATTAGTTGTCTCTGGAAGTCTCGACACTACTATTCGTGTCTGGGATATTAGTAGAGGCACTTGTTTGAGTGTTCTAAACGGACATACAAGTTTAACCTCAGGAATGCAATTGCGGGGAGACATCTTAGTGTCATGTAATGCTGATACATCTGTTCGGGTTTGACTTCAAGCTGCCTGTTAGTACTCACTCTCAAATGTTTCAGGTTTGGGATATTGGTAAAGGAGCTTGTGTCCATCGGTTGGATGGCGTTAATGGTCACACATCAGCCATAACTTCTCTACAGTTTCTGGATGATAGATTAGTTGCTACTAGTAGTGATGACGGCTGTGTGAAATTATGGGACATAGAGAAAGGTGTGACTAGCTTCGAGCGATCATGATAACAAAATACTTCCAGGAGTTTTTATACGTAATATAATTTGCTTACAAACAAGAAACAATGGTGGTTGTGTTTGGAGATTAAGAGCAACTGAGAACATGCTGGCATGTGCAATAGGGTCCAGGAATGGCACAGAAGATACAAAACTAATTTTGTTCGACTTCGATGCATCATTCGCATAATTTGTTACTGTTACTTTTGAGTTGTGATATTCTACTGGTATTTTAACAGAGTCCTTTTCATCTGTTCACTGTATATTTTTGTTTTTAAATTTTCATTAACACTTCCTTTTTTTCTAACACTTTCCAATTGTTTATTTGTCTAGTCCTTTCATGTTCATGCTGTGTTAAAGTTAGTTAGAAATTCCATATCGTGATCATCATGGCTGGTTCATGATTCTTTTCCGGTACTTTAACTGTAGCTCTGAATGTACATACACCAATATAATGTGTAAATGAGTGTGCTACATGGTTTTTTCACTGTATCAATCGTCTTTCTTTCATGAGAGTTTTTCATAATGAATTTTTCACGCTTTCTGCTTATAGTCGAGATCTAACCTAGTTGTATTCTCAGAGCATCTATATAATCCATTTGTACATGGCTAGTTTGAAATGTTTTCCTTGTAGGCTCCTCTGGTGTATGGGCACAAAAGTAATTGGCCATCTCACCTTTCTTAGAAGTTTTAGTGCGATCAAAACACCTCGATATATCGCAACACTACCACGCAAAGCGAACAAAATGAATATTTCAGATCGTCCTGAGTTTAAGTATGACCTTTTGCACTTTTCGAGAATTATCAACAATCTTATAGAGCGATTTTGACGCCACCTATTTTTACTTTGAAAGAGCTTTTTGAAAAAAACAACTTTGAGATTAGGTAAATCTCGGAATTAATAAGAGCTTTGAACGATCCGATTAAAGAATCGCTGGTGGAGCTGTTCGGGATCTTCTGATGGGAAAAGAAGCTGCAGACTTGGATTTCGCGAGTACAGCAACCCCGACCGAAATGAAAGTTAGAATGAACTGAAAAGCTTGTTCTCATTACAGTTCCTAGGAAATGTTCGAAAAGGAGGGTATCCGAATGCTTCATAAGAAAGGCGAAGAGCATGGCACCATAACCTGCAGAATAGATGAAACGAACTTGGAAGTTACAACTCTGAGGTATTTCTTGTTTTCATTTCTACGTGGGCGAAACTGGCGACCGGTTGCATTACCCATTTTTCACTTGAAATATCGAATTTTCCAAAATTTAGAGTTGATGTGCTTTGTGATGGCAGAAGAGCTGAAGTCAAATATACCACAGATTGGCAGCTTGATGCTAATAGAAGAGATTTAACGATCAATTCAATGTTTTTGGGTTGGTCGAATTTCGTGTACCAAAGCAAATAGGACTCTTCACAGATTTTTCGGGAACGATACACGATTATTTCAATGGAATAGAGGATGTTAGAAACGAAAGAGTTGCTTTTGTTGGAAACGCTGAAGAAAGAATCCAGGAAGATTATCTGAGGATCTTGCGGTGATAACAACACAACTTCTCGTTCACCCCTTTCATTTCAGCTATTTCCGCTTCTTTGGACGAATTTCAGGAAACAAAATTCACGATGTAGAGACATTAGATGCAATCAAAAGGAACAAAGATGGTTTGAAAGTACATCTTTGAGAAGAGCAGAAATAAGGCTGATTGAAAATCATGTTCCAGGGTATCAGTGCTGAAAGAGTTTGGACTGAGCTCAAACGGATTTTTGTTGGACGATTGGCCCCTGATGTAGTTTACAATAACATCGCATGTTATAATCCTAACATTATAGGTATTAGAATGCATGGTCGTTGAATGTGGGCTCTCAGAAGTTCTAGGTCTTCCACCAGCAGACAAATGCGATTTCAAAAAATTCAGAGAGGCAGTAGACAAAACAACAAATTAACTCCAATAATCTATTTAAGGTGTTCGCAAAACATTCCAGCAAATTGAAACCCATGACTTGTTTGGCTGTACTTGTTAATGATCTTGAAGCAGTTAAGAAGTTTCATAGCTACATGAAGGTCAGTAGTAGGTCAGATTCTTTTTCGATAGAGAATTTTCAGTGTTCTAACCTCGAGAAAGGTCTCGGTGAAGTCGTTGCAGCGAAGCTTAGCGAAGGTTCAAAGCATGTCGATGATCTTGATTGGTTTAAGACAACGATTGGTGAGAACATGAAACCCAGTGGTGATGGAAGTAAGTACTAGAAGTTCTATTACTTATTCGTCTAAGTTTTGAAAGCTCATGCCCAAGACTTTTATGTCCAGTTACTGATCGCCTGTTTGGGTGATGAAAAATCGGTCGAAGACCTCGAGAATTGGAAAATGCCAGTTTTCCCTATAAGTGGTTAGTTCAATTATCCACTGGCACTCTTTCATAACAGTGTTCTAGGGTATGATCTGATTCAACTCGAGGTTCCAAAAGGTCCAGTGATGAGAGAAGTACTATCAAGTGCATATGATTATTGGCAATCGGTACTATTCGCCTCTTGTTGTTTTGAAATTTTAATTTCAGAAGAAATGGTGCGTTGAAAAAGCGGAACTCATAGAAAAGGTAAACGCAATTAAGCTGGAACTAGGAGAAGTCCCACAGAATAGGAGTAAGAGAAAACATTCTCCAAACCGAACGAAAGTTGAGAAGAAGAAACCTTAATTTCTGTTTAGCCATTGTTATGTTGTGTTTCGTTTTTGACAATCTTAAAACGTGTAAAAAGAAAATGTAACCTTGTTTTGCTCCTTCCACGTCAAGTCATATGAACGTTTATGTAATGTTTATGGGGGGAACTGGGGAAAAAGAGAGCCATTTGATTGTTCTCAGTATTCTCCAGCAATCTTAGTATACATTTGCCCCTTCAATGTTCAGGACATTGGGAAGGGAGGAAGCGGACAGCGCATGAAATTTTATTGTGTGCTTTGTCGCATCAACTCCTTCCGGCTTGCGAGGTGAACAAGTTCAAACGTCGAAACATGGAAGAAATTAAGTAATGAACAAGGAAAACGTGCTAAAATGAAAGATGAAAGCTTGTGGGATGGGTTAAGACTGCAAAAGGAATTAATTTCTTTAATGGAAAAGTAAACGTCATATCAAATGAGGCACACAGCCTCGTCCACGCTTCAACTTCCTGGCTTTTCTTTGTACCTTGGTTCAACCAGTTGTGTTTTAGGATTTTGTTTTCCTTGAGTTGATGGCGGGAAACTTATACTTTCTCCACTTTTTTCTTTTCATTTATTCTCCATGACAGCTATGTTGTTGTTATGAGAAAGCTGATACACGATTCTGCTGCTATATTGCAGTCTTGGGGAACCACACAATTCGTTATCGCTTGTCTTCAGATTTTATTTGGCATTGGAACAAATAGCGATGGTCTGCATTAACTGGCACAATAGTCAGACTATTTCGGAAGCAGGATCTTTTGAATTGCCCTTATAGATTGAAAAGAGAAATTGAAAAACCCTGAAAACATTGCTGTTTTTCGCACATCAGTACAACGTACGAACAGATGAGAAAGACTTCCATGAAACGTTGAAGAATATGAATAAGCTCCTTTTATTGCTCGGCCGTTTCTCGGCCTCTGAAATGACATTCAAATGTGATTGAATGACGTCATGGCCGCCATCTCCACGTCGTCTTCATCTTCAAGATATCGTAGCTTTTGGTCTTCCCGATTGCCTTGTTCATCTATTCCGCCGCGTTTTGTTCGCTGCTGGTGAAGGAGCACTAAAGAAGCTCTTATACATTTATTTTATTCATTTTATGTCTTCTTCATAAACCATATGTGTCTGCAATCGTAATAGGCAACCTTCATCTAGTTGTTACCTTCTTGCAAGGATATTCTTGGAGCCTGAAAAGTCTTCTGCAGCCAACCACGAAGTTTATTTCTCTTCCTCCTGGAATTTAAAACATACTAATCGAACGTTTGGATGAGAACCATTTGGATGCTAATTGTATAGAACGTTATTCCATCTCCTCCTTCCCCCTCCGTAGCTTTTACACAAGTTACAAAGTAGATCATCGTCTTCTACGGATACTCCCATATATACTAAAAAACACTCTTAATATTCTCTCTCAAGTGAGCCTTATGGAGAGATATTGCCATATGGTATATCCATTTTCTGAAGACATATTGCTTCTAACAAATCGAATACCACTATTTCTTGTTCCGTTCATAACGTTTTTCATCTTTCAACTATACTTTGTGCATTTCATATATCAACGTTTCAACCTCACTGTTCCTTTTACTTATAACTCTTTCAGCAATTTATCTCTTGTGGTAATAGTAGTATTCTTGTGCTGTGTGTAATTCTAAAAGCCCTCTGGAAAAGAAATAATGGGCTAGAGATAAGGTGGTAGGCGTGCAACAAGAAGTAGCAAGGGTAAATGAGGGAGTCTACAGCTTAGACTTACCACACCCAGAATGAGAAAGAGAAGAAAATGAGAGAAAAGCAGAGAAAGTAGATGAGGAGCACGGAGAGAGAAAAAAAAGGAAACGGAGTGCAGGAGGGATCTTGCCTATTGATTTCCATCTGTTCTTTCTCCCGTTTGCTCTCTCTCTCATTCACTTTCCTTCCCTATTCCTCTAATGCCTCAGGCTATGTTGAGGTATATTGGTGTGTCTGCGACCAATGGCACATGAACAGCTTCAAACAATCTCTTCCATTCACTCTGCTTCTCTCATGTTGTACCTAGCTTCTTTAAGTCTTTCTTGAAGTTGTATTATTCTGCTCTCTCTCTCTCTCTACGATATCCATTGCAACTGTCTGAGCCAATACTAGCTCTGACGATCAAAAGTCCCACTTATTTCATGTAATCCATCCTTGAAAGAAACTACTATATAGAGAGATACAGATCATAAAGCTCACCAGAAGGCTGTCTTTTGCCAGTTCGTTTCCTTTTTCAGATTTTTAATTTACATATATTTTGTCTTGATAGAGTATTTCCTTTGAACGATTTCTGTTTTCCTTCATTCCATAACCTTTCGCACAACCGAAGCTTTGGCTTAAATTCTGTCTGCCAACGTTAAGCTTCAAAACATCAGTAGGATTATTTGGCAAAAAAATAATTTTCAACGTATTTTAATCAAATAATCCATTTTGTCTGCTTTGTCCGACTCAGCATTTACTCGATTGAAGCCTAATAGTCATCCGAGGTCTGTTACCAAATGGAACTGAAAACCAAATTTGTATTGTGATTCCAGTCGACGATGGAAGCCAAACGAACTGAAAACTTACTGACCTGTGTCAGTCCCATCACATTTTTCTGCGTGTGCATGCCCATATGTGTGGTATCATCAACACTGACACTCTAGCTTAGAACTGTGTGAAGCTCTTTTGAGAACACAATTCATTTTTTGGTTTCATATTTCTGACAACGTTTCGATCAAAATTTTTCTTATTTCGTCGAATTATTTGTAGCTTTTATTCATGATGAAGTGGATTAGTTTTGCATTTTAAATCCAAATTACGGTTTTATATTATGTTATATCCGTATATGGAGAGGAGGACAGACAGGGAGAGAGAGATAGAGGTAGAAAGAGAGGAAAAGGGAGGGAACTCTCTTGCACACAGACTCTTTTAATTTCAAATTTCTGCTGCTGCTGTCATCGAGCTTTATATGATGAGAGAAAATACATTCTTTCTTTGTATTCTCATTTTATCACCTTTCGTTCATTTATATTCTGTTTTAATATTATTTCAATTTTTGTCTTCTCTTCCTCTCTCTTTTTGTTGCGAGAAAGTATATGAAAACTAAGCTGTTTGAGTACTTTCATGCTTTTTTGTGCTAGAATTTAGCATAAATAGTTAGATGTGCATAATTGATACAGATGCTGTTACAGAACATAAATAACTGAGGTATAAGGAAATAATTTCCTGGAAAAGGACACTTTCAAAAATATGAAAGTTTAATGAGAATGCAACCGCATCTGATGTTTGTATAATCTAAAATGAAATATGTGATTACTCAGTCTTTCACGCAATTTCCACGTATGCTAATCATACGTCATCATATATCAGACAGTATATCTGAGTCTGAATGTGTGAAATCAAATTGAAGCATTCGTTCTATATCTAGTTAATACATGATACCACAATCCATAAATAGCTAGAATCTTATGAATTGGATTGTAAATTGGCCTATCGTTAGCAGATATACTTCATTAGTAATGAAAATGAACTCATTCATGCTCTCAAATTACCGTCCTATAGTCCTCAATCTGGAAGAAAAAATGCTTTTCTTAATTCAAATCGTTCACTCTAAAGCTTCTGCAGCCTCTACAAGTCACCATGAACCGACAAGAAACGTTCGTGTCAAAAGATGACAGGAAAACATCAAAAAAAAATCATCTCTTCTATTCTCTCATATTTTGAAAAATGTCAAGTTTGTTTATTTCACAGCTTATCATATGTGCGAACACAATCAGTTCCCTTTTGATTTTTGAACTGCTTCTCTCACCTTCTTTTCATCTTCATGAACCCCTACGCAGTGTTAAGTAGTTCTCCTAATGAAGCCGATAGAGAAAGCATGCTCATTAAGCTTTCAATGGCAATCATAGAGGCTAAACATCTTATGCATATCTAAAATCACATAAACTTTATGAAAAGTTCAGATTTGTTTTAACAAAAACTCCTTCAAACACGTCTGTCATCGTTGACTCCACTTTGTCAAAGCAGCCGCCCATTGCCTACTTTACATCAAAATCTTTGTCATCTTATTTTTTCTTATAAATATTAATATGAAAAAGATTATAATTCGTAAAACTAATGTCTACGGTAACGGCAAATCTGATTATTCATTCAAATAATTCGGTTTAAGTAACTAGACGTTCAATTTGAATGTTTGGGAAAAAATGATTTGGCTCTTCGTCTATTGCTTATACCTGAAATGGAATTTGCACCTCATTTTCTCTATCGCTCTCTTTCTTTGTCTCTGTCTATGAGTAACTCCCCTTCTTTTCCCATTTGGGTTCTGCTCCTTTCAGCATTTTTCCCCTCCCCCTCCCTCCGAAACTCTCTCTCAGGTTCTCCCATTATTTCTTGTCGTTTTCTTGTCATTTTTGCTTTTTGCATCCATCGATTATATGCTTTTCCGGTTGTTGTCTTCAACTTTTTAACCATTTTCCGCCTATGTCACAAAAATAAAAGAGAAAAATGATCTTTTGTCATCTTATAAATCTTCGAAAGGTTTTCTTTAGTTTCATTTGCTTGACGATTTCTCAGAAATTATTTTGTTCAAATGAAAACAAAATTGAAATCGTTGCTCTTCATGTATTTTCCGCAAACATTCCTTACTCTCGTCATCTTGCACGTCTTCACCATCATCTTTTGCTGTCTCTCTTCCTTTCTTCTTCTCTCCCTCTCACCCTCTATCATTCATATTTCAAACAGAACCTCCTTGTTTGGATGTATTTTTATTTAGTTTCCTTTTCGTAATTGTCTCTCACCCTCTCTCTCTCTCCTCCATCGTAGCTTCATAGAAAGAACGTTTGAAACTCAATATGCTTTTTAAAATGAAATCAATAACCAGCTTGAGCTTAATGATCGAAAAGACAAAGTTTCATTTATGATTCGAATTGTTTTTGTGATATATGCATACGAGGGCTTCATCAAATGACCAGTTCGTTCAGTTAGATCTTTCCTGCTTATAGAATGACTGAGACTCCATATTTCATTTGGCTAATTCGGGTGTCGTTTGCAATTCTTTTCAATTTCGTGTATTTTCTGCATTTTTCATATTTAATGATTGAATTTTTTATAATTGAATGGAAAAAATCTTTGAATCGAAAATAACTTCTGAGAAGTTGTATGCATCCATCATCTCATTCAGGAAATCTTTTAAAGTCGTTCGCAGAGCTTATTCACATACTCTCTTAAGTTACATCTTCTGCGTTAGTTTGAAAGATAATGAATGAGAGTGAGCATACTAGATACTTTTATATAAAAATAATGGAAAATAAGAGGAATAGAGAGAGGGTGCAACTCAGATGTCATGAGGAAATCACAAAAAGAGAGAGGGAGGGGTGGAATGAGAGAGGTTTCTCAGTGCTTCTTCATGATTGCCTATTCATGGATGAGATTGAGAGTCTTTTCCCATCCATTCATTTCCTTCAACTCTTTTTGCTCTTTTCATTTAAAACTTTTATTCCTTATTTTATCAGAAGCTATTATCTATCATTATATGTAAATTAAAACAAAGTTGAGTTTACTACAAAATGTGCTCGGAATTATTTTTTTTCCATCATGATTTTCCCTCAATCCTGAGTTGTTTGTTCGAATTAGCATAAATGAGCGCACGTCAATGTACGTGTGGAGAGCTTTCGTTTCGTTCTTTCCTATCTCATCCTCATTTAGCTCATCTGCCTTGTAGTGGTGCGGTTGCATTCCTCGAAATATGCTGAAAGTATATTTTCCTTAAAATATCTTAGTGTACCTTATAATTTATTCATTATGATGCACTAAAGATGCAATATCAACATCAATGAACAGACAGAGATGAAATGGAAGCTGTCAGCTTCATTCGCTTCCTAACCTGCCCCTTCTCTCCATATTATCCTGAATACCTGCGCCCAATTCGTATTCAACTATCGGCTACTAAACACATTAAGTCCATTGCTATAGCGACGGTTACTTAACTCAAAAAAGGGGCGAATGAAAGTGTGCGAACTTCTTTTCACTCCGCCCCGTTAGCTGTTCTGTTATCTCATTTTCATTTTTTCTTGCGTATCATTCATTACCTACTCGCAACGTTATCAGAATATAGTTTGTCAAGATGGGTGGTTAATATGATTAATGTTGTTTTTCGAAAGATGACCATGTTTAATTTCATTTTCTTAAGTAATTTATTCAAGTTTTGTTCTTCTGGGAACAAAAGAATAGCCTCTTAGCCCATGTACACGCTTTTCGGCAATTATTTCTAACAAAGACTGCCAAGACATCAAAAAAAGATGGAGACAAGCATTAAAAATTCCTAGTCTGCTCTTAATTTGGATGAAGAGACAAAAATGCTTTTTTTCAATGTCAGAGTTTGTGATGAAGATTTCCGCCCTCGCGAATTGGTTAAAGACAGAATGGGACATGAAGAGTAGAAGTCGTTCCTCGAAATGTTCTCTTCTTCCTTCTGTTGTCGAAAGCATCGTTCCAGAACATGAAGGGTTGTGAGACGTCTGTCTGCAGCTGTTTTTGATTTCTGCTTCTAATTACATTATTAACTAACACTTCTCTTCTTATAACCAAAGGAATCACATTGAAAGGGAAGTCTGTTCTCTTTGTGACGAAACGATACGTCCAATTTCTGTTCTTTGGAAATATATTTTGTATTTTCGGTTAACTTTTAGCGAAAGTTTTTGTTTTCTCACATCTGAAGTTCGGAAGGAGAAACTGAAATGTTGTGTTAAAAAGTATTTTGAACTCCAGTGTGTTGAGATCTTTCTATAATAATCGCCCCCGTTTGTTATCGTTTGCTCTCTTCTTCCCTCTCATTCTGCTTCTCTACTTCCCTATTTCTCTCTTCTTTACTCTCCTTTTGTCTCTCCCACTCTCGCTTCCCATCTCTTTTTTCGAATATTATTATAGGAGTTTTAATTTGCGCCTCTTATAGTGCCTATGGCCATTTGGGTCGGGATTTAGGAAAAGCTGTTTCATTTATTTATTAGCTTTCCCGAACTGCTTTAGCATTAGTTCTGAAAGCTGAATTCGCAAATGAGGATAGAAAAATGAAATAAAAAGAAGAAAATGAAAGCAAAGGAACAGACACTGCATCAGCGCATCTTACTGGCATCTCTTTCAGCTTTCCAAACTTCCTGCAACTAACCTGATTCATGCTTCCGTTCTTACAGACACTCACAAAACCTAATTCTCTATGTCTTTTTCAATTAATTATATTTTGAGTTAGAAATGTTAAAAACAATTCATTTTTAAATTCTTTTTGTTACGCAAGAAATCCCGTCGATTTCCTGTTTGGAGCCATTATTAAATTAAATTGGTTATAAGCCATACCCCAGAGATTAAATTTTTTTGTTTGAATTACTTTTTCACATAGAATGCTTTTTTCGTTCTTTAAAACAAAACACTTGTAGCTCTCTTTTCAATCTTGCTTTTACTTCATTTGTCTCTTTGTGTTCTTTCTTAAACGTTGCGTGATGTACTAACTTTATTCTTTGCTTGCCTTCTTCCATTCTGTACGACTCTCTCATGTCTTTCTTTTGTTTCTATTAAGCTTTAGTCTCTTATTCCAGATACGTTCCGAACTTACTGAGCTGGTCCTTCAAGCGCTATTGGGGTGAGGATTGTGAGAAGAATCCTCAATCCCCATCACTGATACCGTTCGCTGTTCCTGTGAAGGAGCGCGAGGGTTTCGCCACGTGTTGCACGTGTTGGACGGGGTGCGCATGGCGCGCGCCCCGCCCTTCTGGTTGATTCTCCTTTCCCTCGTACCAGGTAAATTTTTGCGCAACTTGGGAATAAGATAGTAGTAGTTAAAGCATCTCATTGCATGCTAATCCTCATTTTACTCTTCCCTTGTCAATAAATGAATTTTTCCAGGAAGCTTAGCAATTGGTTGTTTCGTTTGTAGCTCTTTTGATGGAGAAAATAAAGCTTGTGAGGATCCATTCAATTCCACATTGGAGAACAATAGCAAAGTATATCATGTTTTCTAAACTACCAATTCATTGAGTATCATAGGAGAGAGAAGCTGGTTCGGTAGCCAATTATCATCATCCATGCTGGGCTTTCAAGAAAGGACGAAAGGGTTTATTCCCTGCCGATCATTGTATCAAAATCAATGGTTATCGAGGTAAGATGGCTATCAATGTAATTCTCCTGATCATGTTTCTTATGTGTTTCAGCAGAAAACTCTTCTAAAACTATGATCATTCGCACTTGTGCTTTGGATTCAGGCACCTTGACTGCTGATACAGGTATGCATTTCACGTATTATGCAAATGAACATGGCAGACGTCATCAATAATTATTTTTCCCATCGCAGTCCTCAGAGTCGGTTGTGTTTGATCGTTCAAATAATCGAACAGTTGAATTAAATGAGAAAAATATCTGCAAACTGCTTGTTTCTGAATATCAAATAATGAATAGTAAAATACATGTTTTTGCAGAAATCGTGCGTATCAGTCATTGCGGGCATTTCAAATACGAGGGTCATCATTACTCTGGCTGTGTGCAAGCTTGTGATACCGATGGCTGTAATCCAGCTGTTCGTTTACCGTATATGGTCAGCCTATATGTGCTGCCAATCCTATATTTCGTATTCCATTTATAGTATTCTATATATATATATATATATATATATATATATATAAATATATGTATATGTATACATACTCTCATATATAATATATTTTAATAATAAAATGATGTTCTAGCGCTGATCATCCAGCTAAGACTAATTGGAAAGTAAAAGTTTCCTTTTCACTAAACAAGCTCAAATTACATCGTTTTTGGATAATTCCATGAACATGATTTGTTCCCGTTTGCTGATCTTACTCACTGCAATTGAAAAAAATGTGTTTTTCCTACTCTGAAACTTCCTTCATCACCATTACTACCACCATAACCATATTCCCCTCCTCGCACATATACATAAGCTTTGATGCATCAAATTCGTTTTGTTAATACATTATGTGATAGTTTTATGAGATTTTTATGAAGTTCAAATCGTTTAGATTTTGAAAATCTTTTAAACTATGTATAATATTAATAAAATTCTATTTGCATATATGTTTTTGATGGGTAAAGTGAGTGAGAGTGGTGTCGTCGTTGGTCGTCTGTGTGTTTCTCATGCTCATAACTGTTGAGCGCATGTTTTATAACCAACTTTATTTCCCTCCTTTTCTTGTTTTAAGTTCCCCTCTATCACCCCTTCTCTCTATCTGTCGCTGTCAAACTTCACAAAAAACAAAATGCAATTGACGAATTTTGCATTCTCGTCAGCTATTGTTCTGAACGTTTTGCACACGATTCTGAAGAACTTTTTCAGATTTTCATCATCAAAATTTCAAACTTTTTTTTCGCCACAGATACAGCGCAACGAGGATACTGGTATGTTGTTTTCAATTCAAATGAATAAAATGAGAAAAACTGCCTTTGCTCTTCCGCGTCTTCATCTTCCTCTGTGGTCTGCTGACAACGCTGCATTCATTTTCCATATTTTTAATTCCGCCTCATGTTCGTTTTTCTATTCCAAACTGAACAAAGTCATTTATTTTTTCGTTTCCATCGAAATCTTTCTTTCCTTTTTTCCTCTCTTAAATTCCCTATTTTCTCATGCGACGGCCTTATTTCTGCCCTTTTGTTATTCTCTTTCTGCTTTTGGCCTCCGTCCAAATGATGTAGGCGTGTCTGATCATGTGCTGGGTTGTTGTCAACTTCGTTCTCTCAATCGTTCGCTATGTTTCAAGCAACATCTGACTCGCTAGTCGAAATAGCTTGATGAGGTTTTTTCTCTTTATTTTCTTTTCTTTTTGTGTTGCGACGAATGATCCGGACAGATTGGTCAGACGGCACGTAGTCACATGTTGAACTGTTAATTTGAAATCGCTAAAGTCGCTAATATTCTTCCATTTTCCTTGAATTCTCTTGGAAGTTGAGAGAGTCAATAGAATGGATGAAAAACATGTTTTCCTGAGGTTTCTTCTACGCAAAAATTCTTCAAAAAATCTTCTTTTGAGAAATAAGAGAAGTTAGTGATGCATCGCCTTCTCTCGTGATAAGAAATCTGCCCATATTCCACATAAACATTTTGCCGGATTAGGAGAAGTAGAGAGAGAGCGCAGATAGCATGGTGAGAAAGAGAGGCCGCAGAGATACCATGTGTCAGGTGGAAAGAGATGGGAGGAGTCACGAGGTTTCCATCTGTTTTTCTACCATCACTTCATGTTCTATTTACTCTCTCACTCTGTGTATGTGATGATTGCTACTGCCATTCCGATATCTGTGTGTTCAATTTATAATCTTTAATTTTCTTTTACATTTATATTCATACAAACTTTAAGCTTAGCAGCTTTACTCCATTCTACTATTTGCGCTTCCCTGCAGTTAGATCGAAATGACTCCTTTGGCTTCATTTACTCGTCTTTTCTCCGAGCCGTTACGGTTTTCTCCAAATCCTAACTTCACAACGTCATATTCCTTGTTCTTTCTCGTGTTCGTCGACGTGAATGTTCTTTGTAAACTTTTTCCGGAAAAAAAACACTCATGAAATTCCGGAGGTTACAGAACTACGTCGCGAACTGATACTACTACTGAATAGGATGAATGTCGGTCCAGGTTACATCCACGAACTCGATATAATGAATCCAACCGGAGATATCGACTCTGGAGACGAAATGAAGCCCGTCCGAAAGTCATCAAACCAGCATCATCCTACCTACTTGACCATGATCAAGGTTCACTTCAGGAGTTACCATTTTCCTTATTTTTGATATTTAAGAGTGCAATTCTGGCCTTGAACGACACTAAGGGGGCCAGCAAAGCTGCCATTCTTAAGTACATCGCTCGAAACTACGAGCTTGGTGAGAATCTTCCAGTGGTAATCGACACTTCCATCTATTTCATATTTTCTGGATTTCTAGATCAATACCCATATTCGCAATGCTTTGAAGAAAGGTTTGGATAATGGAGAAGTCAAACAGGTAGCATTGTCGTAAACATCGGATAGTTGGAATGACATATTCAGACGAAGGGTCACGGAGCTTCTGGAAGCTTTACTGTCGCTCCAGCTCATAATATGAAGAAGAAGGCTGAAAAGCCCAAGGCTAAGGCTAAACCCAAAACAGTCAAGGCTCCCAAGAAGGCTCTTAAGGTGTGAGACGTTAATATGTACGGGACTAGTTATATCGTTTTTGAAGACTGCCAAGAAAGTGCCCACCAAGGCTTCGAAGACAAAAAAGACGACCAAGAAAACATCTGTGAAGAAAAATACTCTTGATAAGAAATCCAAGAAGATCTCCAAGAAGCCTAAAGCTAAGGTGGCGAAGAAAACTGGAAAAGTAGCCAAGAAAGCCTAAGAAACTGCAAACATTCGCTGATTTTACAGTTGTTTTTGTACATAGTTGTATAGTTTCCTTGGTCTTCGACCCATGTTAAGCATTTTAATAGCTTATTGTTCTTTGTCAGTTTTTTGTTTGGAATGTTGATGTTGCGGGATGACATCCATTTTTGGAATAACAAATCCACTACGTCTCCCATTTTTGGCAGCTCTGCCGTCACTTGATTTCAGAAATAATGAAGGAAATCTCTGAAAGTTGTACAAATTTACCTCTGCATATTTATTTGTTCAACATTTTTCTGCTTATAACTTTGAATAAAGGAGATCAAAAGCACATGAGATCAGTACCTGTAGCATGAACTATCACTGAGAGTCTACCGATATAAGTGTAGAGAAGTTAATCAGTTTCAAAAGACAAGGAATTTCGATTTCTAACCCAAAGATATCTCAAACTCTCGATTCGATCAGCTTCAGAATTTCATCAGCTACTAGACGATGGCCTAATGCATTGGGATGAAATGCTCCAGACTGTGATCCTTGCAGGCGTGACGACTCTTCAGGGGATCTGAATAGTACGGAGTGTTAAGTATTCTTCCAAGATTCTGTACTCACCTGATGGCTGATATACTAGAACATACTCCACGACTTGCAAATATTGATGGAATTGATTCTACAACAGTCCAACCAAACTCTAAGCCTTTACGCAGGAGCAATCGATTAAGTCTTTGAAAGAACTGTCTTTCAGCCTCTGCTAATCTATTTGTTGTAATCTGATGATCATAGATTCCATGACAATATTCAAATGAGTTTGTTTACCTTCCTAAACTGCTCGCAGCTTGCATCAATTACTTCCTGTTCGTTTCGAGTAATATCATAATACAATGGCAGAACAACCCTTCTAGTACCGATTGCCCGTAGACGAGATGAAATTTGATCTAATAAATGAGCGACAAAGAAAAATCTAAAAAAAAACGCCACGTAAGATTGCTTCCTCGTAGTTCTAAATACCTCATATCGAATGATTTCACTTCTCTCTCTTTTTTTTGCTTCTGCAAAGAATGTAATACTTCGGCAAAGCCGATGTCATTCCCACCGACGGTCATGAGCACTAAGTCAGGACCACGGCCTCTATAAGATGTATCAATAACGAGCTTTACTTAAATTTGCAATCACACCTGGCATTGCTCATTTTCTCTATTGCTTCCAGTTGACTCAACTGACCATGACAAGGCTTCAGTATTCCACGATCAGCTGAAGCACCCGAACAAGCCAAGAAAGTTAAGTATACAGATTGTGCTGTTTTTCTTTTTGCGACATCGTCGGCGACAAGCCAACCAAAAGAATGTCTTGATCTCCTGCACGTATCTGAAACAATTGGTTTTCGCTTTTTTTTTTGAAAGTGTTAGAAATATTTCTAAGAAGTTTACAAATGTTTGATTGAAAAACATCAAAGTGTACCCGATTGTTTTCAGCTTCAGCATCAAAGAAGCCGTAGTGAATACTATAACTCATTACTACTATCATCAGGCATCAGGGATATTTTGAAATAAAATGAAATTTTTTCAAACATCTTCAATAATATTTGTGTTAAGTATGCAAAATACCATACCATCAATCCATTTAGCAGGTGTTGCTAACTCAGCAGGTGTATCAGGATTTCCTTCTCCCGAAGCGAACGAATCTCCTATCACTACAATCCACGTAGATTCTCTTCGTGCATCAACTGATCCTGTGCCGGTTATACTTCCGTTTGAGTGGCGAACTCGTAATGTACATTGATATTCATCCTGCAAATAGTAATAATGAGTAAACGGAACTGTACACATCTAAAGATAAACAACCGCATCTATCAACTCTCATAAAAGAAATAATAACATCGTACGTGGACATGACGTGACTGTGATTATCACGTGGAAATGACGTAAAATGTTGATATTCTTATCTCGAATTGTTGAAACTGTTCATAAAAACTCTACTTACATCGGTGATTAAATTAAACTGAGCAGAGCACTGAGATCCATTTCGGGCTTGTACAACAACTCCATGTCGGAGGAGTTGCCATTCGAACGTGAAGTTTTGATTGCTATTCACTTCATGACATACAGTAAAAACAGTACTACCGAAGTTTCGATAAAACTCAGATACGGTGTTCAACTGCAAGATGCCATTACTAGCATTATCGGGGGAAGACATATACTGAACATCGAAGACATGAGTATTGGGTCGTATCTGATAGTTATCCATTTACAGTAACTGCAGGTGAAGTAAACTTACTGTCGAATCCCATAAATAAATCATAGAAGATGGCCAGTTGTTAATGAGTTGGAAGAAAAAAAGAAAAGATTCTGTTCCCAGCATGGCATGAATTTTCTGAAATGGTTCAGCTATCTATGGAAGGAGAGGATAGAATGAAATAATTGTTATGATTTATCGAAATTATATAATAAAACAGAGACAACAAAGACCACCCTGCTGGAAATATATCTTATCACATAGATGGGCTGATTATTGTAAGTGGTTTTGTGATGGCGATCATATACAAACTTAAGAGAGGTCATTCCAAAATATTTATACTAACACAAGAAGACGTCGGAAAAGATAAAGTATACGATAAGGAAACACTCACAGTCTTTTCAACTCCGGAATTTAAACGAACACCATTTGGGACGATGGAAAAAAAGAAGGAGGAGGGATAACGCGCTGGGGTTGGCCCATCATCCTTCCTTACTTAACTCACAAGAACTTTAAATATCATATCATACACAAAAATCGTTGTAACTATCACACAATATTATAAACTCACTCTTACAAAGTCTCACATCACCAACCAGCAGGAGCGCTTGCGGTGGGTTGGACCACGGCGGCCACATCAAAGGAGCCGCCTCGAGACCAGAGCGGTAGGGCTGGCGCCATGAGAGACATGTCGTCCTCAGCTCTTCATACTCATTCTTCTTGCCATCTTTTCGGATTGTCTTCTTCTTTTTCTTTTTCTTGTCCTTGTGAGCTTCGGACGTCTAGTTCCTTTCTATCTATTAGAAAGAAGTTGTTTGATGACTTCTGTTTCAGTCGGAAAAAGCTAAAAGGTCCCAGACTGCCGAACTCGTTTATCAACTCAATCCACCAGCAACTTCATCACGTGCCAAAAGCTCAGAAAAAGCAAGGATGTGGCTAATCTCCTACTCGAACCATATTTTGCTCCCCTAATATGTAAGAAATCAAGTACTCTATTGATGAAGAGTGGAAGAATAACATGGAAGAAGCAAACAGATAAAAATGAAATGAACAAGGACACATTTTAATTTCTCTACGCTATCTCTTGAAAATAAAAATTCGGCAATTAATGAGAGCTAAATTGAAAATGATGAAAGGACTACCTACAGTTGAGCTCTAACTTGATTCCTAGAAGTCTACGGTTCTCTCACCAGATTATAGCTGAGGCTGGATTAGGGGGCAAGCAGTTAAATCAGAATTTGAGTTATGCCTCAGAAAAATATATTAGAAGATCTGATGATGAGACGAGAATTGATGTAACCGGCTGGTAGACAAGCCGCCTGTCTTATGCTCAGAGACATACTTCTTCATTCATCCATTCTCTCCAACCACCCGACCAACCAACCCAGTCTTTGTATCTTCAAAGGGGTGCCGCCATTTCTAATTGTAAATTATTGTCGGCGTTTCCAAAACATCCAAATACAAGCTGTAAATCAGCATATAACTTCGATATGAATATGGCTTAATAGCCTCAGGCGAACCGTTCCCTATTATGATGTTTACAAGAGCAACATGTGAGCCTTATAGAGTATTTAAAAGCTGCAATATAAGGAGGATATGAAATACTCGTAGAACTGGCTCTTAAAATTTTATAACTGCCATAAGTGAATGATCAAACGAAAGCCATGATATCTAATACTTTATCAGTCCCTACACAGGCGAGCAACATTCAAATAAAATCTGTTATTCAATTAACATGCGATGGTGAAAAAATTATTTGCTCAATTTATTAATCTGAAGCAATTCCTTCTCTGTGAGAACCTTATAATAAGTGGCCAAGGCAATCTCCTGAAGAATTAAGTAAGTAGGTATAGCCGACGAACAGTCACCTTCTCGATTTGTGCTTTAATTAGCATATGAGATAATGCGTTTCCATTAGGAGAAGACAGATCTTCGTAGTCATTGATAAGGCTGTGTAATCCTGAGAGTGTCTCTTTTTGTTTGAAGGGCTTCGACTCTCGTCGTATCTTCTCTGAAACATTTCGAAAATCTTTCACGTGCTTGTTAGCATCACTTACTAGGAGAGCAATGGTAGGTTGGAGAAGATGGAGAATCCAAACCTGAAAAAAGGTTTTGAGTTGAGTAAGACTGTAAAACAAACGTTGAGGGATATTCTTTTTACGGAAGGACCTACGGCGTATAATAGGTGAACAGCTCTCTCTTTCTAAGCCACTATCTGGTTTATTGAACACAACCGCAGATTTGTACTCCGGAGAACAACCTATATAAGCTTTTGATAACGTTCAACTAAGAGATCTCACATCTTTCAGAAGTTATACCAACAGGCTCTTCAGCTGTTACCACATTGCATTCCTCAGTTGTACCATTAGACTCCAATTCAATGGGTATAGCATTAGTGAAAACATTTTCCTCAGCAACATCCAAAACAACTGGGCAAATGATCTTGAAAATTGAAAATGTTACCATCTACTTCTACTGCCGAGCGGTGTTTCTTTGAAGGATTCGATAAGTGCGGAGAAGGGCGTGAAGAGTTGTGACGAATTTTTTTTATAATAGGAGTACTCTCTCGGCTTTCTGTTGGAGAAGATCGGGCCAGAAACTGTAAGTGTGAAATAGAGAAAAAAAGTCACAAAAAAATCCTCACATTTTCGGGCATAACAGGATCACTGGAGAAACGCTCTGAAAAAGTTGAGAATGATGGACAATACGATATGATGTTCAGACCTTCAGTAACAGGAAAGAAGACGCTATCCGTTACATCCAGAGCTTCGAAGTCGTGCTGCTAAAGTGTAGGATGACTCTACTTCTAAAATAAGAGCGAACCTCCTCAGAATCATCAGTACTAGCCGTGTCCACTATGGTCCAATCATATTCTGTCTTCCTAGGTGCTGAAGAGAGAAGTTATGATGCACAGAGCCCTGTATTTCACCTAAGTCGATGAGAGTTTCATAAACTGCAGAGTATTGTTCCTTTTTGTGTTGGATAGTGCGCAGTATAAGAATATCTCCTTTAGTCAGCCAATTAGTGTTCCTTCCGTTGACAAAATTGGTGAAGTTTTCCTAAAATCGAACTTGAAACAGAGAAAATTTAGTTTCGAAAACCAAAGAGTGGCTGATCATCTGAGGTACTAGGACGTTCTTGAAGAAAAAAGTAGATTTCCCCATTGCCCATTCATGTCTTCGAGCACAACATTCGTTGAAGATCTTTTCCGCATCGTTATCACTTAGATCATACAAAGATGCTTGAGTTATGTCTGAAAGAAATAAAAAAAAAAAAAAAAGAAACACTTACCTAATGACAGATCGATGCCATTTTCAGCTTCGTGGTTTTGTCTTGGCATAAGATGATCTTTGAGTAAGTTAGCGACTTCAAAAGCCTCTTCCCCTTTACAAGAGAACGACATAATTAATTAATTGAATTAGAACAGCTACGAGGAAAAAATTGCATTAACAGGGATTGCGCTTTTTTGAATTCAAGATTTTGAAATAGCTTGTTTCCGTAAGTTACAAATTCAAATCGTGAGAACTGTATTTTGTTTACGGTAAACGTCAACGGACCAAGTTTTCTTGGACTTGCAACTCATAAATAACGTTTTATAATCATATACTATTACTTTACATCATTTACAACCAATTATTTTGCTCCTGGTGAGTGAAATCATCTTCCACCTAAACTTATCAATGATGTGGTTCGACTGAATTTCGTATTTTGGTAACGAAAATTGTTTGCTAATCGTTGTTTTCCATGGAGCAACACGTCGTGCGCATTCGAATTTGCATGCTAACACACAGTCTTGACGAAATAGTTTTCTTTTCTCATATGAGTTTTCCGAGTTGGTTCTGGGCAGAATCGGGAATCATTGTGTTTTTTGAATTTCCAACGAACGAAGTATCGAAGCGTTTTGGATCTACGTGAGATTTTCATTTACATACGTGATTCATGTACACACGGTTGCATTCGGCTCTTTCCGTTCTTTTTCCATAAGCTAAGGACCGTTTTCACAAGTTTCGTTTTTAGAGAACCACACGTAATAAAACTACGATAAATAAGTTATGAAATTGGTCACTAAAATACAGGATTATCAGAAAAGTTCAAATCTCAACCCCAAAGTTTATCTGCCAGATGATGGCTTGCCCTTATCTATTCTCATTATGTCTGTTAATATTCTCTCATTCTTACTACATTTGTATTATCTTTGTCCAATCTAATTTATTCAGATTATATGTACGTCTAAAAGCTATCACAACCTTTGGCGAGAGCTTTTGTCAGACAATAGGGAATATTCCTGTTGTCGATAGAATGCGTTGTTGTGGCTGTCGTCATGACAACAACTCTGATGATTTCGTAAGGGTGAGCTTTTGCTGCCATACTTTCTATTGACCTTACGATTAGAATAACCATTTTCTGTTTCAATCCTATTTTATGGTATCGTTTTTCAGACATAGCATGGACGATCCTGAGGAACTGTTTGTGGAAAGCGATTTTCGTAGAAATAAGTTTTCAAAGGATGTTTCAAAACGATATACCAAAAGCAAAGGATATCGTTTCCTCATTTATGACGATGATTTTCAAACAAAACTCAAAGATTTCCGTGATCAGTTCGGCAGAATGCGATCAAAGCATCGGAAAACGTTAGAAGATTTATCTTTGAAAATCAATTCGCTAGAAAGAAGGCTGAGCAATGCTAGGTCGGCTAGAGTGAGTGTGTGATTTTAGTTCCTTGTTTTAAAAAAAGCTTTCAGGATGCATATTTAGATTATCTTAGGCTCAAATACCCTTTATGGAAACCAATGTTATCATCTTATGCTGGCGTGCCTCGCAAGGAAACGGTACTTGTCTCAATCTGTCTATATTATTTCAAATCATGCAGCAACCATCTAACCCATTGGAAAGCATATGGGAAAATGTGAACCGAGACGGAAACCTCGCTCAAACGAATCCTATGTTCAACTGTTATCAGACTCAGAAAGAAGTTCATGAATTAGCAACTCAGATGCGGGAATTGCAATTGAGATTAGCTCATCCTAACTCGTCGAATTATACCATCCATCCAGGTATGTTTTGAAGCTCATTATGGTCATTCGAAACATTTAGAAGCTGCTGCCGCTTTTCAAAGTCATCATGCTCCGCCTAACTTCTATGCTTATGAACAAAACGTCAAGTATCCCATGATAAATAACATGGATGTTACGCCGGATAGAGCAGAGGATCATCTCCGGAACGGTTAGTAATCACTGTATAATGTAGTGAAGTTTTTCTCCTAGAAGTATCTGCGGCCAGGCAAAGTTCTCCCAAAATGAATCCTGGCAGAACGGAAAAAGAGACGAAAACCGAAGAAGTGATCCAGGAACGAGCGGTAACTTTCCCTTCTGTTACAGAAGACAGGAAAGAAGAAGAACCTAAAGCTGTTCAAAGTCTACCGGTGCAAAGTATAGGCACTCAACGGAATATTTCTATTGTGTTCTCTCTCTTCAGATAAGCCTAATAACTCATCGTCCCAAATCATGAACTTACTGTCTAAGAAAGCTGAAACTAGTGATGACAGTGATGATGACATTGACAAACCCAGAAATACAGCAGCTAGAAAACCCAATAGTCAGATAGAGTGCGTTTATTCTTTTCGTATATGACATTCACTTGTGCTTTTTAGGTCGAGTAAACCAGCAGATACCAAAGGATCACTATCAATGTATTTAAAGAAAATAGCTGATAATGATAGTTCAAGTAGTGAAGATATTTTCGCTCCAGTGAAGAAACTAGGAAGAATGGACAGTGATTCCGACTTTTTCGGTTAGATATTATATGAATAAAGATCTAAGAAATAGTTTTTTCTTTGTGATTTACATGGGTGTGAAATCGAATGGTTAGATCATCTGATGTCTGAAAAATCGTCTTGAATCAAAGAATTGAAGGCGAGACAAAAACGAAACTGGTGACCTGCGTTACACACAGAAAAAAAAGGATCGTGAGGACCTGATTACAAGTTACCTGAGTATCTATTTATTAATATCATTCTAAAAAGGTTTTATTCTCATTCATCAACGGTAGGAATTACTTACGAAACGTGAAATAAGGTTTAATTTTAATTGTACGCACCAACAATAAAGCCCTGTCTCCGTGGTATAAACGGTTATAGATAGCGCGCTCCAATGTGAATTCCTAGCGTCCGCCAGCGCAGTTCGAAAATACTTGGAGCCATTCAAGCTCTGAATAAGACCCATATATTAAGCTGCTGAAATAATCTAGAAAAAGGTCCTCTTTGCAGATCTAATATGGGTGAAATTGATGAAACGAATGCGGTTGCTTTGGAAAAATCCCGTCGAGATAAAGACGATAAACGTGGTGAGTAGGTTTCAGGGTAACATATACTTTACTTTCTATTCAGACGATGTCAGAAGAAAAGACGACAAAGACAGAAGAGAACGAAGGGATGAGAGGAAAGAGAGTGACAAAAAATCCAAAGATAGACGATCTCATAGAGGACGATCGCGCTCCAAGTCTAGGTTCGTTCTTCTACCTCAACTTTTTTTGACATGTAGCTAATTAGTTTACAATTCATGAGGCGAGTATGCTAATGCACGACGAGCTCCACGTGAACGTATGTAATTACCGAATTTTTCATTTTTTACGCTTGTAGGCGGAAGCACGGCTGCATTCGTACCTATTTTCAAAGGTTTTGACCAACTTATTCCAGAAGTCGTTCTCCAGCTAATAAACGCTCGAAAAGAGAGAAGGAGAAGAAATCTAGAGATGAATCAGACGAGGATGGTGAAGTTAAAGAACCGGTGAAGCCAAAAATTCTTTCTGCTCGCGAATTGGAACGTCAAAGACTCATTGAAGAAGAACTTGCTGTAAGTTAAAAGCGAAGTTCGTTGTGTAGTTTGAAGGTTCACAGAAAGAGAGAGAAGAAGAAGGGGATGAGCCTGTCTGGTCTATGAAAAGAGCCCAAGAAGAGAAACCTAGCCGAGTATGTCCTTATTTAGATACCATAGACAGGTTAGATTATCAACGTTTTGTGTTAAAAGTATAGGTTCGTTTTAAGATCAGTATTGGATTTCGATTTCGAAAAACTCTGTTCAGTTTCTCTATCCCATTTGAACGTTTATGCCTGTTTAATTTGCGGAAAGTACTTCCAAGTAAGATCCATAATTTAGCTTTTTCCCATTGGAATGTCTTAATAGGGACGAGGAACAAACACTCACGCTTATACTCATTCATTAGACACTGATCATAGAGTCTTCATGAATTTGCAAACCTTAAAGTTCTTCTGTCTTCCTGATAACTATGAAGTTCAAGACCCTTCATTGGATGATATTAAGGTGTGTTATTATAGTCTGATTTCAAACAGAAAGTTTATGTTAAGTATGTCCTCCAACCGACATATACGAAGGAGCTTATCGCAAGTCTCGATAAACAGACACGTATGGCCAGAGCGTACGATGATAGTACTTACTATCCAGGAGTCGTTGGATTGAACAACATCAAAGCTAACGATTATTGTAATGTTATCTTCTCGGTATGCATTAAATTAGAAAGCTGATATAATGAGAATCTTTGGCAGGCACTTGCTCAAGTGAGCCCACTACGTAACTATTTCTTACAAAAAGAGAATTATGCCAAAATTAAGAGACCACCAGGTGATATTCTCTCTGAATTGCCGAAGCGTTTTGGCGAACTCATAAGGTTGTGCTTACTCGAATGTTAAAAATAATTCTTTTTTTTTCCAGAAAAATTTGGAATCCCAAAGCGTTCAGGAAGCATGTTTCACCTCACGAAATGCTTCAGGCAACTGTCCTCTGTTCCGAAAAGAAATTCCAGTTTACTAAACAAAGTATAACGAAACCTCACAACACCGAACTTTGTTCTTGGTTTAGGTGATGCTGCGGATTTTATGAACTTCTTATTGAATACGCTACATACAGCTTTGAATGGAAATAACAAAACAAACTCTTCAATAGTTTATAAGTGAGATTTCCCAGTCTTGGGTTAAGCCAATATCGAATTTCAGAGCTTTCCGAGGCAGGATGCGTCAATTCTCACGCAAGGTAATGCCAACCGAAGCTACGGAGGAAGAGCGTCGTCAACTACTCATCCTTCCTGAATATCAAGGTTTTCATTCTTCTGCTTCAAGGTTTTATCAATTTTCTTATCTAGAAACGGTGAAAGAGATTCCTTTCCTCTACTTGACACTGGATCTTCCACCTGCTCCTTTATACCGTGATCAACAGCTTGAAAACATCATCCCTCAAGTGCCGCTTCATGTTCTATTAGCCAAGTTTAATGGCAGTCTGGAGAGGGTAGGCTTTCAATCAGAATTTCTCACTTATCACAAAGTGTTGTGCAGGAATACAAAACATACAAGGAGAACATAATGAAAAGATTCGAGTTATTACGCCTTCCTGAATACTTGATCATCACTTACAAGCGCTTCAATAAGAACCAATGGTTCGTAGAGAAGAATCCAACTATTGTTAATTTTCCTATTAGGTTGGTTTTTAAGGTAATCATATTCCTCATTTTTTTGCTTTCACAGTAACGTTGATTTGTACGATTGCCTCGCGTCTGAAGCCCAACAATCACATAAGTACACAACTTATGATTTGGTTGCTAATATAGTTCATGAAGGAACTCCTGAAGAAGGAAGTTATCGTGTTCAAGTAGTTCATCAGGTGAGAATAGACACTGTAAAAACAGTTGATATCTGCTACTCAGGGCTCTCAAAAATGGTTCGAATTAGAAGATCTGCATGTGAAAGAAATTTTGCCCCAAATGATCGTGTTAGCTGAATCTTACATACAGGTGAGGGTTTCCTACTTTTTAAAATCTGAGCTTATACGAATTATTCAGGTATGGAGATTGGATAGGACAAAAACTAGGGAGCAACGTATGGCTGAAGGCACTGACGAGGCGCCAATGGACATAGGAAGTTAAGGATTTTCAAATTTGTTTTCGAATCTTGTTCAACTTTGTAGATAACTCCCTCGTTCGGTAATTTATTTTCTTCTCATTGTTTGATCTTGTTAATCGTTGAAAAATCATTTCAAAAATGAAACCTGTATTCGTATCTGACTCTCCTTACACGGAGGAAAAACAGAGCTCAGTTTCAGCTTATAAAGTCAGTCTACAATGTCTCTACCTCGAATCAAAATTTGTTTTCAATTCCAAAAGAAAAGTAATTTTTGATGAATCTATCGTCGATTGCCGTTGGGAAAACCCTGAGCTGGAAATATTTAACCATTATACACTCACATAGTTAAGAATTGTAGGAAACAAAAGCACTATCTCCATTGATTGAGTTGAACTATGAAAACAACGAGAGAGAGGTGTCAGAAGAAGGAAGTTAAGGATTTTCAAATTTTGTTTTCCAATCTAATTCAACTCTGTAGACTCCTTGTTCGGTAGTATTCTTCTCATTGTTTGGTCTTGTCAATCGTTCAAATATCATTTCAATAGGGAAACTCGTCTTAACCGACTGAGACTCCGAACACTGAAAAATAACCGCAGAGTTCAGATAAAGGCAGATAAGAAAGTATAAACTTTTTCACTTTCGCCAAATGTGAAGCAAATATTTCATCAAATTATATGTATAGATTAGATCTCGTTATTCGGGGGAGAGATAGTCATGCTGTGTTACTTGTTTTCCAGCTGACTCCGAAGGTTGACCTTCATATTTTATAAAATTAAGCATTTAAGTTCCCCTGGAAGCCTTGATCATCATTTTAAGATTGTTTCTTGGTTTTAAATTCTGAATAACGAGAAGCTGATCAGTGGTGATCAGCTGTCTTCTGTCTGCTCCCACTATTGTACTTTGTCCTCTTTGACTCGAGTCTTTTGTTAGTGAGTGGGTAGGATTACATCTGGGATCTTCCATCAGAGCATTATTCAAATGCCTTTCATATCATTTGTAATATATAGTGTTTTGTGTGGACTTTGAGTCAGTTTCGTTTTGTTTGATGAAAAATCATATGAACCTGTGATATTTGGCGAATATTGTGTTCCTAAACAATTTCTCGTTGAAATCAACTTGTATTGCAAAGTCAAACAGAAGAACGAGTATATCATTTCGTTCCGTTGGACTTGTCATTTTTTTTATTTTTAGACTCAACACTATCTTCTTATTGTTTTTTAACGCTGAATTTCCTTTTTCTTGTCATATTTTGGTCGAACGAACAATCCTTATCAAATCAAATTTACTTGAATGCGTAACAGCGGAAGCTCTGATTCATTTTGTTTCACAAAGTTTATCCAACATGTTGTGCTGTAATCAATTTGATTTATACATAGATTGCTCATGTAACTATCTTACTCGTGTCTTCGACTTCACCACGCACAGTGTGCGATGGTTGTTCGTTCGTTCTTATGTCGCTTCTTGCCTGTTTACCAGCTGTTTCGGACATTTTTTCAAGAAAATGAGTTGCGTGAAGACTGCGAGCGATTGCTAAAATGTGTTTTTCTTTTCTTCGGACTGTCAGAGTTCTCTTCTTTATGCGTTGGTGACGTTAAAGAATCATGTGCTCCTCACCGCTGTATGACGTCAATGGGATTTCTTCTCTTTAGGTACAACAACTTCTCTGTGTGTAATCCTCTAATCTGTTTGGATTCATTCGAAGAAATTAAAAGAGTGAAAGCGGAAAGTGAAAGAGACAAAGGTTAAAGTCGTTAAGTAAATTATCATCTTGTGGCCAGCTGTAAAAAACAGATAGTTCTGCTGTTATCATTAGTTTCGTAGTCTATCCGTATGTGCTTGTCATCATCATTTCGTTACTCGGTATTCTATGAAGTTTTTTGACTGAACGTGTAAAGATAAAAAATTCAACAACAATTGCTGACAGTTGAAAGCTCTTTTCAAAACATTCCTTAGTTATCATTCTTTGATAGACCTCATGACACGCCTCCAGTCTCTTTTTTTTCTTTCTGATGCTGAGAAAAATAGTTCTTACGATAGTTTCTCTGACCAGTGTATTGTCGTTATTGTCATATTGCATAGGCAAATAATCGTTTACCTCTTATTGACAAAGTCATTCATTTTGAGCTTCAAACATCATCGTGGTTGAGCTCTCATGAAGTTTTGTCAGCCCTCTCGCTCTCTTGTTTTATGCGTCCCATTCCTTTTTACTAATGATAATCAATACTGTTAACCTGTTAATCTCATTGACCAGAATTTTTTGAAAAAAAATGAAAATCTTCGAAGTGAAACCTGTTTTCGCTTTAATTTTGTAGAACAAGAAAAGAAAGAACACCATGTATGTGTATATGTCATCGTCATCTTTATTACAATAAATTGAACGATCACCTTGCTTTCCCTATTGGAGACGCACGTGTCTTCTGTAAAATAACATGTTTAGACAAGATTGAATAAACATGATTTTTAAAATATTCTCCCTCTTTTCTCCTCAATTCCGATCTCATTGCCCAATTCCAAAATATTATGTGACCTCTATAATATCTGACTCACACTACGTCTACGTGACTTACGTGTCATTTGTGCGGCTGCACCTTCTGCTCCGCTCATTGTAAACTGTGATGCGGACGTAAGCGGTTGAACTTTTATTTTCAAGTAAATAGCTTCGAATGCATTCAACCGATCAGTTGTTTCAACAAAGTTCATCTTTAATGGTTTGTTTTGAACTTCAATCATAGTTTCGATATAAACTAACAATTGATTTATTGGTTTGTAGTGTATGAGAGAGATAGAGCTAGAAATAATCTTTTTTCTCTCGTCAAATTCACAAAAATAACTGCGTATGACGTGAAAGAAGTGTGTTTAGTCTTCTGAAACTTTGTCCTTTTGTATATTTGACTGTTGCATGTAATTCTGTCGCAACTGATAAGTGACCATAGTCGCAATACGACAAATGCTCCGATTATTAAAAAAATCACGTAGTGATGACCAAGGTGTGTTTATTCTTCCTCATAATATGACTTGAGCTAGTAAAGCTGAAGTGGTTTGGTCATATGCTTCTTATAAATCGTTAAGATTGCCTCTTAATCCTTCCATTTCATTATTCCTGCACAGGTCCCGTTCTGATATTTTTTGATGTTTTTCTAGTTTTTGATGTATTGTCTGACAGCTAGCTATAGAGCAAGGATTTCTAAATGAACTTTATTGTTTTATATCGAAGCTGAATCATGCACTTTGAGTTCTGATGTTCAGTTTTATATCACGAACTTATACTGCACTAAAAGCTTCTTTAAACATATGATCATCTTTAACTATCACTCTCAATAGCTTTTCTTTATCACTAATGAAGAAGCTGCCTTATGAATCGCAGCTTTACATTTCGCTTTGTTTGAGCACAACCGATAGTTGAGTCTAAGATTCATGGAATAACTCTCCGCGTCGCTTGTCGCGTAACATACCCACGTGATACTTACGTGAGACTTCATGTTTATTAATTTTCTGTTGATCTTTTTTTCTTTTGTTTTCTCTTCTTTTTTATTTCTCTCTAAACACACAAGTGACAGCTGAACGGCTTTTGGCCAACGACAAGAGAAAATGATTGAGTAAATAAGTGAAACTTTGAACTTAACCATTTCTCAGGAACGAAAAAAAAGATTTCTAATTATAAAAAAAGATGTTTTCATAACAGTTACGTATTCCGACTATATCACCTGCCACTTGATAGAGAGACATCGTTTGAGCCAAAATTTAGGGCAAAACATGAGAGAGAGCTTACGTTCGCTAAAAAACAATGGGAAAACAGATACGTTTGCGAAAAGAGTAAAGGTTGCCTGGAGGGCATTCGTGCTTTCAGACATATCAGAGGATAACTGAGAGAACGGAAAATCATATGCTGAAAACGTAGAAAACAAATTGGTTGATCTCACAAGATTCTTTACCCTCTGGCACATCCATTCTTCGTCAACTGACTATCCTCTTCATTGTCTTCAAGTCCTAGAGAAAGAGAGAGGGGCGTATAGAGAGAGAGAGAGAGAGAGAGAGAGAGAAAGAAGAATAGTTTGTGTCTGTTTCAACTCACCGATCTCAACACTCGACACGAAAAGCCATGTGTTAAGAATTGAGAGATAGCCGGCTATTGGTGGGTGCGGGTCGGCTGGTTGGTCTGTTCAGCTTTGTGAGCTCCATCTCTAATTCTGTTAAACTAAGCAAACAACTTGTTATAAGTTAACCTTCCTTCATATATTTCTATTTGAAAATTCATTTCAACAATCGATAGTCACCCTTTTCCCTTCGTATAACTATAAATATGTTTATTTAATCAAATAAAACTATAATGGATCTTCGAAATTTGCTCAAATGCGTCTCTATTTTTTAAACTTCGATCAATATGTCATCCCGTCCTTCGTTCGCTGCTCTCTCTCTCCTCTCTATACGCTGCTTGAAGAGTCGGTTTTCCTCTTTTTAATGAATATAAGCATTGTTTCTAACTATTATGAAATTATAAATGTTTTCTTTCACCTTCAGTGTACTTTAACCGCTTTGTTTACTTTTGGTGATATCATTCATAATACCTGAGGCTAAAATAGATATAAGGTCTGTTTTCGAAGCTGAGCGGACACAAACACAATTCATCAGCTCTTCAACAGCCCTTTCAATGTTATTCTTATCTGTTCCGGAAGCATGTGGATATGTACGGCTCTTCCATTCAAATCACTACTATCCTTCCTGCTCTCTCTCTCTCTCAATCACGACTCCCTCATTCTCTCCGCGCCCACCCAACTCATTCAGTATATCTTTTTTTATTTTTTCAGCTTTGTCACACTCTTTCCGAATTATTAGTTTTGCCATGTTGTTCACGTTTTTTTTCGCAAAGTTTAATCTTTAAAACCTTATTATTTAATAAACTGGTAGAACAGACTGTCACAACAAGTGATTTGCCCTGCATTCTCTTACAAATAGGTCCTGAATATCTGAAGTATAGCTTTGTTGCTTTTATGGCTTTTTCGACGGCAGCTACGTTCCTTCAGTTCTTTGTTATTCCTTTTGGACCAACTGACATCGTTCTTTCACTACTTTCCTTTTTTCAGCTTTTCGTATACGGAAAACATCATACAGCCTCCACCCTCAACTCCCTTTTTTCCTCTCTCATTTCAATATTTTTCAGTTTTATTCCCCATCACTGCCCTCGTTTATGTGTGTTCGGTCTTGAAACAAAATCTTCAAATGAAATTGCAGAAGTAATTTGAATTCACAATATTGAAAATCAATTGAGGAAGCTTCATCGCTGTTTGATAATCTCATGACATCTGTTCATCAAACGAAACATATACAGATGTTCTAGCATTTTCCTTAATTTCCGAATTTGCCTTTCTCAAGGTCATCAATTTGATGTTATTGGTTGAAGCTGTGCTGACGTGACGAAAGCGAGCACGTGTTCTCAGCCAATTTTACCAACTTATCTATTTTTCGCTTTATTTACTTTCATTTATGTCCTCGAGCTTTTAGTTCAAATACTAAATTCCTTTGTTTTTCAATCCAATTTTCACTTTTCCTATTTATTTTATATTCTACTTTCAACTTTTTCTACTTCATCTCTTCTATGTACGAAGGGAGAGAAACGAACTCCTTTAGATACTTTGAAGCTCTCCATTTTGATGCTCTGTTGTTGTGTGCCACGTCATATTTCACGTGAAACATGTCACGTGGGTTCACGGAGTTTGTTATTTGAAAATATTTGTTTCGCACAGAGCGGTTGCTTTTTGTTATTAACACCTTGCTCGCATCCTCTAATTTTCTATTGAAATCATTATCTTTTCCTAATCACATGGCGATGACCATATGGTTTGAAAACAAATGAGAGTCGAAGAGAATATAAGTTAGAAAGAGAACTGATAAGGCAGCGGAAGCTACGACTCATATTCCAGACTTCAGTAGTTCTTTTCTGTTCTGCTTTCATCAAATATTAATAGTTATCTATAGTTTTTTTTTCAATTTTCGACTATACAAGTGTCAGTTTAACTTCACTCATGTTCATTTATTTTTTCGTTCGTTTCCTAACTTCCCATTGTATACAGCTCTCCAGTTTTTCTAGTAATACTAATGTTTCTTTATTCAGCAACAGTTATCAAATCCATTATTGTACATTTTGTTAGTTCCCATGTCAACAACTCCATCCAAAGCGACAGAGTCAGTCGACCATAAGAAATAGTTTTCATTGCGTACTGTATTTATAGGGATCTTTCAATTTTCAACCCATCATGTTCTTATGTCCCAGACGATCAGATATGTCCAGATCTACTGGATGGAATCTTCGCGAATGTTGCTAGAATTGCTCCCATCAAGAAAGCTCTAGAACTGAAAGTACGGAGGCCTATTTTTCATTCCTATGATTTATGAATTTGGATTTACAGAAAATAAATGCTCAAGCTGAGCGTACCATTAGTCGTGCTTTAGCACGCAATAATCATTTGAGAATCGACATCCATGAACCTGCCCAATATCGGATGATTGGTCTGAATCGTGAAAAAATAAAACATCCAGACCCTATTATTTATATTCAAGTAATATTTTTAAAATAATGATGAATAAATGATGATTTTTAGGGCTCGCATGTGCCAGCAGCTGAAGCGGAGGCTATTCTCTCACTTATTCTGAAGGACGTGACTATATTGAAACGTTTGTCGATCACAGTTGAGGATCCTGATCTGACTAATCTGAATCTTTTGTTGGATCACGTCATCAAATGCGGTAATAATTTTGTTCATAAAAGCGTCTGAATAATTGAACCTTTTTTGCAGAACGAGTGAAGCTGGAAGTTTTGCAAGTTCACCGTCGCAAAGGAGGGCAGTCAATTCCCAAGATTGCTCAGCTCATCAAAGCAAATGCAGAAACACTAAAAGTGATTGGAAGAATCGGGCTGCAGGAAGCAGCTGAAGGTTGTGTAGAAGAGGTGAGATAGAAAATAAAACACTTCCTCATTCTCACATCTATTGAGTTTATGGGCGCGTGTTGGCCGACTATTTTATTCAATATGAACTTTCAGATGAAGTTAGACAGATTATCGCTAATGACTTTTGATTTGGGTTTGGATGCCTCGTCTAACCGTATATTCGATCATCTGGCAACTATCATTCGTTCAAAAGTTTCCTTCAAACATCTCTCTTATACTTCATTCGTTGGATTCGATCCTACAGATGAGCTCATTCAGGTGAGGAACATATGGAGTACGCTTCAATTAAAATTTTGTTCTTTTATAGAACTTTTTGGATGCTTGTGGCGTTCATAGTCTTCGTTTGACGATGATGAAAGGACCCTACATACCTCCACAACCAGAGTACATGGTTGGAAAAGTTCGTCGTGTCCAACATATAGAAATGGGTGAGGTTGTGGACAAACCGAACATCTTCAACTCGCTCATAACTTATGAAAAAATTTTCCTGAAAGTTTTTCCTAATGTTGATGATATTCATTACTTCCAACAATGGTAATGTAGAAGAAAAAGTTTCGTAAATTACTCGACCTGGGTCATTCGACGTTAAAACTGTTTGGTCATTAACATGACTCTCTCTCTCTCTCTCAGAACTTTTCCTTTAAAATTTAATTTTTCTTCGAAGAAAAGATGATTTAGACTTGCTTTACTTTGACCCGAAGGGTATTTACGTGTACATGTAATATATTGTAAATAATTTATAAATAGCTGTATATAGAAGATATGTACATATCAAACGACTTGTTGAATTAGTTTTGTACGGTTAGTTCATCTTCCTAATAATCAATTTTTTTAAATAGTAAAATGCTCTTTCATTGTTGACTTGTGAGGATAATAAATGATGATGAAGATTTGAGTATATTGAATACACATGTAGGATGCATTTCACGTGATAACCGCTAAAGAACCGAGCATGGAAATGATATCGGCTACAAACAATAAACTTCACGAAAATTCAAAGTTTTTGATGTTTGACCTTATTTGTTTGTCGAAAATATGATCTACCAAATCAGTATATAAGAGCCAGCAATCCGAGGAGCAACCGGCATACACTCCTTGATTGACTTGATTAATCTGCATGAATAAGGTACTATTATAGTTGTTGGATATTTAAGGATGATGGCTTGGAGAACCTTATACTTATTAACCCTTGTAGCCTTGGCTATTGCTAACTATGAACACAAACCATCTCGTCTTCATTTTCAACAGGAGAACAAGGAACTCACCAACACATCGCCAAAGGATTCCTCCAAGTTTGTTGTTAATTTCAGTAAAACAGTGATCATGTTTTCATTAGATATCAGTTAAACGCTGATGATGCCGAGCGTTACTGGCGTAAGAAGCTTTCCGAAGATAGACAACGTAAACACGGACGCCATGCTTCTGGTTCACCAACTACCGAACAGCCAGAAGTTGGATCTGATGGCAGCGTCTACTCTGTTCCACTTCTCTCTGAACCCGTAAAACCAAGTGAGTCGGAAAAAACTGTGAAACAGTCTTCAAACTTCTTTCTTAGCTACGGAAGTCCCAGTTGTTACCGAGGTTTCTGAAAAATCCACTTCCGAAGTTTCCAACGCTTATTCCGTTCCTGAGGTAACCACCGAAGCTCCAGTTGTTGAGGAACCCGCTGCTGATGTTACTGATGCTCCGGAGCCAACCACTTCCGAAGTTTCCAACGCTTATTCCGTTCCTGAGGTAACCACCGAAGCTCCAGTTGTTGAGGAACCCGCCGCTGATGTCACCGATGCTCCTGAACCAACCACTTCCGAAGCTTCCGACGCTTATTCCGTTGCTGAGGTAACCACTGAAGCTGCTGTTGTTACCGAAGCTCCTCAACCATCCACATCCGAAGCTTCCAACGCTTATGCTGTTCCTGAGGTTACTATTGTAACTCCAGCTGCTGATGCCACTGAAACACCAATTTCCACAACCGCGGAGAGCTTGACTTCGACTTCTAGGTAAGCTTCTGGTTCTCAATTTTCTAATCAATATTTCAGATACATCGTGAACGAAGAAGCAGCAAGAAAGTACTGGGAGAAGAGAATTGCTGCTATGAAGACTACTACATTGGCTCCAGTTGTTAATCAACCAGCTGCTGATGTCACAGAAGCTACCAATTTTTATGCTGTTCCTGAGGCTACTACCGAAGCTCCAGTCGTTACTGAAGCTCCTGAGTTAACCACATCCGAAGCTTCCAACGCTTATTCCGTTCCCGAGGTAAACACCGAGGCTCCAGTTGTTGAGGAACCAGCTGCTGATGTCACCAATGCTCCAGAGTTGACCACTTCCGAAGCTTCTAACGCGTACTCCGTTCCTGAGGTAACCACTGTAGCTCCAGTTGTTGAGGAACCAGCTGCTGATGTCACTGAAGCTACCAACCTTTATGCTGTTCCTGAGGCTACTACCGAAGCAACAGTTGTCACCGATGCTCCTGAGCCAACCACTTCCGGAGTTTCCAACACATACTCTGTTCCTGAGGTAACCACTGAAGGTCCAGTTGTTACCGAAGCTCCAGTTGTTACTGAAGCTCCAGAGTTAAGCACTTCCGGAGTTTCCGACGCTTATTCCGTTCCTGAGGTAGCCACTGAAGCTCCAGTTGTTACCGAAGCTCCAGTTGTTACCGAAGCTCCAGTTGTTACCGAAGCTCCAGTTGTTACCGAAGCTCCAGTTGTTACCGAAGCTCCAGTTGTTACCGAAGCTCCAGTTGTTACCGAAGCTCCAGTTGTTACTGAAGCTCCAGAGCCAACCACTTCCGAAGTTTCCAACGCTTATTCCGTTCCTGAGGTAACCACCGAAGCTCCAGTTGTTGAGGAACCCGCTGCTGATGTTACTGATGCTCCGGAGCCAACCACTTCCGAAGTTTCCAACGCATACTCCGTTCCTGAGGTAGCCACTGAAGTTCCAGTTGTTGAGGAACCCGCTGCTGACGTTACTGATGCTCCGGAGCCAACCACTTCCGAAGTTTCCAACGCTTATTCCGTTCCTGAGGTAACCACCGAAGCTCCAGTTGTTGAGGAACCCGCTGCTGATGTTACTGATGCTCCGGAGCCAACCACTTCCGAAGTTTCCAACGCTTATTCCGTTCCTGAGGTAGCCACTGAAGTTCCAGTTGTTGAGGAACCCGCTGCTGATGTTACTGATGCTCCGGAGCCAACCACTTCCGAAGTTTCCAACGCTTATTCCGTTCCTGAGGTAGCCACTGAAGTTCCAGTTGTTGAGGAACCCGCTGCTGACGTTACTGATGCTCCGGAGCCAACCACTTCCGAAGTTTCCAACGCATACTCCGTTCCTGAGGTAGCCACTGAAGCTCCAGTTGTTGAGGAACCCGCCGCTGATGTCACCGATGCTCCTGAACCAACCACTTCCGAAGCTTCCGACGCTTATTCCGTTGCTGAGGTAACCACTGAAGCTGCTGTTGTTACCGAAGCTCCTCAACCATCCACACCCGAAGCTTCCAACGCTTATGCTGTTCCTGAGGTTACTATTGTAACTCCAGCTGCTGATGCCACTGAAACACCAATTTCCACAACCGCGGAGAGCTTGACTTCGACTTCTAGGTAAGCTTCTGGTTCTCAATTTTCTAATCAATATTTCAGATACATCGTGAACGAAGAAGCAGCAAGAAAGTACTGGGAGAAGAGAATTGCTGCTATGAAGACTACTACATTGGCCCCAATCGTTGATCAACCAGCTGCTGATGTCACTGAAGCTACCAATCTTTATGCTGTTCCTGAGGCTACTACCGAAGCTCCAGTCGTTACCGAAGCTCCTGAACCATCCACATCTGAAGTTTCCAACGCATACTCCGTTCCTGAGGTAGCCACTGAAGCTCCAGTTGTTGAGGAACCAGCTGCTGATGTCACTGAAGCTACCAACCTTTATGCTGTTCCTGAGGCTACTACCGAAGCTCCAGTCGTTACCGAAGCTCCTGAACCATCCACATCTGAAGCTTCTAACGCGTACTCCGTTCCTGAGGTAACCACTGAAGCTCCAGTTGTTGAGGAATCCGCTGCTGATGTCACCAATGCTCCTGAGTTGACCACTTCCGAAGCTTCCAACGCTTATTCCGTTCCCGAGGTAAACACCGAGGCTCCAGTTGTTGAGGAACCCGCTGCTGATGTTACTGATGCTCCGGAGCCAACCACTTCCGAAGATTCCAACGCTTACTCCGTTCCCGAGGTAACAACCGAGGCTCCAGTTGTTGAGGAACCTGCTGCTGACGTTGCACAAACATCTGAGCTATTCACCTCCGAAGCTAGCAACGTTTACTCCGTTCCTGAGATGAGAAAATAATAACTGGTGCAGTCGATATTATACTAACTTCTTCAGACGCCGTCTTCAACTCAATTAAGAATTTTTAACAATTGATCTGTACATTTTTCATTTCACACTTTACATTTTTACTTTTTTTTTCACTATTAAAATAAAATGATTAATTTTTAATACCGTTCTCATTATTATTTATCAAGAAGCTGTTTTTTCGACTTCTACTTAGGTAGTCCCCAAAACGCTTTAATCTCGTGTTTATTTGATCGAGTTGATGGTTCAGATCAACAATACCGCGTTTGTCACGGATCTGAATACAGGAAAAGTTTTAAAATTTTCAAATTCCAACTGTCGATGCTGAAAAAATGAGTATCATGCGTGCTCAACGGAGTGAAAGAAAGAGGCGTTTTAGTCTTAACGCGCGTGATGAGGTCGTTCACTCATTTTCCATTTTCTGACTCGCTTGATGCGGTCGTTCATTCATTTTACATCTTCTGGCGCGCTTGCTGCGGTCGTTCACTCATTTTCTTTTTTCTGGCGCGCTTGCTGCGGTCGTTCACTCATTTTCCATTTTCTGACTCGCTTGATGCGGTCGTTCATCCATTTTGCATCTTCTGGCGCACGTGATTCGGTCGTTCATTCATTTTACATCTTCTGGCGCGCTTGCTGCGGTCGTTCACTCATTTCCCATTTTCTGACTCGCTTGATGCGGTCGTTTATTCATTTTGCATCTTCTGGCGCGCGTGATTCGGTCGTTCATTCATTTTACATCTTCTGACGCGGGTTGAGTTTGTTGAAAAGGTGATACAAGCTCATGATCGCTTATTGGGAAAAGATGTCAGTGTTAAGTGATACATGTATATGAGAGCGACACGTACATAATGAAAAAGATTATCTCGAAAATGTGTATATCTCATTACAAACTGGAAAGATTAGACAAACTTCATCGATAATATTCACTGCTAATAACACATTAGTTTAAGAACAATTGAATAGGAATTAACTGATATATGTCATTCAAGCAAACATTTTTTTGTTGAGTTCATGTTTCTCAATAACTTCTTGAAACGTTGGGACAAATTTCTTGTCGAAAACATCATCAATCTGAGAGAAATCAGCTCATAACATGCCTAATGTATCCAAACTTACTTCATCAGATGCAGAGGGGTTTGCTTTCTTTAAAAAATAATATACTGGACTGATTGATCCGCAAATCAAGAGAACCGAAATGGGAAAAACACGCTGATAGCTTTCTTCCAGCTGAAACATCGACCAACAAATAGGAAAGTACTGACAGTTACAGAACATACTTGCTCTATTGTGAAAGGGCTCTGTCCACCCATTTCAGCAGAGAGATATCCATGAAAATCTTCAATTAGCCTTTTGGTATTTGTCCGCCTGACATCAGCATTGAGACTGCATATCAAAAACATCACAATGTCATACATAGGGTTTGTCAAGCAAGCTAACTGAAAAAAAAATTGAGTACTCGCTGAGTCTGCTTTACAAACTTGATAGTCAAGAACGGATCTGAGCGACAGATTTCCATCTTTATTTCGTTTCCACAACACATTCGCACTCCACAAATCGAAATGATTGTACACGCGCTTCATATCTGCAATTATTTCCACTAAACTGTTTAGTAAATAGGTAATCTTACTCAATTTCTCTGGCAAATCATCAAACTCTTGTAGGCTTTCCTCTGTACATAACTCCTCAACAATTTCTCGTAGCTTTCCCAGCATGTGGGGAACTAGTGGGTGATCAATACTTGCAAGACCTTCCACTGATTGGCTACAAGTCTAGAGAAGAAAATTTTATGTATGGGAGAAAAGTGCAGTGTTCTTACTTTACGGCTAACTGTGCGTCCAAAGACTTTTGTAAGGAAGTGAGTCTCAAAAATAGGCTCGAACTCGGAAGAATGTTTCAAACTGACAGCCTGCCATTTTGCAACGACTTTAAGAACCTGTTGTATATCGCTCAGAATTGAAATGAAAAAAAAAAACAACTTCACGGCAGTTTTCAATAGAGATGTTGTCAAAGAGGTTGATGGCTTCAATGTTATCTATATATTCCATGATGAGAAAACCTTTTGTCGTGTTAGTTTCATCAAGGCATCTGTATCCATACATCTGTAATATTATCCTAAAACCCTCAAAGTAATTTTCTTTTCTACTTTCTCGATCGCGAAGCTTTCATCTCCATACTTGTTGAACAATTCATACGAGTTGGACTCAGCTTTTAGTAACTATAAAAGTTTTATCTTATTAACACTAGAAGAAAGCCTTACATATGCACTTTCACGATCAAGGAAAGCTCGTATCTCATCTTCACCATCTTGCTCATTCTGTGTAAACTGTTTAGTGATCTAGGAAAGTGCAATAAGTACATGAATACGGTGTAATGGTTACCTTGACTACAAACTTGTTAGGAAGATCTGGAGAAGCGTTTTGCCAATCAGGGTGAATTAAACAAACCCGTGAAAAGAATCCCTTAATCATAACAATTATAAAGGAATAAAATGGAAAATTTACGATTCCCTCTCCTATAGCTTTCACTTGTTTGTTTGGACCAAAAGTGGCAGAAGTTTTGATAGAATTCCGAGCTTCCGTTTCTATATCATCCCACAGAACATGAGTTCCCAAAATGCCTTGTCCAGAATTGGTAGAAGAAGGAGTAGAAGAAGGAGACGACATGTTAAGAATTCTTGTAAATCACTTAAGAAGAACCACTAAGTGAAATCTTTGCACTATATATACATCGTAAGACGACGTGTACATAACTCAAAAATCGATATGACTGCAAAGTGCGTTCGTGCCCCTACACGAAAATGCTCTCAGTTTTCAGCATATATTACTGATATCTTGATAAAGAAAATGGATTTATCATTTATACTTCTGGATTCAAAACTTCATCTTTTCGTTTTGATAGGAGGAAGAATGATAGCTTCACTCATATCTACTTAAACATCGAGTCTAATCTTCTCATTTCAATGCAAGTTGTTTTTCTATATTAATGACTTCATCTGTATATTCGTATTTTTGTTCTTCGTACAAGCCTTTTCATTCAGTGAAACGAATGTAAACATATAGCTGAGTATATGGCGATTATAAATTGTATTTGGGCTGCTATGCTCTCAGGATTACGAACAGTTGGAGTCTGTTGTAGTGATTGCCGATAAGCCTAAAAACGTTCTTGTAAGTCAATATCCAACCTAAGCTAACTTCATATGCAGATGAGCTCTTGAATGCCGTTGCGGATGCCAGGGCTGTATTTGCATTTGCATTGCAGAATTCAGAGTTGCATACGTATAATTCCAACTTCCAGCCTTTTATCAACCCAACCTGTATAAGAAACTATAAAAACACTGTAGTAGTTGTACAAACTTCAAGCTTGAATGGCCCTTCTTCATATAGGCTAATACAACCGTAAAGACTTTGTATAGCTTCATTAGTGAATATGCAATAATGCCCAGTGCAGAATTCATCTGCAGAAGAGAAAACAAGATTATTGAAGTTGGGAGACACTCACTCTTATCCAAATCGCCACTAAGATAGCATTTAACTTTACCTTGTTCTATCGTGTAAGGTATTTTCTTATTACAGAAATTCTGCAGAATTTAAGTTTTGCATGGCTTGATTGACTTACCCATCCACAGAGGCATACTATTTCATAAGAATAACTGTTTGTAGAAACGTTATAGCAAGAGTTTGGATATGGTAATCGCAAGAGATTGGACTCATTGTCTTCGAGAGGAATCTGAAGAAATAAGATCTTTTGAATCATTACTCATTTCTGCCTACTGGAAATATCCCTCTTATGTAAATGCGTTGTTCAACAGTCTCGTCCTAAAGAAAGATTCATCAATCGACTTCCACTGAGCCTCTCACATATGATTTGATCAGTTTGTAAAAACAGTATTCCATTGCAGTCTGATCCATGACACCTACGTTAATTCCGCCCAATTCACACGATAACAATACCTTCGCATCTGGCATTTTTTTATCTGGTAAATCCACGGTGTTGCAATAATCTGTTCTACAAAAATGATAAGAGTAGTAACTCATAACGGTTAGGTTCTTTTCTAACCGACACAAGCACATAATCGCTCCATCAATCCTCTCTATACAAGTGTCAGGTTTATCATACGTGTGAAGACCTCTATAACAGAACTATAAAGATTATAAGTAAGATGTGAGAAGTAAACGGGAAGACCTGATAATCATTTAAACTCGTGATAGACATCCGAGTATATACACAGACATCTCCTTCACATGTATTCGAACTAAGGGCTTCCGGAATATAATACGAGTTCGTTTGCTTATAATGACAACGAACAGCGTTGCAGTACGATAAATACCAGAAAATAAGGAAATGCTTGAAAGTTTCTTTCATTTGGATAGCAACATCAACAGAAGACTTTTCAGTTGACGCTGTCTTTTCGTTGTTTCCATGACATTTCTTTTAATTTTAATAAACAATTAATCATTTACATATAATATATATCAATGTGAGCTTGAAAGTAGCATAACTAAGTATAATCGAGGTGAACTAGCTAGAACATGAAGTAGGATGTAGGAGTACGTGTATATCCTTCTTTCACTCATATCTGACTTGTGTAATCGGCTGAGCTGCAGTGTGAAAACAAGAGTCTGACTGAAATACAATATTGGTTGAAAAGAAGGGAGAGGCATTTAAAAAATAGTTCTGCTAACCTTTGAGAAGAAGGAGAAGAAAAAACAAGATTAATATGTTGTTTTCGTTCATTCTGACAGTTTTGACATTGAAATCCCTCAATTAATCGGCTTCGTCTACTTTCTCACTATCGTCCAATATTTTTTTTATTTCTTCAGTGGTTTGTTAATTATTTTTTTTATTAAGAAAAACGGATTAGGGCTTGCGTCTCAGACCCGCTGTTCAATTTTTCTTTTTAAACTTTACACCTTCGATTTGACTAGCTATCATTGAGCTTTCGTTTCATTTCCACCTTTCAATTGCTCATTTGCAAAGTAATTTCGAGTTAAGCAAAGCAATTGCTGTGCTGAATGCAAAAAGTAATCGTTTTTCTTAACTACTTAATAAGAGATGATGCTATCTATGATGGATGAACATGTGTTCAGACGACATCACTCAGCACTCATAAACTTCGCTTTAACTCATAATTTTATTGTTCTTAATGATGGTAATTCTATCTGCTTGTCCTTATCTTCTGATACGACACAAGATCACTTCCGAAGATTTGTAATTCAAAGCTTCCACTTCGTTACCGCCAACCCATCATTTCTTGCTCTCTTAATATCCACCTCCTCTACTTCTAATATCTCTCAAGATATTTCTTTTTGAACTTCTTAATAGCTTTTCTCTTACATCATTTATAAAACCTAAGCTGACGAAGCTTGACAACAGCTTTCTGAGTTCTAATATTTCTAGTTAAGAGAAAACTTTAATGAATATCCGAATATTCTTTATTAACACAAAATGCTCGGAACTAACAGAAGTTTGAAACATAATGAGTAAGTTTATTGTTATCTTGAGCATCTTCTCATTTACAAGTTTTTTTTTGAAAAATAAGCGACTTGACACCACCTTTTTTTCTTTCAGCATGTTCTGGAACTTGGTCGTAGTTCACTATGAGAAGTATAGTTTACAGCATATAGTACTCTTCATTCTTTTGTTATTATATTCCTATTTTGGAGCTGTGATCTTCTGTGCTCTAGAGAGCCCTCATGAAATCCAATCAATCCAGGAAGACAATCGTTTCAAATTTCAGCAAAGTGTTGCTGCCAAAAAAATTCTCGTGGAAAGAATTCATGTAGTCCACAAGATATCAAGAACATCCTGAGTTACACCATTTTAGAATTTATACGTTGCCAACAATAACTTGAGTGATTATTCTGAAACAAAACTACGAATAGCCATTGAACAATATGATCGTGCCATGAACACGAAGCCAGTACTGAATGAAGAGAAGAAGTGGACAATCTGGGGAGGCTTATACTATGCTGGAACTATTTATACGACTATAGGTACGTTTGTTTCTAATTATATCAGTTTTGTGTAAACGTTTCAGGTTACGGAGATATATCAGCTCAAACTGTGGGTGGCAGAATATTTACTGTGTTTTATGCCATATTGGGTATTCCTCTCGTTATAACCATACTCAATGATTGGGGAACCTTAATGTTTCAACTTGTTAACAGTACGTGAAAGGAACTTCTGATTTCATACATTCTTGTTCAGTATTCTGGAAGAACTATCTCCTAGCACTTGTGAAATGGATAAGAGTCCGCATGGTGATGCGTAAACGGAAAATGTCTCAAGAAGAGGTGATTTACCTACTGCAAGCGTACGCCGCCAAATTAGAATATGTCATTCCACGTGACCAGCGGGAATGATTAACGCTAAACTCATTTTCATGAAAAAAAACTTAGTGAACGGTTGAAAACATTCTATTTACTGGAGTTGGATAGAGGATGTTTGATCTTTTTTCTATTTGATGATAATTTTTGAGAGAAAAAAATGAAATTAACATCAGAAAAAGCTGTGTTACACATGATTTTTAAGATGTGAAGTGGAAATTAGAGTGACAGATGATTGATTGTTTGCCAACAATGATTCATATTAATTAGTCAACTGTTTTAATTTTTATTTTCTGTTTCAGAGTCTATGCTTTGTAGAGCAGAATGAAGAGAAGAAGTCAGCTTCAGCAAATCCCGAAGAAGCGGAGCCTATGCCATTTTCTATTGTTTTCTTTCTATTGTTTTTCTGGATTGGATTGTGTTCGTTAGTTTTTGCTTATTTCGAAAACTGGACTTTCGGAAATGCTGTTTATTTCTTTCTGATATCACTGACCACCGTAGGTTAGTTCAATGTTTGCAGTTCGAGATGTATTGATACTCTCTCATTTAGGCTTCGGAGATATAACACCTTCACATAAAGTCGCTGTTGTCAACTTTATGTTAATACTGATGGGACTATCTATTGTATCCATGTTCATCAATGTTGTTCAGATGCAACTTGAAGTACTGTTCATGAAGGTTGTCAAGTCCATTGAACAGGATTTCAAAAATAATTTGAGCATAAGTGGTTTGTAGGCATACACTATGTTTTTCAATTACATAAGCATCATTTTAGCTGAAGATTCAAAGAAAATAGCTACATCTACGGAAGAGGGAGATGTCGATCGACAACCTTCAAGAACCACAGCATCAGGTTTGTATTGTTTGGTTTTTATTCTTTGAACATAAACAAACGTTATATCGCATCACCACACGAATGAGATTATCCACGTATAGATCAGATAGAATGCGTGTAAATTAATTTGCAGATGGTGATGCTGTCAAACAATTCAGTCAGAATATGGGAGGAACGGAAAAGCTTCTGATGCGGTTCATGCCCAAACAACAGTGCGTTTTCGTTCTCTTAATGCGAACGTTTTATATTTTATCGTTATAGAAGACAAATGCTGAATGACAAGTTCGAAGAACGAGCTCGTATGAGGAATAAGTGGACACAAACAGAAACACAAATTCGGGTAAATGGCTGACAAAATTTTTTTTCTCAAAATGGAATATGTTGAAGGTTGCATCCGTCCAAACAACAGATCGTCATGAAGATTTATTGAATTATGAAGAAGAAGAAGAAGAACTTCAGCCTCATCAACGGTCGAGAATCAATGCTAAACGGTTATATATATACAATACGGGTGAATAATTGTGTTTTTCATATAAATTATGATTTGATTTTCGTTTTTCTTGGTTTCTTTTTTCTTTTTCGTCTTTTCAACGCCTCCACACAACAGATCGCAAACTATAAAGTAGAACAAAATGCTGGCCATCTTCTTGCTGAGTGAGAAATCTATTTGGCTTTTCCATGCAGAACCCATAAATCAAATAAGAACGATAGCTTGGATGACCTTACATCGTCAGTTATAATGTTTTCAAAATGTTTTTTACTTGTTGTCTTCGTTCGTATAGCCTATTCGTTTCTTGCCATCAACCATGATTAGATGACGAAGATTTCTTCTGATTTTAACTTTTGTCCTAATCAAAACCTGGTAAATCAACAGCAGATAACTGGCTTTGTCATTCCCTTTATCGTCAACTATTGCATCTAACCGTGGATGACTTCGGTTGTGCGTACGACGCCATCATATTGTCATCTTCTTCATCGCAGTCGTCCGTTGTCCTCTCCGTAGTCAGACAGTTGTTCCGACAACACTGTACAATCAACCATGCTGTTATCCACTAATTCGATGATCTGTGATTGTCGCTGAAGAGAAAAACACATAGGAGAGACATCTGAACATGTAAAACTTGAAGAATTTTGCCACAAATGGCATTTCGCATCCTGTTAAACGAAAAAAAAATTTGGAATCAAAATCATTGGAACTCCATCTTCAGTGCTTTTTTCTTTTCACCAATTTTTTTCTTATTTTCGATCATGATGTTCAAGTACACAACAGTACACAATGGGAAGTCATTCGTATCCCTACCAATGAAGGGAAGGACGATATTGTTTGGCATGGATTTAATGCTCGAATGCACAGATATGACAACGCATTCCAAGTTTCATGGTCATTTTCGATTTTTTTCCATATTTGTTGTCTTCTCTTCTACTACGGATAATATGAATAATCAATGCTTTGACGTCATTGAACGTTTCATGATTTTTGTCAACTTTTTTACTTTAAGAGCATTGAGAGGTAGAATAGAAGAGGGAACAAGAGAGAAGCAGAAGAAGAGTAGGTACCGTTTACCTCCCAATACCAATTTTTATATTCTCTCTTTCTCTCCATCTCTCTCACTAATGCCTAACACTCTCATTCATTTTCTATTGGAGAATTGTTTAGGAGAGAGAGAGAGAGCGAAAGAGAGAGAGAAAGATCGTATGAATGAGTAGGAGAGAGTTGAAAACTATGCGAGAAACCTCGTCTTATGAACACATTCAACTCATTTTTCATTTTCTGTTGAAAATTTATAAAATTCCATATGCTTCTTAGTCCTTTTCCATCTGGATGTCAATGTTTTCATCAGCAAATAAACTTTTAAACAAACATCTTCGTGGAGAAGAAGAACGTTTCGCCTTCCGCCTTGTTTTAAAATTATAAGATTTGTGTATGAACCTCCATATACAGTAAGCCGATAGAACTATTAGGTTGTGATCATCATCAGATCTTTGACGTTACTTTCCTTCATCTTCACATCTCTCGTTGTCTCTTTCTTTTCATAATTTATTATCTTTAAGGTTATTGTTTGAAAAAAAACTTGAATGAAACTTATTGCAACTTTACCATCAAAGATTCATTATCATTGTCAAAATTTTATTTTTTTCAAATTATTTGAAAGCTTTTATGGTATTCAGAAAAACATTACGTTTTAAGAATGGAAGGTCACTGTCAAATTGATTACTTCCATTACCATTTTGACCTTCTCTTGCATATGCCTTCATTCCACCTCCCAGCCTACCTAGGTCTCCTCCCTTTTTTTGTCAACAACTTTGCTTCTTCAGGCTTCGAACAGCATCATCAGAAACTTGAGAGAGAATGAGAAAGAGAGAGAAAGACATTTTTCAAGAGAGGAGAGGGTTTGTGGAGGAAGCCAGTAACATCATTAGAAATAAAGAAATGATCGAAAAATCATTTCTTTCAGTCGGTACCGCAATCTGGTCTTCGTCTTCTATTTCCTTAAACGGAAATCAAATGAAAAAGGAAAAAAAACTTTTTTTAGTCCATGTAAAGTAAAGAGATGACTTATTCAAATTATAATTACATTCGAAAACGTAACTTTTGTGTTAAAAACTGTAAAGTGTAAGAAAGCGGATAATGAATTCTGGATGAGAAGAGAGGGGCTGGTCATTCGAAGGCTGACACACAGAGAGATAAAGATGAGAGGATGGTAGTGGATGTCTAAGAGAGAGAGAGAAAAGGGATTTCCATATTATATTTCTTACATTTTCAACTGAAAATTTCATTTTTAATCTCTTCAACTCTTCTTCTAATGTTACTTCATTAATAACGTATCTTTTGGCATCAAACAGATAAACGTTCTTCTAAGTATTCTTCCTCGTCATTCTATCATCTTCGATCTCTCCAGCCTGCCGATCATTAACTTCTTTTATCTTTCACATCATTTTTTCATTCTTTTTTTTTCGGAAATCTTCTCAACACACTATCACTTCCATAATAAATCAGTTTGAAACCGATTATTTTTGTTCGTTTTTGTGGTGTCGAAAGACATTTTTTCGAAGAAGATAAGCTTCATCACTGTACTTATTACGTCAAAAACTAGCGTGTGACGTCTGTTTATGGATCTTTTAAAATACATTTGTACGCATGTTTCGATTCGAATACTGTTCAAACTCTATCTCTAACAACACACAACATCTCTTGAGCCTAGTTTTACTCATTCGAAACTTCCTTCTTTTCTTTCTTTCTCACTAATACTTCATTCAAGCAACCAGAACCAACAACCTAATTGCCCACTTGCCTTATCTAGACGTTTTCTAGCACTTTAACATATTTTCTATTTGACTCTTCTCAACCTCTTGCCTCCGTTTCTGTCTTTCTCCGTTTTTTTCTCAACGGTCACCCTCTTATTTCCCAATCACCAAAACTCATTATTAATCTTTTTTCTCTCTCTTCAAACGTTATTTTCTCATTCTGTCATTTGAATAGTTCACGTCAGTCTCACGTGACTGTGAAATCATTTTGATTTGATCGGCAGAAGTGAACGGTTGCGAGCTCAATAGCTCTCTCTCCATCTGTCTTCTTCCTTCATCTTTCTCATTTACATTTCTCCTTCTTCATGTTCTAGTCAGTTTTTTTTGTTCATTTTTTTAAAGAAAAACAATACTGATACACAAGTTTTTATCATTAAAAGTTCATTGGGGTCGGAAAAGTATTCTGGAGAGAAGATAGTCTGCAATTCGATTCGATTGTATTCTTTTCTTTCTTATGACATCAAATTTGTGTAATCGGGATAACAATTAGGAGAAAAGAAATGATAAACTCCCTTCTTGAGAGTTCATTTCAATAAAAACTTGTAAAAAAAAAAGAAAAAAAAAGAAGTTAAAAGCTTGTGTTTCAACTTGCGCACTTTGTTCAAACTTCACTGTTAATCCAATTAGCATAAATGAATTAAAGGCGTTTAGGACATTTCAACATTGATCATTTGTAATGAAATGTCAATTGAAATGTTGATATTTGATAGAACATAGAGGAGAGATTATTTCGTTGAATTTTAAGCTTTTGCCCGCATAAGATTATAAGATACAACACCTGTCTTCCACTCCTTTTTAGGCTTCTTGTTCTAATTAGTTCCATTTGGTCATATTTCCTAATTTGCTATTACGATATTTTCTTCTGTTTCTAATCGTTGTCTTTGTCTATGGAATTATTCTATTCATAGTTTATGTCTTATTAGATGAGAGAGTTTCATCAGTCTATACGTTTCTGTTTCGGTATATCTGTATCATTCAAATTGAAATTGAAAGTTACCTCTTTCGTATAAACCTTTCTCCTCTTCTCTTTGTTCCACTCCTTGTCCGTCACGTCGTTTGTGAGCCAACTTTACTCTAATTCCAAATAGAAATTGTTCAGCAATTCTACTGGAGAAACTATCCTTACATTTGAAGTATCTGAGCACTCGCTTCGAGCTAGTCTTTGGTTTATCTATGAAACGAATCTCTTCCCACTTTGTCAAGCTTATTTCCATCTTTGAAACTTTTTTCCCTTATTTTTCTGTGTTTTCATTTCCTTCATCTGACAAACATTGAAACTCATGGGGGCCAAGGATGTTATGAAGCATCATTCTCTATAAAAAGGAGAGAAAGGAAGGGAATACAGAACTCAGTTGGAATCTCAAACGCTCATTCATGCCTCAGGTCTCATTGTGCTTTTGCCAAATGTTGGCCTGAACCGAGCCTCATTTCAATTCTCTCCAAGAAATTTCCATTTCCAACTCTTTCACTAGTTCTCTCTTTCCTTCTCCTCGTCTTCTCCTTTTTTCTCCCATTTTAAAAACTCATTCCCTTTATACATTATGGCTCATTCTCTCCACTATCCGTTTTTTTCTCAGCTTGGCGTTTGCATCCTATAATGTCAGTCTCTCTTGCCTTCTGCTTTTTTTCAGCCTTCCCTTCGAAGTAACCCTTCGTCGTTGTCAAGATAAAAATACGTTTTGGTTATAAAAAGCATATTATATAACTATATGAGCATAATATATGTGAGAGAAGCCATTTTATGGAGTCTTTCTTATTCTATTCAAAAAATATCTCTGATAATCTCTTTTCTCCATCTATGTGATTCACTTGGTCTTGTTATTACGTATTAGGTTCTCGGAAACTACTTCGTCATTCTCATCCATATTCAAATGATATTTCCAGGTCATCAGTTAGGTGTTCATTTGAAATGCTCCAAATATAAAACGTCATGTGGACAAAGACTATTTTTTGCACCTTCATCTTGTTTCTGTTGATACAAGCTCAAGAAATCGAGGTTGCTGATTCTGAGGATGGCACGTGCAGCGCTTCAAAGCCATGTGCTCCAGGGGTAATTCTACCTGTTTGGCAGCCGTCCGTAAGACAATTTAATTTGTTAATAATTCTTTTTACGAGTTCTTTAGACCAATTTGTCAGAATGTAAAATAGTTTTCCGAGCAATTATATACTTAATTGCCCTTGTTTATATGTTTTTCGGAGTTTCAATTGTGGCCGATCGGTATCTTACACGAAGTGTGCTAACAAATTCCGTTTTCTTCCAATTTTCAGCTTCATGGCAGCTATTGAAGTAATCACCTCACAGGAGAGAGAAGTGAAAATGAAAAAAATAACTGGAGAACCATATACAATTCTTATAAGAGTGTGGAATGAAACAGTCAGTAATTTGACACTCATGGCTTTAGGTTCAGCTATAATCCCCTTCATTTCATCTTATCCATATTGATTACAGGCTCTTCAGCTCCCGAGATATTATTGTCGGTCATTGAAATTTTCGGAAATGATTTTCAAGCAGGTTTCTTCCGTGTCAATGGAACTATCTAATGATGACTTTTGGATTTTAAGGAGACCTCGGTCCTAGCACAATTGTCGGTTCTGCAGCCTTTAACTTGTTTATAATAATAGCTGTGTGTATAGCTGTAAGGAATAGTGATGGAACTTCAATATAATCATGTAATTTCATAGTCAATACCATCTGGAGAAGGAAGACGTGTTCAGAACAATCAAGTATTCTGGGTGACATTCTCCTGGTCAATTTTTGCCTATGTTTGGCTATATCTCATTCTCTCAGTGTTTTCTCCACATCAAGTTGAGGTAATTAGTTTTTTTCTTCCTGTTTTCAATTATTTTTTTTTGCAAAGGTCTGGGAGGGATTACTGACTTTCCTCTTTTTCCCTCTGACAGTTTTGTCAGCTTATGGTGCTGATCAATACACTGGAAATTATGGGCAAAGGTTTTTGATTCAAAACATAGTGAGATTAACATTTATCTGATTCTAGATTCTTCACAGGTCCATTGAGAAGCTTTTTGGGACGGCGTTCAACACGCCGTTCTTCACAAATACAAAAAAGGGATGGAATTGCCTCTCTGGAGAATGGAAAGGAAGAGCATAGGCAAGAGAAAAGGAAGAGAAAACAAACTTGGTCCTGTAACTTATAGAGTTTCTTTACTCAACCTGCAGGGAGATCCTGATGCTATAGCATTCGAAGAGCATCGAAGGAAGTATTTAGAAATCTTCCGAGAACTCAGGTATTCATATATTTTCTTTAATCGTGATGGAAGACGTGATTTAGAAATCAACATCCTGACGCTCCAGTGGAAGATTTAGAAAAGCTAGCCACCCAAAAAGTTGTGAGCGAAAAGAAAAAAAGTCGAGCTTTCTATCGAGTTCAGGTAGTTCTAATGTTTTAATTAATATTAAATGATTCATTCGAAGGCAACAAGGAAGTTAGTTGGTTCTGGCGATATTACGAAGAAAAAACTTCAACTGAAGGCCAATGAATTAGTTGAGCCATTAATTGAAAAACAAAATATGGTTGTTGTGCAGTGAGTATTTCTGAATTTTTAATAATTGTTTACGAAACTATTTGCCGACTTTCTCACTCGAAGCTTTGTTTTTTAAAGGTTCGACCCTGCTCACTATATGTGTTTGGAGAACATCGGAGTTTTGAAAGTGACGGTTAAATGCGAAAGAGGCACAGCAGATGCAAACAGTCAAGTATCAGTTCACTATAGGTTGCAAGCACTTAGTTTCAGTTTTATTTCTGCTATTTATAGAACAGTTCCGGAAACAGCCGAGGAACATACTGATTATATACCTGTCGAAGGAACATTAACCTTTGGACCTGAAGAGACTGAGTTCTGATTCATAATAGGACGTTTCCATTTTACTAGCCTTTTGTAGAAAGCAAATTGAAGTTGAAATCGTTGACAACGACGTTTATGAAGATGATGAGCAATTCTCTATCCGCTTGTCTCAAGTTCGTGCCCATAACAAAGTCCATTTCTCACAAGTTCCTGCTCGTTTGGGAAGTGCTTCTACAGCAACTGTACTGATTGTTGACGATGATCACGCTGGTGAAAAGCCTTTATTTTCCTAATTTAATCATCAGAATGTTTAGGTGCGTTCGGCTTTTCCAGCGAGAAGTTCAAAGTTGTAGAAAGTGCTGGCTTATTCATAGCTGAAGTGAGATATTAACATAACATCGTGGCAGAAACGTTTCGTATTTATAGATAATAAGAAGCCGTGGAGCACGAGGAGAAGTCTCAATTCCATATAAGACTGTAGCTGGAACAGCGAAACCAGGAGAAGATTACGAGCATTGCGAGGGAAATCTGGTATTTACAGATGAACAAACCAAGTGAGCTGTTTTTCCTCCTCGAAAACACAATCTTCGATTATCAATACCATGTACAAACAAAATGACCCACTTTTGTGACGAAAACGTTTAAAGCAGAGGATGCGAGAATTTGCATAACTCTGTTACGTAAGAGCAAAGCACTTACGTGAATGCAACGTGAAAGAATTAGAATACTATTTGTTTTTTCGAAAAGCTAAGAAGTGGTTGTGCTTATCAGTTGTATTACGTGAAGGAAGATGTTTTATTTTCTTCTTTTTCAGGGGTACTATTGAAATTCCTATTGTCAACGATGATGAATACGAGAAAGCAGAAGAGTTTTTCATTGAACTAGGAGAACCAATATGGCATAAATCGTCAACAGTACAGCTAAATTGAAATAGAACCATAATGTGATATGTGAATTGCAGGAAACTGATGATGAAGGAAGACCTGTGCTAGCTATGTCAAGATGCAAAGTTGTAATTACTGAGGATAAAGAATTTAAGGTAAAATGGGTTTGATTGCATACAAAAACTTATCCTGTCTCACAGAACTTCGTAGATAAAATGCTGACAAATGCGAACACTTCGATCATGGTCGGTACTAGCAGTTGGAAACAACAATTCCAGGAAGCTTTACAATACGAAACAGGCAAGTGGAGAAAAGAACACAAAAAGATGATCCCAATCGGTTAAAGATGACGATGACGAAGAAGGAGGAGTCACGTTTCAAGGAAAACTCATGCACTATATCTCGCTGCCATGGAAGTTGTTTTTCGCTTTTATCCCTCCAACTGATTATTACAATGGTTTAATGATCAAATGCTAATCTTTAAAAAAGGTATTTTTCAGGATGGTTCTGTTTCTTCGTGGCCATTTTCATGATCGGCTTGCTTACAGCTGTTATCGGAGATTTAGCGAGTCATTTCGGATGTACAGTGGGAATGAAAGATACTGTAACAGCTATATCATTAGTAGCAATGGGAACTAGTATCCCAGGTACTCCACATCTCATTTTCTTATGTTTGAAATACTAACTACTACTCTTGCAGATACATTCGCATCAAAAACAGCCGCTGTACAAGACAAATGGGCTGATAGTTCCATCGGTAATGTGACCGGATCCAATGCTGTCAACGTGTTCCTCGGTATTGGAATAGCTTGGGCTATTGCCGCTATTGTACATGCATGGAGAGGAACAAGATTCGTGTAAGTTTGGAGATATCAGAGAACACCGTCTTATCGGTCCAAAGCGTTATACGTCATGATTGCAAGTAGGAAGTGTGCTCACAAAGCTTTTTCCATCCGGTGAGAAAAGAATAGATAATCTAAACACTTCTCTTACTTTTCACAAGTACATTAAATCTACCTAATTTGACGTCAAGGGTAGGCGTATTTTTTGAATAGGATGTTTATATGTTAATGTTTGAAAATGTTGCTTCAAGCCAATTATATTGCAGAGTCAATGCTGGCTCGTTGGCTTTTTCCGTTACTCTTTTCATCATTGGTTCAATCATAGCAATAACTATACTTCAATTCCGAAGGTGAACTCACGACCCTGTCTTCACAACTACAACTTTTCACATTTCAGATTCAATAAAAATATCCACTCTGAGCTCGGAGGCCCAACGAAAGCTAAAGTTCTCTCAGCTGGAGCTTTCGTGCTAATTTGGCTGGCCTACCTTCTATTCAGTATTCTTGAAGCATATTGTGTGATTCCTGGCTTCTAAGCCTCCGTTGTCATAACCTTTATCATTGCCATTATATTAAGAAATGTTCTAAGTTGAAGTAACCTCGATGGTTACTAACAGGTAATACGTTAGCATAATAAATGAAAATTCATTAATCGCATTGGTTTAATAAATTAGAAATTTGGTGAAACCAACAATAAAATTAAACAAAAAGGCAAAAATGTACCGCCCAAAACAATAGTCAGCTGAATTATCACAATTTATGCCCAAAACGCATCCCCTTTTAATAACTTAATGATAGAATTTTAATAAATAGTACATACACTCGGAATGAACGCAAGGGCTTCGGGTAAATCTAGAGAGAACTAGTTCAGTTACGGGCCGAATCGGAAAATCCTCATATTCTCTTATGTGGAAGAAGATGAAGCCAGCTTCTTCAAATGCTCCATGAAAACTTGGAGAGAAACGTCATCGGTGAATACTGGTGCTCCTCCCTCCTAAAAAGGTTTAAAGCTCAAAGACCATTCTATTTCTGAACTCACCTGAGCATAGGGATTGTTGTGAGTGAGTGAAGGGTTTACCTTAGAGAGCAAGAAACGAGCCTATAATAAATGAGATTGAAGCAAAAACCAAAGCTCTGCAATTACCTGTGAGCCTTCGTATTCAGTAACGATATATCTTGACATTGGGAATCGATCTTGAAGAATAGCGTTAGCATCAGCTATTGGCGCTTCCAACAATTGTTTGAAAGTAACATAGTTTGGATCTTCATGATAGTTCATCTTCTTCCAGGCAGCAATCGTCTGTAACGCATCAGCATAAGCAAAGTATACAGGGTGAGGATTCATTACCTGTCCGTGATAGATGAGGACATGGAAGTAGTCGTCCATCAACAAAATGCGATCAGGAAGAATCGAAGAAGTATCAAGAAGCACAGGTTCTGGAGGTCCGCTGAAGACAATCACAAATATATATCATACATAAACTGAAAATATACTTGAAAGAATAACTGAACAGTACTGGTTGGATCATAGTCGTACTCTCTAAAACATTCTCCGAGAAAAGGATATGTCTGGTAAAAAAAAATTAGGAAAAGAACCCGCTTCAACCCAACCTATAATAAGCTGTCTCATCAGGAGAGTTATTGAAGACTTGAAGGAATTGGGATCTTCTCAAATGGAACATGAATTGCGGGAACAGCGAGAACTTTTCAGAGAGACGGAATGAGCTTGGATCATCCTTAGCGTACTCTCCGAACTTCTGACAGAGACGAATCAGAGTTCTATCTAACCATCTCAATGCTTCAGGTGTGTCGTTTTCATTTGTTGCTCTCCATGAAGCAAGTCTTGCTATGGCAACAGCTCCAGCTTCCTGAAAATGCAATTAGAGTACCCAAAATCCATGTTAGATATACTTGGTCGAATCCGTAAGCAATATTAGCTTGTTGACTTGTCATATCAGCCCAATTACGGCAAGTCGTTGTCACTCTAATTCTCTTCCGTCCGTCAGCGTGTTGATACTGAGTAACAAACTGTACTACGCCTCTCGATCCTTGAGGGATTGCCGCCCCATGCTGAAAACACTTCAGTTCCAATCCCTTAAATACTTCCTACTTGAGCACTGATTTCGAAAAGAACTGCTATTGTTGTGCGCGGTGTTAAACTACAGAACTTCCATTGACAAGTTCCTCCTATTCCCATTTCAGTATCAGAAACACAAGCGTTTTTAACATTTCCTGATATAGAAACTGATTTAAAAATGAAAGTTTGTCATACCAGAAGCGCAACATCCTAACACACCCTCAACCTTGAGCCCAGCCCCGGTTTTTACCTTAAATAAATAGTTATTTGGGGCTTTTACAAGGTCCAAACACCTCCATGGTAGCATTGAATCCCATTTTCAGTTGACCATTAGCGCTCTTCTCGAAAGAGCGTTGATATGTCTGCTTGAACAGAGAAGAATTGAAGGAGTCCCCCATAACAACATGGCCTGGAAGTACGTAACACTTGTCAATCATTCAATTATACTGATATCATTACCTCCAGTGGAATTGAAACAGTTTTTCATCTCCAAGAGTCCAGTCTGATCCAAAGCACAGGAGTACACATCAATAGCGTGACCGTTTTTAACAGCTCGGGTAGCCAGTGAATCATAGAACTTGGTGGCCTGAAAGATTAACAATGTAAGATTATTATTAGAAAACTCGCCTTCTTCATAAAGTTAGCATCATCCTCCTTGATTGAATGCCACGATCTGATAGGATTTTTGAGCTCGTCTCCGACTACGGCCCCTGGTCCGTGCGTGCAAGCTCCACCAACAAAAGTCATAATTCTAGCCCCAGTACTTGGGAAGCAGGCCTAGAAATTATGTTTTCATAATGATATACCATTGATTATCTCCACCTCTAAGAGACCAACAGCTACAGCTAATGCAGCTCCTGTAGCTCTCATTGGACGGTGTCCTTGGGGTACTGGCCATCTATCCACAGTTAGAGATTCCAAAATTTCGTTTATTGAATCCTCACATTCACTAATTGGCTAAAATACGATATTAAACATGACTTTCAACAATAGAGGTCTTTATTTGGTTAAAAGAGTTATTCGAGAATAAGATAAAACATATGGGAGGAGCGAATTGCGATGTAAGCAGCTCAGGAATGACAAATGCGGCTTTCAAAAGCAATAGCTCTCCTCCCATGATTCGTACTTCCTTCATTGAATGTCTCCGAATATTTTTCATTTCAAATTTCATTTTGTTCTGTCGTGTTTCCTATTTTATTAACTCTATAACACACCTGAAGGAACTTGTTAGTTGGTGCATGCATGGCTCCTGGAGAGGGCTGTGGAGCAACTGGACCTCCTGGTCCTCCTGGTCCTCCTGGTCCTCCTGGACCAGGGAATTGACCAGGTCTAGCACCTGGGGCACCCATATGAGGCTGTCCTGGGAAAGCTCCTGGAGCACCTGACCGCTTCAGTTAGACTTGTAATTAGAGAGATCCTTACCTCCCATTGGTGCACCACCAGGTCCTCCTTGAGTTGGGCCTCTTGCTCCGATGTTCATTGCTAAGATATCTTTAAGCTGCTTCTGAGCTACTTCTTTCGAGCCCTGAAACCAAATATTTTATCAAACTCCATCAACAATAACTTGTTTTCTGATGTCATTTTTTCTTTTCTCTCGTATACTTTAGAAATCATATTATCAAGTTACAGAAGTCAGACTCTATTGGGAAGCAAGATGTGTAATAAGCTGATTTATTCGACAGCATTTTTGGTACTTATAATTTGCGGATTGTCGTCTGCTGATAAATCAATTTATTCGACGTCATTAGAAAGGCTAATCGAACTTGAAAATTTGGTAAATTCTCTGGTTCAATTGCATCGTGACTTTCAAGATGAGCTAAAAGAAAAGTTGGCTATGGAAATAGGGCAAACTGCTCAGGTGAGTGAAATGTTCGAAGACTTTTCTTTAACTTAGCATTTCAGCAAAGTGCTTTACAAAAACGAAGATCGAGAATCGGAGGAAATATTGTGATGGGGAAATAAGATGTTTTATGAATGTCTATACCATTTTTCTCTAATAAACTCTTGATAGTTGTTAGTACCGAATAACCAACCTTGAATACGAAGCTTCTACTGATTCCTTGAACATTAAGTTCGTGCAATTGAACCATTCTTCCGTATGAAATCAATCCTACCATAGCGTCAGCAGGAAGAAGTGAAAGAGCAGACTGAAAACGTGAAAGTTCCTTTTGCTACACAGTAAGCTGAAACCTGTAAGCTCTCCTTCAAAGCATCCAACTCTTCATGAGTTACACACAAATCTACGACAAATACAAATATTGGAGGCATAGTTGTTGCCTTCTATAAAATATGAGAATTTTTTCTTTTTCAACGATCCCAGTTCTACCTTCAAAGTATACTCGATAGTTGTGAACTGAGGATAAAGCTCTGGTGGTCTATTGTCCTCAGCGATTGCGGCATAATGAGCAGGGAACGGATTTCTTTGATTACAAATAGCACAAACCCAAGTTTTGGCTCGGAAATCAACAAAACTGAAAAAAAACTGATATAAGATCATTGGAAACATTTGAGACATACCATAAAGGGTTCAAAATTGCCTTGCAGTTAGCTTTCTGGCATAGTACAGGATCATACTCTAATGGAGGTTGTTGTGGCTGATCTGTTGGTTTCTCCTATTCAGATTTAATTAAAATTGGAACGCGTAACAAAATAATACCTTCAAAGGAGTGAAGAAACAAGTTAAAGGTACAACTAGACGTTGTGCATCGATCCTGCTATGAGGCCACATATTCCAGGTGAATTGTACGCCATCATTGTTTAGCTGGCCAGCAAGATAATCTTCCCAGGTAGCCATCAGGGCTTAAGTAAAAATTATAAAAGAGAAAAAAAGTTAACAAAACATTAAAAAGATGGTTTCACTGAATTTTTGCTTATTTAAGAAAAGGAACACGTTGGCCAAATTTCTGCTGGCGAACGGCCAACTTTTGTAAACAGCGTGCACTGTAAACAGCGTTTATGCATCTTAACACATTTAATGCATTAAGTCTATGTGAAGAACTTTTCAACACATTCAGATCTTTTCAGGATATTCATAACATGAGAGAGAGAGAATCGAAAGCAAATGGTGGATGATTTTGAAAATTTAAAAAAAGTTCTTTCTTCTTCTTTGGGAATATCAACCTCTTGCATCTACAAACTTGAGTTTTGAAGATCCCGTAATGTTTAAGATTCGATTTCGAATAAAAGATGACGTTGACATCGAGCGGAGAAGTTCCGTTTAGCCGAAAGTGAGATCGATTTTAGAAATTATGGAAAATGCAACAAATTGATTTACAAAATCTTTATTGAATCTGATTGTCTGGATTGGAAACTGTTTAATGCTTTCTCCAGTAGTTATCTCCGTAGTTGTCATTGTTGTTGTTGTTGTTGACAAATTGGTCATTGTAGTTGTTGTTGTTGTTGTTTCCGAAGCGGTAGTTGCTGTTACGGGCTGGGCATGGACAGTATCTAGAATCATTATCATTCAGAATCGTTATCAGAGACTCGACGTTTTCTTTATAAAGCTACTTTCGTTGCTTTACTTTCTTTTTTCAAATGAAAATGAAAACGCTCCGAAATAGGTTGCCAGATTAGTGTAGGGTAACGTTGCAAACAAAGCCGTGACCTAATCGTTTTTGTATTGCTTAGAACAGGTCAGGTTTCGAATGGCGTTTCAGCTTCCCTTTCAGCATACATTTTAGGTGACGTTATTAAAGTATTAAACTTCAAACGTTAGCTTACCCAGCATCAGATCCTGGGGCTCCGTCACGTCCTGGAGCTCCTGGTTGTCCATCTCTTCCTGGAAGTCCATCGTTTCCTGGGCGTCCAGCAGATCCTGGTCTTCCAGCGTATCCTGGTTTGCCATCAGCTCCATTTTGTCCTGGGGCTCCTGGAGCTCCGTCACGTCCTGGGTTTCCGTCACGTCCTGGGGCTCCTGGGGTGTGGCTAGAAGAAGAAAAACATTTAAGATATAATGTGATATTTGAACTTACGAGACTCCATCACGTCCTGGCTCTCCTGGGGCTCCGTCACGTCCTGGGAATCCATCACGTCCTGGTTCTCCGGCTTCTCCTGAGGCTCCATCGCGTCCTGGGTTTCCAGCTGGTCCTTGTCTTCCTGGTTGTCCTGGGCGTCCAGCTGGTCCAGCTTGTCCTTGCTCTCCTGGTGGTCCTGGTGGTCCGGCTGGGCACTTGATGCATCCCATTCCTCCGTCCTTGCTGAAGATGAGAGAAGCTCCAGAGTGTCCTGGTTGTCCACGGGATCCATCTTCTCCTGGGTGTCCTGGCTCTCCTGGGTGTCCTGGAGGTCCTGGACGTCCAGCTGGACATCCGCGGGATTGCTGTCCGCAGTTGCATTGTTCGTAAGATCTCTTGTTTCTTCCGAAAAGAACACGGGCTTGGGTGGTTCCGACAGGGGATTTGCGGAGGATCATTCCCCAAGTATCATCAGAGATGGTCTTGAAGTCATCCATTTCATGCATAACCTCGCTGTAGAGGGTATTGATGTCGGATACCAAAGATCCCATGGCAATGAGAACAGCGACAGTGCTGATGAGAGCGGCGCCAGTGGCGACAGAGAACCAAGCAGACACTGAAGAGGTAGAGCATTGAAGAAGCAAGAGAAAAGAAAACTTACTGATTGAGCTGCTTTAAGCAAGTTCACTGGTAAACTGTTTGCCATCCTTCCTTTTATAGTCCGTTTTCAGTGGAAAAGTTTAAAAAAAACTTTCTTTGGTTTCAGTTAGGGTTAGACTCATAGTATTAGCGTGACCAGATTAGATGAAGAAATGGCCATTCTCGATGAAAAACCGGTTCGAAGTTTCTGAACGCATGTGTGTGATCATTGAATAATTTTAATATTATTTAAACCATTGTACCAGATGTCGAATAAGACTTATAAAAGGATTTGTGATATCCATTCAATCCAAGATAAGAGGGAAAGAATGTAATAACGAGAAATGAAATTAGAATAATTTCCATCAAGATACACAACGTGAACTCACGTGAGTATCTTTCAAAATCATTTAGCATACTTTCGCTATTAAAGAATGGTTGCACAAAACGTCATTTCATAATATTTATTTCAAATTCAATGGATGAGCATTTCATTAAGTAAAGGCAATTTGTATATTGACAAGGAAAGAGAGATATAATAACAGAAGGAAGTATGGTGAAGATAAAGAGAAAGAGGGTAACTGAGAAATGGAGTAAGGGAAAGGGATAACCGTTATTATTTTAAAGTCAATGAAAAGAAAGTTTGTTCCCGATAATAAATGTAAAAAATTTGGTTTATAAGTATTAAGAAATACCCTTAATCATGACATAAAACCGACATTGACACTTTTAACCTAAGAAGAATGAGTTGAATAGAACTTTGTTTGGAAAGAAATAGAAATTTAACAAACATAAATGAACGAAACAATATAAATTAACTAATTATATGATGTTGCCCTGTTAGGAGATAAAACTTTGTCTGTTTCTCAAATAAATTATTTGTCTTTTTGTACATATTAGGTTCTTCTTCAGTAGTAGTTGTTTCGTTTACCCGGCTCATATTCTAAACCTGGATCAAACTGCTCCAACACGTACACCTGCAAAAATGTTTGTTGAGATAATTGCGAAAGTATCGAAACGATTCGTACATAATCAGAACTTCGTATCCTAAGCTCAGCTGGTGGGTTAGTAATCACATATCGTTTCATTGAGTCTGGGTTATCTTGATCATGCAATCTGGAAAATTAGTCCCGGTAATGATATTTGGCGGTCGCTGATTACCTGTATAATCCAATACATAATTGGCCATATTTCTTCAGAGCTGTTGAAAACATCTGACCATAAGTTGAGTTGTGCTGAAAAACAAAATGATTGGATGACGTTCAACCGGTCAGCGTGGCTTTTAAAATAAAATGATTTACGAGTAACGTCAACGTGACGTAACCACATTATGCAAACCAAATTGTTAAATTTTAGGAAGGCGGAAACCGTAATGCTCACCCCGATTCCATCATATGGATTATCTTGAAGAGCTATCTGAGCTATCCTACATCTATCTCGATTAGCCATGGTCTCTGGTGTACTATATCCTCCCCGCAAACCAGCTCCTTCCGCTAGTATAAGCTCCAGCTCTGGAGTTGCGCCTCCTGTTACAAGCGTTCTGATAAGTGTTAATGCCGAATCATTGAAATACGTCTGGAAAAAGCGAAAACAATTATATAATTTCTATGATTGTTATTCTATCCTACCGTACTCATGAGCGAATCAAGAACAGATATAGCAAAAGCTGTTCCGCAAGCAAAAGGTTGCGTCAGATACAGCTCAGTGTCTGGATCATCGTCATCATCTTGATCCAAGAACTGAACATTAGAATCATTGACTATAAATTAGAGAAGTTAGAATCGGGATTAGGAGAGTTTTAAACCTAATTCCGTGATCATAGGGACATTTGTTCCAAATCGAGCACCCTTCCTATGCATCGCAATTGCAGATGGACTATTCAAAGGACTTCCGTTAGCATCCACAGGTCGCATGGGATAGAATCCTAGAGTATCATCAAACTAAACACGGAATTATAGTCAAATGGGATAAAAGATGTTTCCGGAACCTGCATAGCTTTGATATTCAATGATGCAAGAATAGCTTCCTTATCGGCTAACGTGGTGTCTTCAGTATTTGGTACTCGAGCCGATATAATCACACACATATCACAAAGATTAATATTAACTGCACGAAGATCCGCTCGAGAAAGAGGGGAACCCTGGTAATTTTATTTTGTTTTTTAAAAAAATTGTAAAGATTACGTTCAAAATAGATATTTTCGGTAGATTGTATAGTGTTTTCCACTCTTTCCTTAGATATTCCAAGTCACCCACAATCACTACGTGTTTGAGCTCGTGATAATGGAAGTTCGAAGCTCTTAACAGATATTATATAATGATTGCTATCAATACAAGTCCTACCTTAGAGGCATAATGAAGTTTCTTAGGCCAATCAGAGGAGAATCACGGTCAGCAAACAAGCAAACGACTACGTGACCATTCAAAACTGTCATAGCAGCCTGATGTCTTTCCTTCAAAGTCATACGAATATATAGCTTTCCTATATCATATTCCTTACCAAGACTGATTCATCCAAATTCCTACTAGGGCACCAATGAAACATTCCAGTACTGTCATATTTCATATCTTGTTGTTCAAAATCTTTATTGAAATCAACACCACGACCATCTGGTGGTATACTCATTGAATTACGTCGTCCTGGACCAGAAGATGGCCTGAATACAAACTATGAGCCCAATCAATGTGATTATCAAAAATATTCTATCTAATCAATCAAAAAAATATCCTTAAATACTATTTTGTTTGATTGATAAAATCCTTTTTGAAGAGGAATAAGTGCTGGGTGAAAACCATGCCTCTAATCTCATGCTAAAATCACACAATCAAACAAATAACTAAAAACATTTCCATATATAGATATATATGGATAGCGAAAGCTTCATATCTCTAGAAACTCGTGAATTGGAAAATATTTTCATTTTTGTTGCAAAAAAACTGAAGGATTTTGTAAGTTCGAATATTTTCCAATCATCTCTATCTTTCTAATAGCATGAATGGTATCTACTATTGGATGGATCTCCGACTAAAACTCATATCATGAATGAAAACAAGCACAAGCTTAGTTTATCTTTTCAAAAATTAAAAAGATAACCAAAACGGGGAAAGGAAAAGTGAGTAAGTGTGCGTGAATGTGTGAGTGTGAATGAGTGAATGTGTGTGTGTGTGTGTTCAAATATTAAATTATTCACATTAGTTTCTTGATCTCATAGGCGAATCGCATAGATTTCGATGCCAGATGATTATCACTGGTCGAACTGAAATTACTGTAAAATATTTTTAAGCTTTCACTATTTTAAGAATAGAATTTGGATGAGAAAGTAGTACTAGATAGACAAAGAAATTATTTGGATGCAAATTGGATTATTTGAAGCTGTTAGTCTTTTTATTCGCACTCTTTTAGTTTTTTAGACGAACAAAAACACTCCTCTCTTAATTTGTTACCTTTGTTCACTGAGCATGCGCAGTTGAGCTTGTGGTCCATGTTGAGGGATCTGAGGTGGAGCAGCTTCGACGTTATTCCGAGCTGAAAAAGAGGGGTTACAACAATAGATTCAAGCAAAGATCATCTAAGGTTGTCTTTAGAAACACATAAGGAAGAACTCTTCTTCGAGACTTTTTCGCACTCGTTGAATTCCAGCGACAATCAAAAGAAATGAAAAGCTCAATTGGGGCTAGCCAAACAAGGTATATTCTTCAGACAATCTTATTCTCAAAATAAAAAGCAAAGAAAAGAAACTGAAAAGTAATCATTTTTTCTAACGACACATGCTAAATAATAAGTGTGATCTTCCTATATCTATGCGTGATCGTTTTCGAAAAAGTTTAATTTGACGGACGAATATGGACATGAAGCCATGCGAAGGGTTTTGTCGTTTCTACTGGAATTACTTCTAACGAAACAAAAAGAAAATAAAAACGTTCTATATACGGGTGGATAGACAAAGCTTTGGTGGGATAGAACAGTAAAGTTACCGTCATTTTGGCTAAAAAGCGCATCAAACTCCGAATAGTCTGCAAGTTATTTCGTTTTCCATATGTTATGAAAGACGGAGAGATAAAGAGATATAGAAATAATAATACGAAATAGGTATTCGAAAAACACCTTTGCCAAGTTATAGAGATGGAATTAACAAGAGATCAGACAGATAGAAAGAGAAGAGATCAGAGAATGAACGTGAGAGTAGGATGAGAGTTGATCTTCAAATACTTACCTCTGGCATTGGAGTGTTTGGTATTTCGACGAAACAGGGCAACTGAAAGTACAGTTCTTATCTCACGTCTACTCTATAGTTCACTTACGGTTTTTACATTTGCATTTCTTGATCAAAGTTACATCTCGAATATCTTCATGACACTGTTTGCACCAGAAGAAAGCTCTAGAAGACAATTGAATGCTTCAAAATGGTGTAATTGCTAACCTTTTGACTTCGTCTGCACTCTGAGCAATAAAGAATCCCTGAGTCTGTGGTTGGATGGTTATGTGTGGTCCCGGATTGATAGCAATATTACATTCCTTCAAGTACATAGCATTATTGTCTTCAATCAAAGTCGTTCAAACACCTTATTTTCTTCATCTTTCAACTCAATTGCTAACAACAACAAGCCCAGACGAGTGAATAGTAGGCTGCAAAAGGTTTTCTTTATATTTTCATTACAGCATTGCAGCATTTTGCTTTCTTTGTGAATCGAAATGAACAATTTCTTTCTTTCCTCTCTTATTCTTTTAATTCTATGTCTTACTCGACGGCTTCTGGAAAACTCATCCCAACAAAGGAATGTGATAAGGTATCTGTGTACATCTCCATTCCCGCTCCACATAAATAAAGATTTAGCCAGTCGGGAGTGTCCCGGGACTAGAAGTTTATAATGAATTTGGACAAAAACTGTCAGATCAACACCCATGTGTTAAGGTTTTAGACAAAAAATTATTAGAAACTGCACTCTGACATATCACTTTCAGAAAGTTGTAACACACATATGGTTAGAAAGAGGTTTAGAGATAACAGATGAACAATAGAGGACTGCATTCACAGGTAATGATTGAGAGGGTCCAGACAGTTTGTGCCAAAAGATGAAATGTAAGAAAATGGATGGAAGAAAGACAGAAAGCAACAGTTAATTAAACAAATGTTAGAGAAATTATTAAACTTACTCAGCAGCTTCTGGAAACGTCATATTTACAAAAGCTTGAGATAGTTTTTCCGTATACATTTCCATTCCTGCTCCTCGCAAGTAATCATTCAACCAAGCGGGGGTATGAGGAGACTGAAAGACAGACAGAAATGTTAGTAAAGCAGTGAAGTATTAAAATTCTGCTGTTTGGTATTTAGCCATTCAGAAATGTGAGTAGAAGATCAAGAACTCTGTTCAATATTAGTTTAGAGGTTGGACAGAATGGTTATTCTCCACCACATCTTGTTAGAATATATTAGGTTGAGAAGAAACTCACGGTCTTGAAGCTTCTCATAGCAAACAAATTAGCCATCATAGTAGAAAATCCGGGAGCAAGACAAGATTGAGCAATAAATCCTAATTTGAGTTCTGCTAAACAAATCACATCATCACCACGACGCCAATCCCATGAAGGAATATTAAGTAAATAAGCCTGAAGCATCCTAATCAGATAATCAGCCAACGAAGCTATTTGCCTTATTATGATATTGCATTAGTTGCACGATAACTCTGATATCACTCGAATAGTTTTTTATTGAAATGACTCTCATGATGTTTGCTGCATCTTCTGCATCCGGATTGGTGCTATACTTGTTGGCCAAGACAAGACAAGCATCAGCATCAGTTACCTGTAATGATCATCATCGTTACTCCCTCTTCTTCATTTGATATCTCTGATTTATTTTATTTTGTTTATGTGTAATTAAGCTAACTATATCCACATTTTTATGAAAAATGAGATGAACATATGTTTCTTCTTTCAATACAGATGGTTCCAATTGGATTCTATAGTTTTATCAAAACATTACGTTTCCTAAAGAGATTCCACCAAGCTTAGCTGTTTTCAGTAAATAACAGGTGATACATAAAGCTTTCAACTTTGAAGCTTTAATGCTCAAGTTTTGAAAGACAATTTTTATGATTTTCGTAAGCAAAGAACATCGCCAACCTTCACACGAGAAAGATCCAAAGAGTCCATGACAGTACCCGTGAAAAACTCAACTTTGGTGAAATGACGTTTAAATAAACCTTCTAACTCAAGGTCTGGAACTACTCTGAAACGATATTACATTACAATGGGATTTTGGAAACAATCCCTTCTCTCCATATTCATTTTTCTCTTTCTCTCAATGCCTATTCTGGGTAGAAAACGAAAGGAAAAGTTAAAAAGTGTCAAAAATTGTCAACCCCGAGGGAGAGCATACATGTAAACAATCATATCAATTTATCATGTCTTCCCCTATTTCTTCCATTTTTTGTTTATATGCCAACAACAAATCCTTCTAACTACATTCTGTGTATGAAAGACAAACCTATGTAGAAAGACAACTTCAACATCAACATCGTCGCGATCTTCGTGTAGGAAATCTTGAAGGAAATGACTGACAGAATCATATGTGATATGACCGCATACAACAATATGCCTGAAAATCGTAGCCATCACAAGCTTCCGAGTTTTGAACAAAGTTCTACTTTTTTCCATGCTCCCCTTTGTACTCGCCACCGTACTTCTGCCGATTTCCAATCAGATCTGCTATCTCTGGCACATAACTGGCGAACATCGCCTGGAGAAAACAACTTTCAGTGAGCTTCACTACGTTTCTCTACTCACCAAACCCCCGAGAATGAAGAATACCATGAAAATTCGTCCACACAATGTAGTACAATAGATATCGCCATAACCTTAATCATTTAAATATTACTTACGATACTAAGTTGCAGTAACATACCGACAGTGGACATGGTAACGAGAACGAAATAAACACAGTCGGCATATGTGATTCTATGTGGATTTATAAAACCCTTGAAGAAATCACCAGAATTCTCAAACTGAAGAAGAAATTGAAAATTATGCAGTACAGTTAGTTCAATGACATACCAAGTGAACACCACCAGCTCCTGTGAGACAAACGGAAACGAAAATAGTAACCAATTGCGTGAGACGAATTGATGAAGATGTTTTAAGAATATTCAAATATTGTAAAATATCAGGAACTGTCATCAGACGAAGAGCTCGAAGAAATCGAAAACCTGAAAGAAAATTTTGATCAGCATATCGTTAATTATATACTTACCTAGCCAATTTCTCTGTAAATAAATAGCCACAAAAGATGGAGGAATAGTACAATAATCAATAAAACTATAAAGCTCTAACAAGAACCAAACTTTGTCAGAAGCGGCGATAAACTGAAAAAAATCCCTTCACTTAATATAATCAGCATAGTCAACTTACTCTAATGAAAAAGTAAACAAGAAAGAATATATTGAAACCCAAATCGATTTGTTGTGAAGGACTTTCTTGCCATGGGATGCATGTTTCAACTTGGAAGTTTTGACTGAAAAAATCAGTAGTATGAAAATATGATTTTTACGTGCAATTATGGATTGGCCAATTAGCATAAAGTGATTACATCTAATTCATGATGACTAATTGAAGTGAGTTGAAGGAGTAATTTGTGTAAAAAGTAATTACTTCTCCAAACGAAGAAAGCAAAGGCTTAAATTCCTGCTCTCACGCTCGCTTGTTTTCTCTCTTCCTCTTTCCTGTTCTCACTGTCAATTTGTAATGAAATGATTTAAAACATAATTATTACATATTAATTGCGTTGTTTTTTTCGTAAATTACGTCATTGACATGACTAAAGCCTATTTTACTTCCGAAAAATTCGAAACGCTAAACTATCCCCAGTGTCAAATGATAAAAATGTAAAGAAGAGAGCAGTTGTTCGATGTTCTTGAAGAAACCATTTAAAGTAATTGCTCAGTCAAAAAGCTTTTTTCTCAACGAATTTTTAACAAATTTTCAAAATGCTCCAATAGCAAATGGAAATTCATTGATTCTTATGAAACTAGGTGCAGTTAAAAATGGTGAAAAAACATGAATAAAACAAAAAAACGTATCAGAACTTACAAGCTTGCATCATAGAAATAGATTCCAAGAGATCCAACTGATAGAACGAATACAAGAACAACTAGAAACCTTCCAGTCAAGCTTTGTCCAGATATTAACTCTCCAGCCCAATCTTTCGCCTATAATTCGTGGATTATTAATTCGTACGAGCTTTTGTGTTGTGGAATGTGCTACCGTTCACAAAGTTTGAAAAATGAAATGAACTTTGAGATGGACATTAATATCGCGTGCAACATATACGTGGAATGTTCACGTGCACTCCACGCGACCTTTACGCGAAAAAAATTAACATAAAGCATGAAACGAACTTCTGTCATCCATCCTAAGTGTTTTTCTTCTTGTTTCAAAGCTAATCCTTCGAATTCATTCTTAACCACTCCATGTTTACCATTAACCTTAACATCAGTTCATATGGTGAAGAACTATCACTATGGTAACCTGCAGAGGAACAGTTTCAGGAACGTCAACAACTGGTTCTTCTCGAGTTCTCTGACAAAATAGATGAGTAACTATTCGCCATGTTACAACAAGTAGCATAGAAACGCAGAATGTAACTATACTGAAAACATATATCTTGTTAATTATTGTTTGTAGGAACTGTTTAGTCTCGTTTGGCTTGACCTGATAACCTTTTCATTAACTAATCGAATCGTTTCCCCTTTCCTTCCCATCAATTTGATCTCAAGAGGTTTCCTTGAATTAAGCGATTTACATCTTACATGCTTTTCCATATGGTCTAACGCTGTTTCCTGCGTTTACCCCCCGTTTCTCGATGATCATACCAACAAGCCAGCCGGCATTCGACATGCTCACTCAATCTTTGTGAAGCAACTAAGACTATTTTACTTCTTTCTCAGTCCCTCACTCTCTCTATCTACCTTAAACAACTCCATTATCTCTCATCGTTCCTCATTCTCTCTCTCATTCACTCTACCTCTCTGGATTTGTAGAATAAAATGCTATTTTGCTCATTATATAGTATATCTAACGTTTCTACTTTCTCTTCATAGTTTTCCTATGAAATTTGAGACCAAAAAAAGATGAACGAGTAGTGGTGGGAAGTATACGCTAATGTAATAAATGTAAAATCATAGTAAATGAAGATGAAAGTATGAAAATGACTAGAATAAAGGCCTAGAGGGATAGATGATTCAAAAGGGGTTTCGGAAAAAAGAAAACAAAAGAGGAGATTTTCCAGGATTCTATGAGTAAACACACAAAATACTAAGGACACAACCATACATTTATGAATGTCCTCTTCTGTCATTGTCTTCAGCATCATCTAATTTTCCGTTTCATTTCTTCCTTCCCCTCATTTTTGCTTTATTGACCAAAAATTTTTTTTTCCCTTTTCTAAACTAAAACTGATCTTTTCTTGTTATTTCAGTTATTTTTCCTGTTTTTTCAGGTGCTAAAGCTCCCCACCACACCCTTCTCTCCCTCCAGAAATTCAATTCCTTAGACGAAAGTGAAGGAAAAGAAAAAAGAAATTATAATGTTATGAGAGCTTCTGAAGTTGCATTTGTACGTTTGCCCAGTTCTGCTGATTAACGTTCAAAAACAATTCAATTAACTTCAAATTTTTCCTTTTTTTTCTTCTTTTTGAAGATTAAGCGAGTTGAAGCATCCAAATACAAAGATTGTTTAGACAAATATGGTTGAAACGGAGATAAAAAAATCTCTAGAAATATCTTCCTTCTTCTTCCGTTCTCTTTGCAGACTTTGATGATTAGAATGAAATATTTTTGTTTTTCCATTCAGAAGCGTTGAATTAGAATGCCATTGAAGGAGGGTGTCAGAGATAGATATAAGGAAATGATATATGGGTCCAGCTAATTTCAAAAAGTTTCTAAAACGTCTCTCTTTATCTTCTTCACTCTCTCAATCTCCCAATCTCTCTTCTTTTTTTCCCCTTCCCTCTATCTGTGTATGTGTCAAAACCAAACGAGAACGAAAAGAAGGCAAAAGACAACAAACCTGCTGAGCATAAAACACCAATACTTTCTTTCTTCTAAACATTTTCGATCTTCTTCTGTCATTTCAATGAAGACTCGGCTCATATTGCAATTCATTGGGTAGCCGTATGGCTGATTAAATCCCTTGGATTGGCTCGGTGAATATCTGGAACGAAAAAATCACAAATTTAATCATGAAACTGAGTGAATGGAAGCATTTTTTTGATAAATGACCGGAAGAATCAATGGGTCGGAGAGCAAAAAATGGATAAATACTAAGAGAGGAAACTGAGATCCGTCGTTGAATTGCTTTATCCTCAAAAAGCTTCAAGTGGATGTTTCTTTCCAAACTGTTTTTCAACTTTCTTTTTCACGCTGTTGTCTATTATTTCTTTTCAAGAAAAAATAAGTAAAAATTACATTTCTCCCATTTTGGTTGTTCTTTTGAGGATTGCTTAGCCTTGATCGTTGAGTTCGAACAGATTCACGTGCCTGCTGACGTCATCTGCCCATCTAACTAGTGTTTTAGCTTTTCGGCTTCTGTACGAGTAGAAGTCTAAGACCCGTTAAGACGAATAGCCGATATAGCTGTTAGCCAGAGAGCTGAAAAAGTATAAGAATGACGTGAAAAGTAAGGAATAGAGAGAAAGAGAGAAAATGGAGAATGTGAGGGAACGAAGGAAAGAGAGAAAAAAGTGAGAGCGAAGAGAGGAAGAAGCAAAAAAAAAAAGACTCCAAGTCAAAGTCAAAACGAGCGTATTTCAAAAAAAATGTTAAATAAGTTGAAAGAGAAGATTGAATAAGATGTCAGAAAGCTGACACCAGTCCAGAACTTGGCTTTAACGAAAACTGATAAGAGTTTAGAACACAAAAATGTTTAAAATATCATATTGGCTTGCCTATAATATAATATAATATGAAAACAAAATAAAGCTTTGGGATACTACCCATATATGCGTGTATATGCTCATATATGAAGAATGGGTGGCTGGTAGAAAAGCAAGACTAGAAAAAAAAGACGAAAAAGAGGGAAAGAAAACGAGAGAGAGAGAAAAGAGGACTGTGGTGAGGGTGGTTGGGTAAGTCTGCCTGCTTTGTAGAGTAGCAGCAGAAGCAGTAACACAGCGACCATTCGCCCTCGGGCATAATGCCTAGTCTGTCTTCTGCGTCTCTGTTTCTCTCAACTCTCTTATAACATCTCTTTCTCTCATTCTTTCTGTGTCAGCCAGTCGGGTGCTCAGCTTCACATCCATTCACCTCGGGAAAGCCTGGCTCCTACGGCTTTAGCTTTGGCTCTGCCTCTATCACCCTCGATTTCTCTCACTAGCTCTCACACTGACTCGCTCTCTGTGAACTCCTGCTCGTTACTGACATTCAGCTTGCAACGCTTACTCTTGCTTTCCCGCTCTCTCATTCTGCATCTGCAATGCCATTGAACGTCTGGCTTCTGTTACTCCACGCCGAAGCTAAATTGAGAGAAGGGAAGAGAAAGAGAGATGGTTATGCCAAGATGCAAAATTTGGAAGGAAAATGAGAGAAGAAGAGAAAGAGATCAATACTTGGCAACATTCTCTCTCTGTATATGAGTGGAGGACAACGCAAGCTCATCTCCGTTTCTCTATTTTATCTCTATTTCTCTCTCAATCTTTATGACTCTGGAGCTCTTTATTTTCTTTAATCTCTCAATTCTGGATCTACCACACCCTATGCTTATGCGAGCTAGTGTATCCCTTTATCTTTCTTCTTCTGCGGAAATCTAACATAGAAGTAACAGGGTGAACAGCTTCAGTATGTGTGAATAGGAGAGATAAAATGCGTAGAAAACACAATGAAAAGCTTGATGAGTGACCGCAAAAGTTTTTCTCCCAGCAACTCTCTTTCCATACAAAGTAGGAGTGCATTAGTGGCAAAGCAACTATCACAATGCTTCTGCATCACTCAACATCCCATTTCGAGAGTTCCTCCCTATTTTTCAGACTAATAGTTTGTACTTTAACATTATTTAATTAGCATTTCCTTAATTCATGTCCAGTTATCACGTTTGACCAATAACTGAAAGCCAGGAAATAGAACTGCAAGCTGAATAATCCATGCATTAGATTTAAAATTTAAAACTTCATCTCCGGTTTTCTTTGAAGCAGAAACCGAGGAATTCTGTTCTCACAGATAGAATAGGTTTCAAGCTAGAGGTTCTTTCAGAAAATTCTATCGCCTTCTCTCTACAGCTTTCTTTCTCTTTCTCTCCCACTCTCTATCTTTCTCTGTAGTTTTTATTTTACTTTCCTCTCCCTCCCTTTTTTGCACATGTCTATCACTCTGTACGTCTGCTCTCTACACATGTGTGTCTCTTTATCCTATCCACCCTTTTTTTTATTTTTCATGTAAAACTAATGAGCAGAGACGAAATATTAATTTCTTTATTTTTTTTGAAGAAACTGAAAAAGATGAAGGAGCAAAGTTGGTTTCTATCTTTTTATAGATGTTTAAGTAAGTAAATTAAAAACTAAAAGAAGAAAACGACTCGAATGACATCATGCATGAAAACGTTTTTAGTTGAACAATGGCCATAAATGGAATAACAATGAGGTAAATGACCCAGAATTAGGCTAGTGAATAATCGTTTTAGAAAATTTCGAAAAAAAATTTCCAGCTTTTCCACAATTTCTCATTCGTTTCAAGGCAAAAAAGTTATTTGAAAGTCCAAATAATACTAGCTACTCAATGATTTATTTTGTTGTGTTTGCGGAAAATAAGGATGAACAAAATTATTGCCGCACTCTCTAGCAGCTTTACACGCTTCGTTTCATTTCATTAAGCATTAGCATGAAGCTTGGTGTGACGTTCACGTTTGCACTTTGAAACCATTTGGTTCTGTGAATTCAGAGCGAACGGTTGTGCTGTCTGAATATGATAGCACGCGTATAGCATATGTGCATATGCATACGTTGATTAAGATACTTATGGAGAAATAAATTGAAGAGGGGAGACGGATGAAGAAGAACAAAGAAAGGGAGGAAGAAAGAAAAGCTCAAGAAGTTCTTCATCTCTAAGTCATGCGACATACAATGCCATGTTGGCTTTGTGTTCTTTTCCTTTTTTTTTGTTGTAAAAATAATAAATAAATAATTAATTATATTGTTATTGTTCAGATACATACTTATCGATTAGCTTAGGAGCTAGTTCATAAGGAAATCGTCAGGATGATCCGTTTTTATTCAATTTACGAAAATTTAATGATCGCAATCTGTAAATTTCTGAAACACACAACGAAGATAATTCGGTTTTCTTCAACAATTCCGCCATCTCCCACAAGTCAGATTCTGAAGACAAGGCAGTATCGATGTGAACCTTCTATAGCCACTGCTTTTCGAACATCTTCCACACTTATACAAGCAACGTTTTCAGAAGACACGTCAGTTATATTGTTCTTTCTATTCTTAGGATGTGCAACTCAGAAAACAGGATCTGATTTCAGAAGTTCCCATAGAAGCTTTCTTCATAAAAATTTGACATTATAGGATTTCAATTTTGCCATTCCCAGCGATAAGTCGAAGAAAAATATTTCCTTCTAGAGAGCAAGCGTTAAAGGAGTATACAAGACAATTGTTAGAAACTCGCACAACCGTTAGCCTTTACTTCGGTTTGGATGGAACTCTTCAGAGTCATACGATGTGTGGATGGATGCAAAAGAGGGGAAGAAGGGGGTGTTGGTGATTGGAGGGGAACGGAACATTCAACAAAAAAAAGGAAAAAATAGTTTTGAATGAAATGGAACGATCTATCCACTATAATCTTTTTTTCATAATGTTCTAATTATTTCCTACTCAACGTGATGACGGGTAGTAACACGTCGAAACGCCGCTCACCGCATAAGTCTCCAAGTCGATTCGAGAAAGCTTCACTTCAGGGAATCAGATGTTATTATATCCATTCATATAATGTGTAAGCATTCGAACAGAATGGAATCTTCGATCTTGGAGTGGCATGGTTCAGTCAGCCGCAAGTTAATTGTTTGTCTGAGAGCTGAACATATATTCTTATTAATTAACGCAATGACTGATTAGAGCTGATTGTGTTAAGCTGAGCTTTCCAAATCTGTCTTCTTCCTCCTTCTTCATCAAATTAAACAGATTGTGCTGATTCTTGGAGCGAGTGGGACAAAATGCTGTAGTATATGTTCCACGTATGAAATCAACTTGTTCAGCAATTTTTTCGCATTATAGAGTAAATTCAGCAATACAGATCATGATTTCGATCCCTCCCTCCCGGCTCGAGAAAAAAAGGAAAAGCACAGCTCGAATCAGAATTATTTCGAGAATACGTTAAGAATAGCGTTGAACAAGAAGAAATGTAATGCACTTCGAATTTGTTATTTGTGAATTTCTTCTCTGAAGCACCTGTCAGTTGGTGGTGTTCGATACTTGTAATGCCGATTCGTTTGCTCCTTGTATGAACTCTTTCTCCTTCAATCCCTTCGGTTTGACATCCCATCATTCCAGCTTCATCGTCGGTTGCCACATCTTTAACAGATAATGTCGTTGACTTCTCCATTATTCATAATTCCAACGAGTTACGGTCTCTTCTCAATGATATGCTATGTAGTGATCGCTATCGTGATTTTGAGGAATTGGAAAATGTTCAAAGGGTCCTTCTTCACTTTATACTTGGCATCAACAATCATTGTAAGTCTAATTATAGTCTGATAGGCTTTTCTGATAATTTCTTGCTCTCATTGTACTCTTAACGAGAGTTTCAGAATATGTGGACGTTCTTTAACCAATTTCTGACCATACGATTCCCACAGAGTACCTGTAGAGACTGTATGCTCTCCTTCATCTTCGAAAGGGAGCACATTCTGGGCTTGGAGTTTTATTATTTCATGCAAGTTCAATTCGCTTACGTTCAATTCATGATGATAACGATAACATCTCTCAACCGATGCTCAATGATATACTTCCCATACAACTACGAAAACGTAATTTTTCATCTTTTATCCTTCATTTGATACATATTTCTGAAGATGTGGCGTCGTGTTACGATACCCCTTGTGATTCTAGTCTGTGTCCTACCTACAAGTATTAACTATCAAATCTTGATACAAGGAGTCTCATATAGATATCTCAACTTAACAGATCGATACATAACAGTTCGAAATGTACGCATGAGTTGCACAAAGTTGTTTCATTGATCAGCGTCTATCTTACTACTTGCAGAGTAAAGGATTTTTGCAGCCAGTCCTTGTACCGTTTATGATCATTGTTACTGTCATCAATGTGATTTTGAACACAGCAGCGATGTCTAAGCTAATCATGGTATAAACTATGACGAACACTAAGCTTTAGACTCATGATACTTGCAGCATCGGACACCTGGGACCAAAACATCTGAAACTAATTTGCTGATAATGAGCCTTCTCAACTTCATTATACAAGCATTAGCTGCCGTTATCACGGTGAACTTTCGTCAGAAGAGCTAATTAGTTTCATAGTTCAGGTTTTTCATATATCCTTCGCATCAAACGATGTTGATAACGATTGGTACGCCACGTTCTCTTCTTATTCAATGCCTTACATAAGTGACTTACTCACACTCATATCTCCTTACCTATTATTCTCATGTAGTTCAAATTTACGCCACTGTTTCTTTGGAAGTCGAAAGATGTTCCGAATTTCTCCATACTCCTCTAAGAGCAACACAGATGTTGTAAGTGAAGATGTCGTGACAAATTTGCTTTTTCTGTTTTGTTTTTTGCACACAATCTTCATTATAAGTTGATGAATGAAGCTTCATTTACCTTTTCAGAAGTTGGCCAACCAGATACCGCACAGAAGAGGGGCTTGAGGGCAGTAACCTGGATCATGAAGGGTATAAAAAAAGCTTAGCTCAATAATTCATACATATCTATATCACTTTTGTTGTTTAAACTATCTGTTACGTATTTTGAACAGAAATCTTGTTGACTAATGATTTTCATACAAACATACATTTCCTACGAAATAATATTTGTCCCCAAATGTACTGTTACTCTGACAACTTGCCACTGTAAGCTAAAACCTACTGATTTATAACAAGCGTAGTTCTATTTGCAAAGTTCAGAAACAAACTCTGGAGAGAAGAATAGTTGTGTGTGCTTTGAACTAGTTTTTTGGTTCCGTATCAACACCTCAGTAATATCAAATTTTTCTGTTTTTTGCCAACGCTGCTCCGAGCACTAGCATAATATCGCAGAAATGTACTGCTAAATGCTCTGTCTGTACAACTGCTGTATCCCACATAATGGCATGAAATTCTATTAGAGTTCACTTAAAGGTATTTCTACATTACAACTTTTTGTTCATTACGTTTGGTAGATCAGAGTTAAAGAAAAAAGCTCGAAAAAACGATGAACCTCGATGAAGTTACAACGTCGTGATTGTTATGACGATGCGGACACCGCTAACCCTTATCCGTTTTTCAAGAAATGAAAAATGAGGAAAATCCATTTTATCAAAACGAAAACAACAGCGCGGTCGTTTGTTCATTCGTCATTTTCGGACGTGCCTGATGCGGTCGTTCATTCATTCTCTACTTTCTGACGCGCTTGATGCGGTCGTTCATACATTCTCTACTTTCTGACGCGCTTGGTGCGGTCGTTCATTCATTCTCTACTTTCTGACGCGCTTGGTGCGGTCGTTCACTCATTCTCTACTTTCTGACGCGCTTGGTGCGGTCGTTCACTCATTCTCTACTTTCTGACGCGCTTGGTGCGGCAATGTTTTTAGACAGATAGCTCGGAAAATCACAGTAGTGTTGAGCATAGGTTCCTTTACAAAACTTGAAATGTTAAACTTTACAAGAAAACCGTGAATTCTTATACTTTTCATTTGAAAAATAGCTAACATATGTGATAGTGTTTCGCCTGTGACTGGTAGTGATTTTCTCAAGGGTAGTATTGCGTTTTCTCTTTTCTAAATCTGACTGACTCTTCTCGGATTGGAGAGCTTCTGAAATACTGATTGAGTGAGGTATATTGGAGAAAAGGTGATGAAACAAAAAGGTCTGTAGTAACATCTCTACTTATTTCATCTTTGAGAGTTGGTAGAAAGCGCGGGGAAAGGTGATCATCGTACGATCGAGACTATAATTAGACTTACAATGATTGTTGATGCCAAGTATAAAGTGAAGAAGGACCCTTTGAACATTTTCCAATTCCTCAAAATCACGATAGCGACCACTACATAGCATATCATTGAGAAGACACCGTAACTCGTTGGAATTATGAATAATGGAGAAGTCAACGACATTATCTGTTAGAGATGTGGCAACCAACGATGAAGCTGGAATGATGGGATGTCAAACCGTGGGGATTGAAGGAGAAAGAGTTCATACAAGGAAAGAACGGAAGTGAATCACAAGTATTGAACACTAGCAGCTTATAAAGACAGGTGGTTCAAGAAAAGAAACCAGAATTAACAGCGTCGAAGTACATTGAGTTTCTTCTAGTCCACCTCTGCGTATAGCCTGTTTCCAAAATAGTTTTGATTGGTATTGCGACTTTTCAATTTTCATACAGGAAGTGAGGAATTAAATTTTCATTCTTCAACCAGATATAAGAATAGAATATAAAAACAGGAATGAATGAAACTTTTGGGATATGGAAAGACCAGAAAAAAAAAAGAACAGTAGATGATATCAATAACTTCTCAAATGCCAGACAAACTAGTGCTCAATTCTGCGTAACCAATCCTAATCAGTCATTACATTAATTAAAAACTATATGTTATTTTTCCAAACCAAGAATTATGATGTTGATACCTGAATTATACCTCAAAGAGATTATACATGTCGAGTTTAAACGGACCATTTCATGCTACTAACAACTTTCATTTGACATAATAAGATATCCATCCAAATACCAGGTTTTGGCAAAGAGTCTAGAATTTGAAAAATGACTATTCGTTGGCTCCTCCATGAAATACTGAGAGCAGTTCCTGCTTCCTGAGCTGCGATTCTTAAGAATGAAGGCAATCATGCAAAAGAAGTATTTTTTTCAAGGCAGCCGTCGTCGTCGAGGTATAGTTGAGAGTAGGGGATGAAGTAAAAAGAATTGTCATAACATCCGTACTTACTTTAACTGAGATGGTTGATTGTAGAAAGTTTTGAAAACCGAAATATTGATTTAGTTATGATTTACTTGTTCGAATACACTGTTCAATGTTTAGGTGTTGTCGTACATCAATGCTGTAGCAATAAAGGATTTGCCGTGATCGAGATAAGGCGGAGAGTTTCCGAATCTTCCTTTAAGTTGTAGCAGAGTCGTTGGGAGCATGTGCTTCATCATGCTGACAAATGATTGTTTGAAAACAATCATGAATTCTTTGGTGAAACTGTTTGTTTCTTTCCTATCAAGATTAATTTCGATTAACGTTTCTGGAAACACCAGATTTAAGCTTGTTCCTCAATAAACCTATGGATTCATTTCATGGTATTTTGCCTAGTTGATTTTTCATAACATTAATAGTTCTCCTTAATATTGCTCCAACCATATTTTGGAACTTCTCAGTTCAGTTTGCTCTTTCATGTTCCTTCTCATACCCGGTACCATTATAAGAAAAAGTGATAGAAAACATGTGAATTATATAGGAACTCCAAGTGCGGCGGCACACACAAACTCTATATTGTAAAGGTTTAAATATACGTATACATGTAGAATAATCCTTACTCCTTACTACAATGTTAAGAGAGCACGGACTCATCCTAACACATCTTGCCTCATTAAATGATTCACGTATACTCTATACTCACCTTCGAACCATTCTTAAAGTTCTGAGTACGATGCCAAAACGTATTTCTCCTGCTCTCGAGAAAGATATTTCGAAAAGTTTTGTCATACAGTTTTCTATATATAGAAAGGTATATTATAAAAAGGATGGTGGCAAAAGACACGGCATTCATACTATTCTTTCCACAGTTTGAAATTTACATCTTGAGAAACAAGATCTCATCATACAAGTTCTTCTATCGAAACTTGGCACATTACAGTTGTTAAAAACTCGCACAACCGTTAGCCTTTACTTCGGTTCGGATGGAACTCTTCAGAGTCATACGATGTGTGGATGGATGCAAAAGAGGGGAAGAAGGGGGTGTTGGTGATTGGAGGGGAACGGAACATTCAACAAAAAAAAGGAAAAAATAGTTTTGAATGAAATGGAACGATCTATCCACTATAATCTTTTTTTCATAATGTTCTAATTATTTCCTACTCAACGTGATGACGGGTAGTAACACGTCGAAACGCCGCTCACCGCATAAGTCTCCAAGTCGATTCGAGAAAGCTTCACTTCAGGGAATCAGATGTTATTATATCCATTCATATAATGCGTAAGCATTCGAACAGAATGGAATCTTCGATCTTGGAGTGGCATGGTTCAGTCAGCCGCAAGTTAATTCTTTTCTGAGAGCTGAACATATATTCTTATTAATTAATGCAATGACTGATTAGAGCTGATTATGTTTAACTGAGCTTTCCAAATCTGTCTTGTTACTTTTTTTATCGAATTAGACAGAGATTGCTGAATTTTAGAGCGAATGAAACGGAATGAAAATGAAATTCTCTGTAATAAGCGTTTTCAGACTCCTTCGATCCGGCTGGCTGTCTTTACTGCATGCTTCACGCATAATATCAACAGGTTCTCAGTTCTCTTCACTATTTCTATGAAAACCATTTGATTGAGATAGCAAAACAGAACTGTGTGTGTGTGTGTGGGTGCTTGTTTGTGAGCATCATACGCTTAAGAAAGAGGTGGTTTCAGCCTTTGTTCTGACTCTCCCATAGCATTAGCCGCCGAAGTTTCTTTCTAATTACTAAAAGGGTGACATTTTGAAACTCCCGTTGACATCTCCGAATGTTCTTTTTGTTTTGCTCGGATATCTCTGAGATTTCACTGAGCATTTTTGATTTCGTTATCATTTCGTTCCTTGTCTAATGTCTAGAAACCTAACTGGATCACTCTCACACCCCACTTCCCATACAACATTTCAGATATTTAAAAGCCGCACCTCCAATCAGAACTATATTGAGGAAACGTTATGCAAAGCAGGGAGCAAGAAGAAACTCAATGTACTTCGACGCTGTTAATTCTGGTTTCTTTTCTTGAACCACCTGTCTTTATAAGCTGCTAGTGTTCAATACTTGTGATTCACTTCCGTTCTTTCCTTGTATGAACTCTTTCTCCTTCAATCCCTTCGGTTTGACATCCCATCATTCCAGCTTCATCGTTGGTTGCCACATCTCTAACAGATAATGTCGTTGACTTCTCCATTATTCATAATTCCAACGAGTTACGGTCTCTTCTCAATGATATGCTATGTAGTGGTCGCTATCGTGATTTTGAGGAATTGGAAAATGTTCAAAGGGTCCTTCTTCACTTTATACTTGGCATCAACAATCATTGTAAGTCTAATTATAGTCTGATAGGCTTTTCTGATAATTTCTTGCTCTCATTGTACTCTTAACGAGAGTTTCAGAATATGTGGACGTTCTTTAACCAATTTCTGACCATACGATTCCCACAGAGTACCTGTAGAGACTGTATGCTCTCCTTCATCTTCGAAAGGGAGCACATTCTGGGCTTGGAGTTTTATTATTTCATGCAAGTTCAATTCGCTTACGTTCAATTCATGATGATAACGATAACATCTCTCAACCGATGCTCAATGATATACTTCCCATACAACTACGAAAATGTAATTTTTCATCTTTTATCCTTCATTTGATACATATTTCAAAATATTTTTCATTAATTCCTTCATTTCTGAAGATTTGGCGTCGTGTGACGATACCCCTCGTGATTCTAGTCTGTGTCCTACCTACAAGTGTCAATTATCCAATCTTCATACATGGAGTATCTTATAGATATCTTAACATAACAGATCGGTACATAACCGTCGCGAATGTACTTCGCCTTTTGGCTATTTACATGATCAATCTCCATCATCCTGTTTTCAGGCTAAAAGCTTTTATTCTTTTCTCATCCCATTCATGATCATTGTTACTGTCATCAATGTGATTTTGAACACAGCAGCGATGTCTAAGCTAATCATGGTATAAACTATGACGAACACTAAGCTTTAGACTCATGATACTTGCAGCATCGGACACCTGGGACCAAAACATCTGAAACTAATTTGCTGATAATGAGCCTTCTCAACTTCATTATACAAGCATTAGCTGCTGTTATCACGGTAGACACGTATCAGAATTAGTCAATATCTCGAGAGCTCAGGTTTTCAACTATTCCATCTCATCAGCTGAAGTAGATTTATACTGGTACGCCAAGTTAGCTTCGTATGCATTGCCTTATATAAGTGATTTACTCACTCTCATATCTCCTTTTCTACTATACTCGTGTAGTTCGAATCTGCGGTATTGTCTCATTGGAAATCGTAAGATGTTTCGAGTTTCTCCAAACTCCCTTACCAGAACATCACAGATGGTGTAAGTGCATGTTATGACACACTCCGTTTTGTTGTTCCTCCTCGTCTCATATACAATACTTTTAATGGTTTTATTCATTAAGTTCTGTCCATTTCTTTCAGAAGTTAGCCAATCCGAGTGTAGCCAGCGAAACGAAGAGCAGAGGAACCAAAACAATCTCACACTTGGGACCATTACTACCACTCTCAAGCGAATCACCATTACATAAATTATAGTTACAAAACTGATATCCACTTTCACCATTACGTTGCTGGAACAGATTATGTTTCACGATTTGACCACAGCTGCGGGCTTACCAAAAATAGTTCTGAATTAATACTGGAAGAGATACATCCTCTTATAGTTGTAGCATACTCAGCTGAGTGTGTGAAACATATTTCTCCTTCAATTGAATAAGTTGTTCAAACATGTTGAGTTATCAAATATTATAAATATGTCACCTCTACACATCCCTACAGTTTCTTTCCCATCGAACACATAGCAGAGTGTGTTCCCCATTTGGACATATATATGTGCTGGCTTATTACATAAGTTCTGATAATTATACTTTCATAATAAAATTGTTTTTCAAACGAACTGTTGTACAAATGCTACCAGCTCGTACGACAGTAGCGTGTGTTTGCATGTAGAATTGATATTCCTCCGCGAGATCTAATGGTCCTCTCATTATTCCTAAATTTCTTAAAAAGGATATTTTTCGTTTACTATCACTTACGTAGAGATGAATCGTAATACATTGATGTTTCTGCACACCCATAGCTAACAGGAAGTTGCTCTATATCTCCAAACTCTTCAACATTCTAAAATAGTAACCGTAGCTTGTTTTCTAACTATGAGGGTTCTTTTTTACCATAGGTGCTGATTGTGTACAAGCGTAAGCTATACACGTACGTCCCATTGAGGCATCAATATGTTCATTAACGAGATGACACAAGATAGGCTTCAGATCTCGAACATCATCCACTTCCTCATCTCCCGCATTACAATTGCTGGTGCTATCACAAACGAGTTAGAAACATTATCGTTTAATTAATGTGAAGCACTCACTCACAAATGCAAAATATTGAGCCTCTTCTATTTCTTTCACACTTTGGAACCGTCGAGATGTCTTGTAGTGTGTCTATACAGCCCTAAATCACAAAGGGTGTTATTCATACTCTTAGATCACTGAGTTATGGAATCACTTGTCTGTAAACGTTAGTATCAGCCGACAAACGAGCATGAAAACAGTAACGTCCAGTGCATTTATAGGCAGGCCCCCCTTCCATAAATCTCTCACATCTAAAAAATGCTTTCTTGTATAACCGCAGCAAAGAAAAGAGCTTCAGTGTGCTTACTCTTGATATCCGCGACAAACACAGGTCAAACTAGTTGATGGTAAAGGTAGCAAAAACATAACAAACGAAAGCAACGACAGCATTATAACCGACTGATTAGCATCGTCGATTTATTTCTTTCGTATTCATATGACACAGCTGCAGATTATTTATGAACGTTGCTATGTTCTGCTCGACTACTCGAACTTAAAATAATAAATAAGATACGTAGTGAGTGTTTGATTGGCGAAAAAAACTTCGATCATTACCTGATGTCTTAATGATACTGTGACACATCAACTATTTTCGAAACCTGCTTCCCAATATAGCACATCTTGCATTCATGTGGAACGGTTCTTCTGCGAAATCGGTTCATACGAGATTAGTGCAACCACTCTGTTTATTTTTAATTGCCAAAATGACATGACACGCCTCTGACGTAATTTCACGTGGAGAGGCAGTTCGTCGGGAAAAAGTTATTGGCTTGAGATCAAGAAATCTGGAAATACATAAGACTCTCTCTAGTTTTGATTCTACGAACAAGACTCAGAGATATAATATTATCATTTGAAAACAAAAGATTCGTGGTAAAAAGAAGTTTGTATTCATTACATTCAGACAACTCATAACATTAATGAAAGTTATGATAAAGTATTCGTTTTCAAGCACAACGCAGAATATTCCATGTAGTTTGAGCTATCAAATTTCAATTTAATTGCATGGCATATAAAGCGGCTCCATTTATCATGCAGCAATTTTTTGTTCTCATTAGAATTGGAAAACATTCTGGTGTTATATGCTATTTTGGAATTATACTTAATGCAGCCTCTTAACTCAAATCGATTATCCGTTCGATGGCAAATGACCAAAAAGAAACGATAGAGAGGGAGAGAGGCCAAGTCTTTCCTACTATTTCCAAGCATCCGTTTGTCTCTCGACTTTTCTCATCTAACTCTCTTAGTTCTCACTCTCCATGCTGTGTGCTTCTCTGAAGCTGCGTAATTCACAATCGATCTTCTCCATTATAGAGCATGGATATATTCCTTCTTTTACTCTCTTTCTCTATTTTACTCTTTCTGTGTCTTTCACATTTCTTTCTCCCCTATTGCTTAAGCATTTATCTCTAAAGTCTTCTTATACTTCTCTACTACTGCTCACTTTTCATTCAAGCTTTTTCTTCTTCGCTGTCTGAACAACTTGAGACACAGAGGAGCCGAATACATACAACTGGACTATTTTTCCGGAATATATGCCGATTCAAGCTCTTAACTTTTGCTCTCAATTACATATATTATGATATTAAGAATTTAATATATTATGACGAGGATATAATAAAGCTACAAACAAACCACCCATGTGTGTTAATCGCACAACTGAAGAACCTATTTCTTAATCCAAAAAAAAAAGAACTTTTTTCTTTCAAACTCATCTTTCCCCATTTTCAATTATTATGGAAGTATTTTTCAGTTTTACATTTCATTTTCTTAGATATTGATTTGCCCTTTGGGTGGCCTCCATCGATTCTCTGCTAAAGCTTTCTTAGCTTGACAACGCTTTGTTCATCGTATATTTTCTTGGGATTTCAATTTTCTTTTCCAATGATACTATTTCAGACATTATTGGCTTTTTTTTGTTTCGATGTCTTATTCCTCTAAATATTAGTAGCTAGAAGCTTTACGTTTTTGGCCTCTTTTCCTTCCTCTCTCACTGTTACTGCTTCTCTAACGAACTTCCTCTCATTAAGCTGTGAGATGTTCTTCTGTCCTCGCTTTCTAATAACAACGTTTGTTCTGTTTCCGAAAAAAGTGATGTTGGCTTTCAAACATAAATGACAAAGATGGTTCTATCATTTGTAGAGTTTCTCAGAGAATATTGTTTGGATCGATTGTCAATGCAAGCTTTCATGTTTCTGAAATTTATTAATGTTATTGCTTGCTTTTTATGTCTCTTTCCATATTTTGTTTTTGTTGTATCGATGTGCCTACTTGTCTTCTATTTTACTTTTCCTTCCGCGAACTCTTCACGCTATTCGTTTTCTCAATCCATCCACACTTTCGCATCCAGTTCACTTCCATGCGTATGTATCTCAGGAAGAGTTGAATAGAAAGCTTGGGGAATTGACCAAGCTCATCACAGCTTTCTGGAAGGAAATTCATCGATTCCCGGTAGCTGAGAACGCATTAGTTGAACGTCCTGGTCTATTTTTCAGTTTATTATTCTTAAGCTTAGATGGTTTTCTTTGATAGAAAGACGCATCTTATTAGCTGCTTTCAAGTAAAGTATAGTTTGCTGATGTGATTTCAAAACTTTTCCATAATTGAAAAATGTGATTAGAAATTTGTTTTTGCTTTCTATTCTTCACATTTTAAAAGAAAATCATTCAGTGTTATTGACTTTGGTAAAGAAATTTTTGATGATTTGGATATGAAAAACATAAGAGCTCACCCTGATTGTCAAGTTTTACATGGCCCTCTCTGCTTAGCTCAACGTTATTTATCGGACGTTTCATCTTGCACTTGTCATACTTCAAACACATTCATTTTGGAAGATTATTTTTCTCGATTATTACAAGATGATCCATACATCGACAGAAACTTACATTTCAGTCCCGGAAAGACGAATGTGTGATGTCCTGGCGCGAAAACAACTATAATAATCAATTCAATCCACATGGAGGTCGAAATGCTTTTCGTGGAGCCAATGCAAACGACGGTGACACATCTAATGTTGGTCAGTTGATAATTTATTCATTTTTTTCTACACTATTCTATGATTTTAGAACGCGCAGCATCATTTCGTGCCATGCGTTCGTTCACTCAATCTATCGAGTGTGACGATTTGCCAGCTGCTCCGGAGTTGCCTGCCGAATTGGACATTGACCAGATCGAGGGATTGAAAGACCAAATAGAGGGCTTAAAAAACAGTGACACAAACGATACAATCATAGAAGTTGTAAGAATTCCTATTGAGCTCACGTTTCAAACTTTCTATATTAAGCTTAAACCTCACCCTAATGATGTTGATCCTCAAATGGGTGAAACTCAAAAATATAAGATGACAGTTCCTGGTCCTGGTCATTCCGAACAGGAACAAGAGCTACACAAAAGCCTCATAAGATCTGAAGAAGATGATCCTGAATTGGATGTCGATATCAACTTCAGTTCGTTCAAGCATTTCCTATATTTCCAACTCATGAAAATTCAGAAAGTGAACCCAAAGCAGCTCCTCCGTCAGCTTTCAACAGATGCCTAGGAACAGATGTAGGATAGCTCTAATGGAATGATTAAAAGTATTTTTCAGCCGTCAAAAGACCAAGATAATAGCATTCGTCGTGAATACAACAACGTGGCTGTCCAGAGACCGCGACCAACAACTCCTACTTCTCAATGCACTATTGAAAGTTTTGCTTTCGTTGGGTCTCAGGATAAAGTGGATGTAAAACCTGATGAGAAAATCAAAGTTTCTATTCCGGGTAAGTATCTCTGTGTTTTTCTCCCAACAATTGCCGGGCTATGCTTTTCCTTTTGCATGTTGTTAGATACCGAGAAGAGAAAATGTTTCGCTCAAAAACAAAAACCTTTCAAGATTCTTTTGCAAACTGAAAAGTTGGAAAAAAATTGAAGATTGACAAGCAAATTCAAAGTAATAGAGTCCTAATAAGCCTATTCATCACGAACATGTTGTTGTTCTCACGTAAGCGACGTGAAATTTGCATTCCACGTGATGTACGTGAGAAAAGTAACGCTTCATATCATTTTACGCACATTGAATGCCGGGTGTTCTTCATTCTCATTCTCTTCTCTTGCTATTACAAGTTTCATTTTTTCAGCTTCTCGACGTCGGCGCTCTGATATGTCATATTCAGACTTTTATGATGGAATGTCACAACAAATTCCTGCTCAGGTCAGCAACATTCAGAACATAAATAAATAAGTAGAAAATTTTAGGCAAAAGGTACTGGCCGAACAACTCCCATCAATAATTACGAGGGGGATATCTTGGAGGAAGATCCTGCTTATAAGAGTAAAGCTCCGCCGCATCCAGTTGTTCATCGTCGAGCAAGTATGGATTGGGAAAACTTTGAAGAACAGAAAGGTAAAATATTTTTGAGAGCTTTCCGGATATTGAAATTCATAATAAATTTCTGGCTTCTGCTATCATTTCGGAGCGAGAAATGTGCAAACTAAATCTTCTTCCACAAAACGATTTGTTCTTCATTCAATCTTAGCTGTTGGTTGCTTTCTCGTCGTGAGCACCTCGTTCTTTTTACATAATCTTACTCTTTCTTTTTCTATCTTTCTCTCTCTTTATTTTGCATTCTGTTGACTCATCGATTTTCCAACTATGGTGCCTCAATAGCTTCTGAAGCTGCTGCTTTGAGCGGTTGTTTCTTTCAATAGATATTTCAAATGCTTCATAATGTTATTGAATATTAAAATCATTACTCGAAATCTCTTTTACCCTTCAATCACAGCTTATTCATTCTTAAATATTCAATATAAATGATAATTTGATTTCATCGCTCATTTATGCAAATTTCAGAAAGGTTACAAATGGCTTCAGCGGAAAGATGCTCTGTTAGTGCAAGTGAGAAAGCGGTAAGCAATTCTTCATATCATCACTTTAGTAATATAAGAGAATCTTTTCATTTTCATATATATTCTATACTAACTACACGCGTTTTATTTATTTTGTAGCTGATTTTCCATTTTTGCTGCATTTCATCTTGTTCTAGACATTTTGGCATTGAATTACTTCTTCTCACATCCTGCTAGTAATTCTATTTGATTTTCATGAACCTTTTGTATAATTTATCTTGAGGAGGGCTCGAAGCTCAAACGAACAAATTGCATCACTTAATTTTCTGAAATAGATGCTTTCTTTTGCATATTCGCGAACATTGATTTTACACGCATTTGTTTTCATGGCAAAAACAACTTTTCTCAGAAAAAAAAGAAATCTTCAATTCTCTTTCATGATATTTGATTTCAGTCCACGCCTGATGATGAAGATCAGCCCACGTTCTCTGAAGAAATGCAAGAAGAGAGAAAGAAGCTACGGAAAGTGAGTTCTCTGTTTTAATTCCTGCGTTCATTCTTTTATGCTCAGGTGAGACAAAACACAGAGATCACATCTGATGCTCCTCAACC